>OX031017.1:2500-737500 GCA_943736025.1 Tenthredo mesomela
CCTAACCTAACCTAACCTAACCTAACCTAACCTAACCTAACCTAACCTAACCTAACCTAACCTAACCTAACCTAACCTAACCTAACCTAACCTAACCTAACCTAACCTAACCTAACCTAACCTAACCTAACCTAACCTAACCAATAACGCACGCGCGTAGGCACGCACGAGGGGCCGGCATCGGCGAGAGATCGGCGAGAGATCGGCGAGATCGGCGAGAGATCGGCGAGATCGGCGAGATCGGCGAGAGATCGGCGAGAGATCGGCGAGAGATCGGCGAGAGATCGGCGAGATCGGCGAGAGATCGGCGAGATCGACGAGATCGGCGAGAGATCGACGAGATCGGCGAGAGATCGGCGAGAGATCGGCGAGATCGGCGAGAGATCTGCGAGATCGGCGAGATCGGCGAGAGATCGGCGAGAGATCGGCGAGATCGGCGAGAGATCGGCGAGATCGGCGAGATCGGCGAGAGATCGGCGAGAGATCGGCGAGATCGGCGAGAGATCGGCGAGATCGACGAGATCGGCGAGAGATCGGCGAGATCGGCGAGAGATCGGCGAGAGATCGGCGAGAGATCGGCGAGATCGGCGAGAGATCGGCGAGATCGGCGAGAGATCGGCGAGATCGGCGAGAGATCGGCGAGATCGGCGAGATCGGCGAGATCGGCGAGAGATCGGCGAGATCGGCGAGATCGGCGAGATCGGCGAGAGATCCGTGAGATCCGTGAGATCCGTGAGATCCGTGAGATCGGCGAGAGATCCGTGAGATCGGCGAGAGATCCGTGAGATCCGCGAGATCCGTGAGATCGGCGAGAGATCCGCGAGATCCGTGAGATCCGTGAGATCCATGAGATCGCCGAGAGATCCGTAAGATCCGTGAGATCGGCGAGAGATCCGTGAGATCCATGAGATCGGCGAGAGATCCGTGAGATCCGTGAGATCCGTGAGATCCGTGAGATCGGCGAGAGATCCGTGAGATCCGTGAGATCGGCGAGAGATCCGTGAGATCCGTGAGATCGCCGAGAGATCCGTGAGATCGGCGAGAGATCCGTGAGATCCGTGAGATCGGCGAGAGATCCGTGAGATCCGTGAGATCTGTGAGAGATCCGTGAGATCGGCGAGAGATCCGTGAGATCCGTGAGATCCGTGAGATCCGTGAGATCGCCGAGAGATCCGTGAAATCCGTGAGATCCGTGAGATCGGCGAGAGATCGGCGAGATCGGCGAGAGATCGGCGAGATCGGCGCAATCGGCGAGATCGGCGAGATCGGCGAGAGATCGGCGAGATCGGCGAGAGATCGGCGAGATCGGCGAGATCGGCGAGAGATCGGCGAGATCGGCGAGATCGGCGAGATCGGCGAGATCGGCGAGATCGGCGAGAGATCGGCGAGATCGGCGAGATCGGCGAGAGATCCGTGAGATCTGTGAGATCCGTGAGATCCGTGAGATCGGCGAGAGATCCGTGAGATCCATGAGATCGGCGAGAGATCCGTGAGATCCGTGAGATCCGTGAGATCCGTGAGATCGGCGAGAGATCGGCGAGATCGGCGCAATCGGCGAGATCGGCGAGATCGGCGAGAGATCGGCGAGATCGGCGAGAGATCGGCGAGATCGGCGCAATCGGCGAGATCGGCGAGATCGGCGAGAGATCGGCGAGATCGGCGAGAGATCGGCGAGATCGGCGCAATCGGCGAGATCGGCGAGATCGGCGAGATCGGCGAGAGATCGGCGAGATCGGCGAGAGATCGGCGAGATCGGCGCAATCGGCGAGATCGGCGAGATCGGCGAGAGATCGGCGAGATCGGCGAGAGATCGGCGAGATCGGCGAGATCGGCGAGAGATCGGCGAGATCGGCGAGATCGGCGAGATCGGCGAGATCGGCGAGATCGGCGAGAGATCGGCGAGATCGGCGAGATCGGCGAGAGATCCGTGAGATCTGTGAGATCCGTGAGATCCGTGAGATCGGCGAGAGATCCGTGAGATCCATGAGATCGGCGAGAGATCCGTGAGATCCGTGAGATCCGTGAGATCCGTGAGATCGGCGAGAGATCCGTGAGATCGCCGAGAGATCCGCGAGATCTGTGAGATCCGTGAGATCGCTGAGAGATCCGCGAGATCCGTGAGATCCGTGAGATCGCCGAGAGATCCGCGAGATCCGTGAGATCCATGAGATCGGCGAGAGATCCGTGAGATCCGTGAGATCGGCGAGAGATCCGTGAGATCCGTGAGATCGCCGAGAGATCCGTGAGATCGGCGAGAGATCCGTGAGATCCGTGAGATCCGTGAGATCCGTGAGATCGCCGAGAGATCCGTGAAATCCGTGAGATCCGTGAGATCGGCGAGAGATCGGCGAGAGATCGGCGAGATCGGCGAGATCGGCGAGAGATCGGCGAGATCGACGAGATCGGCGAGAGATCGGCGAGATCGGCGAGAGATCGGCGAGAGATCGGCGAGATCGGCGAGAGATCGGCGAGATCGGCGCAATCGGCGAGATCGGCGAGAGATCGGCGAGATCGGCGAGAGATCGGCGAGATCGGCGAGAGATCGGCGAGATCGGCGCAATCGGCGAGATCGGCGAGATCGGCGAGAGATCGGCGAGATCGGCGAGAGATCGGCGAGATCGGCGAGAGATCGGCGAGATCGGCGAGAGATCGGCGAGATCGGCGAGATCGGCGAGATCGGCGAGAGATCGGCGAGATCGGCGAGATCGGCGAGATCGGCGAGAGATCCGTGAGATCCGTGAGATCCGTGAGATCCGTGAGATCGGCGAGAGATCCGTGAGATCGGCGAGAGATCCGTGAGATCCGCGAGATCCGTGAGATCGGCGAGAGATCCGCGAGATCCGTGAGATCCGTGAGATCCATGAGATCGCCGAGAGATCCGTAAGATCCGTGAGATCGGCGAGAGATCCGTGAGATCCATGAGATCGGCGAGAGATCCGTGAGATCCGTGAGATCCGTGAGATCCGTGAGATCCGTGAGATCGGCGAGAGATCCGTGAGATCGGCGAGAGATCCGTGAGATCGCCGAGAGATCCGCGAGATCTGTGAGATCCGTGAGATCGCTGAGAGATCCGCGAGATCCGTGAGATCCGTGAGATCGCCGAGAGATCCGCGAGATCCGTGAGATCCATGAGATCGGCGAGAGATCCGTGAGATCCGTGAGATCGGCGAGAGATCCGTGAGATCCGTGAGATCGCCGAGAGATCCGTGAGATCGGCGAGAGATCCGTGAGATCCGTGAGATCGGCGAGAGATCCGTGAGATCCGTGAGATCGGCGAGAGATCCGTGAGATCCGTGAGATCTGTGAGAGATCCGTGAGATCGGCGAGAGATCCGTGAGATCCGTGAGATCCGTGAGATCCGTGAGATCCGTGAGATCGCCGAGAGATCCGTGAAATCCGTGAGATCCGTGAGATCGGCGAGAGATCGGCGAGAGATCGGCGAGATCGGCGAGATCGGCGAGAGATCGGCGAGATCGACGAGATCGGCGAGAGATCGGCGAGATCGGCGAGAGATCGGCGAGAGATCGGCGAGATCGGCGAGAGATCGGCGAGATCGGCGCAATCGGCGAGATCGGCGAGAGATCGGCGAGATCGGCGAGAGATCGGCGAGATCGGCGAGAGATCGGCGAGATCGGCGCAATCGGCGAGATCGGCGAGATCGGCGAGAGATCGGCGAGATCGGCGAGAGATCGGCGAGATCGGCGAGAGATCGGCGAGATCGGCGAGAGATCGGCGAGATCGGCGAGATCGGCGAGATCGGCGAGAGATCGGCGAGATCGGCGAGATCGGCGAGATCGGCGAGAGATCCGTGAGATCCGTGAGATCCGTGAGATCCGTGAGATCGGCGAGAGATCCGTGAGATCGGCGAGAGATCCGTGAGATCCGCGAGATCCGTGAGATCGGCGAGAGATCCGCGAGATCCGTGAGATCCGTGAGATCCATGAGATCGCCGAGAGATCCGTAAGATCCGTGAGATCGGCGAGAGATCCGTGAGATCCATGAGATCGGCGAGAGATCCGTGAGATCCGTGAGATCCGTGAGATCCGTGAGATCCGTGAGATCGGCGAGAGATCCGTGAGATCGGCGAGAGATCCGTGAGATCGCCGAGAGATCCGCGAGATCTGTGAGATCCGTGAGATCGCTGAGAGATCCGCGAGATCCGTGAGATCCGTGAGATCGCCGAGAGATCCGCGAGATCCGTGAGATCCATGAGATCGGCGAGAGATCCGTGAGATCCGTGAGATCGGCGAGAGATCCGTGAGATCCGTGAGATCGCCGAGAGATCCGTGAGATCGGCGAGAGATCCGTGAGATCCGTGAGATCGGCGAGAGATCCGTGAGATCCGTGAGATCGGCGAGAGATCCGTGAGATCCGTGAGATCTGTGAGAGATCCGTGAGATCGGCGAGAGATCCGTGAGATCCGTGAGATCCGTGAGATCCGTGAGATCCGTGAGATCGCCGAGAGATCCGTGAAATCCGTGAGATCCGTGAGATCGGCGAGAGATCGGCGAGAGATCGGCGAGATCGGCGAGATCGGCGAGAGATCGGCGAGATCGACGAGATCGGCGAGAGATCGGCGAGATCGGCGAGAGATCGGCGAGAGATCGGCGAGATCGGCGAGAGATCGGCGAGATCGGCGCAATCGGCGAGATCGGCGAGAGATCGGCGAGATCGGCGAGAGATCGGCGAGATCGGCGAGAGATCGGCGAGATCGGCGCAATCGGCGAGATCGGCGAGATCGGCGAGAGATCGGCGAGATCGGCGAGAGATCGGCGAGATCGGCGAGAGATCGGCGAGATCGGCGAGAGATCGGCGAGATCGGCGAGATCGGCGAGATCGGCGAGAGATCGGCGAGATCGGCGAGATCGGCGAGATCGGCGAGAGATCCGTGAGATCCGTGAGATCCGTGAGATCCGTGAGATCGGCGAGAGATCCGTGAGATCGGCGAGAGATCCGTGAGATCCGCGAGATCCGTGAGATCGGCGAGAGATCCGCGAGATCCGTGAGATCCGTGAGATCCATGAGATCGCCGAGAGATCCGTAAGATCCGTGAGATCGGCGAGAGATCCGTGAGATCCATGAGATCGGCGAGAGATCCGTGAGATCCGTGAGATCCGTGAGATCCGTGAGATCGGCGAGAGATCCGTGAGATCGGCGAGAGATCCGTGAGATCGCCGAGAGATCCGCGAGATCTGTGAGATCCGTGAGATCGCTGAGAGATCCGCGAGATCCGTGAGATCCGTGAGATCGCCGAGAGATCCGCGAGATCCGTGAGATCCATGAGATCGGCGAGAGATCCGTGAGATCCGTGAGATCGGCGAGAGATCCGTGAGATCCGTGAGATCGCCGAGAGATCCGTGAGATCGGCGAGAGATCCGTGAGATCCGTGAGATCGGCGAGAGATCCGTGAGATCCGTGAGATCTGTGAGAGATCCGTGAGATCGGCGAGAGATCCGTGAGATCCGTGAGATCCGTGAGATCCGTGAGATCCGTGAGATCGCCGAGAGATCCGTGAAATCCGTGAGATCCGTGAGATCGGCGAGAGATCGGCGAGAGATCGGCGAGATCGGCGAGATCGGCGAGAGATCGGCGAGATCGACGAGATCGGCGAGAGATCGGCGAGATCGGCGAGAGATCGGCGAGAGATCGGCGAGATCGGCGAGAGATCGGCGAGATCGGCGCAATCGGCGAGATCGGCGAGAGATCGGCGAGATCGGCGAGAGATCGGCGAGATCGTCGAGAGATCGGCGAGAGATCGGCGAGATCGGCGAGAGATCGGCGAGATCGGCGAGAGATCGGCGAGATCGGCGAGAGATCGGCGAGATCGGCGAGAGATCGGCGAGATCGGCGAGAGATCGGCGAGATCGGCGAGATCGGCGAGATCGGCGAGAGATCGGCGAGATCGGCGAGATCGGCGAGAGATCGGCGAGATCGGCGAGAGATCGGCGAGATCGGCGAGATCGGCGAGATCGGCGAGAGATCCGTGAGATCCGTGAGATCCGTGAGATCCGTGAGATCGGCGAGAGATCCGTGAGATCGGCGAGAGATCCGTGAGATCCGCGAGATCCGTGAGATCGGCGAGAGATCCGCGAGATCCGTGAGATCCGTGAGATCCATGAGATCGCCGAGAGATCCGTAAGATCCGTGAGATCGGCGAGAGATCCGTGAGATCCATGAGATCGGCGAGAGATCCGTGAGATCCGTGAGATCCGTGAGATCCGTGAGATCGGCGAGAGATCCGTGAGATCGCCGAGAGATCCGCGAGATCTGTGAGATCCGTGAGATCGCCGAGAGATCCGCGAGATCCGTGAGATCCGTGAGATCGCCGAGAGATCCGCGAGATCCGTGAGATCCATGAGATCGCCGAGAGATCCCTGAGATCCGTGAGATCGCCGAGAGATCCGTGAGATCCGTGAGATCCGTGAGATCCGTGAGATCGGTGAGATCGCGGAGAGATCCGCGAGATCCGTGAGATCCATGAGATCGGTGAGAGATCCGTGAGATCCGTGAGATCGGCGAGAGATCCGCGAGATCCGTGAGATCCGTGAGATCGGCAAGAGATCCGCGAGATCCGTGAGATCCGTGAGATCGGTGAGAGATCCGTGAGATCCGTGAGATCGGCGAGAGATCCGTGAGATCGGCGAGAGATCCGTCAGATCGGCGAGATCCGCGAGATTCGCGAAAGAGTAGGCGTGGTCCAAGAAACGGAAGAAGAAAAGGACGACGACGAAGTAGAAGAAGAAAAAAAAGAAAAAGAAAGAAAAAGAAAAAGAAAAAAGAAAAAGTAAAGAGAAAAAAAAAGAAAAAAAAAGAGAAGAAAAAGAAGAAGAAAAGAACAAGAAGAAACAGAAGAACAAAAAGATGAAGGAGAAAAGTAAAAAGAAAAAAAGAAAGAAAAAAAAAAAAGAAACAGAAGAAGAAAAAAAAGAAAGGAAGAAGAAGAAAAAGAAAAAAAAGAAGAAAAAGGAAAAAGAGAAAAAAAAAGAAAGGAAATAAGAAAAAGGAGAAGAAAAAAAAGAAAAAGAAAAGAAGAAGAAATAGAAAAAGAAAAAAAAGAAGAAAAAGAAAAAGAAAAGAACAAGAAGAAACAGAAGAAGAAAAAAATAGAGAAGAGAAGAAAAAAGAGAAAAATAAAGAAAAAAAAAAAGAAACAGAAGAGGAAAAAGAAGAGAAGGAAGGAAAAGAAGAAAAAAAAGGAGAAGAAGAAAAAGAAAAAGAAAAAGAAAAAGAAGAAGAAAAAAAGAAGAAAAAGAAAAAGAAAAAAGAAAAATTAAAGATAAAAAAAAAGAAAAAAAATGAAGAAAAAGAAGAAGAAAAGAACAAGAAGAAACGGAAGAAGAAAAAGATAGAGAAGAGAAGAACAAAAAAAAAAAAAAAAAGAAACAGAAGAAAGAGAAAAAGAAGAGAAAGAAGGAGAAGAAGACAAACAAGAAGAAAAAGTAAAAGAAAAAAAAAGAAAGAAAAAGAAAAAGAAAATGAGAAAAAAAGGCGAAAGAAAAATAAAAAAATAAAGAAGAAGAAAAAAAAAGAAAAAAAAGGAGAAGAAAAAAGACAAGAAAAAAAAACAAGAAAAAAAGAAATAGAAAAAGGAAGAAACAGAAGAAAAAAAAACAAAAAAATAAAGAAAAAAAGAGAAAGAAAACGAAAAAGACAAAAAAGAAAAAAAAAATGAAAAAAAATAAAAGGAGAGAAGAAAGAAGAAAAAAAAAGAAAAAGAAAAAGAAGAAAATGAAAGAGAAAGAAAAGAAGAAAAAAAAAAAAGAACGAAAAAGAAAAGGAAGAGAAGGAAAAAGAGGAAAAAAAAAAGGAAAAAGAAGAAGAAAAAAAAAAAAAGGAAAAGAAAAAGAAAAAGAATGAAAAAAAAATAGAAAAAGAAAAAGGAAAAGAAGAAAATAAAAAAAAGATAAAGAAGAAGAAAAAGAAGAAGTGAAAGAAAACGAAGAAAAAGAAGAAGAACAAGAATAAAAATAAGAAGACAAAGAAGAAGAAAAAGTAAAAAAAGGAAACGAAGAAAAAAAAGAAAGGGAAGAAAAAGAGAAAACAATAAAAAGAAGTAAAAAACGACGAAGAAGAAGACGAAGAAAAAGAAGAAGAAGAAGTGGAAGAAAAAGAAGAAGCAGAAGAAGTGGAAGAAAAATTGATTGATTGATAGGTTTTTATTAGCTAATAGCTACAACTGCAATTTGCAGAATTGATTACACATTATTATATTACAATATAATACAATACAATACAATATAATACAAAAAGAAGAAGAAGAAGAACAAGAAACAGAAAAAAAAAAATAGAAAAAGAAGTGAGAGAAAAATAAGAAAATAAAGAAGAAAAAGAAAAAAGAAAAAAACAGAAAGAGAAGAAGAAAAAGACGAAGAGAAAGAATAAGAAAAAAAAAGACAAAATAGCAAAAGAAAAAAAGAAGAAGAAGAGGAAGAAGATAGAAGAGAAAAAAGAAAGGGAAGAAGAAAAAGGAAAAGAAAAGAAAGAAAAAGAAAAGAAGAAGAAATAGCAAAAGGAAAAAAGAGAGTAAGAAGAAAAAAAAAGCAAAAGAAAAAGAAGAAAAAGAAAAAGAAAAAAAAAAGAAAAAAAGGAAAGAACGAAAGAAGAAAAAGAAAAAAAAAGAAAAAAAGGAAAGAACGAAAGAAGAAAAAGAAAAAGGAAAAAAAGAAGTGAAAGACGACGAAAAGGAAGAAGAAAAAAGGAAAAGAAAAAAAGTAGAAAAAAAAAGCAACAGAAGAAGAAAAAGAAAACGAAGAAAAAGAACAACACAAAGAGAAAAAAAAAGAAGAAAAAGAAGAAAAAGAAGAGGAAAAAAAAAGAAGTAAAAAAAAAGAGGTGAAAAAGAATAAAAAGAGAAAAAGAAGAAGAAAAAGATAAAGAAGTCAAAGACAAAGAAAATGAAAAAGAAGAAAGGAAAAAGACGAAGAACAAGAAGGAGTATATATTATATATATAGAAGGAGTTATAAATCCCTTGAGTTAGAAATCACTCAAGTTGGAAATCACTCGAGTTGAAAATCACTTGTGTTAAAGATCACTCGAGGTGAAAATCACTCGAGTTAAAAATCACTTGAGTTGGAAATCACTCGAGTCAGAAATCACTCGAGTTAGAAATCACTTGGGTAAGGAATCACTTAAGTTAAATATGACTTAAGTTAGAAATCACTCGCGTGAAAAATCACTCGAGTGGGAAATCACTTGGATTAAAGATCACTCGAGTTGAAAATCACTCGAGTCAGAAATCACCCGAGTTAGAAATCACTTGGGGGTTAAAAATCACTTGAGTTAAAAATGACTTGAGTTAGAAATCACTCGGGTGAGAAATCACTCGAGTGGAAAATCACTTGGATTAAAGATCACTCGAGTTGAAAATCACTCGAGTCAGAAATCACCCGAGTTAGAAATCACTTGGGGGTTAAAAATCACTTGAGTTAAAAATGACTTGAGTTGGAAATCACTCGGGTGAGAAATCACTCGAGTTGGGAATCACTTGTGTTGAAGATCACTCGAGTTGAAAATCACTCGAGTCAGAAATCACTCGAGTTAGAAATCACTTGGGTAAGAAATCACTCAAGTTAAAAATGACTTGAGTCAGAAATAACTCGAGTTGAAAATCACTCGAGTCAGAAATCACTCGAGTTGGAAATCACTCGAGTTATAAATCACTTGAGTTAAAAATCACTCGAGTTGGAAATCACTTGGGTTAGAAATCGCTTGAGTTGAAAATCACAGGTGGAAAATCACTCGAGTTAGAAATCACTTAGGTAAAAAATCACTTGAGTTAAAAATGACTTGAGTTAGAAATCACTCGAGTTGGAAATCACTTGGGTTAAAAATCACTCAAGTTGAAATCACTTGGGTTATAAGTCACTTGAGTTAGAAATCACACGAGTTGAAAATCACGTGGGTTAGAAATCACTTGAGTTGAAAATCACTCGAGTTGAAAATCACGTGGGTTAGAAATCACTTGAGTTGGAAATCACCCAAGTTGGAAATCACTCGAGTTGAAAATCACTTGAGTGGGAAATCACTCGAGTTAGAAATCACTTGGGTAAAAAATCACTTGAGTTAAAAATAACTTGAGTTAGAAATCACTCGAGCTGGAAATCACTTGGGTTAAAAATCACTCAAGTTGGAAATCACTTGGGTTATAAGTCACTTGAGTTAGAAATCACTCGAGTTGAAAATCACTTGGGTTAAAAATCACTTGAGTTGAAAATCACTCAAGTGGGAAATCACTCGAGTTAGAAATCACTTGGGTAAAAAATCACTCAAGTTAAAAATGACTTGAGTTAGAAATCACTCGAGTTGGAAATCACTTGGGTTAAAAATCACTCAAGTTGGAAATCACTTGGGTTATAAGTCACTTGAGTTAGAAATCACTCGAGTTGAAAATCACGTGGGTTAGAAATCACTCGAGTTGAAAATCACTCCAGTTGGAAATCACTCGAGTTGAAAATCACTTGTGTTAAAGATCACTCGAGTTGAAAATCACTCGAGTTAAAAATCACTCGAGTTGGAAATCACTCGAGTTGGAAATCACTTAGGTTAAATATCATTCGAGTTGAAAATCTTGGGTAAGAAATCACTCAAGTTGAAAATGACTTGAGTCAGAAATCACTCGAGTTGGAAATCACTCGGGTTATAAATCACTTGAGTTAGAAATCACTCGAGTTGGAAATCACTTGGGTTAGAAATCACTTGAGTTGAAAATCACTCAAGTTGGAAATCACTCGAGTTGGGAATCACTTGTGTTAAAGATCACTCGAGTTGAAAATCACTCGAGTCAGAAATCACTCGAGTTGGAAATCACTCGGGTTATAAATCACTTGAGTTAGAAATCACTCGAGTTAGAAATCACTTGGGTAAGAAATCACTCAAGTTAAAAATGACTTGAGTCAGAAATCACTCGAGTTGGAAATCACTCGGGTTATAAATCACGTGAGTTAGAAATCACTCGAGTTGGGAATCACTTGGGTTAGAAATCACTTGAGTTGAAAATCACTCAAGTTAAAAATGACTTGAGTCAGAAATCACTCGAGTTGGAAATCACTCGGGTTATAAATCACTTGAGTTAGAAATCACTCGAGTTGGAAATCACTTGGGTTAGAAATCACTTGAGTTGAAAATCACTCAAGTTGAAAATCACTCGAGTTGGAAATCACTTGGGTTAAAAATCACTTGAGTTGAAAATCACTCAAGTGGGAAATCACTCGAGTTAGAAATCACTTGGGTAAAAAATCACTTAAGTTAAAAATGACTTGAGTTAGAAATAACTCGAGCTGGAAATCACTTGGGTTAAAAATCACTCAAGTTGGAAATCACTTGGGTTATGAGTCACTTGAGTTAGAAATCACTCGAGTTGAAAATCACGTGGGTTAGAAATCACTTGAGTTGAAAATCACTCAAGTTGGAAATCACTCGAGTTGAAAATCACTTGTGTTAAAGATCACTCGAGTTGAAAATCACTCGAGTCAGATATCACTTGAGTTAGAAATCACTTGGGTAAGAAATCACTTAAGTTAAAAATGACTTGAGTCAGAAATCACTCGAGTTGGAAATCACTCGGGTTATAAATCACTTGAGTTAGAAATCACTCGAGTTGGAAATCACTTGGGTTAGAAATCACTTGAGTTGAAAATCACTTAAGTTGGAAATCACTCGAGTTGGAAATCACTTGGGTTAGAAATCACTTGAGTTGAAAATCACTTAAGTTGAAAATCACTCGAGTTGGAAATCACTCGGGTTATAAATCACTTGAGTTAGAAATCACTCGAGTTGAAAATCACTCGAGTCAGAAATCACTCGAGTTGGAAATCACTCGGGTTATAAATCACTTGAGTTAAAAATCACTCGAGTTGGAAATCACTTGAGTTAGAAATCACTTGAGTTGAAAATCACTTGAGTGGGAAATCACTCGAGTTAGAAATCACTTGGGTAAAAAATCACTTGAGTTGAAAATCACTTAAGTGGGAAATCACTCGAGTTAGAAATCACTTGGGTAAAAAATCACTTGAGTTAAAAATGACTTGAGTTAGAAATCACTCGAGTTGGAAATCACTTGGGTTAAAAATCACTCAAGTTGGAAATCACTTGGGTTATAAGTCACTTGAGTTAGAAATCACTCGAGTTGAAAATCACTTGGGTAAGAAATCACTTAAGTTAAAAATGACTTGAGTCAGAAATCACTCGAGTTGGAAATCACTCGGGTTATAAATCACTTGAGTTAGAAATCACTCGAGTTGGAAATCACTTGGGTTATAAATCACTTGAGGCTGTGTTCCAACTTGTAAGGTTGTACACTTACACTTACACTTACCCTTTGCCTGCGCGCCGAGCGTATGCCTGCGCCAATGGTTGCGCATTTTAGCGAGCTCTGGCGGAGATGTACTTAACTAGGGTTAATTTGAAATTCGGACGATTCAATTCGCTAATGATTCTGTGAAGCAATAATATTGTTGAAGATTCGTTGATTTGGAGGTCTAATGATTGCTTAGCGTCAATCAATATCTTCGATGAATAGAAAACACCATTTTTGGTATCATAGCCGTAAAATTCGATTTTACGGCCCGTTTTCAGTCCGTAATAGTACATTATGTCATCAGGCCAATGAAGTATTTCGCGACGAATTTGAGTTTATAATCCGAGCCGAAGGCGAGGATGATAATAGAATTCGTCAGAAAATACTTTTCCTCATTCTAACCTCAAAATCGCAACTTCGTCGCGATTTCTCGGCAATCCTGATGAAAAATAATGATCGTTACTTGTACGTAAAGGCTTTTTGACGAACCTCGTTACAACACTCGCCTTCGGCTCGTGCCGTAAACCTCTCGTTTCGTCAAAAAAGCCTTTCCTTACTCGTAATGAAATGTACTATTATGCGCCGTATGGCATATACAATTTTATGTGTTTAGGCCAAAACCTCGTTTAAACTGAGCAAAGCGAGGTTAGAATCACGGTTTTTCGGGCCTAGATACATAAAATGATTTTTCACGGATGTAGGTCCGTAAAATGAACAATTTCTAAAATCAACCATTTTTCGATGATAAATCATTTATCTCGGTTATTTTTCAATAACAAAACTTTTTCCATCAGTTGACAACACTAATAAAAAACATTTATTTTGAATTCACGTGTATTTTTTCTTCATTTATGCATCTATTATCCTTTATTTTTTTCTTTATTTATTCTTTCCAATGCGCAACCATTGGCGCAGTCATACGCTCGGCGCGCAGGCAAAGGGTAAGTGTAAGTGTAAATGTACAACCTTACAAGTTGGAACACAGCCTGAGTTAGAAATCACTCGAGTTAGAAATCACTTGGGTAAAAAATCACTCAAGTTCAAAATGACTTGAGTCAGAAATCACTCGAGTTGGAAATCACTTGGGTTATAAGTCACTTGAGTTAGAAATCACTCGAGTTGAAAATCACTTGGGTTAAAAATCACTCAAGTTGGAAATCACTCAAGTTAAAAATGACTTGAGTCAGAAATCACTCGAGTTGGAAATCACTCGGGTTATAAATCACGTGAGTTAGAAATCACTCGAGTTGGAAATCACTTGTGTTAAAGATCACTCGAGTTGAAAATCACTCGAGTCAGAAATCACTCGAGTTGAAAATCACTCGGGTTATAAATCACTTGAGTTAAAAATCACTCGAGTTGAAAATCACTTGGGTTAGAAATCACTTGAGTTGAAAATCACTCGAGTTGAAAATCACTCGAGTCGGAAATCACTCGAGTTGGAAATCACTCGGGTTATAAATCACTTGAGTTAGAAATCACTCGAGTTAGAAATCACTTGGGTAAAAAATCACTCAAGTTAAAAATGACTTGAGTTAGAAATCACTCGAGTTGGAAATCACTTGGGTTATAAATCACTTGAGTTAGAAATCACTCGAGTTATGAATCACTTGGGTAAAAAATCACTCAAGTTCAAAATGACTTGAGTCAGAAATCACTCGAGTTGGAAATCACTCGGGTTATAAATCACTTAAGTTAGAAATCACTCGAGTTGGAAATCACTTGGGTTAGAAATCACTTGAGTTGAAAATCACTCAAGTTGAAAATCACTCGAGTTGGAAATCACTTGGGTTAAAAATCACTTGAGTTGAAAATCACTCAAGTGGGAAATCACTCGAGTTAGAAATCACTTGGATAAAAAATCACTTAAGTTAAAAATGACTTGAGTTAGAAATCACTCGAGCTGGAAATCACTTGGGTTAAAAATCACTCAAGTTGGAAATCACTTGGGTTATAAGTCACTTGAGTTAGAAATCACTCGAGTTGAAAATCACGTGGGTTAGAAATCACTTGAGTTGAAAATCACTCAAGTTGGAAATCACTCGAGTTGAAAATCACTTGTGTTAAAGATCACTCGAGTTGAAAATCACTCGAGTCAGATATCACTCGAGTTAGAAATCACTTGGGTAAGAAATCACTCAAGTTAAAAATGACTTGAGTCAGAAATCACTCGAGTTGGAAATCACTTGGGTTCAAAATCACTTGAGTTGAAAATCACTTAAGTGGGAAATCACTCGAGTTAGAAATCACTTGGGTAAAAAATCACTTGAGTTAAAAATGACTTGAGTTAGAAATCACTCGAGTTGGAAATCACTTGGGTTAAAAATCACTCAAGTTGGAAATCACTTGGGTTATAAGTCACTTGAGTTAGAAATCACTCGAGTTGAAAATCACTTGGGTAAGAAATCACTTAAGTTAAAAATGACTTGAGTCAGAAATCACTCGAGTTGGAAATCACTCGGGTTATAAATCACTTGAGTTAGAAATCACTCGAGTTGGAAATCACTTGGGTTAGAAATCACTTGAGTTGAAAATCACTTAAGTTGGAAATCACTCGAGTTGGAAATCACTTGGGTTAGAAATCACTTGAGTTGAAAATCACTTAAGTTGGAAATCACTCGAGTTAGAAATCACTTGGGTAAAAAATCACTTGAGTTAAAAATGACTTGAGTTAGAAATCACTCGAGCTGGAAATCACTTGGGTTAAAAATCACTCAAGTTGGAAATCACTTGGGTTATAAGTCACTTGAGTTAGAAATCACTCGAGTTGAAAATCACGTGGGTTAGAAATCACTTGAGTTGAAAATCACTCAAGTTGGAAATCACTCGAGTTGAAAATCACTTGTGTTAAAGATCACTCGAGTTGAAAATCACTCGAGTCAGATATCACTTGAGTTAGAAATCACTTGGGTAAGAAATCACTCAAGTTAAAAATGACTTGAGTCAGAAATCACTCGAGTTGGAAATCACTCGGGTTATAAATCACTTGAGTTAGAAATCACTCGAGTTGGAAATCACTTGGGTTAGAAATCACTTGAGTTGAAAATCACTCAAGTTGGAAATCACTCGAGTTGGAAATCACTTGTGTTAAAGATCACTCGAGTTGAAAATCACTCGAGTCAGAAATCACTCGAGTTGGAAATCACTCGGGTTATAAATCACTTGAGTTAGAAATCACTCGAGTTAGAAATCACTTGTTTAAAAAATCACTTGAGTTAAAAATGACTTGAGTTAGAAATCACTCGAGTTGGAAATCACTCGGGTTATAAATCACTTGAGTTAGAAATCACTCGAGTTGGAAATCACTTGGGTTAGAAATCACTTGAGTTGAAAATCACTTAAGTTGGAAATCACTCGAGTTGGAAATCACTCGGGTTAAAAATCACTTGAGTTGAAAATCACTTAAGTGGAAAATCACTCGAGTTAGAAATCACTTGGGTAAAAAATCACTTGAGTTAAAAATGACTTGAGTTAGAAATCACTCGAGTTGGAAATCACTCGGGTTATAAATCACTTGAGTTAGAAATCACTCGAGTTGGAAATCACTTGGGTTAGAAATCACTTGAGTTGAAAATCACTTAAGTTGGAAATCACTCGAGTTGGAAATCACTCGGGTTAAAAATCACTTGAGTTGAAAATCACTTAAGTGGAAAATCACTCGAGTTAGAAATCACTTCGGTAAAAAATCACTTAAGTTAAAAATGACTTGAGTTAGAAATCACTCGAGTTGGAAATCACTTGGGTTGAAAATCACTTGGGTTAGAAATCACTTGAGTTGAAAATCACTCAAGTTGAAAATCACTCGAGTTGGAAATCACTTGGGTTAAAAATCACTTGAGTTGAAAATCACTCAAGTGGGAAATCACTCGAGTTAGAAATCACTTGGGTAAAAAATCACTTAAGTTAAAAATGACTTGAGTTAGAAATCACTCGAGCTGGAAATCACTTGGGTTAAAAATCACTCAAGTTGGAAATCACTTGGGTTATGAGTCACTTGAGTTAGAAATCACTCGAGTTGGAAATCACTTGGGTTAGAAATCACTTGAGTTGAAAATCACTCAAGTTGGAAATCACTCGAGTTGGAAATCACTTGTGTTAAAGATCACTCGAGTTGAAAATCACTCGAGTCAGAAATCACTCGAGTTGGAAATCACTCGGGTTATAAATCACTTGAGTTAGAAATCACTCGAGTTAAAAATGACTTGAGTTAGAAATCACTCGAGTTGGAAATCACTCAGGTTATAAATCACTTGAGTTAGAAATCACTCGAGTTGGAAATCACTTGGGTTAGAAATCACTTGAGTTGAAAATCACTTAAGTTGGAAATCACTCGAGTTGGAAATCACTCGGGTTAAAAATCACTTGAGTTGAAAATCACTTAAGTGGAAAATCACTCGAGTTAGAAATCACTTGGGTAAAAAATCACTTGAGTTAAAAATGACTTGAGTTAGAAATCACTCGAGTTGGAAATCACTCGGGTTATAAATCACTTGAGTTAGAAATCACTCGAGTTGGAAATCACTTGGGTTAGAAATCACTTGAGTTGAAAATCACTTAAGTTGGAAATCACTCGGGTTGGAAATCACTCGGGTTAAAAATCACTTGAGTTGAAAATCACTTAAGTGGAAAATCACTCGAGTTAGAAATCACTTGGGTAAAAAATCACTTAAGTTAAAAATGACTTGAGTTAGAAATCACTCGAGTTGGAAATCACTTGGGTTGAAAATCACTTGAGTTGAAAATCACTTAAGTGGGAAATCACTCGAGTTAGAAATCACTTGGGTAAAAAATCACTCAAGTTAAAAATGACTTGAGTCAGAAATCACTCGAGTTGGAAATCACTCGGGTTATAAATCACTTGAGTTAGAAATCACTCGAGTTGAAAATCACTTGGGTTAAAAATCACTCAAGTTGGAAATCACTTGGGTTATAAGTCACTTGAGTTAGAAATCACTCGAGTTGAAAATCACGTGGGTTAGAAATCACTTGAGTTGAAAATCACTCAAGTTGGAAATCACTCGAGTTGAAAATCACTTAAGTGGGAAATCACTCGAGTTAGAAATCACTTGGGTAAAAAATCACTCAAGTTAAAAATGACTTGAGTTAGAAATCACTCGAGCTGGAAATCACTTGGGTTAAAAATCACTCAAGTTGGAAATCACTTGGGTTATAAGTCACTTGAGTTAGAAATCACTCGAGTTGAAAATCACGTGGGTTAGAAATCACTTGAGTTGAAAATCACTCAAGTTGGAAATCACTCGAGTTGAAAATCACTTGAGTTAAAAATCACTCGAGTTGGAAATCACTTGGGTTAGAAATCAGATGAGTTCAAAATCACTTAAGTGGGAAATCACTCGAGTTAGAAATTACTTGGGTAAAAAATCACTTGAGTTAAAAAGGACTTGAGTTAGAAATCACTCGAGTTGGAAATCACTTGGGTTAAAAATCACTCGAGTTGGAAATCACTTGGGTTATAAGTTACTTGAGTTAGAAATCACTCGAGTTGAAAATCACGTGGGTTAGAAATCATTCGAGTTGAAAATCACTTAAGTTGGAAATCACTCGAGTTGAAAATCACTTGTGTTGAAGATCACTCGAGTTGAAAATCACTCGAGTCAGATATCACTCGAGTTAGAAATCACTTGGGTAAGAAATCACTCAAGTTAAAAATGACTTGAGTCAGAAATCACTCGAGTTGGAAATCACTCGGGTTATGAATCACTCGAGTCAGAAATCACTCGAGTTGGAAATCACTCGGGTTATAAATCACTCGAGTTAGAAATCACTCGAGTTAGAAATCACTTGGGTAAAAAATCACTCAAGTTAAAAATGACTTGAGTTAGAAATCACTCGAGTTGGAAATCACTTGGGTTATAAATCACTTGAGTTAGAAATCACTCGAGCTAGAAATCACTTGGGTAAAAAATCACTCAAGTTCAAAATGACTTGAGTCAGAAATCACTCGAGTTGGAAATCACTTGGGTTATAAGTCACTTGAGTTAGAAATCACTCGAGTTGAAAATCACTTGGGTTAAAAATCACTCAAGTTGGAAATCACTCAAGTTAAAAATGACTTGAGTCAGAAATCACTCGAGTTGGAAATCACTCGGGTTATAAATCACGTGAGTTAGAAATCACTCGAGTTGGAAATCACTTGTGTTAAAGATCACTCGAGTTGAAAATCACTCGAGTCAGAAATCACTCGAGTTGGAAATCACTCGGGTTATAAATCACTTGAGTTAAAAATCACTCGAGTTGAAAATCACTTGGGTTAGAAATCACTTGAGTTGAAAATCACTCGAGTTGAAAATCACTCGAGTCAGAAATCACTCGAGTTGGAAATCACTCGGGTTATAAATCACTTGAGTTAGAAATCACTCGAGTTAGAAATCACTTGGGTAAAAAATCACTCAAGTTAAAAATGACTTGAGTTAGAATTCACTCGAGTTGGAAATCACTTGGGTTATAAATTACTTGAGTTAGAAATCACTCGAGTTATAAATCACTCGGGTAAAAAATCACTCAAGTTCAAAATGACTTGAGTCAGAAATCAGTCGAGTTGGAAATCACTCGGGTTATAAATCACTTGAGTTAGAAATCACTCGAGTTGGAAATCACTTGGGTTAGAAATCACTTGAGTTGAAAATCACTCAAGTTGAAAATCACTCGAGTTGGAAATCACTTGGGTTAAAAATCACTTGAGTTGAAAATCACTCAAGTGGGAAATCACTCGAGCTGGAAATCACTTGGGTTAAAAATCACTCAAGTTGGAAATCACTCGGGTTATAAATCACTTGAGTTAGAAATCACTCGAGTTAGAAATCACTTGGGTAAAAAATCACTCAAGTTAAAAATGACTTGAGTAAGAAATCACTCGAGTTGGAAATCACTTGGGTTATAAATCACTTGAGTTAGAAATCACTCGAGTTATAAATCACTTGGGTAAAAAATCACTCAAGTTCAAAATGACTTGAGTCAGAAATCACTCGAGTTGGAAATCACTCGGGTTATAAATCACTTGAGTTAGAAATCACTCGAGTTGGAAATCACTTGGGTTAGAAATCACTTGAGTTGAAAATCACTCAAGTTGAAAATCACTCGAGTTGGAAATCACTTGGGTTAAAAATCACTTGTGTTGAAAATCACTCAAGTGGGAAATCACTCGAGTTAGAAATCACTTGGATAAAAAATCACTTAAGTAAAAAATGACTTGAGTTAGAAATCACTCGAGCTGGAAATCACTTGGGTTAAAAATCACTCAAGTTGGAAATCACTTGGGTTATAAGTCACTTGAGTTAGAAATCACTCGAGTTGAAAATCACTCGGGTTAAAAATCACTCAAGTTGGAAATCACTCAAGTTAAAAATGACTTGAGTCAGAAATCACTCGAGTTGGAAATCACTTGGGTTAGAAATCACTTGAGTTGAAAATCACTCAAGTGGGAAATCACTCGAGTTAGAAATCACTTGGATAAAAAATCACTTAAGTTAAACATGACTTGAGTTAGAAATCACTCGAGCTGGAAATCACTTGGGTTAAAAATCACTCAAGTTGGAAATCACTTGGGTTATAAGTCACTTGAGTTAGAAATCACTCGAGTTGAAAATCACGTGGGTTAGAAATCACTTGAGTTGAAAATCACTCAAGTTGAAAATCACTCGAGTTGAAAATCACTTGTGTTAAAGATCACTCGAGTTGAAAATCACTCGAGTCAGATATCACTCGAGTTAGAAATCACTTGGGTAAGAAATCACTCAAGTTAAAAATGACTTGAGTCAGAAATCACTCGAGTTGGAAATCACTTGGGTTCAAAATCACTTGAGTTGAAAATCACTTAAGTGG
This sequence comes from Tenthredo mesomela, assembly GCA_943736025.1. NCBI lineage: Eukaryota > Metazoa > Arthropoda > Insecta > Hymenoptera > Tenthredinidae > Tenthredo > Tenthredo mesomela. The sequence continues at coordinate 22,640 of OX031017.1, forward strand.
GAAATCACTCGAGTTAGAAATCACTTGGGTAAAACATCACTTAAGTTGAAAATGACTTGAGTTAGAAATCACTCGAGCTGGAAATCACTTGGGTTAAAAATCACTCAAGTCGGAAATCACTTGGGTTATAAGTCACTTGAGTTAGAAATCACTCGAGTTGAAAATCACTCGAGTCAGAAATCACTCGAGTTGGAAATCACTCGGGTTATAAATCACTTGAGTTAAAAATCACTCGAGTTGAAAATCACTTGGGTAAGAAATCACTTAAGTTAAAAATGACTTGAGTCAGAAATCACTCGAGTTGGAAATCACTCGGGTTATAAATCACTTGAGTTAGAAATCACTCGAGTTGGAAATCACTTGGGTTAGAAATCACTTGAGTTGAAAATCACTTAAGTTGGAAATCACTCGAGTTGGAAATCACTTGGGTTAGAAATCACTTGAGTTGAAAATCACTTAAGTTGGAAATCACTCGAGTTAGAAATCACTTGGGTAAAAAATCACTTAAGTTAAAAATGACTTGAGTTAGAAATCACTCGAGCTGGAAATCACTTGGGTTAAAAATCACTCAAGTTGGAAATCACTTGGGTTATGAGTCACTTGAGTTCGAAATCACTCGAGTTGAAAATCACGTGGGTTAGAAATCACTTGAGTTGAAAATCACTCAAGTTGGAAATCACTCGAGTTGAAAATCACTTGTGTTAAAGATCACTCGAGTTGAAAATCACTCGAGTCAGATATCACTTGAGTTAGAAATCACTTGGGTAAGAAATCACTCAAGTTAAAAATGACTTGAGTCAGAAATCACTCGAGTTGGAAATCACTCGGGTTATAAATCACTTGAGTTAGAAATCACTCGAGTTGGAAATCACTTGGGTTAGAAATCACTTGAGTTGAAAATCACTCAAGTTGGAAATCACTCGAGTTGGAAATCACTTGTGTTAAAGATCACTCGAGTTGAAAATCACTCGAGTCAGAAATCACTCGAGTTGGAAATCACTCGGGTTATAAATCACTTGAGTTAGAAATCACTCGAGTTAGAAATCACTTAGGTAAAAAATCACTTGAGTTAAAAATGACTTGAGTTAGAAATCACTCGAGTTGGAAATCACTCGGGTTATAAATCACTTGAGTTAGAAATCACTCGAGTTGGAAATCACTTGGGTTAGAAATCACTTGAGTTGAAAATCACTTAAGTTGGAAATCACTCGAGTTGGAAATCACTCGGGTTAAAAATTACTTGAGTTGAAAATCACTTAAGTGGAAAATCACTCGAATTAGAAATCACTTGGGTAAAAAATCACTTGAGTTAAAAATGACTTGAGTTAGAAATCACTCGAGTTGGAAATCACTCGGGTTATAAATCACTTGAGTTAGAAATCACTCGAGTTGGAAATCACTTGGGTTAGAAATCACTTGAGTTGAAAATCACTTAAGTTGGAAATCACTCGAGTTGGAAATCACTCGGGTTAAAAATCACTTGAGTTGAAAATCACTTAAGTGGAAAATCACTCGAGTTAGAAATCACTTGGGTAGAAAATCACTTAAGTTAAAAATGACTTGAGTTAGAAATCACTCGAGTTGGAAATCACTTGGGTTGAAAATCACTTGGGTTAGAAATCACTTGAGTTGAAAATCACTCAAGTTGAAAATCACTCGAGTTGGAAATCACTTGGGTTAAAAATCACTTGAGTTGAAAATCACTCAAGTGGGAAATCACTCGAGTTAGAAATCACTTGGGTAAAAAATCACTTAAGTTAAAAATGACTTGAGTTAGAAATCACTCGAGCTGGAAATCACTTGGGTTAAAAATCACTCAAGTTGGAAATCACTTGGGTTATGAGTCACTTGAGTTAGAAATCACTCGAGTTGGAAATCACTTGGGTTAGAAATCACTTGAGTTGAAAATCACTCAAGTTGGAAATCACTCGAGTTGGAAATCACTTGTGTTAAAGATCACTCGAGTTGAAAATCACTCGAGTCAGAAATCACTCGAGTTGGAAATCACTCGGGTTATAAATCACTTGAGTTAGAAATCACTCGAGTTAGAAATCACTTGGGTAAAAAGTCACTTGAGTTAAAAATGACTTGAGTTAGAAATCACTCGAGTTGGAAATCACTCAGGTTATAAATCACTTGAGTTAGAAATCACTCGAGTTGGAAATCACTTGGGTTAGAAATCACTTGAGTTGAAAATCACTTAAGTTGGAAATCACTCGGGTTGGAAATCACTCGGGTTAAAAATCACTTGAGTTGAAAATCACTTAAGTGGAAAATCACTCGAGTTAGAAATCACTTGGGTAAAAAATCACTTGAGTTAAAAATGACTTGAGTTAGAAATCACTCGAGTTGGAAATCACTCGGGTTATAAATCACTTGAGTTAGAAATCACTCGAGTTGGAAATCACTTGGGTTAGAAATCACTTGAGTTGAAAATCACTTAAGTTGGAAATCACTCGGGTTGGAAATCACTCGGGTTAAAAATCACTTGAGTTGAAAATCACTTAAGTGGAAAATCACTCGAGTTAGAAATCACTTGGGTAAAAAATCACTCAAGTTAAAAATGACTTGAGTTAGAAATCACTCGAGTTGGAAATCACTTGGGTTGAAAATCACTTGAGTTGAAAATCACTTAAGTGGGAAATCACTCGAGTTAGAAATCACTTGGATAAAAAATCACTCAAGTTAAAAATGACTTGAGTCAGAAATCACTCGAGTTGGAAATCACTCGGGTTATAAATCACTTGAGTTAGAAATCACTCGAGTTGAAAATCACTTGGGTTAAAAATCACTCAAGTTGGAAATCACTTGGGTTATAAGTCCCTTGAGTTAGAAATCACTCGAGTTGAAAATCACGTGGGTTAGAAATCACTTGAGTTGAAAATCACTCAAGTTGGAAATCACTCGAGTTGAAAATCACTTAAGTGGGAAATCACTCGAGTTAGAAATCACTTGGGTAAAAAATCACTCAAGTTAAAAATGACTTGAGTTAGAAATCACTCGAGCTGGAAATCACTTGGGTTAAAAATCACTCAAGTTGGAAATCACTTGGGTTATAAGTCACTTGAGTTAGAAATCACTCGAGTTGAAAATCACTTGGGTTAAAAATCACTTGAGTTGAAAATCACTTAAGTGGGAAATCACTCGAGTTAGAAATCACTTGGGTAAAAAATCACTCAAGTTAAAAATGACTTGAGTTAGAAATCACTCGAGTTGGAAATCACTTGGGTTAAAAATCACTCAAGTTGGAAATCACTTGGGTTATAAGTCACTTGAGTTAGAAATCACTCGAGTTGAAAATCACGTGGGTTAGAAATCACTTGAGTTAAAAATCACTCAAGTTGGAAATCACTCGAGTTGAAAATCACTTGAGTTAAAAATCACTCGAGTTGGAAATCACTTGGGTTAGAAATCAGATGAGTTCAAAATCACTTAAGTGGGAAATCACTCGAGTTAGAAATCACTTGGGTAAAAAATCACTTGAGTTAAAAAGGACTTGAGTTAGAAATCACTCGAGTTGGAAATCACTTGGGTTATAAGTCACTTGAGTTAGAAATCACTCGAGTTGAAAATCACGTGGGTTAGAAATCACTTGAGTTGAAAATCACTTAAGTTGGAAATCACTCGAGTTGAAAATCACTTGTGTTGAAGATCACTCGAGTTGAAAATCACTCGAGTCAGATATCACTCGAGTTAGAAATCACTTGGGTAAGAAATCACTCAAGTTAAAAATGACTCGAGTCAGAAATCACTCGAGTTGGAAATCACTCGGGTTATGAATCACTCGAGTCAGAAATCACTCGAGTTGGAAATCACTCGGGTTATAAATCACTTGAGTTAGAAATCACTCGAGTTAGAAATCACTTGGGTAAAAAATCACTCAAGTTAAAAATGACTTGAGTTAGAAATCACTCGAGTTGGAAATCACTTGGGTTATAAATCACTTGAGTTAGAAATCACTCGAGTTAGAAATCACTTGGGTAAAAAATCACTCAAGTTCAAAATGACTTGAGTCAGAAATCACTCGAGTTGGAAATCACTTGGGTTATAAGTCACTTGAGTTAGAAATCACTCGAGTTGAAAATCACTTGGGTTCAAAATCACTCAAGTTGGAAATCACTCAAGTTAAAAATGACTTGAGTCAGAAATCACTCGAGTTGGAAATCACTCGGGTTATAAATCACGTGAGTTAGAAATCACTCGAGTTGGAAATCACTTGTGTTAAAGATCACTCGAGTTGAAAATCACTCAAGTTGAAAATCACTCGAGTTGGAAATCACTTGGGTTAAAAATCACTTGAGTTGAAAATCACTCAAGTGGGAAATCACTCGAGCTGGAAATCACTTGGGTTAAAAATCACTCAAGTTGGAAATCACTTGGGTTATAAGTCACTTGAGTTAGAAATCACTCGAGTTGAAAATCACTTGGGTTAAAAATCACTCAAGTTGGAAATCACTCAAGTTAAAAATGACTTGAGTCAGAAATCACTCGAGTTGGAAATCACTCGGGTTATAAATCGCTTGAGTTAGAAATCACTCGAGTTGGAAATCACTTGGGTTAGAAATCACTTGAGTTGAAAATCACTCAAGTTGAAAATCACTCGAGTTGGAAATCACTTGGGTTAAAAATCACTTGAGTTGAAAATCACTCAAGTGGGAAATCACTCGAGCTGGAAATCACTTGGGTTAAAAATCACTCAAGTTGGAAATCACTCGGGTTATAAATCACTTGAGTTAGAAATCACTCGAGTTAGAAATCACTTGGGTAAAAAATCACTCAAGTTAAAAATGACTTGAGTTAGAAATCACTCGAGTTGGAAATCACTTGGGTTAAAAATCACTCAAGTTGAAAATCACTTAAGTGGGAAATCACTCGAGTTAGAAATCACTTGGGTAAAACATCACTTAAGTTGAAAATGACTTGAGTTAGAAATCACTCGAGCTGGAAATCACTTGGGTTAAAAATCACTCAAGTCGGAAATCACTTGGGTTATAAGTCACTTGAGTTAGAAATCACTCGAGTTGAAAATCACTCGAGTCAGAAATCACTCGAGTTGGAAATCACTCGGGTTATAAATCACTTGAGTTAAAAATCACTCGAGTTGAAAATCACTTGGGTAAGAAATCACTTAAGTTAAAAATGACTTGAGTCAGAAATCACTCGAGTTGGAAATCACTCGGGTTATAAATCACTTGAGTTAGAAATCACTCGAGTTGGAAATCACTTGGGTTAGAAATCACTTGAGTTGAAAATCACTTAAGTTGGAAATCACTCGAGTTGGAAATCACTTGGGTTAGAAATCACTTGAGTTGAAAATCACTTAAGTTGGAAATCACTCGAGTTAGAAATCACTTGGGTAAAAAATCACTTAAGTTAAAAATGACTTGAGTTAGAAATCACTCGAGCTGGAAATCACTTGGGTTAAAAATCACTCAAGTTGGAAATCACTTGGGTTATGAGTCACTTGAGTTCGAAATCACTCGAGTTGAAAATCACGTGGGTTAGAAATCACTTGAGTTGAAAATCACTCAAGTTGGAAATCACTCGAGTTGAAAATCACTTGTGTTAAAGATCACTCGAGTTGAAAATCACTCGAGTCAGATATCACTTGAGTTAGAAATCACTTGGGTAAGAAATCACTCAAGTTAAAAATGACTTGAGTCAGAAATCACTCGAGTTGGAAATCACTCGGGTTATAAATCACTTGAGTTAGAAATCACTCGAGTTGGAAATCACTCGAGTTGGAAATCACTTGTGTTAAAGATCACTCGAGTTGAAAATCACTCGAGTCAGAAATCACTCGAGTTGGAAATCACTCGGGTTATAAATCACTTGAGTTAGAAATCACTCGAGTTAGAAATCACTTGGGTAAAAAGTCACTTGAGTTAAAAATGACTTGAGTTAGAAATCACTCGAGTTGGAAATCACTCAGGTTATAAATCACTTGAGTTAGAAATCACTCGAGTTGGAAATCACTTGGGTTAGAAATCACTTGAGTTGAAAATCACTTAAGTTGGAAATCACTCGAGTTGGAAATCACTCGGGTTAAAAATCACTTGAGTTGAAAATCACTTAAGTGGAAAATCACTCGAGTTAGAAATCACTTGGGTAAAAAATCACTTGAGTTAAAAATGACTTGAGTTAGAAATCACTCGAGTTGGAAATCACTCGGGTTATAAATCACTTGAGTTAGAAATCACTCGAGTTGGAAATCACTTGGGTTAGAAATCACTTGAGTTGAAAATCACTTAAGTTGGAAATCACTCGGGTTGGAAATCACTCGGGTTAAAAATCACTTGAGTTGAAAATCACTCAAGTGGAAAATCACTCGAGTTAGAAATCACTTGGGTAAAAAATCACTTAAGTTAAAAATGACTTGAGTTAGAAATCACTCGAGTTGGAAATCACTTGGGTTGAAAATCACTTGAGTTGAAAATCACTTAAGTGGGAAATCACTCGAGTTAGAAATCACTTGGGTAAAAAATCACTCAAGTTAAAAATGACTTGAGTCAGAAATCACTCGAGTTGGAAATCACTCGGGTTATAAATCACTTGAGTTAGAAATCACTCGAGTTGAAAATCACTTGGGTTAAAAATCACTCAAGTTGGAAATCACTTGGGTTATAAGTCACTTGAGTTAGAAATCACTCGAGTTGAAAATCACGTGGGTTAGAAATCACTTGAGTTGAAAATCACTCAAGTTAGAAATCACTCGAGCTGGAAATCACTTGGGTTAAAAATCACTCAAGTTGGAAATCACTTGGGTTATAAGTCACTTGAGTTAGAAATCACTCGAGTTGAAAATCACTTGGGTTAAAAATCACTTGAGTTGAAAATCACTTAAGTGGGAAATCACTCGAGTTAGAAATCACTTGGGTAAAAAATCACTCAAGTTAAAAATGACTTGAGTTAGAAATCACTCGAGTTGGAAATCACTTGGGTTAAAAATCACTCAAGTTGGAAATCACTTGGGTTATAAGTCACTTGAGTTAGAAATCACTCGAGTTGAAAATCACGTGGGTTAGAAATCACTTGAGTTAAAAATCACTCAAGTTGGAAATCACTCGAGTTGAAAATCACTTGAGTTAAAAATCACTCGAGTTGGAAATCACTTGGGTTAGAAATCAGATGAGTTCAAAATCACTTAAGTGGGAAATCACTCGAGTTAGAAATCACTTGGGTAAAAAATCACTTGAGTTAAAAAGGACTTGAGTTAGAAATCACTCGAGTTGGAAATCACTTGGGTTATAAGTCACTTGAGTTAGAAATCACTCGAGTTGAAAATCACGTGGGTTAGAAATCACTTGAGTTGAAAATCACTTAAGTTGGAAATCACTCGAGTTGAAAATCACTTGTGTTGAAGATCACTCGAGTTGAAAATCACTCGAGTCAGATATCACTCGAGTTAGAAATCACATTGGTAAGAAATCACTCAAGTTAAAAATGACTCGAGTCAGAAATCACTCGAGTTGGAAATCACTCGGGTTATGAATCACTCGAGTCAGAAATCACTCGAGTTGGAAATCACTCGGGTTATAAATCACTTGAGTTAGAAATCACTCGAGTTAGAAATCACTTGGGTAAAAAATCACTCAAGTTAAAAATGACTTGAGTTAGAAATCACTCGAGTTGGAAATCACTTGGGTTATAAATCACTTGAGTTAGAAATCACTCGAGTTAGAAATCACTTGGGTAAAAAATCACTCAAGTTCAAAATGACTTGAGTCAGAAATCACTCGAGTTGGAAATCACTTGGGTTATAAGTCACTTGAGTTAGAAATCACTCGAGTTGAAAATCACTTGGGTTCAAAATCACTCAAGTTGGAAATCACTCAAGTTAAAAATGACTTGAGTCAGAAATCACTCGAGTTGGAAATCACTCGGGTTATAAATCACGTGAGTTAGAAATCACTCGAGTTGGAAATCACTTGTGTTAAAGATCACTCGAGTTGAAAATCACTCAAGTTGAAAATCACTCGAGTTGGAAATCACTTGGGTTAAAAATCACTTGAGTTGAAAATCACTCAAGTGGGAAATCACTCGAGCTGGAAATCACTCGGGTTAAAAATCACTCAAGTTGGAAATCACTTGGGTTATAAGTCACTTGAGTTAGAAATCACTCGAGTTGAAAATCACTTGGGTTAAAAATCACTCAAGTTTGAAATCACTCAAGTTAAAAATGACTTGAGTCAGAAATCACTCGAGTTGGAAATCACTCGGGTTATAAATCGCTTGAGTTAGAAATCACTCGAGTTGGAAATCACTTGGGTTAGAAATCACTTGAGTTGAAAATCACTCAAGTTGAAAATCACTCGAGTTGGAAATCACTTGGGTTAAAAATCACTTGAGTTGAAAATCACTCAAGTGGGAAATCACTCGAGCTGGAAATCACTTGGGTTAAAAATCACTCAAGTTGGAAATCACTCGGGTTATAAATCACTTGAGTTAGAAATCACTCGAGTTAGAAATCACTTGGGTAAAAAATCACTCAAGTTAAAAATGACTTGAGTTAGAAATCACTCGAGTTGGAAATCACTTGGGTTATAAATCACTTGAGTTAGAAATCACTCGAGTTATAAATCACTTGGGTAAAAAATCACTCAAGTTCAAAATGACTTGAGTCAGAAATCACTCGAGTTGGAAATCACTCGGGTTATAAATCACTTGAGTTAGAAATCACTCGAGTTGGAAATCACTTGGGTTAGAAATCACTTGAGTTGAAAATCACTCAAGTTGAAAATCACTCGAGTTGGAAATCACTTGGGTTAAAAATCACTTGAGTTGAAAATCACTCAAGTTGAAAATCACTCGAGTTAGAAATCACTTGGATAAAAAATCACTTAAGTTAAAAATGACTTGAGTTAGAAATCACTCGAGCTGGAAATCACTTGGGTTAAAAATCACTCAAGTTGGAAATCACTTGGGTTATAAGTCACTTGAGTTAGAAATCACTCGAGTTGAAAATCACTTGGGTTAAAAATCACTCAAGTTGGAAATCACTCAAGTTAAAAATGACTTGAGTCAGAAATCACTGGAGTTGGAAATCACTTGGGTTAGAAATCACTTGAGTTGAAAATCACTCAAGTGGGAAATCACTCGAGTTAGAAATCACTTGGATAAAAAATCACTTAAGTTAAAAATGACTTGAGTTAGAAATCACTCGAGCTGGAAATCACTTGGGTTAAAAATCACTCAAGTTGGAAATCACTTGGGTTATAAGTCACTTGAGTTAGAAATCACTCGAGTTGAAAATCACGTGGGTTAGAAATCACTTGAGTTGAAAATCACTCAAGTTGGAAATCACTCGAGTTGAAAATCACTTGTGTTAAAGATCACTCGAGTTGAAAATCACTCGAGTCAGATATCACTCGAGTTAGAAATCACTTGGGTAAGAAATCACTCAAGTTAAAAATGACTTGAGTCAGAAATCACTCGAGTTGGAAATCACTTGGGTTCAAAATCACTTGAGTTGAAAATCACTTAAGTGGGAAATCACTCGAGTTAGAAATCACTTGGGTAAAACATCACTTAAGTTAAAAATGACTTGAGTTAGAAATCACTCGAGCTGGAAATCACTTGGGTTAAAAATCACTCAAGTTGGAAATCACTTGGGTTATAAGTCACTTGAGTTAGAAATCACTCGAGTTGAAAATCACTCGAGTCAGAAATCACTCGAGTTGGAAATCACTCGGGTTATAAATCACTTGAGTTAAAAATCACTCGAGTTGGAAATCACTTGAGTTAGAAATCACTTGAGTTGAAAATCACTTGAGTGGGAAATCACTCAAGTTAGAAATCACTTGGGTAAAAAATCACTTGAGTTGAAAATCACTTAAGTGGGAAATCACTCGAGTTAGAAATCACTTGGGTAAAAAATCACTTGAGTTAAAAATGACTTGAGTTAGAAATCACTCGAGTTGGAAATCACTTGGGTTAAAAATCACTCAAGTTGGAAATCACTTGGGTTATAAGTCACTTGAGTTAGAAATCACTCGAGTTGAAAATCACTTGGGTAAGAAATCACTTAAGTTAAAAATGACTTGAGTCAGAAATCACTCGAGTTGGAAATCACTCGGGTTATAAATCACTTGAGTTAAAAATCACTCGAGTTGGAAATCACTTGGGTTAGAAATCACTTGAGTTGAAAATCACTTAAGTTGGAAATCACTCGAGTTGGAAATCACTTGGGTTAGAAATCACTTGAGTTGAAAATCACTTAAGTTGGAAATCACTCGAGTTAGAAATCACTTGGGTAAAAAATCACTTAAGTTAAAAATGACATGAGTTAGAAATCACTCGAGCTGGAAATCACTTGGGTTAAAAATCACTCAAGTTGGAAATCACTTGGGTTATGAGTCACTTGAGTTAGAAATCACTCGAGTTGAAAATCACGTGGGTTAGAAATCACTTGAGTTGAAAATCACTCAAGTTGGAAATCACTCGAGTTGAAAATCACTTGTGTTAAAGATCACTCGAGTTGAAAATCACTCGAGTCAGATATCACTTGAGTTAGAAATCACTTGGGTAAGAAATCACTCAAGTTAAAAATGACTTGAGTCAGAAATCACTCGAGTTGGAAATCACTCGGGTTATAAATCACTTGAGTTAGAAATCACTCGAGTTGGAAATCACTTGGGTTAGAAATCACTTGAGTTGAAAATCACTCAAGTTGGAAATCACTCGAGTTGGAAATCACTTGTGTTAAAGATCACTCGAGTTGAAAATCACTCGAGTCAGAAATCACTCGAGTTGGAAATCACTCGGGTTATAAATCACTTGAGTTAGAAATCACTCGAGTTAGAAATCACTTAGGTAAAAAATCACTTGAGTTAAAAATGACTTGAGTTAGAAATCACTCGAGTTGGAAATCACTCGGGTTATAAATCACTTGAGTTAGAAATCACTCGAGTTGGAAATCACTTGGGTTAGAAATCACTTGAGTTGAAAATCACTTAAGTTGGAAATCACTCGAGTTGGAAATCACTCGGGTTAAAAATCACTTGAGTTGAAAATCACTTAAGTGGAAAATCACTCGAGTTAGAAATCACTTGGGTAAAAAATCACTTGAGTTAAAAATGACTTGAGTTAGAAATCACTCGAGTTGGAAATCACTCGGGTTATAAATCACTTGAGTTAGAAATCACTCGAGTTGGAAATCACTTGGGTTAGAAATCACTTGAGTTGAAAATCACTTAAGTTGGAAATCACTCGGGTTGGAAATCACTCGGGTTAAAAATCACTTGAGTTGAAAATCACTTAAGTGGAAAATCACTCGAGTTAGAAATCACTTGGGTAAAAAATCACTTAAGTTAAAAATGACTTGAGTTAGAAATCACTCGAGTTGGAAATCACTTGGGTTGAAAATCACTTGAGTTGAAAATCACTTAAGTGGGAAATCACTCGAGTTAGAAATCACTTGGGTAAAAAATCACTCAAGTTAAAAATGACTTGAGTCAGAAATCACTCGAGTTGGAAATCACTCGGGTTATAAATCACTTGAGTTAGAAATCACTCGAGTTGAAAATCACTTGGGTTAAAAATCACTCAAGTTGGAAATCACTTGGGTTATAAGTCACTTGAGTTAGAAATCACTCGAGTTGAAAATCACGTGGGTTAGAAATCACTTGAGTTGAAAATCACTCAAGTTGGAAATCACTCGAGTTGAAAATCACTCAAGTGGGAAATCACTCGAGTTAGAAATCACTTGGGTAAAAAATCACTCAAGTTAAAAATGACTTGAGTTAGAAATCACTCGAGCTGGAAATCACTTGGGTTAAAAATCACTCAAGTTGGAAATCACTTGGGTTATAAGTCACTTGAGTTAGAAATCACTCGAGTTGAAAATCACTTGGGTTAAAAATCACTTGAGTTGAAAATCACTTGAGTGGGAAATCACTCGAGTTAGAAATCACTTGGGTAAAAAATCACTTAAGTTAAAAATGACTTGAGTTAGAAATCACTCGAGTTGGAAATCACTTGGGTTGAAAATCACTTGAGTTGAAAATCACTTAAGTGGGAAATCACTCGAGTTAGAAATCACTTGGGTAAAAAATCACTCAAGTTAAAAATGACTTGAGTCAGAAATCACTCGAGTTGGAAATCACTCGGGTTATAAATCACTTGAGTTAGAAATCACTCGAGTTGAAAATCACTTGGGTTAAAAATCACTCAAGTTGGAAATCACTTGGGTTATAAGTCACTTGAGTTAGAAATCACTCGAGTTGAAAATCACGTGGGTTAGAAATCACTTGAGTTGAAAATCACTCAAGTTAGAAATCACTCGAGCTGGAAATCACTTGGGTTAAAAATCACTCAAGTTGGAAATCACTTGGGTTATAAGTCACTTGAGTTAGAAATCACTCGAGTTGAAAATCACTTGGGTTAAAAATCACTTGAGTTGAAAATCACTTAAGTGGGAAATCACTCGAGTTAGAAATCACTTGGGTAAAAAATCACTCAAGTTAAAAATGACTTGAGTTAGAAATCACTCGAGTTGGAAATCACTTGGGTTAAAAATCACTCAAGTTGGAAATCACTTGGGTTATAAGTCACTTGAGTTAGAAATCACTCGAGTTGAAAATCACGTGGGTTAGAAATCACTTGAGTTAAAAATCACTCAAGTTGGAAATCACTCGAGTTGAAAATCACTTGAGTTAAAAATCACTCGAGTTGGAAATCACTTGGGTTAGAAATCAGATGAGTTCAAAATCACTTAAGTGGGAAATCACTCGAGTTAGAAATCACTTGGGTAAAAAATCACTTGAGTTAAAAAGGACTTGAGTTAGAAATCACTCGAGTTGGAAATCACTTGGGTTATAAGTCACTTGAGTTAGAAATCACTCGAGTTGAAAATCACGTGGGTTAGAAATCACTTGAGTTGAAAATCACTTAAGTTGGAAATCACTCGAGTTGAAAATCACTTGTGTTGAAGATCACTCGAGTTGAAAATCACTCGAGTCAGATATCACTCGAGTTAGAAATCACTTGGGTAAGAAATCACTCAAGTTAAAAATGACTCGAGTCAGAAATCACTCGAGTTGGAAATCACTCGGGTTATGAATCACTCGAGTCAGAAATCACTCGAGTTGGAAATCACTCGGGTTATAAATCACTTGAGTTAGAAATCACTCGAGTTAGAAATCACTTGGGTAAAAAATCACTCAAGTTAAAAATGACTTGAGTTAGAAATCACTCGAGTTGGAAATCACTTGGGTTATAAATCACTCAAGTTGGAAATCACTTGGGTTATAAGTCACTTGAGTTAGAAATCACTCGAGTTGAAAATCACTTGGGTTAAAAATCACTCAAGTTTGAAATCACTCAAGTTAAAAATGACTTGAGTCAGAAATCACTCGAGTTGGAAATCACTCGGGTTATAAATCGCTTGAGTTAGAAATCACTCGAGTTGGAAATCACTTGGGTTAGAAATCACTTGAGTTGAAAATCACTCAAGTTGAAAATCACTCGAGTTGGAAATCACTTGGGTTAAAAATCACTTGAGTTGAAAATCACTCAAGTGGGAAATCACTCGAGCTGGAAATCACTTGGGTTAAAAATCACTCAAGTTGGAAATCACTCGGGTTATAAATCACTTGAGTTAGAAATCACTCGAGTTAGAAATCACTTGGGTAAAAAATCACTCAAGTTAAAAATGACTTGAGTTAGAAATCACTCGAGTTGGAAATCACTTGGGTTATAAATCACTTGAGTTAGAAATCACTCGAGTTATAAATCACTTGGGTAAAAAATCACTCAAGTTCAAAATGACTTGAGTCAGAAATCACTCGAGTTGGAAATCACTCGGGTTATAAATCACTTGAGTTAGAAATCACTCGAGTTGGAAATCACTTGGGTTAGAAATCACTTGAGTTGAAAATCACTCAAGTTGAAAATCACTCGAGTTGGAAATCACTTGGGTTAAAAATCACTTGAGTTGAAAATCACTCAAGTGGGAAATCACTCGAGTTAGAAATCACTTGGATAAAAAATCACTTAAGTTAAAAATGACTTGAGTTAGAAATCACTCGAGCTGGAAATCACTTGGGTTAAAAATCACTCAAGTTGGAAATCACTTGGGTTATAAGTCACTTGAGTTAGAAATCACTCGAGTTGAAAATCACTTGGGTTAAAAATCACTCAAGTTGGAAATCACTCAAGTTAAAAATGACTTGAGTCAGAAATCACTCGAGTTGGAAATCACTTGGGTTAGAAATCACTTGAGTTGAAAATCACTCGAGTGGGAAATCACTCGAGTTAGAAATCACTTGGATAAAAAATCACTTAAGTTAAAAATGACTTGAGTTAGAAATCACTCAAGCTGGAAATCACTTGGGTTAAAAATCACTCAAGTTGGAAATCACTTGGGTTATAAGTCACTTGAGTTAGAAATCACTCGAGTTGAAAATCACGTGGGTTAGAAATCACTTGAGTTGAAAATCACTCAAGTTGGAAATCACTCGAGTTGAAAATCACTTGTGTTAAAGATCACTCGAGTTGAAAATCACTCGAGTCAGATATCACTCGAGTTAGAAATCACTTGGGTAAGAAATCACTCAAGTTAAAAATGACTTGAGTCAGAAATCACTCGAGTTGGAAATCACTTGGGTTCAAAATCACTTGAGTTGAAAATCACTTAAGTGGGAAATCACTCGAGTTAGAAATCACTTGGGTAAAAAATCACTTGAGTTAAAAATGACTTGAGTTAGAAATCACTCGAGTTGGAAATCACTTGGGTTAAAAATCACTCAAGTTGGAAATCACTTGGGTTATAAGTCACTTGAGTTAGAAATCACTCGAGTTGAAAATCACTTGGGTAAGAAATCACTTAAGTTAAAAATGACTTGAGTCAGAAATCACTCGAGTTGGAAATCACTCGGGTTATAAATCACTTGAGTTAGAAATCACTCGAGTTGGAAATCACTTGGGTTAGAAATCACTCGAGTTGAAAATCACTTAAGTTGGAAATCACTCGAGTTGGAAATCACTTGGGTTAGAAATCACTTGAGTTGAAAATCACTTAAGTTGGAAATCACTCGAGTTAGAAATCACTTGGGTAAAAAATCACTTGAGTTAAAAATGACTTGAGTTAGAAATCACTCGAGCTGGAAATCACTTGGGTTAAAAATCACTCAAGTTGGAAATCACTTGGGTTATAAGTCACTTGAGTTAGAAATCACTCGAGTTGAAAATCACGTGGGTTAGAAATCACTTGAGTTGAAAATCACTCAAGTTGGAAATCACTCGAGTTGAAAATCACTTGTGTTAAAGATCACTCGAGTTGAAAATCACTCGAGTCAGATATCACTTGAGTTAGAAATCACTTGGGTAAGAAATCACTCAAGTTAAAAATGACTTGAGTCAGAAATCACTCGAGTTGGAAATCACTCGGGTTATAAATCACTTGAGTTAGAAATCACTCGAGTTGGAAATCACTTGGGTTAGAAATCACTTGAGTTGAAAATCACTCAAGTTGGAAATCACTCGAGTTGGAAATCACTTGTGTTAAAGATCACTCGAGTTGAAAATCACTCGAGTCAGAAATCACTCGAGTTGGAAATCACTCGGGTTATAAATCACTTGAGTTAGAAATCACTCGAGTTAGAAATCACTTGGGTAAAAAATCACTTGAGTTAAAAATGACTTGAGTTAGAAATCACTCGAGTTGGAAATCACTCGGGTTATAAATCACTTGAGTTAGAAATCACTCGAGTTGGAAATCACTTGGGTTAGAAATCACTTGAGTTGAAAATCACTTAAGTTGGAAATCACTCGAGTTGGAAATCACTCGGGTTAAAAATCACTTGAGTTGAAAATCACTTAAGTGGAAAATCACTCGAGTTAGAAATCACTTGGGTAAAAAATCACTTGAGTTAAAAATGACTTGAGTTAGAAATCACTCGAGTTGGAAATCACTCGGGTTATAAATCACTTGAGTTAGAAATCACTCGAGTTGGAAATCACTTGGGTTAGAAATCACTTGAGTTGAAAATCACTTAAGTTGGAAATCACTCGAGTTGGAAATCACTCGGGTTAAAAATCACTTGAGTTGAAAATCACTTAAGTGGAAAATCACTCGAGTTAGAAATCACTTCGGTAAAAAATCACTTAAGTTAAAAATGACTTGAGTTAGAAATCACTCGAGTTGGAAATCACTTGGGTTGAAAATCACTTGGGTTAGAAATCACTTGAGTTGAAAATCACTCAAGTTGAAAATCACTCGAGTTGGAAATCACTTGGGTTAAAAATCACTTGAGTTGAAAATCACTCAAGTGGGAAATCACTCGAGTTAGAAATCACTTGGGTAAAAAATCACTTAAGTTAAAAATGACTTGAGTTAGAAATCACTCGAGCTGGAAATCACTTGGGTTAAAAATCACTCAAGTTGGAAATCACTTGGGTTATGAGTCACTTGAGTTAGAAATCACTCGAGTTGGAAATCACTTGGGTTAGAAATCACTTGAGTTGAAAATCACTCAAGTTGGAAATCACTCGAGTTGGAAATCACTTGTGTTAAAGATCACTCGAGTTGAAAATCACTCGAGTCAGAAATCACTCGAGTTGGAAATCACTCGGGTTATAAATCACTTGAGTTAGAAATCACTCGAGTTAAAAATGACTTGAGTTAGAAATCACTCGAGTTGGAAATCACTCAGGTTATAAATCACTTGAGTTAGAAATCACTCGAGTTGGAAATCACTTGGGTTAGAAATCACTTGAGTTGAAAATCACTTAAGTTGGAAATCACTCGAGTTGGAAATCACTCGGGTTAAAAATCACTTGAGTTGAAAATCACTTAAGTGGAAAATCACTCGAGTTAGAAATCACTTGGGTAAAAAATCACTTGAGTTAAAAATGACTTGAGTTAGAAATCACTCGAGTTGGAAATCACTCGGGTTATAAATCACTTGAGTTAGAAATCACTCGAGTTGGAAATCACTTGGGTTAGAAATCACTTGAGTTGAAAATCACTTAAGTTGGAAATCACTCGGGTTGGAAATCACTCGGGTTAAAAATCACTTGAGTTGAAAATCACTTAAGTGGAAAATCACTCGAGTTAGAAATCACTTGGGTAAAAAATCACTTAAGTTAAAAATGACTTGAGTTAGAAATCACTCGAGTTGGAAATCACTTGGGTTGAAAATCACTTGAGTTGAAAATCACTTAAGTGGGAAATCACTCGAGTTAGAAATCACTTGGGTAAAAAATCACTCAAGTTAAAAATGACTTGAGTCAGAAATCACTCGAGTTGGAAATCACTCGGGTTATAAATCACTTGAGTTAGAAATCACTCGAGTTGAAAATCACTTGGGTTAAAAATCACTCAAGTTTGAAATCACTTGGGTTATAAGTCACTTGAGTTAGAAATCACTCGAGTTGAAAATCACGTGGGTTAGAAATCACTTGAGTTGAAAATCACTCAAGTTGGAAATCACTCGAGTTGAAAATCACTTAAGTGGGAAATCACTCGAGTTAGAAATCACTTGGGTAAAAAATCACTCAAGTTAAAAATGACTTGAGTTAGAAATCACTCGAGCTGGAAATCACTTGGGTTAAAAATCACTCAAGTTGGAAATCACTTGGGTTATAAGTCACTTGAGTTAGAAATCACTCGAGTTGAAAATCACGTGGGTTAGAAATCACTTGAGTTGAAAATCACTCAAGTTGGAAATCACTCGAGTTGAAAATCACTTGAGTTAAAAATCACTCGAGTTGGAAATCACTTGGGTTAGAAATCAGATGAGTTCAAAATCACTTAAGTGGGAAATCACTCGAGTTAGAAATTACTTGGGTAAAAAATCACTTGAGTTAAAAAGGACTTGAGTTAGAAATCACTCGAGTTGGAAATCACTTGGGTTAAAAATCACTCGAGTTGGAAATCACTTGGGTTATAAGTTACTTGAGTTAGAAATCACTCGAGTTGAAAATCACGTGGGTTAGAAATCATTCGAGTTGAAAATCACTTAAGTTGGAAATCACTCGAGTTGAAAATCACTTGTGTTGAAGATCACTCGAGTTGAAAATCACTCGAGTCAGATATCACTCGAGTTAGAAATCACTTGGGTAAGAAATCACTCAAGTTAAAAATGACTTGAGTCAGAAATCACTCGAGTTGGAAATCACTCGGGTTATGAATCACTCGAGTCAGAAATCACTCGAGTTGGAAATCACTCGGGTTATAAATCACTCGAGTTAGAAATCACTCGAGTTAGAAATCACTTGGGTAAAAAATCACTCAAGTTAAAAATGACTTGAGTTAGAAATCACTCGAGTTGGAAATCACTTGGGTTATAAATCACTTGAGTTAGAAATCACTCGAGCTAGAAATCACTTGGGTAAAAAATCACTCAAGTTCAAAATGACTTGAGTCAGAAATCACTCGAGTTGGAAATCACTTGGGTTATAAGTCACTTGAGTTAGAAATCACTCGAGTTGAAAATCACTTGGGTTAAAAATCACTCAAGTTGGAAATCACTCAAGTTAAAAATGACTTGAGTCAGAAATCACTCGAGTTGGAAATCACTCGGGTTATAAATCACGTGAGTTAGAAATCACTCGAGTTGGAAATCACTTGTGTTAAAGATCACTCGAGTTGAAAATCACTCGAGTCAGAAATCACTCGAGTTGGAAATCACTCGGGTTATAAATCACTTGAGTTAAAAATCACTCGAGTTGAAAATCACTTGGGTTAGAAATCACTTGAGTTGAAAATCACTCGAGTTGAAAATCACTCGAGTCAGAAATCACTCGAGTTGGAAATCACTCGGGTTATAAATCACTTGAGTTAGAAATCACTCGAGTTAGAAATCACTTGGGTAAAAAATCACTCAAGTTAAAAATGACTTGAGTTAGAATTCACTCGAGTTGGAAATCACTTGGGTTATAAATTACTTGAGTTAGAAATCACTCGAGTTATAAATCACTCGGGTAAAAAATCACTCAAGTTCAAAATGACTTGAGTCAGAAATCAGTCGAGTTGGAAATCACTCGGGTTATAAATCACTTGAGTTAGAAATCACTCGAGTTGGAAATCACTTGGGTTAGAAATCACTTGAGTTGAAAATCACTCAAGTTGAAAATCACTCGAGTTGGAAATCACTTGGGTTAAAAATCACTTGAGTTGAAAATCACTCAAGTGGGAAATCACTCGAGCTGGAAATCACTTGGGTTAAAAATCACTCAAGTTGGAAATCACTCGGGTTATAAATCACTTGAGTTAGAAATCACTCGAGTTAGAAATCACTTGGGTAAAAAATCACTCAAGTTAAAAATGACTTGAGTAAGAAATCACTCGAGTTGGAAATCACTTGGGTTATAAATCACTTGAGTTAGAAATCACTCGAGTTATAAATCACTTGGGTAAAAAATCACTCAAGTTCAAAATGACTTGAGTCAGAAATCACTCGAGTTGGAAATCACTCGGGTTATAAATCACTTGAGTTAGAAATCACTCGAGTTGGAAATCACTTGGGTTAGAAATCACTTGAGTTGAAAATCACTCAAGTTGAAAATCACTCGAGTTGGAAATCACTTGGGTTAAAAATCACTTGTGTTGAAAATCACTCAAGTGGGAAATCACTCGAGTTAGAAATCACTTGGATAAAAAATCACTTAAGTAAAAAATGACTTGAGTTAGAAATCACTCGAGCTGGAAATCACTTGGGTTAAAAATCACTCAAGTTGGAAATCACTTGGGTTATAAGTCACTTGAGTTAGAAATCACTCGAGTTGAAAATCACTCGGGTTAAAAATCACTCAAGTTGGAAATCACTCAAGTTAAAAATGACTTGAGTCAGAAATCACTCGAGTTGGAAATCACTTGGGTTAGAAATCACTTGAGTTGAAAATCACTCAAGTGGGAAATCACTCGAGTTAGAAATCACTTGGATAAAAAATCACTTAAGTTAAACATGACTTGAGTTAGAAATCACTCGAGCTGGAAATCACTTGGGTTAAAAATCACTCAAGTTGGAAATCACTTGGGTTATAAGTCACTTGAGTTAGAAATCACTCGAGTTGAAAATCACGTGGGTTAGAAATCACTTGAGTTGAAAATCACTCAAGTTGAAAATCACTCGAGTTGAAAATCACTTGTGTTAAAGATCACTCGAGTTGAAAATCACTCGAGTCAGATATCACTCGAGTTAGAAATCACTTGGGTAAGAAATCACTCAAGTTAAAAATGACTTGAGTCAGAAATCACTCGAGTTGGAAATCACTTGGGTTCAAAATCACTTGAGTTGAAAATCACTTAAGTGGGAAATCACTCGAGTTAGAAATCACTTGGGTAAAACATCACTTAAGTTGAAAATGACTTGAGTTAGAAATCACTCGAGCTGGAAATCACTTGGGTTAAAAATCACTCAAGTCGGAAATCACTTGGGTTATAAGTCACTTGAGTTAGAAATCACTCGAGTTGAAAATCACTCGAGTCAGAAATCACTCGAGTTGGAAATCACTCGGGTTATAAATCACTTGAGTTAAAAATCACTCGAGTTGAAAATCACTTGGGTAAGAAATCACTTAAGTTAAAAATGACTTGAGTCAGAAATCACTCGAGTTGGAAATCACTCGGGTTATAAATCACTTGAGTTAGAAATCACTCGAGTTGGAAATCACTTGGGTTAGAAATCACTTGAGTTGAAAATCACTTAAGTTGGAAATCACTCGAGTTGGAAATCACTTGGGTTAGAAATCACTTGAGTTGAAAATCACTTAAGTTGGAAATCACTCGAGTTAGAAATCACTTGGGTAAAAAATCACTTAAGTTAAAAATGACTTGAGTTAGAAATCACTCGAGCTGGAAATCACTTGGGTTAAAAATCACTCAAGTTGGAAATCACTTGGGTTATGAGTCACTTGAGTTCGAAATCACTCGAGTTGAAAATCACGTGGGTTAGAAATCACTTGAGTTGAAAATCACTCAAGTTGGAAATCACTCGAGTTGAAAATCACTTGTGTTAAAGATCACTCGAGTTGAAAATCACTCGAGTCAGATATCACTTGAGTTAGAAATCACTTGGGTAAGAAATCACTCAAGTTAAAAATGACTTGAGTCAGAAATCACTCGAGTTGGAAATCACTCGGGTTATAAATCACTTGAGTTAGAAATCACTCGAGTTGGAAATCACTTGGGTTAGAAATCACTTGAGTTGAAAATCACTCAAGTTGGAAATCACTCGAGTTGGAAATCACTTGTGTTAAAGATCACTCGAGTTGAAAATCACTCGAGTCAGAAATCACTCGAGTTGGAAATCACTCGGGTTATAAATCACTTGAGTTAGAAATCACTCGAGTTAGAAATCACTTAGGTAAAAAATCACTTGAGTTAAAAATGACTTGAGTTAGAAATCACTCGAGTTGGAAATCACTCGGGTTATAAATCACTTGAGTTAGAAATCACTCGAGTTGGAAATCACTTGGGTTAGAAATCACTTGAGTTGAAAATCACTTAAGTTGGAAATCACTCGAGTTGGAAATCACTCGGGTTAAAAATTACTTGAGTTGAAAATCACTTAAGTGGAAAATCACTCGAATTAGAAATCACTTGGGTAAAAAATCACTTGAGTTAAAAATGACTTGAGTTAGAAATCACTCGAGTTGGAAATCACTCGGGTTATAAATCACTTGAGTTAGAAATCACTCGAGTTGGAAATCACTTGGGTTAGAAATCACTTGAGTTGAAAATCACTTAAGTTGGAAATCACTCGAGTTGGAAATCACTCGGGTTAAAAATCACTTGAGTTGAAAATCACTTAAGTGGAAAATCACTCGAGTTAGAAATCACTTGGGTAGAAAATCACTTAAGTTAAAAATGACTTGAGTTAGAAATCACTCGAGTTGGAAATCACTTGGGTTGAAAATCACTTGGGTTAGAAATCACTTGAGTTGAAAATCACTCAAGTTGAAAATCACTCGAGTTGGAAATCACTTGGGTTAAAAATCACTTGAGTTGAAAATCACTCAAGTGGGAAATCACTCGAGTTAGAAATCACTTGGGTAAAAAATCACTTAAGTTAAAAATGACTTGAGTTAGAAATCACTCGAGCTGGAAATCACTTGGGTTAAAAATCACTCAAGTTGGAAATCACTTGGGTTATGAGTCACTTGAGTTAGAAATCACTCGAGTTGGAAATCACTTGGGTTAGAAATCACTTGAGTTGAAAATCACTCAAGTTGGAAATCACTCGAGTTGGAAATCACTTGTGTTAAAGATCACTCGAGTTGAAAATCACTCGAGTCAGAAATCACTCGAGTTGGAAATCACTCGGGTTATAAATCACTTGAGTTAGAAATCACTCGAGTTAGAAATCACTTGGGTAAAAAGTCACTTGAGTTAAAAATGACTTGAGTTAGAAATCACTCGAGTTGGAAATCACTCAGGTTATAAATCACTTGAGTTAGAAATCACTCGAGTTGGAAATCACTTGGGTTAGAAATCACTTGAGTTGAAAATCACTTAAGTTGGAAATCACTCGGGTTGGAAATCACTCGGGTTAAAAATCACTTGAGTTGAAAATCACTTAAGTGGAAAATCACTCGAGTTAGAAATCACTTGGGTAAAAAATCACTTGAGTTAAAAATGACTTGAGTTAGAAATCACTCGAGTTGGAAATCACTCGGGTTATAAATCACTTGAGTTAGAAATCACTCGAGTTGGAAATCACTTGGGTTAGAAATCACTTGAGTTGAAAATCACTTAAGTTGGAAATCACTCGGGTTGGAAATCACTCGGGTTAAAAATCACTTGAGTTGAAAATCACTTAAGTGGAAAATCACTCGAGTTAGAAATCACTTGGGTAAAAAATCACTTAAGTTAAAAATGACTTGAGTTAGAAATCACTCGAGTTGGAAATCACTTGGGTTGAAAATCACTTGAGTTGAAAATCACTTAAGTGGGAAATCACTCGAGTTAGAAATCACTTGGATAAAAAATCACTCAAGTTAAAAATGACTTGAGTCAGAAATCACTCGAGTTGGAAATCACTCGGGTTATAAATCACTTGAGTTAGAAATCACTCGAGTTGAAAATCACTTGGGTTAAAAATCACTCAAGTTGGAAATCACTTGGGTTATAAGTCCCTTGAGTTAGAAATCACTCGAGTTGAAAATCACGTGGGTTAGAAATCACTTGAGTTGAAAATCACTCAAGTTGGAAATCACTCGAGTTGAAAATCACTTAAGTGGGAAATCACTCGAGTTAGAAATCACTTGGGTAAAAAATCACTCAAGTTAAAAATGACTTGAGTTAGAAATCACTCGAGCTGGAAATCACTTGGGTTAAAAATCACTCAAGTTGGAAATCACTTGGGTTATAAGTCACTTGAGTTAGAAATCACTCGAGTTGAAAATCACTTGGGTTAAAAATCACTTGAGTTGAAAATCACTTAAGTGGGAAATCACTCGAGTTAGAAATCACTTGGGTAAAAAATCACTCAAGTTAAAAATGACTTGAGTTAGAAATCACTCGAGTTGGAAATCACTTGGGTTAAAAATCACTCAAGTTGGAAATCACTTGGGTTATAAGTCACTTGAGTTAGAAATCACTCGAGTTGAAAATCACGTGGGTTAGAAATCACTTGAGTTAAAAATCACTCAAGTTGGAAATCACTCGAGTTGAAAATCACTTGAGTTAAAAATCACTCGAGTTGGAAATCACTTGGGTTAGAAATCAGATGAGTTCAAAATCACTTAAGTGGGAAATCACTCGAGTTAGAAATCACTTGGGTAAAAAATCACTTGAGTTAAAAAGGACTTGAGTTAGAAATCACTCGAGTTGGAAATCACTTGGGTTATAAGTCACTTGAGTTAGAAATCACTCGAGTTGAAAATCACGTGGGTTAGAAATCACTTGAGTTGAAAATCACTTAAGTTGGAAATCACTCGAGTTGAAAATCACTTGTGTTGAAGATCACTCGAGTTGAAAATCACTCGAGTCAGATATCACTCGAGTTAGAAATCACTTGGGTAAGAAATCACTCAAGTTAAAAATGACTCGAGTCAGAAATCACTCGAGTTGGAAATCACTCGGGTTATGAATCACTCGAGTCAGAAATCACTCGAGTTGGAAATCACTCGGGTTATAAATCACTTGAGTTAGAAATCACTCGAGTTAGAAATCACTTGGGTAAAAAATCACTCAAGTTAAAAATGACTTGAGTTAGAAATCACTCGAGTTGGAAATCACTTGGGTTATAAATCACTTGAGTTAGAAATCACTCGAGTTAGAAATCACTTGGGTAAAAAATCACTCAAGTTCAAAATGACTTGAGTCAGAAATCACTCGAGTTGGAAATCACTTGGGTTATAAGTCACTTGAGTTAGAAATCACTCGAGTTGAAAATCACTTGGGTTCGAAATCACTCAAGTTGGAAATCACTCAAGTTAAAAATGACTTGAGTCAGAAATCACTCGAGTTGGAAATCACTCGGGTTATAAATCACGTGAGTTAGAAATCACTCGAGTTGGAAATCACTTGTGTTAAAGATCACTCGAGTTGAAAATCACTCAAGTTGAAAATCACTCGAGTTGGAAATCACTTGGGTTAAAAATCACTTGAGTTGAAAATCACTCAAGTGGGAAATCACTCGAGCTGGAAATCACTTGGGTTAAAAATCACTCAAGTTGGAAATCACTTGGGTTATAAGTCACTTGAGTTAGAAATCACTCGAGTTGAAAATCACTTGGGTTAAAAATCACTCAAGTTGGAAATCACTCAAGTTAAAAATGACTTGAGTCAGAAATCACTCGAGTTGGAAATCACTCGGGTTATAAATCGCTTGAGTTAGAAATCACTCGAGTTGGAAATCACTTGGGTTAGAAATCACTTGAGTTGAAAATCACTCAAGTTGAAAATCACTCGAGTTGGAAATCACTTGGGTTAAAAATCACTTGAGTTGAAAATCACTCAAGTGGGAAATCACTCGAGCTGGAAATCACTTGGGTTAAAAATCACTCAAGTTGGAAATCACTCGGGTTATAAATCACTTGAGTTAGAAATCACTCGAGTTAGAAATCACTTGGGTAAAAAATCACTCAAGTTAAAAATGACTTGAGTTAGAAATCACTCGAGTTGGAAATCACTTGGGTTAAAAATCACTCAAGTTGAAAATCACTTAAGTGGGAAATCACTCGAGTTAGAAATCACTTGGGTAAAACATCACTTAAGTTGAAAATGACTTGAGTTAGAAATCACTCGAGCTGGAAATCACTTGGGTTAAAAATCACTCAAGTCGGAAATCACTTGGGTTATAAGTCACTTGAGTTAGAAATCACTCGAGTTGAAAATCACTCGAGTCAGAAATCACTCGAGTTGGAAATCACTCGGGTTATAAATCACTTGAGTTAAAAATCACTCGAGTTGAAAATCACTTGGGTAAGAAATCACTTAAGTTAAAAATGACTTGAGTCAGAAATCACTCGAGTTGGAAATCACTCGGGTTATAAATCACTTGAGTTAGAAATCACTCGAGTTGGAAATCACTTGGGTTAGAAATCACTTGAGTTGAAAATCACTTAAGTTGGAAATCACTCGAGTTGGAAATCACTTGGGTTAGAAATCACTTGAGTTGAAAATCACTTAAGTTGGAAATCACTCGAGTTAGAAATCACTTGGGTAAAAAATCACTTAAGTTAAAAATGACTTGAGTTAGAAATCACTCGAGCTGGAAATCACTTGGGTTAAAAATCACTCAAGTTGGAAATCACTTGGGTTATGAGTCACTTGAGTTCGAAATCACTCGAGTTGAAAATCACGTGGGTTAGAAATCACTTGAGTTGAAAATCACTCAAGTTGGAAATCACTCGAGTTGAAAATCACTTGTGTTAAAGATCACTCGAGTTGAAAATCACTCGAGTCAGATATCACTTGAGTTAGAAATCACTTGGGTAAGAAATCACTCAAGTTAAAAATGACTTGAGTCAGAAATCACTCGAGTTGGAAATCACTCGGGTTATAAATCACTTGAGTTAGAAATCACTCGAGTTGGAAATCACTTGGGTTAGAAATCACTTGAGTTGAAAATCACTCAAGTTGGAAATCACTCGAGTTGGAAATCACTTGTGTTAAAGATCACTCGAGTTGAAAATCACTCGAGTCAGAAATCACTCGAGTTGGAAATCACTCGGGTTATAAATCACTTGAGTTAGAAATCACTCGAGTTAGAAATCACTTGGGTAAAAAGTCACTTGAGTTAAAAATGACTTGAGTTAGAAATCACTCGAGTTGGAAATCACTCAGGTTATAAATCACTTGAGTTAGAAATCACTCGAGTTGGAAATCACTTGGGTTAGAAATCACTTGAGTTGAAAATCACTTAAGTTGGAAATCACTCGAGTTGGAAATCACTCGGGTTAAAAATCACTTGAGTTGAAAATCACTTAAGTGGAAAATCACTCGAGTTAGAAATCACTTGGGTAAAAAATCACTTGAGTTAAAAATGACTTGAGTTAGAAATCACTCGAGTTGGAAATCACTCGGGTTATAAATCACTTGAGTTAGAAATCACTCGAGTTGGAAATCACTTGGGTTAGAAATCACTTGAGTTGAAAATCACTTAAGTTGGAAATCACTCGGGTTGGAAATCACTCGGGTTAAAAATCACTTGAGTTGAAAATCACTCAAGTGGAAAATCACTCGAGTTAGAAATCACTTGGGTAAAAAATCACTTAAGTTAAAAATGACTTGAGTTAGAAATCACTCGAGTTGGAAATCACTTGGGTTGAAAATCACTTGAGTTGAAAATCACTTAAGTGGGAAATCACTCGAGTTAGAAATCACTTGGGTAAAAAATCACTCAAGTTAAAAATGACTTGAGTCAGAAATCACTCGAGTTGGAAATCACTCGGGTTATAAATCACTTGAGTTAGAAATCACTCGAGTTGAAAATCACTTGGGTTAAAAATCACTCAAGTTGGAAATCACTTGGGTTATAAGTCACTTGAGTTAGAAATCACTCGAGTTGAAAATCACGTGGGTTAGAAATCACTTGAGTTGAAAATCACTCAAGTTAGAAATCACTCGAGCTGGAAATCACTTGGGTTAAAAATCACTCAAGTTGGAAATCACTTGGGTTATAAGTCACTTGAGTTAGAAATCACTCGAGTTGAAAATCACTTGGGTTAAAAATCACTTGAGTTGAAAATCACTTAAGTGGGAAATCACTCGAGTTAGAAATCACTTGGGTAAAAAATCACTCAAGTTAAAAATGACTTGAGTTAGAAATCACTCGAGTTGGAAATCACTTGGGTTAAAAATCACTCAAGTTGGAAATCACTTGGGTTATAAGTCACTTGAGTTAGAAATCACTCGAGTTGAAAATCACGTGGGTTAGAAATCACTTGAGTTAAAAATCACTCAAGTTGGAAATCACTCGAGTTGAAAATCACTTGAGTTAAAAATCACTCGAGTTGGAAATCACTTGGGTTAGAAATCAGATGAGTTCAAAATCACTTAAGTGGGAAATCACTCGAGTTAGAAATCACTTGGGTAAAAAATCACTTGAGTTAAAAAGGACTTGAGTTAGAAATCACTCGAGTTGGAAATCACTTGGGTTATAAGTCACTTGAGTTAGAAATCACTCGAGTTGAAAATCACGTGGGTTAGAAATCACTTGAGTTGAAAATCACTCAAGTTGGAAATCACTCGAGTTGAAAATCACTTGTGTTGAAGATCACTCGAGTTGAAAATCACTCGAGTCAGATATCACTCGAGTTAGAAATCACATTGGTAAGAAATCACTCAAGTTAAAAATGACTCGAGTCAGAAATCACTCGAGTTGGAAATCACTCGGGTTATGAATCACTCGAGTCAGAAATCACTCGAGTTGGAAATCACTCGGGTTATAAATCACTTGAGTTAGAAATCACTCGAGTTAGAAATCACTTGGGTAAAAAATCACTCAAGTTAAAAATGACTTGAGTTAGAAATCACTCGAGTTGGAAATCACTTGGGTTATAAATCACTTGAGTTAGAAATCACTCGAGTTAGAAATCACTTGGGTAAAAAATCACTCAAGTTCAAAATGACTTGAGTCAGAAATCACTCGAGTTGGAAATCACTTGGGTTATAAGTCACTTGAGTTAGAAATCACTCGAGTTGAAAATCACTTGGGTTCAAAATCACTCAAGTTGGAAATCACTCAAGTTAAAAATGACTTGAGTCAGAAATCACTCGAGTTGGAAATCACTCGGGTTATAAATCACGTGAGTTAGAAATCACTCGAGTTGGAAATCACTTGTGTTAAAGATCACTCGAGTTGAAAATCACTCAAGTTGAAAATCACTCGAGTTGGAAATCACTTGGGTTAAAAATCACTTGAGTTGAAAATCACTCAAGTGGGAAATCACTCGAGCTGGAAATCACTCGGGTTAAAAATCACTCAAGTTGGAAATCACTTGGGTTATAAGTCACTTGAGTTAGAAATCACTCGAGTTGAAAATCACTTGGGTTAAAAATCACTCAAGTTTGAAATCACTCAAGTTAAAAATGACTTGAGTCAGAAATCACTCGAGTTGGAAATCACTCGGGTTATAAATCGCTTGAGTTAGAAATCACTCGAGTTGGAAATCACTTGGGTTAGAAATCACTTGAGTTGAAAATCACTCAAGTTGAAAATCACTCGAGTTGGAAATCACTTGGGTTAAAAATCACTTGAGTTGAAAATCACTCAAGTGGGAAATCACTCGAGCTGGAAATCACTTGGGTTAAAAATCACTCAAGTTGGAAATCACTCGGGTTATAAATCACTTGAGTTAGAAATCACTCGAGTTAGAAATCACTTGGGTAAAAAATCACTCAAGTTAAAAATGACTTGAGTTAGAAATCACTCGAGTTGGAAATCACTTGGGTTATAAATCACTTGAGTTAGAAATCACTCGAGTTATAAATCACTTGGGTAAAAAATCACTCAAGTTCAAAATGACTTGAGTCAGAAATCACTCGAGTTGGAAATCACTCGGGTTATAAATCACTTGAGTTAGAAATCACTCGAGTTGGAAATCACTTGGGTTAGAAATCACTTGAGTTGAAAATCACTCAAGTTGAAAATCACTCGAGTTGGAAATCACTTGGGTTAAAAATCACTTGAGTTGAAAATCACTCAAGTTGAAAATCACTCGAGTTAGAAATCACTTGGATAAAAAATCACTTAAGTTAAAAATGACTTGAGTTAGAAATCACTCGAGCTGGAAATCACTTGGGTTAAAAATCACTCAAGTTGGAAATCACTTGGGTTATAAGTCACTTGAGTTAGAAATCACTCGAGTTGAAAATCACTTGGGTTAAAAATCACTCAAGTTGGAAATCACTCAAGTTAAAAATGACTTGAGTCAGAAATCACTGGAGTTGGAAATCACTTGGGTTAGAAATCACTTGAGTTGAAAATCACTCAAGTGGGAAATCACTCGAGTTAGAAATCACTTGGATAAAAAATCACTTAAGTTAAAAATGACTTGAGTTAGAAATCACTCGAGCTGGAAATCACTTGGGTTAAAAATCACTCAAGTTGGAAATCACTTGGGTTATAAGTCACTTGAGTTAGAAATCACTCGAGTTGAAAATCACGTGGGTTAGAAATCACTTGAGTTGAAAATCACTCAAGTTGGAAATCACTCGAGTTGAAAATCACTTGTGTTAAAGATCACTCGAGTTGAAAATCACTCGAGTCAGATATCACTCGAGTTAGAAATCACTTGGGTAAGAAATCACTCAAGTTAAAAATGACTTGAGTCAGAAATCACTCG
Organism: Tenthredo mesomela; assembly: GCA_943736025.1. Classification (NCBI taxonomy): domain Eukaryota; kingdom Metazoa; phylum Arthropoda; class Insecta; order Hymenoptera; family Tenthredinidae; genus Tenthredo; species Tenthredo mesomela. The sequence goes on from OX031017.1 coordinate 52,379, forward strand.
AGTTGGAAATCACTTGGGTTCAAAATCACTTGAGTTGAAAATCACTTAAGTGGGAAATCACTCGAGTTAGAAATCACTTGGGTAAAACATCACTTAAGTTAAAAATGACTTGAGTTAGAAATCACTCGAGCTGGAAATCACTTGGGTTAAAAATCACTCAAGTTGGAAATCACTTGGGTTATAAGTCACTTGAGTTAGAAATCACTCGAGTTGAAAATCACTCGAGTCAGAAATCACTCGAGTTGGAAATCACTCGGGTTATAAATCACTTGAGTTAAAAATCACTCGAGTTGGAAATCACTTGAGTTAGAAATCACTTGAGTTGAAAATCACTTGAGTGGGAAATCACTCAAGTTAGAAATCACTTGGGTAAAAAATCACTTGAGTTGAAAATCACTTAAGTGGGAAATCACTCGAGTTAGAAATCACTTGGGTAAAAAATCACTTGAGTTAAAAATGACTTGAGTTAGAAATCACTCGAGTTGGAAATCACTTGGGTTAAAAATCACTCAAGTTGGAAATCACTTGGGTTATAAGTCACTTGAGTTAGAAATCACTCGAGTTGAAAATCACTTGGGTAAGAAATCACTTAAGTTAAAAATGACTTGAGTCAGAAATCACTCGAGTTGGAAATCACTCGGGTTATAAATCACTTGAGTTAAAAATCACTCGAGTTGGAAATCACTTGGGTTAGAAATCACTTGAGTTGAAAATCACTTAAGTTGGAAATCACTCGAGTTGGAAATCACTTGGGTTAGAAATCACTTGAGTTGAAAATCACTTAAGTTGGAAATCACTCGAGTTAGAAATCACTTGGGTAAAAAATCACTTAAGTTAAAAATGACATGAGTTAGAAATCACTCGAGCTGGAAATCACTTGGGTTAAAAATCACTCAAGTTGGAAATCACTTGGGTTATGAGTCACTTGAGTTAGAAATCACTCGAGTTGAAAATCACGTGGGTTAGAAATCACTTGAGTTGAAAATCACTCAAGTTGGAAATCACTCGAGTTGAAAATCACTTGTGTTAAAGATCACTCGAGTTGAAAATCACTCGAGTCAGATATCACTTGAGTTAGAAATCACTTGGGTAAGAAATCACTCAAGTTAAAAATGACTTGAGTCAGAAATCACTCGAGTTGGAAATCACTCGGGTTATAAATCACTTGAGTTAGAAATCACTCGAGTTGGAAATCACTTGGGTTAGAAATCACTTGAGTTGAAAATCACTTAAGTTGGAAATCACTCGGGTTGGAAATCACTCGGGTTAAAAATCACTTGAGTTGAAAATCACTTAAGTGGAAAATCACTCGAGTTAGAAATCACTTGGGTAAAAAATCACTTGAGTTAAAAATGACTTGAGTTAGAAATCACTCGAGTTGGAAATCACTCGGGTTATAAATCACTTGAGTTAGAAATCACTCGAGTTGGAAATCACTTGGGTTAGAAATCACTTGAGTTGAAAATCACTTAAGTTGGAAATCACTCGGGTTGGAAATCACTCGGGTTAAAAATCACTTGAGTTGAAAATCACTTAAGTGGAAAATCACTCGAGTTAGAAATCACTTGGGTAAAAAATCACTTAAGTTAAAAATGACTTGAGTTAGAAATCACTCGAGTTGGAAATCACTTGGGTTGAAAATCACTTGAGTTGAAAATCACTTAAGTGGGAAATCACTCGAGTTAGAAATCACTTGGATAAAAAATCACTCAAGTTAAAAATGACTTGAGTCAGAAATCACTCGAGTTGGAAATCACTCGGGTTATAAATCACTTGAGTTAGAAATCACTCGAGTTGAAAATCACTTGGGTTAAAAATCACTCAAGTTGGAAATCACTTGGGTTATAAGTCCCTTGAGTTAGAAATCACTCGAGTTGAAAATCACGTGGGTTAGAAATCACTTGAGTTGAAAATCACTCAAGTTGGAAATCACTCGAGTTGAAAATCACTTAAGTGGGAAATCACTCGAGTTAGAAATCACTTGGGTAAAAAATCACTCAAGTTAAAAATGACTTGAGTTAGAAATCACTCGAGCTGGAAATCACTTGGGTTAAAAATCACTCAAGTTGGAAATCACTTGGGTTATAAGTCACTTGAGTTAGAAATCACTCGAGTTGAAAATCACTTGGGTTAAAAATCACTTGAGTTGAAAATCACTTAAGTGGGAAATCACTCGAGTTAGAAATCACTTGGGTAAAAAATCACTCAAGTTAAAAATGACTTGAGTTAGAAATCACTCGAGTTGGAAATCACTTGGGTTAAAAATCACTCAAGTTGGAAATCACTTGGGTTATAAGTCACTTGAGTTAGAAATCACTCGAGTTGAAAATCACGTGGGTTAGAAATCACTTGAGTTAAAAATCACTCAAGTTGGAAATCACTCGAGTTGAAAATCACTTGAGTTAAAAATCACTCGAGTTGGAAATCACTTGGGTTAGAAATCAGATGAGTTCAAAATCACTTAAGTGGGAAATCACTCGAGTTAGAAATCACTTGGGTAAAAAATCACTTGAGTTAAAAAGGACTTGAGTTAGAAATCACTCGAGTTGGAAATCACTTGGGTTATAAGTCACTTGAGTTAGAAATCACTCGAGTTGAAAATCACGTGGGTTAGAAATCACTTGAGTTGAAAATCACTTAAGTTGGAAATCACTCGAGTTGAAAATCACTTGTGTTGAAGATCACTCGAGTTGAAAATCACTCGAGTCAGATATCACTCGAGTTAGAAATCACTTGGGTAAGAAATCACTCAAGTTAAAAATGACTCGAGTCAGAAATCACTCGAGTTGGAAATCACTCGGGTTATGAATCACTCGAGTCAGAAATCACTCGAGTTGGAAATCACTCGGGTTATAAATCACTTGAGTTAGAAATCACTCGAGTTAGAAATCACTTGGGTAAAAAATCACTCAAGTTAAAAATGACTTGAGTTAGAAATCACTCGAGTTGGAAATCACTTGGGTTATAAATCACTTGAGTTAGAAATCACTCGAGTTAGAAATCACTTGGGTAAAAAATCACTCAAGTTCAAAATGACTTGAGTCAGAAATCACTCGAGTTGGAAATCACTTGGGTTATAAGTCACTTGAGTTAGAAATCACTCGAGTTGAAAATCACTTGGGTTCAAAATCACTCAAGTTGGAAATCACTCAAGTTAAAAATGACTTGAGTCAGAAATCACTCGAGTTGGAAATCACTCGGGTTATAAATCACGTGAGTTAGAAATCACTCGAGTTGGAAATCACTTGTGTTAAAGATCACTCGAGTTGAAAATCACTCAAGTTGAAAATCACTCGAGTTGGAAATCACTTGGGTTAAAAATCACTTGAGTTGAAAATCACTCAAGTGGGAAATCACTCGAGCTGGAAATCACTTGGGTTAAAAATCACTCAAGTTGGAAATCACTTGGGTTATAAGTCACTTGAGTTAGAAATCACTCGAGTTGAAAATCACTTGGGTTAAAAATCACTCAAGTTGGAAATCACTCAAGTTAAAAATGACTTGAGTCAGAAATCACTCGAGTTGGAAATCACTCGGGTTATAAATCGCTTGAGTTAGAAATCACTCGAGTTGGAAATCACTTGGGTTAGAAATCACTTGAGTTGAAAATCACTCAAGTTGAAAATCACTCGAGTTGGAAATCACTTGGGTTAAAAATCACTTGAGTTGAAAATCACTCAAGTGGGAAATCACTCGAGCTGGAAATCACTTGGGTTAAAAATCACTCAAGTTGGAAATCACTCGGGTTATAAATCACTTGAGTTAGAAATCACTCGAGTTAGAAATCACTTGGGTAAAAAATCACTCAAGTTAAAAATGACTTGAGTTAGAAATCACTCGAGTTGGAAATCACTTGGGTTAAAAATCACTCAAGTTGAAAATCACTTAAGTGGGAAATCACTCGAGTTAGAAATCACTTGGGTAAAACATCACTTAAGTTGAAAATGACTTGAGTTAGAAATCACTCGAGCTGGAAATCACTTGGGTTAAAAATCACTCAAGTCGGAAATCACTTGGGTTATAAGTCACTTGAGTTAGAAATCACTCGAGTTGAAAATCACTCGAGTCAGAAATCACTCGAGTTGGAAATCACTCGGGTTATAAATCACTTGAGTTAAAAATCACTCGAGTTGAAAATCACTTGGGTAAGAAATCACTTAAGTTAAAAATGACTTGAGTCAGAAATCACTCGAGTTGGAAATCACTCGGGTTATAAATCACTTGAGTTAGAAATCACTCGAGTTGGAAATCACTTGGGTTAGAAATCACTTGAGTTGAAAATCACTTAAGTTGGAAATCACTCGAGTTGGAAATCACTTGGGTTAGAAATCACTTGAGTTGAAAATCACTTAAGTTGGAAATCACTCGAGTTAGAAATCACTTGGGTAAAAAATCACTTAAGTTAAAAATGACTTGAGTTAGAAATCACTCGAGCTGGAAATCACTTGGGTTAAAAATCACTCAAGTTGGAAATCACTTGGGTTATGAGTCACTTGAGTTCGAAATCACTCGAGTTGAAAATCACGTGGGTTAGAAATCACTTGAGTTGAAAATCACTCAAGTTGGAAATCACTCGAGTTGAAAATCACTTGTGTTAAAGATCACTCGAGTTGAAAATCACTCGAGTCAGATATCACTTGAGTTAGAAATCACTTGGGTAAGAAATCACTCAAGTTAAAAATGACTTGAGTCAGAAATCACTCGAGTTGGAAATCACTCGGGTTATAAATCACTTGAGTTAGAAATCACTCGAGTTGGAAATCACTTGGGTTAGAAATCACTTGAGTTGAAAATCACTCAAGTTGGAAATCACTCGAGTTGGAAATCACTTGTGTTAAAGATCACTCGAGTTGAAAATCACTCGAGTCAGAAATCACTCGAGTTGGAAATCACTCGGGTTATAAATCACTTGAGTTAGAAATCACTCGAGTTAGAAATCACTTGGGTAAAAAGTCACTTGAGTTAAAAATGACTTGAGTTAGAAATCACTCGAGTTGGAAATCACTCAGGTTATAAATCACTTGAGTTAGAAATCACTCGAGTTGGAAATCACTTGGGTTAGAAATCACTTGAGTTGAAAATCACTTAAGTTGGAAATCACTCGAGTTGGAAATCACTCGGGTTAAAAATCACTTGAGTTGAAAATCACTTAAGTGGAAAATCACTCGAGTTAGAAATCACTTGGGTAAAAAATCACTTGAGTTAAAAATGACTTGAGTTAGAAATCACTCGAGTTGGAAATCACTCGGGTTATAAATCACTTGAGTTAGAAATCACTCGAGTTGGAAATCACTTGGGTTAGAAATCACTTGAGTTGAAAATCACTTAAGTTGGAAATCACTCGGGTTGGAAATCACTCGGGTTAAAAATCACTTGAGTTGAAAATCACTCAAGTGGAAAATCACTCGAGTTAGAAATCACTTGGGTAAAAAATCACTTAAGTTAAAAATGACTTGAGTTAGAAATCACTCGAGTTGGAAATCACTTGGGTTGAAAATCACTTGAGTTGAAAATCACTTAAGTGGGAAATCACTCGAGTTAGAAATCACTTGGGTAAAAAATCACTCAAGTTAAAAATGACTTGAGTCAGAAATCACTCGAGTTGGAAATCACTCGGGTTATAAATCACTTGAGTTAGAAATCACTCGAGTTGAAAATCACTTGGGTTAAAAATCACTCAAGTTGGAAATCACTTGGGTTATAAGTCACTTGAGTTAGAAATCACTCGAGTTGAAAATCACGTGGGTTAGAAATCACTTGAGTTGAAAATCACTCAAGTTAGAAATCACTCGAGCTGGAAATCACTTGGGTTAAAAATCACTCAAGTTGGAAATCACTTGGGTTATAAGTCACTTGAGTTAGAAATCACTCGAGTTGAAAATCACTTGGGTTAAAAATCACTTGAGTTGAAAATCACTTAAGTGGGAAATCACTCGAGTTAGAAATCACTTGGGTAAAAAATCACTCAAGTTAAAAATGACTTGAGTTAGAAATCACTCGAGTTGGAAATCACTTGGGTTAAAAATCACTCAAGTTGGAAATCACTTGGGTTATAAGTCACTTGAGTTAGAAATCACTCGAGTTGAAAATCACGTGGGTTAGAAATCACTTGAGTTAAAAATCACTCAAGTTGGAAATCACTCGAGTTGAAAATCACTTGAGTTAAAAATCACTCGAGTTGGAAATCACTTGGGTTAGAAATCAGATGAGTTCAAAATCACTTAAGTGGGAAATCACTCGAGTTAGAAATCACTTGGGTAAAAAATCACTTGAGTTAAAAAGGACTTGAGTTAGAAATCACTCGAGTTGGAAATCACTTGGGTTATAAGTCACTTGAGTTAGAAATCACTCGAGTTGAAAATCACGTGGGTTAGAAATCACTTGAGTTGAAAATCACTCAAGTTGGAAATCACTCGAGTTGAAAATCACTTGTGTTGAAGATCACTCGAGTTGAAAATCACTCGAGTCAGATATCACTCGAGTTAGAAATCACATTGGTAAGAAATCACTCAAGTTAAAAATGACTCGAGTCAGAAATCACTCGAGTTGGAAATCACTCGGGTTATGAATCACTCGAGTCAGAAATCACTCGAGTTGGAAATCACTCGGGTTATAAATCACTTGAGTTAGAAATCACTCGAGTTAGAAATCACTTGGGTAAAAAATCACTCAAGTTAAAAATGACTTGAGTTAGAAATCACTCGAGTTGGAAATCACTTGGGTTATAAATCACTTGAGTTAGAAATCACTCGAGTTAGAAATCACTTGGGTAAAAAATCACTCAAGTTCAAAATGACTTGAGTCAGAAATCACTCGAGTTGGAAATCACTTGGGTTATAAGTCACTTGAGTTAGAAATCACTCGAGTTGAAAATCACTTGGGTTCAAAATCACTCAAGTTGGAAATCACTCAAGTTAAAAATGACTTGAGTCAGAAATCACTCGAGTTGGAAATCACTCGGGTTATAAATCACGTGAGTTAGAAATCACTCGAGTTGGAAATCACTTGTGTTAAAGATCACTCGAGTTGAAAATCACTCAAGTTGAAAATCACTCGAGTTGGAAATCACTTGGGTTAAAAATCACTTGAGTTGAAAATCACTCAAGTGGGAAATCACTCGAGCTGGAAATCACTCGGGTTAAAAATCACTCAAGTTGGAAATCACTTGGGTTATAAGTCACTTGAGTTAGAAATCACTCGAGTTGAAAATCACTTGGGTTAAAAATCACTCAAGTTTGAAATCACTCAAGTTAAAAATGACTTGAGTCAGAAATCACTCGAGTTGGAAATCACTCGGGTTATAAATCGCTTGAGTTAGAAATCACTCGAGTTGGAAATCACTTGGGTTAGAAATCACTTGAGTTGAAAATCACTCAAGTTGAAAATCACTCGAGTTGGAAATCACTTGGGTTAAAAATCACTTGAGTTGAAAATCACTCAAGTGGGAAATCACTCGAGCTGGAAATCACTTGGGTTAAAAATCACTCAAGTTGGAAATCACTCGGGTTATAAATCACTTGAGTTAGAAATCACTCGAGTTAGAAATCACTTGGGTAAAAAATCACTCAAGTTAAAAATGACTTGAGTTAGAAATCACTCGAGTTGGAAATCACTTGGGTTATAAATCACTTGAGTTAGAAATCACTCGAGTTATAAATCACTTGGGTAAAAAATCACTCAAGTTCAAAATGACTTGAGTCAGAAATCACTCGAGTTGGAAATCACTCGGGTTATAAATCACTTGAGTTAGAAATCACTCGAGTTGGAAATCACTTGGGTTAGAAATCACTTGAGTTGAAAATCACTCAAGTTGAAAATCACTCGAGTTGGAAATCACTTGGGTTAAAAATCACTTGAGTTGAAAATCACTCAAGTTGAAAATCACTCGAGTTAGAAATCACTTGGATAAAAAATCACTTAAGTTAAAAATGACTTGAGTTAGAAATCACTCGAGCTGGAAATCACTTGGGTTAAAAATCACTCAAGTTGGAAATCACTTGGGTTATAAGTCACTTGAGTTAGAAATCACTCGAGTTGAAAATCACTTGGGTTAAAAATCACTCAAGTTGGAAATCACTCAAGTTAAAAATGACTTGAGTCAGAAATCACTGGAGTTGGAAATCACTTGGGTTAGAAATCACTTGAGTTGAAAATCACTCAAGTGGGAAATCACTCGAGTTAGAAATCACTTGGATAAAAAATCACTTAAGTTAAAAATGACTTGAGTTAGAAATCACTCGAGCTGGAAATCACTTGGGTTAAAAATCACTCAAGTTGGAAATCACTTGGGTTATAAGTCACTTGAGTTAGAAATCACTCGAGTTGAAAATCACGTGGGTTAGAAATCACTTGAGTTGAAAATCACTCAAGTTGGAAATCACTCGAGTTGAAAATCACTTGTGTTAAAGATCACTCGAGTTGAAAATCACTCGAGTCAGATATCACTCGAGTTAGAAATCACTTGGGTAAGAAATCACTCAAGTTAAAAATGACTTGAGTCAGAAATCACTCGAGTTGGAAATCACTTGGGTTCAAAATCACTTGAGTTGAAAATCACTTAAGTGGGAAATCACTCGAGTTAGAAATCACTTGGGTAAAACATCACTTAAGTTAAAAATGACTTGAGTTAGAAATCACTCGAGCTGGAAATCACTTGGGTTAAAAATCACTCAAGTTGGAAATCACTTGGGTTATAAGTCACTTGAGTTAGAAATCACTCGAGTTGAAAATCACTCGAGTCAGAAATCACTCGAGTTGGAAATCACTCGGGTTATAAATCACTTGAGTTAAAAATCACTCGAGTTGGAAATCACTTGAGTTAGAAATCACTTGAGTTGAAAATCACTTGAGTGGGAAATCACTCAAGTTAGAAATCACTTGGGTAAAAAATCACTTGAGTTGAAAATCACTTAAGTGGGAAATCACTCGAGTTAGAAATCACTTGGGTAAAAAATCACTTGAGTTAAAAATGACTTGAGTTAGAAATCACTCGAGTTGGAAATCACTTGGGTTAAAAATCACTCAAGTTGGAAATCACTTGGGTTATAAGTCACTTGAGTTAGAAATCACTCGAGTTGAAAATCACTTGGGTAAGAAATCACTTAAGTTAAAAATGACTTGAGTCAGAAATCACTCGAGTTGGAAATCACTCGGGTTATAAATCACTTGAGTTAAAAATCACTCGAGTTGGAAATCACTTGGGTTAGAAATCACTTGAGTTGAAAATCACTTAAGTTGGAAATCACTCGAGTTGGAAATCACTTGGGTTAGAAATCACTTGAGTTGAAAATCACTTAAGTTGGAAATCACTCGAGTTAGAAATCACTTGGGTAAAAAATCACTTAAGTTAAAAATGACATGAGTTAGAAATCACTCGAGCTGGAAATCACTTGGGTTAAAAATCACTCAAGTTGGAAATCACTTGGGTTATGAGTCACTTGAGTTAGAAATCACTCGAGTTGAAAATCACGTGGGTTAGAAATCACTTGAGTTGAAAATCACTCAAGTTGGAAATCACTCGAGTTGAAAATCACTTGTGTTAAAGATCACTCGAGTTGAAAATCACTCGAGTCAGATATCACTTGAGTTAGAAATCACTTGGGTAAGAAATCACTCAAGTTAAAAATGACTTGAGTCAGAAATCACTCGAGTTGGAAATCACTCGGGTTATAAATCACTTGAGTTAGAAATCACTCGAGTTGGAAATCACTTGGGTTAGAAATCACTTGAGTTGAAAATCACTCAAGTTGGAAATCACTCGAGTTGGAAATCACTTGTGTTAAAGATCACTCGAGTTGAAAATCACTCGAGTCAGAAATCACTCGAGTTGGAAATCACTCGGGTTATAAATCACTTGAGTTAGAAATCACTCGAGTTAGAAATCACTTAGGTAAAAAATCACTTGAGTTAAAAATGACTTGAGTTAGAAATCACTCGAGTTGGAAATCACTCGGGTTATAAATCACTTGAGTTAGAAATCACTCGAGTTGGAAATCACTTGGGTTAGAAATCACTTGAGTTGAAAATCACTTAAGTTGGAAATCACTCGAGTTGGAAATCACTCGGGTTAAAAATCACTTGAGTTGAAAATCACTTAAGTGGAAAATCACTCGAGTTAGAAATCACTTGGGTAAAAAATCACTTGAGTTAAAAATGACTTGAGTTAGAAATCACTCGAGTTGGAAATCACTCGGGTTATAAATCACTTGAGTTAGAAATCACTCGAGTTGGAAATCACTTGGGTTAGAAATCACTTGAGTTGAAAATCACTTAAGTTGGAAATCACTCGGGTTGGAAATCACTCGGGTTAAAAATCACTTGAGTTGAAAATCACTTAAGTGGAAAATCACTCGAGTTAGAAATCACTTGGGTAAAAAATCACTTAAGTTAAAAATGACTTGAGTTAGAAATCACTCGAGTTGGAAATCACTTGGGTTGAAAATCACTTGAGTTGAAAATCACTTAAGTGGGAAATCACTCGAGTTAGAAATCACTTGGGTAAAAAATCACTCAAGTTAAAAATGACTTGAGTCAGAAATCACTCGAGTTGGAAATCACTCGGGTTATAAATCACTTGAGTTAGAAATCACTCGAGTTGAAAATCACTTGGGTTAAAAATCACTCAAGTTGGAAATCACTTGGGTTATAAGTCACTTGAGTTAGAAATCACTCGAGTTGAAAATCACGTGGGTTAGAAATCACTTGAGTTGAAAATCACTCAAGTTGGAAATCACTCGAGTTGAAAATCACTCAAGTGGGAAATCACTCGAGTTAGAAATCACTTGGGTAAAAAATCACTCAAGTTAAAAATGACTTGAGTTAGAAATCACTCGAGCTGGAAATCACTTGGGTTAAAAATCACTCAAGTTGGAAATCACTTGGGTTATAAGTCACTTGAGTTAGAAATCACTCGAGTTGAAAATCACTTGGGTTAAAAATCACTTGAGTTGAAAATCACTTGAGTGGGAAATCACTCGAGTTAGAAATCACTTGGGTAAAAAATCACTTAAGTTAAAAATGACTTGAGTTAGAAATCACTCGAGTTGGAAATCACTTGGGTTGAAAATCACTTGAGTTGAAAATCACTTAAGTGGGAAATCACTCGAGTTAGAAATCACTTGGGTAAAAAATCACTCAAGTTAAAAATGACTTGAGTCAGAAATCACTCGAGTTGGAAATCACTCGGGTTATAAATCACTTGAGTTAGAAATCACTCGAGTTGAAAATCACTTGGGTTAAAAATCACTCAAGTTGGAAATCACTTGGGTTATAAGTCACTTGAGTTAGAAATCACTCGAGTTGAAAATCACGTGGGTTAGAAATCACTTGAGTTGAAAATCACTCAAGTTAGAAATCACTCGAGCTGGAAATCACTTGGGTTAAAAATCACTCAAGTTGGAAATCACTTGGGTTATAAGTCACTTGAGTTAGAAATCACTCGAGTTGAAAATCACTTGGGTTAAAAATCACTTGAGTTGAAAATCACTTAAGTGGGAAATCACTCGAGTTAGAAATCACTTGGGTAAAAAATCACTCAAGTTAAAAATGACTTGAGTTAGAAATCACTCGAGTTGGAAATCACTTGGGTTAAAAATCACTCAAGTTGGAAATCACTTGGGTTATAAGTCACTTGAGTTAGAAATCACTCGAGTTGAAAATCACGTGGGTTAGAAATCACTTGAGTTAAAAATCACTCAAGTTGGAAATCACTCGAGTTGAAAATCACTTGAGTTAAAAATCACTCGAGTTGGAAATCACTTGGGTTAGAAATCAGATGAGTTCAAAATCACTTAAGTGGGAAATCACTCGAGTTAGAAATCACTTGGGTAAAAAATCACTTGAGTTAAAAAGGACTTGAGTTAGAAATCACTCGAGTTGGAAATCACTTGGGTTATAAGTCACTTGAGTTAGAAATCACTCGAGTTGAAAATCACGTGGGTTAGAAATCACTTGAGTTGAAAATCACTTAAGTTGGAAATCACTCGAGTTGAAAATCACTTGTGTTGAAGATCACTCGAGTTGAAAATCACTCGAGTCAGATATCACTCGAGTTAGAAATCACTTGGGTAAGAAATCACTCAAGTTAAAAATGACTCGAGTCAGAAATCACTCGAGTTGGAAATCACTCGGGTTATGAATCACTCGAGTCAGAAATCACTCGAGTTGGAAATCACTCGGGTTATAAATCACTTGAGTTAGAAATCACTCGAGTTAGAAATCACTTGGGTAAAAAATCACTCAAGTTAAAAATGACTTGAGTTAGAAATCACTCGAGTTGGAAATCACTTGGGTTATAAATCACTCAAGTTGGAAATCACTTGGGTTATAAGTCACTTGAGTTAGAAATCACTCGAGTTGAAAATCACTTGGGTTAAAAATCACTCAAGTTTGAAATCACTCAAGTTAAAAATGACTTGAGTCAGAAATCACTCGAGTTGGAAATCACTCGGGTTATAAATCGCTTGAGTTAGAAATCACTCGAGTTGGAAATCACTTGGGTTAGAAATCACTTGAGTTGAAAATCACTCAAGTTGAAAATCACTCGAGTTGGAAATCACTTGGGTTAAAAATCACTTGAGTTGAAAATCACTCAAGTGGGAAATCACTCGAGCTGGAAATCACTTGGGTTAAAAATCACTCAAGTTGGAAATCACTCGGGTTATAAATCACTTGAGTTAGAAATCACTCGAGTTAGAAATCACTTGGGTAAAAAATCACTCAAGTTAAAAATGACTTGAGTTAGAAATCACTCGAGTTGGAAATCACTTGGGTTATAAATCACTTGAGTTAGAAATCACTCGAGTTATAAATCACTTGGGTAAAAAATCACTCAAGTTCAAAATGACTTGAGTCAGAAATCACTCGAGTTGGAAATCACTCGGGTTATAAATCACTTGAGTTAGAAATCACTCGAGTTGGAAATCACTTGGGTTAGAAATCACTTGAGTTGAAAATCACTCAAGTTGAAAATCACTCGAGTTGGAAATCACTTGGGTTAAAAATCACTTGAGTTGAAAATCACTCAAGTGGGAAATCACTCGAGTTAGAAATCACTTGGATAAAAAATCACTTAAGTTAAAAATGACTTGAGTTAGAAATCACTCGAGCTGGAAATCACTTGGGTTAAAAATCACTCAAGTTGGAAATCACTTGGGTTATAAGTCACTTGAGTTAGAAATCACTCGAGTTGAAAATCACTTGGGTTAAAAATCACTCAAGTTGGAAATCACTCAAGTTAAAAATGACTTGAGTCAGAAATCACTCGAGTTGGAAATCACTTGGGTTAGAAATCACTTGAGTTGAAAATCACTCAAGTGGGAAATCACTCGAGTTAGAAATCACTTGGATAAAAAATCACTTAAGTTAAAAATGACTTGAGTTAGAAATCACTCGAGCTGGAAATCACTTGGGTTAAAAATCACTCAAGTTGGAAATCACTTGGGTTATAAGTCACTTGAGTTAGAAATCACTCGAGTTGAAAATCACTTGGGTAAGAAATCACTTAAGTTAAAAATGACTTGAGTCAGAAATCACTCGAGTTGGAAATCACTCGGGTTATAAATCACTTGAGTTAGAAATCACTCGAGTTGGAAATCACTTGGGTTAGAAATCACTTGAGTTGAAAATCACTTAAGTTGGAAATCACTCGAGTTGGAAATCACTTGGGTTAGAAATCACTTGAGTTGAAAATCACTTAAGTTGGAAATCACTCGAGTTAGAAATCACTTGGGTAAAAAATCACTTAAGTTAAAAATGACTTGAGTTAGAAATCACTCGAGCTGGAAATCACTTGGGTTAAAAATCACTCAAGTTGGAAATCACTTGGGTTATGAGTCACTTGAGTTAGAAATCACTCGAGTTGAAAATCACGTGGGTTAGAAATCACTTGAGTTGAAAATCACTCAAGTTGGAAATCACTCGAGTTGAAAATCACTTGTGTTAAAGATCACTCGAGTTGAAAATCACTCGAGTCAGATATCACTTGAGTTAGAAATCACTTGGGTAAGAAATCACTCAAGTTAAAAATGACTTGAGTCAGAAATCACTCGAGTTGGAAATCACTCGGGTTATAAATCACTTGAGTTAGAAATCACTCGAGTTGGAAATCACTTGGGTTAGAAATCACTTGAGTTGAAAATCACTCAAGTTGGAAATCACTCGAGTTGGAAATCACTTGTGTTAAAGATCACTCGAGTTGAAAATCACTCGAGTCAGAAATCACTCGAGTTGGAAATCACTCGGGTTATAAATCACTTGAGTTAGAAATCACTCGAGTTAGAAATCACTTAGGTAAAAAATCACTTGAGTTAAAAATGACTTGACTTAGAAATCACTCGAGTTGGAAATCACTCGGGTTATAAATCACTTGAGTTAGAAATCACTCGAGTTGGAAATCACTTGGGTTAGAAATCACTTGAGTTGAAAATCACTTAAGTTGGAAATCACTCGAGTTGGAAATCACTCGGGTTAAAAATCACTTGAGTTGAAAATCACTTAAGTGGAAAATCACTCGAGTTAGAAATCACTTGGGTAAAAAATCACTTGAGTTAAAAATGACTTGAGTTAGAAATCACTCGAGTTGGAAATCACTCGGGTTATAAATCACTTGGTTAAAGATCACTCGAGTTAAGAATCACTCGAGTTGAAAATCACTTGAGTTAAAAATCACTTGAGTTGGAAATCACTCGAGTTGGAAATCACTTGAGTTAAAAATCACTCAAGTTGGAAATCACTTGGGTTATGAATCACTCGAGTTGGAAATCACTCGAGTTGAAAATCACTTGGGTTAGAAATCACTTGAGTTGAAAATCACTTAAGTTGGAAATCACTCGAGTTGGAAATCACTTGTATTAAAGATCACTCGAGTTGAAAATCACTCGAGTCAGAAATCACTCGAGTTAGAAATCACTTGGGTTAGAAATCACTCAAGTTAAGAATGACTTGAGTTAGAAATCACTCGAATGAGAAATCACTCGAGTGGGAAATCACTTGGATTGAAGATCACTCGAGTTAAGAATCACTCGAGTTGAAAATCAATTGAGTTGAAAATCACTCAAGTTGGAAATCACTTGGGTTATGAATCACTTGAGTTAGAAATCACTCGAGTTGAAAATCACGTGGGTGAGAAATCACTTGAGTTGAAAATCACTTAAGTTGGAAATCACTCGAGTTGGAAATCACTTGTGTTAAAGATCACTCGAGTTGAAAATCACTCGAGTCAGAAATCACTCGAGTTAGAAATCACTTGGGTTAGAAATCACTTAAGTTAAAAATGACTTGAGTTAGAAATCACTCGGGTTAGAAATCACTTGAGTTGGAAATCACTTGGGTTGAAGATCACTCGAATTAAAAATCACTCAAATTGGAAATCACTTGGGTTAAAAATCACTCAAATTGGAAATCACTTGGGTTAAAAATCACTTGAGTTGGAAATCACTTAAGTTGGAAATCACTCAAGTTGGAAATCACTTGGGTTAAAGATCACTCGAGTCAGAAATCACTCGAGTTAGAAATCACTCGAGTAAGAAATCACTTAAGTTAAAAATGACTTGAGTTAGAAATCACTCGGGTGAGAAATCACTCGAGTGGGAAATCATTCGGATTAAAGATCACTTGAGTTGAAAATCACTCAAGTTGGAAATCACTCGAGTTGGAAATCACTTGGGTTAAAGATCACTCGAATTGAAAATCACTCGAGTCAGAAATCACTCGAGTTAAAAATCACTTGAGTTAGAAATCACTCAAGTTAAAAATGACTTGAGTTAGAAATCACTCGGGTGAGAAATCACTCGAGTGGGAAATCACTTGGATTAAAGATCACTCGAGTTGAAAATCACTCGAGTTGAAAATCACTTGAGTTGGAAATCACTCGAGTGGGAAATCACTTGGATTAAAAATCACTCGAGTTAAAAATCACTCGAGTTGAAAATCACTTGAGTTGGAAATCACTCGAGTTGGAAATCACTTGTGTTAAGGATCACTCGAGTGGAAAATCACTCGAGTCAGAAATCACTCGAGTCAGAAATCACTCGAGTTAGAAATCACTTAAGTTGGAAATCACTTGGGTTGAAGATCACTCGAATTAAAAATCACTCAAATTGGAAATCACTTGTGTTAAAGATCACTCGAGTTGAAAATCACTCGAGTCAGAAATCACTCGAGTTAGAAATCACTTGAGTAAGAAATCACTTGAGTTAAAAATGACTTGAGTTAGAAATCACTCGGGTGAGAAATCACTCGAGTGGGAAATCACTTGGATTAAAGATCACTTGAGTTGAAAATCACTCAAGTTGGAAATCACTCGAGTTGGAAATCAGTTGGGTTAAAGTTCACTCGAGTTGAAAATCACTCGAGTCAGAAATCACTCTAGTTAGAAATCACTCAGGTTAGAAATCACTTAAGTTAAAAATGACTTGAGTTAGAAATCACTCGAGTGAGAAATCACTCGAGTGGGAAATCACTTGGGTTAAAGATCACTCGAGTTGAAAATCACTCAAGTCAGAAATCACTCAAGTTAGAAATCACTTATGTTAGAAATCACTTGAGTTAAAAATGACTTGAGTTAGAAATCACTCGGGTGAGAAATCACTCGAGTGGGAAATCACTTGGATTAAAGGTCACTTGAGTTGAAAATCACTCAAGTTGGAAATCACTCGAGTTGAAAATCACTTGGGTTAAAGATCACTCGAGTTGAAAATCACTCGAGTCAGAAATCACTCGAATTAGAAATCACTCGCATTAGAAATCACTCAAGTTAAAAATGACTTGAGTTAGAAATCACTCGGGTGAGAAATCACTCGAGTGGGAAATCACTTGGATTAAAAATCACTTGAGTTTAAAATCACTCAAGTTGGAAATCACTCGAGTTGGAAATCACTTGGGTTAAAGATCACTCGAGTTGAAAATCACTCGAGTCAGAAATCACTCGAATTAGAAATCACTCGCATTAGAAATCACTTAAGTTAAAAATGACTTGAGTTAGAAATCACTCGGGTGAGAAATCACTCGAGTGGGAAATCACTTGGATTAAAGATCACTTGAGTTTAAAATCACTCAAGTTGGAAATCACTCGAGTTGGAAATCACTTGGGTTAAAGATCACTCGAGTTGAGAATCACTCGAGTCAGAAATCACTCGAGTTAGAAATCACTCGGGTTAGAAATCACTTAAGTTAAAAATGACTTGAGTTAGAAATCACTCGGGTTAGAAATCACTTGAGTTGGAAATCACTCGGGTTATAAATCACTTGAGTTAGAAATCACTCGAGTTGGAAATCACTCGAGTTGGAAATCACTTGTGTTGAAGATCACTCGAGTTGAAAATCACTCGAGTCAGAAATCACTCGAGTTAGAAATCACTTGGGTAAGAAATCACTCAAGTTAAAAATCACTCGAGTTGGAAATCACTCGGGTTATGAATCACTTGAGTTAGAAATCACTCGAGTGGGAAATCACTTGGGTTAGAAATCACTTGAGTTAAAAATGACTTGAGTTAGAAATCACTCGGGTGAGAAATCACTCGAGTGGGAAATCACTTGGATTAAAGATCACTTGAGTTGAAAATCACTCAAGTTGGAAATCACTCGAATTGGAAATCACTTGGGTTAAAGATCACTCGAGTTGAAAATCACTCGAGTCAGAAATCACTCGAGTTAGAAATCACTCGGGTTAGAAATCACTTGAGTTAAAAATGACTTGAGTTAGAAATCACTCAGGTTAGAAATCACTTAAGTTGGAAATCACTTGACTCTGAGCCTCTGACTCTGACGCTCTGACTCCGACGCACTGACTCTGCCAATCTAACTCTGACCCTCTGAATCTGACCCCCTGACTCTGCCCATCTGACTCTGACCCTCTGACTCTGACCCCCTGACTCTGCCAATCTGAATCTGACCCTCTGAATCTGACCCTCTGACTCTGACGCTCTGACTCTGACGCTCAGACTCTGCCAATCTGACTCTGACCCTCTGAATCTGACCCTCTGAATCTGACCCTCTGACCCTGACGCTCTAACTCTGCCAATCTGACTCTGACGCTCAGACTCTGCCAATCTGACTCTGACGCTCAGACTCTGCCAATCTGACTCTGACCCTCTGAATCTGACTCTCTGACTCTGACCCTCTGACTCTGACGCTCAGACTCTGCCAATCTGACTCTGACCCTCTGAATCTGACCCTCTGAATCTGACCCCCTGACTCTGCCAATCTGACTCTGACGCTCTGACTCTGACCCTCTGACTCTGACCCTCTGCATCTGACCCTCTGACTCTGACGCTCAGACTCTGCCAATCTGACTCTGACCCTCTGACTTTGACGCTCTAACTCTGCCAATCTGACTCTGACGCTCAGACTCTGCCAATCTGACTCTGACCCTCTGACTTTGACGCTCTAACTCTGCCAATCTGACTCTGACGCTCTGACTCCGAGGCTATGACTCTGCCAATCTGACTCTGACCCTCTGACTCTGACGCTCAGACTCTGCCAATCTGACTCTGACCCTCTGACTCTGACGCTCAGACTCAGCCAATTTGACTCTGACCGACTGACTCTGACCCTCTGACTCTGACCCTCTTAATCTGACCCTCTGACTCTGACCCTCTGCATCTGACCCTCTGACTCTGACGCTCAGACTCTGCCAATCTGACTCTGACCCTCTGACTTTGACGCTCTAACTCTGCCAATCTGACTCTGACGCTCTGACTCCGAGGCTATGACTCTGCCAATCTGACTCTGACCCTCTGACTCTGACGCTCAGACTCTGCCAATCTGACTCTGACCCTCTGAATCTGACCCTCTGAATCTGACCCCCTGACTCTGCCAATCTGACTCTGACGCTTTGACTCCGACGCTCTGACTCTGCCAATCTAAATCTGACGCTCAGACTCTGCCAATCTGACTCTGACCCTCTGAATCTGACCCTCTGAATCTGACCCCCTGACTCTGCCAATCTGACTCTGACGCTTTGACTCCGACGCTCTGACTCTGCCAATCTGACTCTGACCCTCTGACTCTGACGCTCTGACTCTGCCAATCTAAATCTGACGCTCAGACTCTGCCAATCTGACTCTGACCCTCTGAATCTGACCCTCTGACTCTGACGCTCAGACTCAGCCAATCTGACTCTGACCGACTGACTCTGACCCTCTGAATCTGACCCTCTGAATCTGACCCTCTGACCCTGACGCTCTAACTCTGCCAATCTGACTCTGACGCTCAGACTCTGCCAATCTGACTCTGACGCTCAGACTCTGCCAATCTGACTCTGACCCTCTGAATCTGACTCTCTGACTCTGACCCTCTGACTCTGACGCTCAGACTCTGCCAATCTGACTCTGACCCTCTGACTTTGACGCTCTAACTCTGCCAATCTGACTCTGACGCTCTGACTCCGAGGCTATGACTCTGCCAATCTGACTCTGACCCTCTGACTCTGACGCTCAGACTCTGCCAATCTGACTCTGACCCTCTGAATCTGACGCTCTGACTCTGACGCTCAGACTTTGCCAATCTGACTCTGACGCTCTGACTCTGACCATCTCACTCTGACCCTCCTAATCTGACCCTCTGACTCTGACGCTCAGACTCAGCCAATTTGACTCTGACCGACTGACTCTGACCCTCTGACTCTGACCCTCTTAATCTGACCCTCTGACTCTGACCCTCTGCATCTGACCCTCTGACTCTGACGCTCAGACTCTGCCAATCTGACTCTGACCCTCTGACTTTGACGCTCTAACTCTGCCAATCTGACTCTGACGCTCTGACTCCGAGGCTATGACTCTGCCAATCTGACTCTGACCCTCTGACTCTGACGCTCAGACTCTGCCAATCTGACTCTGACCCTCTGAATCTGACCCTCTGAATCTGACCCCCTGACTCTGCCAATCTGACTCTGACGCTTTGACTCCGACGCTCTGACTCTGCCAATCTAAATCTGACGCTCAGACTCTGCCAATCTGACTCTGACCCTCTGAATCTGACCCTCTGAATCTGACCCCCTGACTCTGCCAATCTGACTCTGACCCTCTGAATCTGACCCCCTGACTCTGCCAATCTGACTCTGACGCTCTGACTCTGACCCTCTGACTCTGACCCTCTGCATCTGACCCTCTGACTCTGACGCTCAGACTCTGCCAATCTGACTCTGACCCTCTGACTTTGACGCTCTAACTCTGCCAATCTGACTCTGACGCTCAGACTCTGCCAATCTGACTCTGACCCTCTGACTTTGACGCTCTAACTCTGCCAATCTGACTCTGACGCTCTGACTCCGAGGCTATGACTCTGCCAATCTGACTCTGACCCTCTGACTCTGACGCTCAGACTCTGCCAATCTGACTCTGACCCTCCTAATCTGACCCTCTGACTCTGACGCTCAGACTCAGCCAATTTGACTCTGACCGACTGACTCTGACCCTCTGACTCTGACCCTCCTAATCTGACCCTCTGACTCTGACGCTCAGACTCAGCCAATTTGACTCTGACCGACTGACTCTGACCCTCTGACTCTGACCCTCTTAATCTGACCCTCTGACTCTGACCCTCTGCATCTGACCCTCTGACTCTGACGCTCAGACTCTGCCAATCTGACTCTGACCCTCTGACTTTGACCCCCTGACTCTGCCAATCTGACTCTGACCCTCTGAATCTGACCCTCTGACTCTCACGCTCTAACTCTGCCAATCTGACTCTGACGCTCTGACTCCGAGGCTATGACTCTGACCCTCTGACTCTGACGCTCAGACTCTGCCAATCTGACTCTGACGCTCTGACTCCGACGCTATGACTCTGCCAATCTGACTCTGACCCTCTGACTCTGACGCTCTAACTCTGCCAATCTGACTCTGACGCTCTGACTCCGACGCTCTGACTCTGACCCTCTGAATCTGACCCTCTGAATCTGACCCTCTGACCCTGACGCTCTAACTCTGCCAATCTGACTCTGACGCTCAGACTCAGCCAATTTGACTCTGACCGACTGACTCTGACCCTCTGAATCTGACCCTCTGAATCTGACCCTCTGACCCTGACGCTCTAACTCTGCCAATCTGACTCTGACGCTCAGACTCTGCCAATCTGACTCTGACGCTCAGACTCTGCCAATCTGACTCTGACCCTCTGAATCTGACTCTCTGACTCTGACCCTCTGACTCTGACGCTCAGACTCTGCCAATCTGACTCTGACCCTCTGAATCTGACCCTCTGAATCTGACCCCCTGACTCTGCCAATCTGACTCTGACGCTCAGACTCTGCCAATCTGACTCTGACCCTCTGAATCTGACTCTCTGACTCTGACCCTCTGACTCTGACGCTCAGACTCTGCCAATCTGACTCTGACCCTCTGAATCTGACCCTCTGAATCTGACCCCCTGACTCTGCCAATCTGACTCTGACGCTCTGACTCTGACCCTCTGACTCTGACCCTCTGCATCTGACCCTCTGACTCTGACGCTCAGACTCTGCCAATCTGACTCTGACCCTCTGACTTTGACGCTCTAACTCTGCCAATCTGACTCTGACGCTCTGACTCCGAGGCTATGACTCTGACCCTCTGACTCTGACGCTCAGACTCTGCCAATCTGACTCTGACCCTCTGACTTTGACGCTCTAACTCTGCCAATCTGACTCTGACGCTCTGACTCCGAGGCTATGACTCTGACCCTCTGACTCTGACGCTCAGACTCTGCCAATCTGACTCTGACGCTCTGAATCCGACGCTATGACTCTGCCAATCTGACTCTGACCCTCTGACTCTGACGCTCTAACTCTGCCAATCTGACTCTGACGCTCTGACTCCGACGCTCTGACTCTGACCCTCTGAATCTGACCCTCTGAATCTGACCCTCTGACCCTGACGCTCTAACTCTGCCGATCTGACTCTGACGCTCAGACTCTGCCAATCTGACTCTGACCCTCTGAATCTGACTCTCTGACTCTGACCCTCTGACTCTGACGCTCAGACTCTGCCAATCTGACTCTGACCCTCTGAATCTGACCCTCTGAATCTGACCCCCTGACTCTGCCAATCTGACTCTGACGCTCTGACTCTGACCCTCTGACTCTGACCCTCTGCATCTGACCCTCTGACTCTGACGCTCAGACTCTGCCAATCTGACTCTGACCCTCTGACTTTGACGCTCTAACTCTGCCAATCTGACTCTGACGCTCTGACTCCGAGGCTATGACTCTGACCCTCTGACTCTGACGCTCAGACTCTGCCAATCTGACTCTGACCCTCTGAATCTGACCCTCTGAATCTGACCCCCTGACTCTGCCAATCTGACTCTGACGCTCTGACTCTGACCCTCTGACTCTGACCCTCTGCATCTGACCCTCTGACTCTGACGCTCAGACTCTGCCAATCTGACTCTGACCCTCTGACTCTGACCCCCTGACTCTGCCAATCTGAATCTGACCCTCTGAATCTGACCCTCTGACTCTGACGCTCTAACTCTGCCAATCTGACTCTGACCCTCTGACTCTGACGCTCTGACTCTGCCAATCTAAATCTGACGCTCAGACTCTGCCAATCTGACTCTGACGCTCTGACTCTGACCCTCTGACTTTGACGCTCTAACTCTGCCAATCTGACTCTGACGCTCTGACTCCGACGCTATGACTCTGCCAATCTGACTCTGACCCTCTGACTCTGACGCTCTAACTCTGCCAATCTGACTCTGACGCTCTGACTCCGACGCTCTGACTCTGACCCTCTGAATCTGACCCTCTGAATCTGACCCTCTGACTCTGACGCTCTGACTCTGCCAATCTAAATCTGACGCTCAGACTCTGCCAATCTGACTCTGACCCTCTGAATCTGACCCTCTGAATCTGACCCTCTGAATCTGACTCTCTGACTCTGACCCTCTGACTCTGACGCTCAGACTCTGCCAATCTGACTCTGACGCTCTAACTCTGCCAATCTGACTCTGACGCTCTGACTCCGACGCTCTGACTCTGCCAATCTGACTCTGACCCTCTGACTCTGACCCTCTGAATCTGACGCTCTGACTTTGACGCTCTGACTCTGACTCTTAGGAATTTTACTTAGGTTGGGTCACATATTTCACTTGGGTTAGGAATTTTACTTAGGTTGGGTTGGATATTTTACTTGGGTTAAGAATTTTACTCAGGTTGAGTTAGATATTTTACTTAGGTTGAGTTGGATATTTTACTTAGGTTAGGAATTTTACTTACGTTCGGTCAGATATTTTACCTAGGTTAGGAATTTTACTCAGGTTAGGAATTCCTTGGATCGGGGCTGGGGTTACCATCAGAGCTCTTGTTACCATCAGAGCTTTGGTTATCATCTGAGCTTCCGTTACCATCTAATCTTCCCTTACTATCTGAGCATTCGTTACCATCCGATCTTCTGTTACCATCTGAGCTGGGCTTACCATCCGAGCTTGGGTTACCATCCGAGCTTCGGTTATCATCCGAGCTTGGGATAAAAATCGCTTGAAAACACGCAGTTATTTAGAATCTGGATTAACATGATTGAAGAGAAAAAAATAAAAATAAATAACGAAATAAGGCCGGTTTGGAACGAAGAATGGCATCGGAGCTAATCTGTTCGGAAATTAATGGACAGAAAACCGCGAATATTCATAATTCAGCTGAAAGACGTACATTGTTAAATTTCATTGCTCTTGAATCGCCTCAATTGATTCAAGTGTGGAAAATGATAAAATAGTTATTTTCCCTCCGAAATTCGTCACACAAGCTATCGGGCATCTATGATTCGTGCACGAATATGTATATTGGAAAATTATAACGTTTTCATTACGATAATGAAATGATCCGTTGGAAAACTGACGAACGATGACTCGTTCTTAGTGAGCTCGAGGATGAAAACCGTCAAAGAAATATTCTACAGCCACGAGACCTGTATGACTGAATTTCGACGCTCGCCAACTCTTACAATTTATAAAACTATCGATGAAAGATCAAATGACGATCAAGTCTTTTCGAAATTGATGGGGAGAACAGTCACACACGCACGTCCATCGTTCATCCTGATGATGTATACGGAAGATTCTGAAGCCTTCCAAACGTGAAAATCGAGAAAATCTTCGACGGATGAGTCTACGGCTTCTTGTTCTTTCCGAAACAGACGACAAAAAACATTGAACGTTCGTCATCGAGCTACAAGATTTACACCTTCGCATTCCTATGCTTTTGAATGACAAAAATTGATGAAACTGTTGAAAAATCAAGAAATTCTTAGTTGCTCCGTTTGAAATTCATCTTAAAAACTATTAGGCGTCGATAATTGGTCTACGATACATACGTTCACTTAATTATAACGCTTTTCGATCCTTGCAATTTATTATACTAGTGAAAATCTAGGTAAGGATGACTCTTGTTGGTGAAATAGACGAGACGAACCATCCAACGTCCGTTGTACAGCCTCGAGATGTACATGACTGAATTCCAACGCTCACTGCCCCTCAAAATTGATCAAACTTTAGACGAAAGATCGAATTACGATCTAGACTTTTCAAAATTGATGTAGATAACAGTCGCACGTCCGTCGTCAATCCCGAAGATGTATAGAAGAAGATTTTGAGGCCCTCCGAACGTCTACGACGACTTGTTCTCTCTGAAACAGTCAGCGAAAACCATCCAACGTTCGTTATCGAGCTACGAGATTTGCGCGTTCATATTCCTATGCTTTTGAATAACAGGAAGTGATAAAACTTTTGGCACATCAGCGAATTCACGATCGCTTCCTTTGAAATTCAACTCGATAACACTGAGGCATCGATAATTCGTCCATAATAGGTATATTCGCTGGATTATAGCGCTCTTCGATCATCGAAATCGAATGGACCAACTTGGACTCGTTGTTGGTGAAATCGACGGGACGAACCGTTCAACGTCCGTTGTACAGGCACGAGATGTTTGTGACTGAATTTAGACGCCTGCTGACCGTCAAGCTTGATGAAACTATCGATGAAAGATCCAATCACGAGTCAGGCTTGTTGAAATTGATTAGGAGAAGCGTCGCACGTCTGTTGTTTGTCCTCCGGATGTATACGAGTTGTTCCTCCTGAGACAAACGACAAAAAACATTGAAACTTCGCTCCTCGTCTACACGATGTACGCTTCCGTTTCAAAGAGCTGTTGTTATTCATCTCTCGTTCGTCAATTGTTAGACTCTTCCGAATAACTGAGCTGAGGAACAATATCAGGAATTCGTGCGGGAAGGTGTTACAACTCTAGGTGGACCAAAAAGAATCTTTATATGACTTGAAAAGAGCATTGATACTTCTACACTCGACTCTAATCAACTGGAAAGAAGCTCAAAATTATTTAAACTCTGAAAAACATTTCAAACAACTTCCATATGGCAATTGAGAAGCAGGGATTTATAATAGAATTCCCTCATATCGTCAAAGATCGACTGCTGGTCGAATTCAAATACCAATCGCTCGTCGGATGGATTCTAGTCGAGCAACGGACATAGTCTTGAATAAACAGCGTTATTTCCGTAGTCCATTGATGAAAATCAAACTTTTTGACGAGTCAAAGTTGCAATAACTCGTGCTCGGTCTGTCCGCGGTGAACAAGTCTCTCGCGTTCGAATCCAGAATGTCCGAATCCCTCTTCTTCCCTGTTGTACGACTAGAGTATCGTCTGAGACCACAGTTTCGTCACGCGCTGTCTTTATATGGTATCTTTTTGTGTGATTCCTTCGAGTGCAGACCTCAATCTTCTTTTCCCAAGGCTCGTCTGGAAAATATTGATTTCTTATCGTAGAAAATAAAGCACAGAGTGGTAATTCATTACTCATTCTTGATTCTTGAATTGGTAAACTTTTTCGAGCAGTTAGGCTGAGAAATAATATCTGAAATCCGTACTTGAAGCTGTTAGAGAACTCCGTGCCGACCAAAAAGACTTGTTATATAACTTGAAAAGAGCGCTGGTACTTCGACAATCCACTCTGATTGGCTGGTAAGGAGCTCTGAACTGTTCAAGCTCTTAAGAACATCAAAAAGTACATCTATATTGCAATAAAGACGCGAGGACTTGAGATAGAATTCACTGATATCGTCCTAGATCGACTTGTGGCCGAATTACAATATCAATCGCTTGTTGGATACATTCTAGTCGAGCAACGGATAGATATAGTCTTGACTAAACAGCGTGATTTTCCTAGTCCACGGATGACAATCGGACTCTTAGACGAGTCAAAGTTGCGCCAACCTGAGCTTCGTTCATCTGCGGTGGAAAAGTCTCTTACGTTTGAATCCAGAAAGTCTGGACCCTCTTCTTTCTGTCGTACGACTAGAGTATCCTCTGCGCCCAGATTCCTCGCATACTGTCTTCGTATAGTATCTTCTTGTGCGATTCTTTCGAGTCCAGAGCTCAATCTCCTTTTCCTTCCGCTCGTCTGGAAAAAATTGATTTCTTGTTGTAGAAAATGAAGATTGAAGCGACGTAACGAAAACTGTTTTCACCCCTTTCTTAGAAAATTCGTTTTCCAAGCGTGGGAAAGTAATATAGTGATGAAACTTTGCGTGCCGTTGAATAATTATCATCGGTATATGCTTTTGAAATGGTTTGCAAAATATATCTGTTGCGTCGAAACTTGAAGTTTAATTCTACAACTGTCAGACTCTTTCGAGTGGTTGGGCAAAGGAATAATATCAAAAATTCGTGTTGGAAGCTGTTACAACTGTGTGCGGACTAAAAAGAATTTTTATATACCTTGAAAAGAGCGTTCGTGCTTCGACAATCACCTCTGAATGGCTGGTAGGGAACTCTAAATTGTTTCAAGTCTGAAAAACATTGTAGAGAACTTCTATATTGCAATAAAGACGTGAGAATTCATGATAGAGTCAACTAATATCATCGAAGATCGACTGCTGGCCGAATTAGGATACCAATCGCTTATTGAATAGATTCTAGTTGAACGACAGACAGCCTCGAATCAACAGCGTTCTTTTCGTACTTCGTGGATAGAGATCAGAATTTTCAACGAGTCAAAGTCGCGCCAACTCATGCTCGGTCTTTCTGCCGTGAAAAAGTCTCTCAGGTTTAAATCCAGAACCTCTGCATCCTCTTCTTCCTGTCCTACGAGTTGAGTATCCTCTACGACCACAGTTTCCTCGCATGCTTTCTTTATATTGTATCTTGTTGTGAGATTCCTTCGAGTACAGACTTAGATCTTGTTTCCCTCTCGATCGTCTGGAAAAAATTGATTTCTTATTGTAGAAAATGAAGATAAAAGCGATGTAACGAAAACTGTTTTCATCCCTTTTTACCTGAATTCGTTTCCCAAGCGTGGGAAAGTACTAAAATAATGAAACCCTGCATACTGTTGTATAATTATTATCGATTTATTCTTTTGAAATAGTTCGCAAATTTATTCTTTCGCATCGGAACTTGGAATTCAATTCTACGACGTAGCTTACGTTTCAGAGAGTTGTTGTTAATTTCTCATTCGTGAATTGTTGGACTCTTTTGAGTAAATGAGCAAAGGAACGATATCAAAAATTCGTGCGGGAAGCTGTTACAAATTTAGGCAGACCAAAAAGAATTTTTAAATGACTTGAAAAGAGCATTGGTACTTCGACAATCGACACTGAATGGCTGGTACGGAGTTCACAATTGTTTCAATTCTGAAAAACATTGTAAAGAACTTCTGTATGGCAATAAAGACGCGAGGATTTATGGCGGAATCGAATAATATCGCGTCAGAGATCGACTGCTGGCCAAATTAAGATACCAATCGTTTCTTCCATAGATTCTAGTCGAGCAACAGACATAGTTTTGAATGAACAGCGTTATTTTTGTAGTCCATGGATGGAAATCAGACTTCTAAACGAGTCAAAGTTGCGCCAACTTAAGCTCCGTTCGTCTGCGGTGGAAAAGTCTCTCACGTTTGAATCCGGAACGTCTCGATCCACTTCTTTAGGTCGTACGACTCGAGTATCGTCTACGCCCACAGTTTCTTCGCATGCTTTCTTCGTATAGTATTTTGTTGTGCGATTCCTTCCAGTCCAGACTTTAATCTTAGTTTCCTTCTGCTTGTCTGGAAAATATTGATTTCTTATTGTAGAAAATAAAGCTTAGGTTACACAGAGTTGTTATTTATTACTTGTTCTTGAATTGGTCAACTCTTTCGAGCATTTAGGCAAATGAATGATATCAAAAATTCGTGCACGAAGCTGTTACAACTCTAGGCAGACCAAAAAGAATTCTTATATCATTAAGTAGACTTTTAAAAGAGTCAAGTTGCGCAAACTTGAGCTCCGTTCATCTGCGGTGGAAAAGTTTCTCACGTTTAAATCCAGAATATCTGGACCCTCTTCTTTCTATCGTACGACTCGAGTATCCTCGAGTAACGGTTTCCTCGCATGCTTTCTTCGTACGGTATTTTGTTGTGTGATTCTTGCGAGTACAGACCTCAATCTTCTTATAATTCGGCTCGTCTGGAAAAAATTGATTTCTCGTTGTAGAAAATGAAGATAAAAGGGATATAATGAAAACTGTTACTGCAAGATGAGGAAAATTGAATGCGAAGATGAACTTGACTGGCGACGGTCTTTGTCGATAATTACAGCGAGTAGGGCGGAATAAATAAAAACAAAAACATCGATATACGAAATTGCAATGATTATTCAACGTCTACGTAAAAATACGTGAAATTACAATGTACGGTAAGTTCTGTAAAGAGGTTATGTACGTACTCTCGTATCCGTTCCGCACAGCGCGTCAGTGGGGATGTTTCGTGACGGACATCGTTGTGGGCTGAAAAACAAGATACAACGTCGATGAAAAAAGAGCCGCCGATTCCTTGATCCAAACGCGTAATATTGAAATGAATGATTCCCCAACGGATATAAAACGAATCGGTCACTCTCGCTAGTCCTGTGACTGTGAGATCGCGTCTCAGGGTTCTAGGACTTTAAAATACCAGTTTGCTGTACATATCAGAATTCCACTCGTCTTCGGGGCCCGTATTTCGTGTCGACAGGGCAGTTATTTCCTGATATTTACCAGATTTAATTAGAAATAAATTCGCGACTGCTGTAAAGCCGAGCTGTGCGAGTTGCAAATGTAGTAGGTCAGGGTTGTGCCGGCGGGTATCGCCATCTAGCAGTCGCATCGTCGCACTATTTTGTACCGATAACGTCGTGTGCTGATATTATCGTGTGTCGATAACGTCGGTATCGCTCGTATTCTGCAACCCGCGTGTCATCGATGACTGAAGATTGCATAGCGTAAGGCGTGACAAAATTGGCTTGACAGTGTGGCCGCGAGATGGCGCGAGATGGCCATTCGTCACCCCATGCTCCGACTTTATGATTTCAAACTTGCGAAAGCATGCAATTTTCATGATTTTTGTCCCATAGGCACGGAAAGGACGTCGGCGAATGATCAAACGCTTGATTATTCACAATCGAGCGTTGAATTGGAAACAAATTCGCGACTGCTGAGAAGACTAGCTGTGCAAGTTGCGAATGATGTCGGTCAGGGTGGTACCGGCAAGTATCGCCATCTAGCGGTCGCATTGTTGCACTATTTTGTACCGACAACGTCGGTATAGCTCGTAGACTGCAACCCGCGTGTCATCCATAACTGAAGATTGCATAGCGTAAGGCGTGACAAAATTGGCTTGACAGTGTGGCCGCGAGATGGCCATTCGTCACCCCATGCTCCAACTTTATGATTTCAAACTTGCGAAAGCATGCAATTTTCATGATTTTTGTCCCATAGGCACGGAAAGGACGTCGGCGAATGATCAAACGCTTGATTATTCACAATCGAGCGTTGAATTGGAAACAAATTCGCGACTGCTGAGAAGACTAGCTGTGCAAGTTGCGAATGATGTCGGTCAGGGTGGTGCCGGCAAGTATCGCCATCTAGCGGTCGCATTGTTGCACTATTTTGTATCGACAACGTCGGTATAGCTCGTAGTCTGCAACCCGTGTGTCATCTATAACTGAAGATTGCATAGCGTAAGGCGTGGCAAAATTGGCTCCACAGTGTGACCGCGAGATGCCCATTCGTCACCCCGTGCTCTAACTTTATGCTTTCAACTTTACGAAAGCATGCAATTTGCATGATTTTTGACTCATAGGCACAAAAAGGATAAGGGCGAATGATTCAACGCTTCGTTGTTTACAATTTCGGGGGATATTCATGGGAGAATGCGTAACAATCTATTAGTTCATACATGTTTATCGGATAATTAATCTTAATACATGATTATTCGTTCAAACAATTATAGATGTGATCGTAAGACGCATAATCTGTTGCGTATATCAATGAAAAGTGGATATTTCTCATTCTTCGAGTTCGGAAATCAACTAAAACTATGGAATAAGCTATACTACAACTATTATTATACTTCAAACTAATCGTTGCGACGACAATACATACAATTAGATAGGAAAGTATGACTATTAACAAGCGTGTCAAGTACAATGTTTGACGCATATAATTTTCATATCGGTCTCGTTATGAACGGAGAGCTTTTTGGTTTTATTTTTGAGACGGCGATACGAATAGAAGAAAGACTCGTTATTTTCAACATGGATTTCGCCAACAATAATAATCGGACAAAGAAAATTTTACGTCTCTTGTCAGGCTACAAAATGCAAACATGCATATTTCTATGGTTTTTAACGATTAGAATTGATGAAACTATTGATAGAAGTAGGTATGAGAAGATCTGAGTTGGTCTTTTGGAAATTGACGAAAAAGAACCCCGCGAACATCCATTATGCAGCCAAAAGGCGTACTTATTGGATTTTAACGCTTCTCAATCAGAAAAATTGAGACGTATGGTGAAAGAGGGAATTCTGACTTACTTTCTCCGAAATTCGTCACAAAAACTATTGTTCATCTATCGTACGTGCACGATACGTATATTACAAAAGTATAACGTTTTTATCATGAAAATCGACATATCCATCGAAAAAATGAAAAATAATGACTCGTTCTTGGTAAACTCGATGATGGAAACCGTAAAACAACTATTTTTACAGCCATGAGACGTATGTGACTGGATTTCGACACTCGCTGACTACTAAAATTAACACTCTCGATGAGAGATCAAATGACGAGTAAGTCTTTTCAAAAATTGATGGGGAGAACAGTCGCACGTCCGTCGTTTATCCTGAAGATGTATAGAAGAAAATTTCGAGGCCTTCCGAACGTGGAAATCGAGAAAACCTTCGGCAGATGAGTTGTTCTTTCTGAAACAGACGAAAAAAATCATTGAACGTTCCTTTATCAGCTACAAAATGTAGGCATTCGTATTTTTGTGCTTTTAAAAAACCAGAATTGATAAAACTGTTGCAAAATCAAGGAATTCTTAGTTGCTTCGTTCGAAATTCATCTTAAAGACTATTGAGCGTTGATAATTGGTCTACGATATATTATATTCACTGGATTATAACTCTTTTCGATCGTTCAAATTTGTTATACAAGCAAAAAAACTAGGTAATAATGACTCGTTGTTGGTGAAACTGACGAAATGAACTGAATTGCTTCGACTAATAACAACCACCCGACACTCGAGGGTGAATTTTCACAAATATTGAATTTTGTAGTACAAGCCAACAATAATAAAGATGATGTCTGATCGGTTCAACGATAATCTACATTTATATTCATCTAAATTCCTTTTTTCACTACCCACGTATATCCTTAGTACAAGGTCAATCTACCTATATATTCAATCGAAGAAAATAAAGTAAATATTCATTTTATTGAGCTTTAGGAATCGATTTGAACTTTT
Organism: Tenthredo mesomela; assembly: GCA_943736025.1. Lineage (NCBI taxonomy): Eukaryota > Metazoa > Arthropoda > Insecta > Hymenoptera > Tenthredinidae > Tenthredo > Tenthredo mesomela. The sequence goes on from OX031017.1 coordinate 84,133, forward strand.
GTCGATTCAACAGAAATATCCAAGTTTCACCCTGATGCATATTTGTCTTCGCATTGGACTTTGTTATTAGAAAAATAGAAGTTATGGAATTTAGAACTAGTATGCTGTATTTCCTAAACTTATTCTACAATAAGATATACAAGTATAACGACGCACATCGCGTAAATATTAGTATTCATCTTGAGGTTTATTATTATGACGTCTGTATCCCATTCCTGACAACTGAGTAGAAACAAGTCGCCGTGAAGGTATATCGAGGAAAAATGCGGATATCCTGCTCGTCTGTGACAACGGTTACTCGAATGGGAGGAGATTTTTCAGTCAGGTGGCCGTGGTGCTCCATAACCGCTCTCATATCATGTTCAAACAGCCCGAAAACCATATGGTACCGATGACTTGATATGTAAACTGTCCAGGTCTCATTTTCCTTCCCCGATTCTGAAACGTCAAGAGATTATAATTGCGATTATGAGAACAAACTTTGCTGCATATAGAGTTACGTACTCTCTAGGTATCTGATAATAAGGAAATGCATTTTGATATCTATAATTAAATACAATTTTCAGCTGATATAATACAAAGCTCACCATTGTGTTGGTTGATTATTCATTCATGAAAAGCTACGTGGTATCGGATACCGGTCTCATATGCATTCGGTGCAACACTGACCCGATGCGGGGCAAGATCCATGCATCCGAAGTATTGAAAATGTCCATTGAGCTCAGAGTCGAGAAATAATGCTGTTGAAAAAATAGAAGAAGAAACTGTAAGGTACGATTCAAAGTAATTATTGATATGATGAGATGATGATTATTTCAAGTTTGAATGATTACAACTTTGCATATGTTTGTGAGAAATATCCATTTTCACATTCGCGGGTAAAAAGGATAGAAAATATGCTTGAAGACAAAACAATATCTATTATTACAATCAGAGTCTGCTGGTAGAAATACGCAGCGTGTGAAATTTAAGGAGAAAATAAATTTCGTTGATCAGCGGAACCCCTCGACTCATTGGCGCTGCAAAGGTCACTGAACTTCGTAGAATCAGCCGGTTCTCTGAAGTCGAGTGGAGTGGAGTTGATTCTGAACAATTGTCAGAGTGGGATGCAATAATTCTACGATAACTGCGTGAAATATAAAATACCTGCATTATTGTATGAAAAGTTAGTTATTCAGTCAAATGTGCTGATTAGCATGACCCATATATATATATGTAATTATTCGATTATTTAACATGCATCATATCAGATAATTCGCAGAGGAAAGTGTCTTGGTGTTATTTATATTGTTTGATAAATGATGAAATCAGTGCATTGGTTGATGGTGGGGGGGGCACCACGGAAAGGCAACCAACACCGCCCTACCGCCTGAAAAATAAAGATTTTTATTAGTCACAATACTAAATTGATGAAACCTGCAGATCCTGTGGATGCTAGAGAACTTGAAGAACTTGAAGAACTTGTAGAGCCTGTAAAACCTGTTGGTGCTACAGAATATAACGAGTATTGATTAAATTTAAATCAATGAATGGATCAGAAAGTAGCATAAGCAATTGTTCATCATATAAATACATGAGAAAGACACAGCAAAATAATTTTCAAAGCATCGTGTGAATAATATTCAGAATAGTTATTATTAATTAGAGAAGCACGACAGTTAGTAATAATATCAATGACACGAGAGAGAAGAAAGAATGGAAAAGCATGGAAACGATAAAATTCGTGGATCTCGCGGACCTAATGAGAGCTGTAAAACGTAAAAGGTATAATTAAGTTGTGTGCGTGTAATTTCGACATACAGTAATAAATTAAGTACGTAGATAATAATACATGGAATATTTGGGACATGAAAGAGGTCAAGTATGGATTAAATATGTGAATCTTGTAGAATCTGTAGACCCTCAAAAACCTGAGAGACAGGAAAGGTCTGAAAGAATAGAATAGTTTATTAACATTCTCGTTATGTCGGTCAACAGAAAAGTACAACAGTACGCATTATGAGAGTAAAAAATAGTTACATGCACACGATGCACTTACGGCTAGCTAAACTGATTCAAATTAAGCTAAGATATACCGGCGCGTTGCAGCAAAAAGAGGATAGATAGATAGATAGCAAAATTCATTATATACCACTGCGAGCCAAAAAGCAACAATCACTAAAAATTTTACAAAAAAAAAAGAACTCAAAAATAAAGAAAAATATAACAATAGAAGAGAGGAGCGATAGAAGTCAAAGGAAGAGAGCAAGAAAGACGTAATGGACCCCAAAAAAACGCGAAAGACCCTCGGAAAACGCAAAAGACGCCCAAGAGAAAAGAAAAACTCGAGGAACCCGAAGGACCCCCGAAAAAAGAAACTCGAGGAACCCGAAGGTTCCTCGAAAGACGCGAAATACCCCTGAAAGACGAGGAAAACTCGAGGAACCCGAAGGATCCCCGAAAAAAGAGAAAGACTCGAGGACCCCGAAGGATCCTCTAAAGACGCGAAAGGCCCTCGGAAGACTCGACAGACGCGAATGACTCGAAATACTCGAAAAACGCGAAAGTCCCACGAAAGACGAGAAAACTCGAAGAATCCGAAGATCCCTCGAGAGCCGCGAAAGACCCTCGAAAGACTCTAGACGCGAATGACTAATGACTCGAATGACTCGAAATACCCTCGCAAGACGAGAAAAACTCAAGGACCCCGAAGGATCCTCGAAAGACGCGGAAGACCCTCGGAAGACTTGAAAGACTCTAATGACGCGAAAAATTCAAAAGACGCGAAAGACTCGTGAAATATTAAATACGTGGAAGAGGTGAATAACAAAAGTCAAATAGAATAGAATATAATAGAATAGAATAGAATAGAATGGAATAGAATAGAGTGGGATGCAATAATTCTACGATGACTGCGTGAAATACAAAATACATGCTCTATTGACTAAAAAGTTGGTTGTTCAGTCAAATGCGCTGACTAGCAAGACTTCTGGATACGTTAATTTAATGATAATTTGATAATTTTACGTTTATTTGATAAAAACTTGATAAGTTTTCGACTATTTAATATGCATCTTTTCTTGTTAAATGATGAAATCAGCGCATTTGTTCGGGGGGCACCACGAGAAGGCAACCAACACCACCCCCCGTCTGAAAAATGAAGATTTTTAGTTAGTCGCAATATTAAATTGATGAAACCTGCAGATCTTGTAGAATTTGAAGAACTTGAAGAACTTGAAGAACTTGTAGAGCCTGTAAAACCTGTTGGTGCTACAGAATATAACGAGTATTGATTAAATTTAAATAAGTGAATGGATCAGAAGGTAGCATAAGCAATTATTCATCATATAAATACATGGGAAAGACAGAGCAAAATAATTTTCAAAGCATCGTATAAATAATATTCAGAATAGTTATTATTAATTAGAGAAGCACGACAGTTAGTAATAATATCAATGACACGAGAGAGAAGAAAGAATGGAAAAGCATGGAAACGATAAAATTCGTGGATCTCGCGGACCTAATGAGAGCTGTAAAACGTAAAAGGTATAATTAAGTTGTGTGCGTGTAATTTCGACATACAGTAATAAATGAAGTATGTAGATAATAATACATGGAATATTTGGGACATGAAAGAGGTCAAGTATGGATTAAATATGTGAATCTTGTAGAATCTGTAGACCCTCAAAAACCTGAAAGACAGGAAGGGTCTGAAAGAATAGAATAGTTTATTAACATTCTCGTTATGTCGGTCAACAGAAAAGTACAACAGTACGCATTATGAGAGTAAATAATAGAGTTACATGCACACGATGCACTTACGGCTAGCTAAACTAATTCAAATTGAGCTAAGATATACCAGCGCGTTGCAGCAGAAAGAGAATAGATAGATAGATAGATAGCAAAATTCATTATATACCACTGCGAGCCAAAAAGCAACAATCACTAAAGATTTTACAAAAAAAAAGAACTCAAAAATAAAGAAAAATATAACAATAGAAGAGAGGAGCGATAGAAGTCAAAGGAAGAGAGCAAGAAAGACGTAATGAACCCCAAAAAAACGCGAAAAACCCTCGGAAAACGCAAAAGATGCCCAAGAGAAAAGATAAACTCGAGGAACCCGAAGGACCCTCGAAAAAAGAGACTCGAGGAACCCGAAGGTCCCTGGAAAGACGCGAAATACCCCTGAAAGACGAGGAAAACTCGAGGAACCCGAAGGATCCTCGAAAAAAGAGAAAGACTCGAGGACCCCGAAGGATCCTCGAAAGACGCGAAAGGCCCTCGGAAGACTCGACAGACGCGAATGACTCGAAATACTCGAAAAACGCGAAAGTCCCACGAAAGACGAGAAAACTCGAAGAATCCGAAGATCCCTCGAAAGCCGCGAAAGACCCTCGAAAGACTCTAGACGCGAATGACTAATGACTCGAAATACCCTCGCAAGACGAGAAAAACTCAAGGACCCCGAAGGATCCTCGAAAGACGCGGAAGACCCTCGAAAGACTTGAAAGACTCTAATGACGCGAAAAATTCAAAAGACGCGAAAGACTCGTGAAATATTAAATACGTGGAAGAGGTGAATAACAAAAGTCAAATAGAATAGAATAGAATAGAATAGAATAGAGTGGGATGCAATAATTCTACGATGACTGCGTGAAATACAAAATACATGCTCTCTCGACTAAAAAGTTGGTTGTTCAGTCAAATGCGCTGACTAGCAAGACTTCTGGATACGTTAATTTAATGATAATTTGATAATTTTACGTTTATTTGATAAAAACTTCACAAGTTTTTGACTATTTAATATGCAACTTTTCTTGTTAAATGATGAAATCAGCGCATTTGTTCGGGGGGCACCACGAGAAGGCAACCAACACCAACCCCCCGTCTGAAAAATGAAGATTTTTGGTTAGTTGCAATATTAAATTGATGAAACCCGCAGATCCTGTAGAACTTGAAGAACTTGTGGAGCCTGTGAAACCTATCGGAACTATAGAAAATAACGAGTATTATTCAAATTTCAATGAGTGAATAGTTTTAATAAGAGACGATGAATGAATGAATTAGTAAGTAACACAAACGATCATTTTGCACAGCAATACATAAGAAATATACAGCAAAATAATTTTCACAATGGTTATAATTAATTAAAAAAAGAAACAGTTTGTAATAATATTGATTACACGAGAGAGAAGAATAGAAATGCACAGAATGTGAGAGACAATGAAATGGTAGATCTTGTGGAACCTATAAAACCTGTAAAATGTAACGAGTATTATTTCAATTTCAATAAATGAATAGTTTCAATAAAATACGAATAATGAATTAATTAGATAGAAGCACAAACGATCATTTTCATCATCACGGTAATACATAAGCAAGATACAGTAAAATAATTTTCAAAGCACCGCGTTAATATTCAACAGAATGGTTATGAAATTAGAAAAACAACAGTTGGTAATAATATTATTGACACGAGATAGAGGAAAGAATAGAAATGCATGGAAACGATAAAATTCGCAGATCTCGTAGAATCTATAAGACCTGTAATACGAGAGAAGAATAATTAAATCAAGTGTGTGTTATAACATACAGTAATAAATGAAATACGTAGATATATATTATACATCTATATTCAATTTCAATTCATTCAGAAGTTCAGTTTCTAATAAGGAAACGAAGGTCTCCGATGTAGACTCCCATAGAGGTGACAAAACCACCTGTGCATGGGTTTCTGTGGAAGTATGTCGTATACAATAAAATAAACATAACAAAGGTAAGACAATCAGATAAAAACATGAATAGACAAAAACATAAATAGTTAAAAGCATTAAAAATATATAATCGATAACATATATATATATATATATATATAGACAATAAATAGAGAAAAACATTCAAAATATTATACAAAGATATCAAGACAGGAAATATTCAAGAGGTATTCGATCGAATCTACAGACCCTGTGGAACTTGTTAGCCCTGTGAATACTGTTAAACCTATGAGAGCTGTAAGAGCTGTGAAATATACAAGGGAATAGATTATATGTATTAAAAAATTTGATACTTATCTTCGGTCATCCCTCTACCAAATCTTTCCCAGCAAAACTGCTCCGGTGAGATGACGGAAAGAAAGCCAGTTACCAAAAATCAGAAGACTCACTGTCGCTGCCGAGTAGGGGGAGATCATTTGCACCCGGATGTGTGTGCTTGGCCTTCGGCATACCAGAACAGGTTCGGGTCAGCATTGGATCAACTTTCATCGGTTGCAATGTGAAGGCTTGATGTGAACTTGACTGAAAAATATTGAAATGCCGATATATTTGAATTTCGATACAGAAATAGGCTGATAAAATCCAGGAATCTTCTCAAGGTATTCTCAACTCTTCGATATAGAAGAAAATCAAGATTCGTCGGCATAATATGTTGCGATACAAAGGATCTACATATTCGGTAAGAAGATTGTTAATCAAAATATATCACAATCTTACCTAATCGCTACTTCTCGGCATAGTCTCCTCATAATCAGTCCTGTCCATCTCTGGTTCATGACAATCTAATAGAAACAGAACAGAGAAGCAGAAGATTTATTTTACGAGCGTATTCATATTATTTTCATAGATTAGCGATATTTGACACAAAGAAAAACCGTTTGAAATCATGAATGTAGGTGCCGATTTGAGTCGGACTATGATTAAATTTTATTAAAAAGGCAAATGCAGTTGAAATTACTGTTTACCTTTCAATCGATTCGTCGCTAAGATTAGATTAGTATAATCTGCCTCCGGAAGCTGTCCTAATGCATTTCAGCAGCATCTCTGGTATTTTCATACTTGGATGTTCGTCTTCATTCCTTCTTCGGTGTTGTCTCTTCTTCTCCGGGATCCTCAACGGATGCACCTTGTAGCAGTTTCGCCGACAGCTTTCCGTGCAACTCGGTCATGGAGAATTTTTTCAGGCAGGATGAAACGAAATGCACATGAAACATAGATAAACGTAAGAGCGTCGGAAGAATGAACGAAACAAATGATGGGTTGCATTATTTATATTTCTAAGATCATCGTGGACGACCCGAGATCTGTATATTTACATCTCGTTGATATTATGTTGATAGATATTCTTGGATAAGCTTTTTGGAAGAAGTTGGATATTTTTTTTTTATTTCGCATCTCGATACGTTTCTCGACAACGGGCCTAACTTTGGAAAGTTGGTAGAGACTCTCTCGATCCCGCAAATATTATTTGACCTATAACGCGAATACTAAGCCAGTCCGATCGTTGTATGAGCAGGCTCACGTGTTTCTTTTGAAAGCTCATTCGTTAAAAGCAATCTGAATTTACAGCTTTGCATTCTTGTGCAATATATCAAGTCTTGAAGAGAAAAATAAGAGAAAAATAAGTGAAAAAGGAAAAATGAAAAAAGATACGTGAAATTACTATGTACGGTAAGATATGTAAAGAGGTTATGTACTCACGTGTTCGTTCGGCACAGCACGTCTGGATTTGCAACGGACATCGTTGTAGGCTGAAAAACAATACGATACAACGTTAATGAGAAAAGAGAAGCTGATTTCACAATTCGAACGCGTATAATAAAAGGAATAACGGAAAACCGGTCTAAATGTTTTCTAACTTGGTCCGAATGTTATAGCGTCTTCGACTAGGGCCATCTTTGTCTCCCTCGAAGAAAGGAAAAGACAAAAAGATGGCATACACTACACCAGTCAAAAACGATAATATATATTTTTGTTGTCAGACTATTTACGTTTCATTCACGATTATACACGGATCAACTATTTTACGACACTGTTGATTGTAATCGAGTTTTATATTAAAATTTATTCGAAAGATACGCAATTGTTGGCTACTTACGAGTAAAAGTAATAATTCAGGTCCAACCGTCGGAACAAACTGCAACTAAATGCCCGATGCGAATCGGTTGAAAAACTTTGACGCGCAGTGTCATTTTGTAGAACATTTAATCGGAAATAAAAAGCATGCTCGGACTTGAATTTTACTTCGAACGGTCGCGGAATAGATAGAAAAAACTATTTTCACTTTTTATATTATCTCAACGACGTTTTTTCGGCTCAAAAACTTTAATTTACTTGAGATAATTATTCTTTCGCTAACTGTTGCGACAAAGATGGCGGCTTGCGCGATCGTCATTTTTCTTTGTACCCGTCATCCCCCTCGGATTTTTACCGTATAAAGTATAAAACGTGTTTTCGATCAGATTAAATTATGTTTCTGAAGAATTAAATCAGGACTCGATATTATTACGCGATAAAATAAAGAATTTAAGTTAAATAACGAAGGATGAATATAAGTATCCGCCACAAACCGGTCGAGACAAGTCAAGAGAAAAATTCCCCACTGGCACGCATTTTCACGGCAATCGGAATTAAACCGCTATTTTTCCCTCAGATAATGATTATTGAATCAAAAGATCACAATCTCTTACCTCAACAGAGAGGCGTACATCGAATTATAACACCATGCCTAAACTATGAGACGTCGAAACATCGACCGTCTCCACTCGCATTGGGTTCAAGACTGAGGAATTCCGAGCCGAGCGGCAGCGGCGAGCTGACGGAAGTCGCCCCGCCAGTCGCCGCCGCCGTCCGGCGTGAAGTACGACCTGAACGCGGGAGCAGTTTTCTACGCATGCGTTGGCAACTTCAGTGCGTTGGGTTGCCGCCGGGTCTGGCGCGAGTTTTGATTTCGAATTATGACAACAATTCTAATAATCCGTTCATCAAAAAGTGAATAGACGCGGAAAGTTTTTCTTCAGAGAAGCCGATATTTGAATAATGAATCTAGATGGAAATGAGAGTGAAAAATCTCGTCATTTCACAGAGAAATGGTAAATTTTCAAGCGAATATAATTATTATGGAATATTTGACGATTTTTACCCGGAATACATACTTATAGTGGCGAGGTTCTTGACCTACGATCAATTGCATTACTGTAGTATATCGGGTCAAGTTAAATTTACGATTCACGAATTATTCCCGATAAAAATACAAATTTCACGCTAAAATTTTCACAAATACACGGAGAGAAATTTATAGTAAATTTTCGTACCGTATAGTAGTTGTGTCATATAACGTGTATAAAGTATAGGACAAAATCGTCATATTGAAAGTATATGACACAACTACTATACGGCATGAGAAAATTTACTATAAATTTCACTCCGTGTATCGTCCCTATACGTATAAATACGGATCTGTGCTCAGATTCAGTTTTTTATAACAGCACGCAATTGAGGATACGATAGAGAAGAATACCAATTACAAATCTATTTTCTATTTCTGTACACACCCCTGCCTAATAAACGAATTGTAATAATAATAATAATTATGATGATGAATATGAATATGAATATGAATAAATAATGAACATTGATATAATTATATCTCGGAAGAATCATCGGTGATAAGAATAACTTATGTAAGATAGTGATTGAACTCCGATAGAAAGACAAAATGCGATCAAAAATGTTGTTTACCTCTCATCTAAGTCATCGTAGAGATTAGATTCGTATAATCGGCCTCCTGAGCCTCCGCTTGTACTTCGGGGACAAACTATCATTTTTCACACTCGGATTCTCATTTATAATCTCACTCTTGTGTTTCTTCTTTCCTTATTCTTTCTTCTTCTCCTTAATAAAGAAATTAATGATTTAGAAAATTGTCGTGATAAAATATGAGTTGAATATCAAGCAAGTAAACTATGATCAATTAGTATTGACGAGAAGCTTGAGGATGTAAATCAGATCTTGTTTCTTTGCTCGATTGAGCTCGGACAATTTGTGCGAATAAATATGAAAATAAATGTCGTTTATCATCGATGTGATTACGAGTAATTTTCATGTGATAAGGACAAAGATTTCTGGTGAGATATCTCAATAATTCTCACCTCAATCTCCGAGACCCTAGACTTCTTATTTTTGGACCCAAGTCAAACGCACAGTTCCTATATTTAGGTCCATCAGATTTTTGAGATCTCTTTACTCGCAGGTCGTATTTTTTTCTGTAATAAAAGTAAAATGAAGAAGAGAAATTAAAAAATGATGCAAGATTTTCTCATATTATAATTTATGTTCGTGTATATTCAAGGAGGTTATAATTCGTAAAAAAAGAAATGTATAATTATATTTGTCGATCTAAATAATCGACCTAAAATAGTGTAGAATGGAAATTTGGTGAAAATAATAAATGTGTTCGATAACTGAACCTATAAATAAAAACGTGACACAAATAGAAATAATTTTGTGATTAATGCGGCTTACCTCTTATTCGATTTGTCGGAGATTTGTTCCATCATCCATGTTATAAACACTGCCCCTGCACTTCCGATCATCCGTATAGTTCTCCTGTATAATCAGATGATTATTTCGTGAATAAACAATTCACGATAGATTAACGTAGAGAAAATAAAAATGATATGCGATTATAAAATTAAGTCGAGAGAAAAGATTTCCAACTGTCATACGAGTACTTTGTTTGCGATCAAAAGAAAGTCACTTCAAGTACGCTACACGTAAATTTTCAATGCAATTATTATAACCGGACAGATTGGTATGAAACTAGAGTTTCAGGATATCGTGCCTATCGCGATTTAACAATTGTCAAGTCAGGTTAAGGTTCTGTAATTGCTTACCAGTCTATGTTCTCCTACGTGTCGCTGATTTTATTCTTCATTAAATTGCAAGACATGACTTATAAATTATAATACACACCCCATGCGTACGCATTGACGCTACGAGGACCACTGAGGTCACTGACCCCGTGATAGCTGCTTGCTGTGACCTAGGTCGGTGCTCTTTATTGGTAAGTTTCAGCGGCAGCGGGGCTGTGGCGTCATAACATCTTCGTGCGTACCCACTATGCGGCGCATAAGCAGAATTACTATCTCACTAGCGCTATACTGGACAACGCCTCCGTATATATACGAGCATCTAGTAACTTCTAATGTCCACTGGACAACATGCGCGTCTAGGGTACGGTGTGTTCGGCTTAGCCCTACTGACGAGTCCGCCGAGCACACCAGGACGAAACGCAACTAAACTCATAGAAGGTTCGATTCCTTCGACGCGTGGTTCGACTCCACGTGGTCACAGGAATGGATTCCTTCAATTGGTGACCCCGACGTGATGCTTCACAACACGGTCTCGGCTTAACAGAACGTTCATATAAACGTATATGCCTCGAGTCTTGCTCTCACGTACATTCTGAGTTTCTGACCTTCCACCTCTCGCATCTCAACAGATGTCAAAAGGACAATAATATTCTCTCTGGGACAACCTATGAAGAATGCTATTCGACTTTCGACTATCTCGTTCGATACTCCTAGACAGCATATCGTTGTCACTAGGAGGGGAGTGATGTGGCGTCATAACATCTTCGTGCGTACCCACTATGCGGCGCATAAGCAGAATTACTATCTCACTAGCGCTATACTGGACAACGCCTCCGTATATATACGAGCATCTAGTAACTTCTAATGTCCACTGGACAACATGCGCGTCTAGGGTACGGTGTGTTCGGCTTAGCCCTACTGACGAGTCCGCCGAGCACACCAGGACGAAACGCAACTAAACTCATAGAAGGTTCGATTCCTTCGACGCGTGGTTCGACTCCACGTGGTCACAGGAATGGATTCCTTCAGGGCGACAAATGGTAGCGCCATCTCGCAGTTGCGTCGTCGAACTTGGAACTACTTTTGGCCGATAGCGTCGTGTGCCAATCGCATCATGTGTCGATAACGTCGGTATCGCCTGTGGTGTGCAACCGGCATGTAATTGATGACTGGAGATTGCATATCGTAAGGCGTACGTATGTACGATATAATATATTAATATATTATTAATATATAAATAATATATGGGGTATTCTCGCTCATCCGGGACACTTTTCTGCGCATAAAACAACGTCTGTGAGACACGTGCCTATTTGGATGCGTTTGGCAGCGTTTGGTTTTTGGTTATGATTTTTGTAGCATGGTAAATGGTTTCGTAGGTAGAATTTCGGTACGTAGTTCAAACGTGGTTTGTGAAATGGCGCTATAAAGATCGATCAGCTGAGCGAATCAATGAACCCTGACATTGACCTATATTCGATTCGCCGTGCTGATTGGTTGATTCAGCGGCACAGCTGACAGGGATGAGTTGTGAAAGCCAGAATGTGGCCCCATCGAGCGTTAAATTACGTAACTAGAAAGAGCGTATACTGAGTTGATACGGGAACGGGAACGGGAACGGGAACGTAAACGTCCTATGTAGACCGGCCTTTACCGAAATGCAGTGGAAGGCGCCACTCTCATGGCTGCTATATCGATGGTCAAATGTAGTCATGTGATTTCACACTCCCACAGCCAGAAGGCCATTTGCAATTCGCAGCAGCACTCGAATTCAATCCGTGTTTTTGTTCTCTCTTTAAGAATAACTCGCGAAAAATGGCAGCATCCATCGTTTCGTTTCTGGTTTTCACTATTCTCTGGGGCGTCGTCGGAATTGTCTTACCGATCCTTGTACCGAAAGGTCCGAATAGAGGGTGAGTAAAATCTACTCAGCATTGACGTACATTTCCACAGTACAATGGCCCATCCCACTTTTCCACGATTCATTTTGAATGTCGATATTCAACTCGTGCCGTTATGAATATTATTTTTTATCATCTCTACAACTCAACAATTTCCGGACGTCTGATTCCATTAATTCAATCTTTCACGTACAGTCAATGACGTCCGAACATTTCTGTATCTACTTGTCAATAAAATTCATCTACTATGCACCAGGGGCCAGACCTTGGCCTTTCACTCAATAATTCCCTTGATATTTTAAATTGTCATAGATGCTTCTTGTTGGATATAAATTGAGATAAAAATTTACGGAAATAATTTTTCATTCCAGAATATTGCAAGCCATCCTAATGCTGACAGCGGCTACATGCTGGTTGTTGTAAGTATACTTCTTTAAGATACTCTTCAAAAATTTGGACTGATTATTAGAGTAGTTTGAAGAACTCTATATGAATTTCTACCGACAATGAATGATATGATTGGAACATATTTGACGTGGTATTAATTTGTGATGCTATTTTTCAGCTGGCTGTGCTGTTATATGGCGCAAATGAATCCGCTAATTGGACCAAAAATCCCTAGCACTACGCTGTTATTAATGGCTCGCGAATGGGTAAATGTTCATCTAATTCTTTATTCATTCAATTCAGAGTACCGAGTTCCGTATTCTTACTGGAATATGTTATCTTTACTTATTGTGCGATTACTTAACCAACAATCTGGAGTTGAACTAGATTATCTAGTACTGTAAACTTTGCCAGTCAAGTAATTGCACAGTTTTTACTTGTGAAATTGGAAATTTGTCTGATAATAAAATAAAATGTGACTATGTTTGTCTTTACAGGGGAACCCGATCGAAAGTTAAGCAGCTACGACCTGATGTGTTATTAATGTAAATAAATTGAATGTGAAAATTGAATCATTAAAATTTCTTGTAAACGTTACAAGTCAGATTTCACTATAATCTTAAACTAGACTAGTCAGAATGTATCGTTTGTAAGTGGAGGTGGGGGTCGTTTCATTGATGTTGAAGCATCATCAATTCCAATCACGTTGAAGTACGAAGATTAATAATATTGTGCTGTAATTAGTCTATTTTATTATTCCAGTCTCATCACTAGTGAATTTTTCATTTTCCAGTAGACGTATATTATATTAACAGTATTGTTACAATTGTAATAAAATACACAATCATTACAATTATTGGTGTTCATATTATTATAGTTACGCTTGCGGATGATTCTTCACGAGATGTTAATAAATTACATGTATAAATCAAAACAGCTGAGACATTAACTTTACCTATGCGCCCTAGGGCGCTTAAAAAAAACGCTTTATTTTTTCCCAGTATTGCTCATCGATATTTTTGTTCTCGTTCATAGAAGAATAGCTCTCGCAGGATTTAGTTTACTACTACCGCATTAATATTGAAATTTGGAAAAATGTAGCTTTTTGGGAATTTCACTAGTTCAGATGTCGAAGTTCTCGTTCGTCTCAACATGTACGTCAGAAATTCTGTGGAAGCAGGTATCTGGCGGATGATATTTAGTACTGCCGCATTGATATTGGAATTTACATGTTGAGACGAACGAGAACTTCGAAGAGCGCCTCGATATGTGAACTCTGGAATGCCCAGAAAGCTGCAGTTTTTCGAAATTTCAACATTGGTGCGGCCGTAGCAAACAAAACCTGTGCGGGCCTCAGCTTGTGGGAGAACCATTCTTCTATGAACTGGAACAAAAATATCGATGCGCAATACTGGGAAAAAATAAAGCGTTTTTTTTAACCGCCCCAATGCGCCCGACACAAAAAGACATTCTATCGATGGGTAAGAATTATTTATTTTTACAATTATTGCAGTAAATTGTCCTTGCTTCTTCAACGTTGATATAGATGATTTCGTTTAAAATCATTTATAGGCAGCAATCCGAATTATCTAGATCATTCCAACAATATGCAACAATGAAAATGTGCAAGTTATCATAAGGCATTTTTTCGCGAGCCTCTGGTATGGGTACTAAAGGATACCAATATATATGTAGTTTGAGTGACACACACTATTATATTCTGATATACACTCTGGTACCTATACCAGAGGCTCGCGAAAAAATGGCTATATACACGCACGAAGCGCGCCTCTGTCTACCACAGGCATGTGTGTGTATTTATTGGGCATGTGTATAGTGTATGCACATATAGAACCATCTGGAATATCGCGCGCCCTCTCTCAGTAGCGTTACGTCGCGTCGTCGCCACAAACAGGCACAGCCCGCTGTGGAATCACATTATCCCGTGTCTCATCGCTTTCTCTATACCGAGTCCCGAGGATTATTTCAAAATGGTACGGAGTATTCGAAATCCAGCTACAATTTCGACATCTCAAATATTAGAGTGTAATTTGTGGTGTGACATTGTGAACTAGGCGTTGGAAAACCCATCCGTATAATAATATCATATCATACAATGAAACTTGAAGCTTCTCTAACCTAGCGAATATAATTGTCAGGACCGGTATTCTGCTATTCGTTCTAATGTTCTTTCGAAGAAAATTTTTGCTACGGATATGACGATCGTCACAAATCATGTGATTCCAGTATATTCCAGTTTGAATTCTACTGCAAGTTGTCGAAAATCATAATTATAGTCCGGTCCCACCCCCCCGCCCCGTGTCATCCTAACCTTATAAGGAATGGTTTTCTAACGTCCATACCTATTATGGTTTTCAGACGCCCCCGCGAACGGGAAGCATTCGTTCATATTCTACTCGTGTAGTATCTCACTTCAATCTCACTCCAACATGAATAAATTCGTTGTTATCGTGTCACGCCGAAGTATGAATATCCTATATTATTAGTTTTACCAATTATCACATAAGCACACACATTTGGGTGTGTCGGTTCTTTTCTCTCATAACTGCTGATCAGAACTGCGATCTTCGTGTTTTACTTTTCGTTTAAATTGACGATCGTTAGAAATGAATTAAAAAGATTAAAAAAAAAAAAAAAAAAAACAAACGAATAATGAAAACATAGTAAAACGAAACAAAATTTCGAGACACAAACCCCCCCCCTCGCGATCGTGCTGTTTGCGAGTCTGGTAGTCATCGCAATTGTATTTCTAGAGAACATAACAAAAGTTTGGCAGACATTTATTGCAGTAGAAGAAATACATAAAAATGGGAAAATTAATGAGGGTATTCAACTATTTGTCTGAAGTTTATTTATTCTTTCAATTGATTGTGTAGATGAATAATTAAATAATTAACGAAAGTCATTTCCACGTCCCAGCCGTGTTTATCATACTCAATGCTGACGTTTCAAATGTCTTTCATTTCACCGTCGTGCTCTCATCTTTTCAGCAACCTCAAATAATCTTACTCAAGGAGGGAACGGACACAACCCAGGGCAAACCTCAATTGATATCAAACATAAATGCTTGTCAAATGGTAGTGGACGCGGTCAGGACGACCCTTGGCCCCCGCGGTATGGATAAGCTAATCGTGGATCAGCACGGCAAGGGTACCATCTCAAATGACGGAGCCACCATTTTGAAGCTTTTGGATATTGTGCATCCGGCAGCAAAGACTTTGGTCGACATTGCCAAATCTCAAGATGCGGAGGTAAAAAATTGACAAGCCTTTGTCCTCGCATTTTAGATTACAATTACACATTTGCCATACCAGATCTCTCCTACATACAGATAACTGAGAAGACTTTCATTTTCTCGTACCCATATACCATTAAGGAGAGTATATTATATGTGAATCCATAGACTGACAACAGCTTTGAGAATCGGTGTTGTTTCAAGTGTGTTCATATAATAAATCAGATTGTTTCGATCTGTTGAAAATTGTTAGCAATCGTTTTAACACGATAGAGATTCTTCACATTAATGAGATTCTTCTATTACTTTCACCAGGTCGGAGACGGTACAACAAGCGTCGTACTCTTGGCTGGGGAGTTTTTGAAACAGGTGAAACCTTTCGTAGAAGAGGGTGTCCATCCTAGAATCATAATAAAGGCCTTCCGACGTGCCACGCATCTTGCTATAGAAAAGATTAATTCTCTTAGTGTGAAAATTGAGAAATCAAATGTCGAGGAGCACAAAGCTTTACTGGAGAAATGCGCGGCCACTGCCATGAGCTCGAAGCTCATCCATCAACAGAAGGACTTCTTCAGTAAAATGGTAGTCAATGCTGTGCTGCAATTGGACGACCTTCTGCCACTCAATATGATCGGTATTAAAAAGGTAGGGACAGTTGGAATCGTTGGATCCTGTATTTTATGACTTTTTCAATTTTCAGCTTCAAAATAGATCTTCGGACTTGGACTATTACAATTATAAGCCTAACCTAACTATGATTTCGTTTACAGGTCGCTGGAGGTTCCTTAGAAGAATCCCTCCTAGTTGCCGGGGTGGCTTTCAAGAAAACCTTCTCTTACGCTGGTTTTGAAATGCAGCCCAAGAACTACAATCCCTGTAAAATCGCGCTTTTGAATATTGAACTTGAACTCAAGGCTGAACGTGACAACGCAGAAGTTCGTGTAGACAATGTAGCAGAATACCAAAAGATCGTCGATGCCGAGTGGCAAATTTTGTATCAAAAGTTGGACAAGATCCATGAGAGCGGAGCGAATGTAGTACTGTCCAAGCTGCCCATAGGTGATGTGGCCACTCAGTACTTTGCAGACAGGGACATGTTTTGTGCCGGACGAGTTCCTGACGAGGATTTGAAGAGAACAATGAAGGCGTGCGGCGGAGCGGTCATGACGACCGTCCACGATATAAACAACGCTGTTCTTGGAAAGTGCGAATCCTTTGAGGAGAAGCAAATTGGTGGAGAAAGGTGCGATGAATTTCCACTTTAAACTAACATATTAAAATGACCAAGTAACGAGCTCATTACTCTGCTTAAACAAGTCGAAATGATCGTGTGTGTATAAGTATATACCTAAATATTTGGGTTGAGTTAATTCTACTTTCAATATTCCAGATTCAACTTCTTTGCTGGTTGCCTAAACGCGAAGACTTGCACTCTTGTTCTACGCGGAGGCGCCGAACAGTTTCTGGAAGAGACTGAAAGATCTCTCCACGACGCTATAATGATTGTACGACGTACGATAAAGAACGATGCGGTTGTTGCCGGAGGTGGTGCTATCGAGATGGAACTGTCGCGTACTCTGCGCGATTATTCACGAACTATTGCTGGAAAGGAGCAGCTTCTGATCGGCGCTATTGCCCGCGCCTTGGAAGTTATTCCCCGGTAATTTGACAGTCAACTTTCAAAAGTTGCATATCAAACGTGACTTAATTGTGACGAATATTAGCTGAATAACGGAGTTCCATCTTGTCCTGTTTTTAGGCAACTTTGTGACAACGCTGGATTCGACGCTACTAATATTCTGAACAAGTTGCGGCAAAAGCATCATCAAGGAAACAGGTGGTACGGAGTTGACATAAATTCCGAAGACATAGCAGACAATTTGGATGCCTGCGTATGGGAGCCAGCTATTGTAAAGATCAATGCTTTGACAGCCGCTAGCGAAGCCGCGTGTCTAATTCTGTCTGTTGACGAGACAATTAAAAATCCTAAAAGCGGTGGTGGAGACGCACCGCAAATGCCGGTAGGCCGAGGCATGGGACGACCTATGTAATCTTTATTATTATTTATTCTTTCAATTTCAAACTCGTCGACAGAAATTGGATAGAAACTACAGTTTGGAAGTCCTGGCTTGGAAGCGTTGCCTGTTTTATTCTTTAGTGGTTCGTTCTATTTATCGTTGAGCGGGGAGGTGGTCCGAAGACAATTTGAATGACTCTAGGCATCGGGTCGGGTACAATCATAATAAATTCTCTGTCGAGTCGTATGTTGTGGTTCTGTTTGAACAAAAATAGAGGCTGCATTCTTCATAATCGACACATTAACCCCTAATAAACGAACATACAAGAGCACTGCTTAAGTATTATATAACATAGAATCAATGCCAGTGATTGGAACATGTATTTATCGTTCCACTGGAAGAAGACACCGCACGCCGATTACCTGATAAACAATTATTTGCCTAATATACATAATTCTTATACCTATATATTAACTTTTCATTCAATATTAGGATATATTTCGCCAGCTTTTTAGCTCAACTGTTCGTTCTACCGTATGTCCGTACGTCACATTATGTTTATCATTTGTACTGACTAATAATTATTGGATTAATAAAAAATCTTTAATACGGACTCCTTGTCAATGATTTGAATTCAGGACAAAATTGAACTACGCATCTGGTAAGTATGGTCGAGTAGAGGTATCAAATTTGAAAAAGATTCAATATCATATTAGAATTAACGACATTGAATCTCATCATTTCATTTGTGCCTGTTAATCAATTTTAATTCGCGCGCTGCAGGTTAAGTTATACGAACGGCTGTGTGAGCCAATAGGAGTGCTCGTCGCGCATGAAAAATCCGCCCTATTCTATGAAACCTTTTACCTTCAAGCCGGGTGGTCGAGCTGTACAGAAAAAAAAATTATAAGGAATAAGAAATCTCCAAATGCTGTCCTTCAAAGTGATAAGATCTCGTGCCCTCAATGTTCCTGTACATTCGTTATTATTCATCAGGTATTCATTCTTGTTTACAATCAATTTAAAACTACGATTTGAGGTTAGCTTGTCGGATATACTATGTACGCCTGTAGCAACGTCATTCGAAAAGTTAGACAACTTAACTTTGAGGTCAGGTATTTGGACAATCAACATGGAAGCCCATGGTTATCTAGGTATACTATAGTATATCTATGGCTATGCATTCTGCTTATGGCTTAAAGGACTTCTGTGTGCTTCCACCCACTGCCACCTTAAGTGACCCGCGTGACTTGACGAATATCGATCAATCGTCGCCGTCCTTTTTCTTTCGTCGTCATAACGTCGAATAAATTTTGGTGAATTAAACGGCTAGTGGTTATGAGCCTGGTGCTTATTAAAGCATTGCAATTCTCGTCGAAGCTAATTAAATAGAAAGTGGTAAAAGTATAAGAAAACCAGCACCGCGTAGTCTAGTGTCGCGACTCGGGTTAGTGTAATAAGAGGGGTGAAGACAAAGTTGACACGTCTTGACTGCGGCTGATTGCATATATACCGCGTTCCGCTCCTCACGCAATTTGACACATGTCATGTATAGAAATTTCTCATTTCTCGAGTGAAATATAAATACAGGATGGAGACATTGTCTCAAAGTGTAGATATCACGCAAGCTGAGGCGCCCGTATGCAAGTTAGTTAACATATGCATTTACTTTTCTATAACACTATCAATCCGCAAACTTTTCGAAATCCCGAACGTATTTCTTCTCCATTATATTCGTAATGAGGTTACTGAGTAATGAGTAATCACCATGTTATTGATTGGTCGTCGATAGATTTGTACAATCATTTGTCGTTGAACAACGGCCCTGTTACGACTACACTCGCTTACATCGATTCACATATGTATGTATATGTATGTTGGTACGCATATCTGTAGCCAGAGACTAGAAACTCGATTCTGATTGCAATTCTGATCTAGGTCAATATGTCATTGAATCGCCCAATAAATCAAACTACTTGTCATATTGATTACACTTATTTATATGCATCTCGCGCTTTGACAATGTTGGCCATCGCAGGTAAATTTGTATTATACATGGAGGTGAATTCGTTATGCATACATGTACTGCTCACACATTTACTACAAGTATGAATAATTATATTCTATATGTTAAAGGCAAAAATCTTCTGGAACAATAGCATCGATGGCTACCCTGCCCGTTCAGCCGAACGGCGTGACAAGATTCAATGACATAACAAAATCGCAGAATGACAAAAGGCTTTACAGGGGTCTGATATTGCCCAATAAAATGAAGGTGCTCCTCATAAGTGACTCAACAACGGACAAGAGCGCTGCTTCCCTTGATGTTAATATAGGTAAACTGTTGTATTATGTGTGTGTGTGTGTGTCGCTGTTTCAGAAATTTTTCAAGATCTATTCAACCGCCTCATGATTATATCAAGTTTTTTACAAGCAATATTAATATCGACATCAATATACAATGTCTACATTGTCTTCTTATTCATACCTCTTTATTCCAGGATACATGAGCGATCCAGCGGAACTTCCTGGTTTGGCACACTTTTGCGAGCACATGCTTTTCCTTGGTACTGAAAAATACCCGGCTGAGAACGAGTATGGGAAATATCTCTCCGAGCATGGAGGAGCGAGTAATGCGGCTACATATCCAGATCATACAAACTACTACTTTGATGTAACTCCCGAAAAATTGTCAGGCGCCTTGGATAGATTCTCTCAGTTCTTTCTGAAGCCGTTGTTCACGGAAACTGCTACGGAAAGGGAATTGAGTGCTGTGAATCTTGAGCATGAAAAGAATATACCAAACGACACTTGGCGAATGGATCAAATGGATAAATCATCGGCAAGGACCGATCATGCTTACTCGAAATTCGGAACAGGGAATAGAGAAACTCTGGACGTTATTCCCAAGAAAAATGGTGTCAATGTCAGAGATGAACTTTTGAAGTTCCACAAAACATGGTACTCTGCCAATGTCATGTCGCTGAGTATACTTGGAAAAGGTCAGTTGATAATAATCCTTGTTACGGATTATTCCCCCCCCCCCCCCCCCTATTGAATATAAAAAAATCGGCATATCCCGACTTGAATTCAAGTAATTCTACTAATTAATTGGAAATATATATATCAAATCGAACAATCGAATCACCGCCTGAATTTGGTAGGCCAGATGTGGCTTACATTGTTCATTAAATTCCATAACTTATCTTCGAAAAATCCTGCTATCTGATCAAACGATACATTTATAGAAAGCCTTGATGAATTGGAAATTCTGACTACCAAGCTGTTTGCTGAAGTAAAAAATCTGGACGTCCAAGTACCGGTATGGGACGAACATCCATTTTCTAAAGAGGATTTCCAAACAAAGTGGTACGTCGTTCCAATAAAAGATGTGAGAAATCTAAACATAACGTTTCCCATACCTGACCTGCGGGAACACTTTAGATCTGCGGTGAGTTACCGAATTTCATAGGAGCTGTAAATTCGAAAGGCAAACAAGGGGGCGCTTTTCAGTAGCTATACACGTTGTGATACAGATCTTACAAATCCAATTATTGAATTTCTCATGTTTTCATTCTCTCTTACAGCCAGCCAATTACGTCTCACATCTCCTTGGACATGAGGGTGAAGGCTCTCTTCTCTCGGCACTAAAGGCTAAAGGTTGGAGTAATTCCTTGGTATCCGGAAGGCGGCAGGCAGCTAGAGGTTTTGGCTTCTTTGGAGCTTATGTTGATCTAACAGAAGAGGGGATCAAACACATCGATGACATTGTCTTGTTGACATTTCAATACATAAATATGATGAAAAAAGAAGGTCCTGTCGCTTGGATATTTGAAGTGAGAGCTCGTTTTATTGAATGAACCGCATTTGCTCACTTGTATCAGGCTCTGTGGTATGCATTACCTAGTTGTCTGAAATGAGGTCAGAAATCGGATCTCATCTGAATCAATGTTACCCGATTTACTACCATAGAAAATTTCTAATTTTCAACAGTCACACCTCTGAAATATGTTCATTAATTTACCTCCCTGTCTTTTTCAAATACTCAAATCAGGTGTAATACTTCCGAAACTTTATCAATTTTCAGGAATATAGGGATATCGCGACAATGAACTTTCGATTCAAGGAAAAGTCTTCACCCCGTAGTTGGGTGAATTCAACGGTACACTGTTTACAAGAGTATCCTATGCAGGAAGTTTTGACTGGCCCTCGGCTCTTCAATGAATGGAGGCCGGACTTGATAGACATGGTACTGGGTTACATGACTCCGGAAAACGTTAGAATTTCCGTGATTGCTCAGCAGTACGAGGATGTTGCAACCGAGAAAGAGACCTGGTACGGGACGCATTATAAAAAAGAAAAAATACCGGTGGAAGTAATTGAAAAATGGAAAAATGCGGGCTTGAATCCCGACTTGAGGCTACCAGCCAAGAATGAATTCATACCAGCGAATTTCGAGCTGAAACCGCAAGAGACTGATGTAAGTGTTGATGTTCTTCATTTAATAAACTTCTGTTCATCTATAAAATATAAAATGTATTGATGATCTGCAACATTGTGGGCACTGTGACCGGTCAATTAATGTATTATCGCAATTTCTTTTCCAGGCTAGCAAATTCCCTGTGATAATCGAAGACACAGCGCTTTTACGAGTTTGGTTCAAACAGGACGATGAATTTCTCCTGCCAAAAGCTAATCTTAGTTTCGATTTTGTAAGGTGAGACGTTCTGACGAATCTTGATGATATTCTCAAAGGATCTGGCTGACTCAATATTTTGATTCGAAGCTTTGGAAGCTTTCGAAAACATATAGGAGACTGTTTTTCGAAATACTTCTTCAAGGATTCCAGAGAGCCCGATAGTTGTCATTCTAATACCCTATTACCTAATTTATAATTTCGTTTTTCAGCCCCTTAGCGTACATGGACCCAGTCAGCTGTAATCTGGCATACATGTTTGTGCAGCTATTCTGTGATTCTTTGAATGAATATGCCTATTCTGCTGACCTGGCTGGACTAAAGTGGGAACTCAGCAACAGCAAGTACGGAATGATAGTGAGTATGATATTTACACAATTGATACGCGTTGGATGTATTATCTACAGTTATTTTGCATCGCACCAGCAAGAATAGATAGATTGGTATGTATTTGGTATCAGGAAATGGGTAAATGGACTTGTACTACTTCTGTATCAAATTCAATTTTCATTTAATATTATGTTCCTTGCTATTTCTTGTTTATGCATCGATATATCTTACAAGTCATATTTTTATTTATACTTACTATTATTTTAGCTAGGAGTCGGCGGCTACAGTGACAAACAGCAGGTCTTGCTTGAGAAGATTATTGATCGGATGGTGAGCTTCAAAGTAGATTCACAACGATTCGAAATTATAAAAGAAAATGTAAGTAGATCTTTAGGAAAAGATTATTTTTCCGATTCAATTATATAATGAATAAATTCTTATTAAAACAAGCGCGGTGTTCGATTACCTTCCATATTTTGTATAAATTAAATAAACGTTGAAATGGTTACAGTATATCAGAGGTCTGAAGAATTTTGACGCGGAACAACCGTATCAGCATGCTGTATACTATTTGGCAGTTCTACTCGCGGAAAATGTCTGGACAAAGGATGAATTATTAGAAGCCACCTCGCGTGAGTATTATTTATATTCTCATATCATACGTAAGTATTGAATGCGGATATGTTACAGAAGATGTTATTTCATAAATAAAAATTCATTGACTTCAGAACTGACAGTGGAAAGGGTACAACAATTCATACCACAAATTCTGGGCAAAATGCACATTGAATGTTTGGTACATGGAAACGTGACAAAGTCGGAGACCTTGGATATTGTTAAACTTATTGAATCAAAATTGACAAGCACAATACCACATGTCACACCTCTTCTACCTAGACAGCTGGTTTTGAATCGGGAGGTGAGATTGGAAGATGGTGAGTAACGATTGCCTACTTTTGATTATCATCACTGGAAAGCGTTGTGAATTAAAAATACTAATATTTAGTAAATCGGAGATATGAAGATTAAATTCGGCCGCTAGAGACAACTGAATTGAGAAAACTATGAGATTTGGAAGAAATACAGGGCTTAATACCTAATTCCATTACACTATTCGTTCCAGGTTCTCATTATCTCTACCAGATTGAGAATAAGTTACACAGAAGTTCGTGTGCCGAAGTATACTATCAATGTAATCTTCAGGCAACAGAATCGAATATGCTCTTAGAGTTACTGGTTCAAATAATATCTGAGCCTTGCTTCAACACTTTGAGGACAAAGGAACAGCTCGGCTATATTGTATTCAGCGGAATACGAAGGACAAATGGCGCACAGGGCTTGAGGATTATTGTACAAAGTGATAAGCATCCTCAGCATGTCGAACAAAGGATCGAAGTTTTCTTAGAGTCGATGCTGGTGAGTGACAACGACAGGATACGATTTTTCAATTCCTTCGAATGTGTAAAAATTCTTCCAACGTTGGATTGCCTTAAATTTCAGGGCCAGCTCGTGGATATGACGGACGAAGAGTTCTCGAGACACAAGGAAGCATTAGCTACCAAAAGATTGGAGAAGCCGAAGATGATGAGCACTCTGTCGGCTTTGTTTTGGTCTGAAATCTCAACACAACAGTACAACTTTGACAGGGCTAACGTCGAGGTATCCTACATGAGGACCATCACCAAGGAGATGATTATTCAATTTTTCAAGGTATGATCATTTATTCTCGTTGTTATCTATAAGAGTTAGAATGCACTCGGTCCAAGGAATTACTACTGTTACAGTCAGGGTTGTGAGCCATCGATTACTTTTAAATTTCGTTAATCGATTTGATTATCCATTACATTGGTAATATGTAATTGAAACTGATTGTAATGTAATGGGTGATTGAAAATATAATGGCATTACATTTGAATTACGATTTTCACAACCCTGGTTACAGTGCGTATCTATGTATCTAGCTAATATAGTTGGACATATATTAGCAGATACATGTATTTCATATTTCACCTTTCAGGAGGTTGTGCATAACTCATCTCCGACAAGGCACAAGCTTTCGGTCCATGTGGTATCAACGGCGGAGGGCGGAGCGGGAGACGCCGCTGTGAACACTGTAGAAGAAGAATCATCACCGCCCTTGGAATCTGCCCCCCACACGCCCTGCCGAATTAGGGATGTCATGTCGTTTAAGTCAAGCCAAGCGCTGTATCCATTATTAAAACCGTTCATTGATATACCCAGGAAAGGCACAAGATCTAAGTTATGATGTTTGAAAATGATAATTATATAAATTACACAAGACGCTTGGGGGTGACTAATTTATTGTTAACCGGAGATTGTAGCGTTGATATGATATGAGGCAAAACAGGATTGATTGTAGGTGTAATGGACGATGAAAAAGGGATAAAGATATTCGCGACATGTTTAATTGGCTGCACTGGTGCGTTACTGGGTGTAGAATAAATTCGCGCACTGTGTTATCTTTTCTTGGTACTTAATACACTTTTGATGCACCGTGTTTTGCTGGCAAGATGGGTGGAAGAAATTTTTACCGTGTGCACACAATAAATAATATACATTGCTGAAACTCGACCTAGCCCAGCAGTGCAACCAAACGTATACACAAGTGGAACCGGTTTAAAACCCTATTCATGGCTCAGATTTGTTCGATTTAGTTTCGATTATTTGTGATAATGATTGAATGATTTCGATTGATTGATGAAAGTAATAATGAAGTTTGATTAGTTATGACCAAGAATGATCCTGATACCTGAGGAATTTGGGTTCAAAAATCGATGGCTCTATTTCAAGGAGACAACATAATATGTAGCAGTAAAATCAAAGATACATACTCACCGTGGGTGTATTTTTATAATAGCTATTTCATGGGAGTATTATTAATAGTACTGGCGTGTGTGTGTGTGTGTGTGTGAGGTGCAATAAACTATTAGAATACTTTGTATTGTAAGTGTGATACAAAACTGCTAGGGAACTTTATGCGAATAAAGATGATTCGAACAACTTACTATATCGGACAGTTCATTATTTCCATCCCTGAAATCAAAATGTAATTAATGCATTCAAAAATGATTGAATGATTGATTATGCGCCAATTTACTATAATAATACATGTTTATTGGATAAACAATTCTAATACATGATTATTTCATTCAAACAATTGTAGATTATTGTTAAACTCTTTCGAGTAGTTAAGCAAAGAAATAATATTAAAAATTCGTACTCGAAGCTGTTACAACTCTGTGCGGACCGAAGAGAATGTTTACATATATTCTAAAAAGAGCATTGCTACTGCAACAGTTAACTGTCAATGGCTTAATACAGATCAATAATACTCATTTCTACTTATAAACGCGATAATAACGGTTCAACTAACGAAGGAAAATATAAAAGAGGAAGAAGGAGGCCGCCCATCCTCCCTCTTCCTCCAAGAATAATAATACAGCTTACTAATTATAAACGTAATGATATCGGATGAATTAACAATGCAAGCGATAAAAGAGCAAGGAGGAGGCCACCCACCCTCCCACTTCCTCCCCCTTCCTCCCCCTTTCGCCGGGATTAATACGTAATAATAATAATAATAATAAAACTAGAGAATCAAGCCGCGGCCGCGATAAAAAAAAAAAACGACCTTGCCCCCTGAAGGGGCGCGGAGGGGATGGGGGATAAAAAAAAACCCCCCAACCCCTCCTGCCGCCCCTCCAGGGGGCAAGGCCGCCGTATGTACATAATGTATCATACGTAAAATATAATAATTTAATCATCGATTCGGGGTTCTATTCTTAGAGTAAATTACATCAATCTTATACTACATAATTACGAAGTCTAATACGTATCTATAATGTGAATTTATGCCTATTGAAAATATTACGGTGTAATTTTCTAACAATTTTCTAACAACAAGTAATATATAAATGAATTGAAATTGAATTGAAATTGAAATTGAAATTGATTAAACTAATACTATATAAAATATGCTATATGCCATTCACATTATAGATGCGCATCACATACTATATAGTATATAGTATACAAGATACTATATACCATATACCATAATATACTCTAATTAAACTAGTTGGCTGAAGCAGCAGGCAAAATTCCCACGCTGTCCTTGGATGCGGCACCTTGAAGAAAATGTTGGGTCCTTCCTCTGAAAGAATCTTCCGAGATCGTCCGGTCGTTCGACGCAGTGTGTAAACAAATCCATTCCCCGGCTCGCCCGATACAATTCTGTGGACCAATTTCATATTTTTTTACAAAGCTAGTTCGCAGAAGGACAAAGACCAAAACTTACAATTAATATAATATCGTGTCGATCATGATTCATGAGTGATAATAATTGTATTTCAAATGTATTCCGGGCTCATGCTCCTTTAAACCGGTTCAACAGAGCCACTGTTTTTTATGCGGCACATTTTTCAATCTTTCTTTTTTATCCACCTTGTTCCTGATTTCATTCCGACTTTATTTTCTTATTGGTTCATCTTCATGTTATTTCGTTTCGCTTCATTCTATTTCATGACTTGTTATTTTGTATCGTGTTGCATGTAGTCTTTGCATTGCGTTATCGAAATTAAGTACAGATTAAACTGATACTCGATGAAATCTAAGTTTTAATGTCATACATCTTAGCGATCTTCTAATATAGATTGTATTTGTATTCTTTATCTTTATCTGGCTCTTTTCCAAAGCTCGGCTATGTATACAGCCTTTCTAAATCAATAAATCATTTGTGAATTGAAATGGGGAAACGAAATTTTACCTGATGATATAAGGTGGAGGAGCATCTTATCCCCGACCGTTCACCGGTGAAAAATCACGTGATGTAGCGATGGCATGTGTCTCACAAATCGTAGTACATACATTATCAAAAATATCAGCCATCGTCCTCAAAATTTGCATGTCCATACAAACGAATCAACAGTCCAATGATATCGACACACCGATCGAATATGAGCAGCTCAAAGTTAGACGAGATAAATGACTGGTGGGCACTGTTCAAATCAGAGTGTGAATGCCTATAGCCGTTAGTTATCTGTACGGAAACTATGATCTATAAGATCTAATAACGAATACCGCTAAAAAAAAAAAAAAAAAAAAAAAAAAAAAAAAAAAAAAAAACTTTTCCATACCTCGAACGTCAAATTGTAGTCAAATTGTCAAAGCAGCAGCGGTATAGCTGTCACTGGAGCACGTGGTCCATCGTTCGAGATACACACAAAAATAAAAGGCTTACTTGATTTGAAAAAATTCGGTCTTCATTTTCGTATTCGTCGACAAAGTCATGTTAATTATCTTTATTCAAGACTGCAAAAGCGAATGTACGAAAAGATTAGCACATAAATTCGTTGACCTTTCTTCTTCGTCTTCTTTGTCCTTTTTATTGGATATCTGCTTCCATCCCGAAGCTATGTACCAGTATTTTATTTATAATGTTCTTATTTTGTTGGGTTTTTGAAGAATTTGTAAATTTGACGATGTGTACTCAAAAAGAAATTCGTTGATCTATGTACACCGAAAGTCTCGCGACCGACGAAACGTCCGCTCAGCGCCCGGTCCGAGAGCCGACTGACGTAGTTCGTAGTGCCGGCAATAAGGTAAACACGGGAGCGTAGGCTTGCTAAAATCCGTAAACAACACGAGCGAG
The DNA here is from genome assembly GCA_943736025.1 of Tenthredo mesomela. NCBI lineage: Eukaryota > Metazoa > Arthropoda > Insecta > Hymenoptera > Tenthredinidae > Tenthredo > Tenthredo mesomela. Next base: position 113,019 of record OX031017.1, read on the forward strand.
CCATTGGCGAAAAACAATAACACACTTTACGCGCACGATACACGAGTTACATCCCCACGATATACATATAGATCGATTAAAACCGACCGGCTGCGACCGCTCATGATTAAAAATCACCTGATGTAGAATTCGTAAATTGTAATTGATTCTTGAAAATCAATATCAAATGTCAATCGTTCAATCGTAATTGATTCTTGAAAATCAATATCAAATGTCAATCGTTCAATCGTTCAATTATAAGAGAAATTCGTTGATCTATACACCGAAAGTCTCGCGACCGGCAAAACGTCCGCTCAGCGCGCGGTCCGAGAGCCGACTGACGTAGTTTGTAGTGCCGGCAATAAGGTAAACACGGGAGCGTAGGCTTGCTAAAATCCGTAAACAACACGAGCCAGCCATTGGCGAATAGAGAACAAACAAAAAGAATCGGCGAAAAACAATAACACACTCTACGCGCACGATACACGAGTTACATCCCCACGATATACATATAGATCGATTAAAACCGACCGGCTGCGACCGCTCATGATTAAAAATCACCTTATGTAGAATTCGTAAATTGTAATTGATTCTTGAAAATCAATATCAAATATCAATCGTTTGATTATAGTTATTTGCTTCCTGGCATAGGGATTATCATAAAATAAACTACTTCCGTGTTACAATAAGATCCTACCTAATGTAATTAATTTCAAAAAAAAGGACGAGTGTTATAATGTTATAATGTTATTGCGTTCGTATTAATATTTATATCGAGTCTCGTTGACGCAACCCCATGCGCACTCATTGACGCCACGAGGGCCATTGAAGTCACCGACCCCGTCACAGGTGCTATCACCCTAGGTCAGTGCTCCTTGCCGTACCAGCGGGGCGACAAATGGTATCGCCATCTCGCGGTCGAATTGATGAACTACTTTTGCCGTAAACAATAAGCGGCAATCAGTTTGAATTCTCCTCGTCGTAAAAATCTATCATCTATCCGTACGAATATTTAATAATTTTCAATGCATCCTAATAGCAAAAAAAAGTGTGTTCAAACTGATTCAACCAATGATTCAATGTACTCTGATCGCAGAAACTGAGCAACTATGTGTAAAGAGCCTAAAGGGGGTAGAAGATTAAAATCAATCAACATCAGGATGGTTCCTATTTGCTAAATTGAACCGAATATTATGCAATTTTTGTTGTGTTCTCTTCAAGGTCAATATTAGATGAAACTCGACATTTTCAGTAAAAGTATTCTTCAAGTCTGGCATTTATTTGTATAGTTGATTTATAATAATGATACACACATAAGTATGTATAACACGGTCATATGTTATACATACGTTAAAATTGATAAGTTTAATTTCGTCACTCATTATAATTTATGTGGAAATTGGAATATATAACAGTTAATAATAGATAACAGTTGAGTCCCAAAAGTTTGCTGTCACAAATAATACGTAAACTTATCAAGTGATCATCTCTTTCAACAATCGACTCGTAGCTTAAGTTTTAAGTCAAATAAGTTTTAGTCTATAAAATTTGCTGGGTTCGGGGGGACGGGGGATGGGATTCAACTGTACCTATATCTACCTAAACCAGATATAGGTATGTGTGAAATGCTGATAACCGCATAACAGAATATTAGCGACGATGACGTAAAAAATGTAAACATATATATATACACTGAAAAAAAAGTATGAGTTCCACAGCGATAAATTTCGGTACTATAGCAATACTCGTATATGGTATACACTAAAACGACGTTTTAGTCCTATGACTATACTTTTCGCTACCACAGCGACACTGGTATACGCTATACACTTATCCACATACTTATATTAGTACCACGGCGATACGTATTTGGATATTAGAGATACCAGCCCGTTAAAATAGAGTATGCCCATAGGACTTATACTTTTTTTTCAGTGTATACAAATATTGAAGCTAACTAACGGATGAGCCGTCGGCCCATCGAACTCGCCTTGCTACCTCGAAATTTCCGCCGTGAATGCCGTACAGATGCCTGGCCAATATATCGGCACGATCCTCCTCTGCGCGTCGAGCCAGTCGCCGGTAGCGTTTCACCGCTACCAAACACCCGGCTGTCAATATTATCTGAACGATTAGCCAGAAGATCAGTAGGCCCAGGGCCAGTCCTCCGTCGACACAAAGCAACCCCTCCAACGATTCTAGACCAATTAATCATCATAATTATCAATCGGTATAGATACATGCCAATATAGACGTATGACGCCACAGGTATACTAGTAGATTTCGATACGAGCGCGAAATGTGAGGCGTTTATAGGTGTGTCCGATGTTCTCAGCACGAACCGTAGTCGAGGCGCAGCCGAGACGAAGGTGAGTGCTGAAGACATCGGACAACCCTAAACGCCTCACGTCGCGGGAGTATCGAACGCTATTTTTTATAACAAATGCATGAAAAAAGTTGCTTGTGGGGCTCTGTTGTCAATGTAAACAACCATACCAAAAACATCGAATCGATTCAGCAGTATGCACGGAGTATCGCGTCGACAGGGATGAATGATTATAAAATGCTCTTGTTCGCACGCCGTGCGTAACAAGAATCATGTTGTGCACGCTCGATGTGCGCAAAACGCAGTGCGCACGTTTGGCATGCAATATTGTTTCATGTTGGCATCGCCTACTCAAACGTCAGAAAAGTGCCACAATATAACCGCTCCAGAGCCCCAAACAAGCAACTTTTTCATGCATGCGTTATAAAAAATATACTATAACGCTGCACCATAGGTATATTATATAGGGCAACGATTGTTTCTATGACGGTCGCTGCAGGTGTAGGTCTATAGGTGTGAGTATAATGGCAAATATGTTGTACTTCTTGATAAGGCATATAGGTATGTATACATATACTATTTATATATTGATGAAGATTCGCATTATAATATATATATATATATATATATATATACTCACGGCCACCGGCGATGAGGACAGTGTCCGGTGGCGGACTGTCCCGCGAGAGTAGTGGGTCCGGCGAAATTACCGGACTCTGTACGATTATAGAAAATTGGAGAGGAAGCTCGTCCGGTGTATTCTTAGCGGATATTTCGCTGACGTTGGCCTCCACGGGTGTGGCATCTCTGCGTCGCCTTCCGTATGAATTCACGCCGCTGCTGCAGCGTGCCTGTATACATATACGAGTATATTGGTCCAAGATGAGTATGGTCAAACGGAAATGCGTACAACAACGAGAGCGACGGTACCTGTATAGGTATATCGAAGCTGTGGCCTGTGACGACATGTATACCTAATAAGTGCAGTATAATGTATAAATATATGTGCATGTCGACGTACCGGTTGACATCTGCCTATGCAGAACTTTACCACGACGTTGAATCTGACTAGTTGGCTGTTTGGAAATTTAAAAGCGGTGAACTTTGCTACCAGGGAACTGTTGTCGGTCCGGTCCCGTGCGAGAGCCGGGAATGTTCCCACATCGGTGGGGCAGCCCATCTCGTCCAGAAGAAGATACGACGAATCCCCTCCGGCGCTGCTGGCGACCAAGTGCCCAGCGAATATGTCATAAGGGCCTGAAATCAGTTCAGTCGCGTTTCAACGCTATACATGCTGACATGCGTGCATATACGCTGCAGCTATATGAGAAAAAATTCCTAAGGATACTTCAGACATCATAACAGAAAGGATAATAGCTCTCGAGTTGGTATAAGTTAGCTGGAAATGTTGCAAAAAAATCCTAAACTTATGTTAGAACAGAGATTTTCCCATGCTATTTAAATAGGAAACTTCACGTGAAAGTCGAGACTTGTTAATCTGCGATATTCGGGACCGGGTGGGTTCTTTTCTCAGTTCTAGCAAGTGAAATTGAATTCTAGGGGTTGTCCCGATGGATGTTGGCAATTTGGGAAATAAGGGACACCCTCATTTTATATTTATATATATACCTATATATTATAGATATAGAGTTCGTAGAAATATTATGGGGCATAGGGTATGCAATTACCATCTGGCGGAATGATCGCGATCTTAAGAATCAATCTCTGCCCCAGCTGAGTGACGGTGGCGTCACGCAGAAAGGTTTCGTCGAGTATCCTCATTCTGACGATCGGTGCCTCCGACGATGAATTGATGACGGTAGAAACGATCGGTGGCAGACCGGCGCTTCAAATGTCCGAGAACATAACGCCATAATTATATATTGGCAAGTCTATACCTATTCTATATAAGAATTACATACGACGTGTGCCTAGCCTGCATTATACCTATACTATACAGAGCGATTCTGTGGAAAGTAACGCGCCTGAAAAGTAGGCAAACGGGAACGCCTGCATTGAGCAGATCAAACATCGACGATTGGGTTTTATTTATCACGTGGGAAATAAAAACCAATCGTCGATGATTTCTCTCGGCAAGAAAAATCTTTAGCGAGAGTGATAAACAATACACATACCTACAGGCATTATCTTTCCCCCTCGAAACCCGTCAAGTTTTGTGTGAAATTTTTTTTTCTAAACTTCAAGTTTTTTTAGATATTTTCCCGGGGCGATTGAAATGGACTACCCTGTATATGATATGTAATTGTGATTATGCTCACTTCGGATCGATGAAATGTACGTCGGAGTGTACCGTGATGTTCCTCGGCGGCGGAGGATCGTCATCATCGTCGAGGGAACACCCGACCCTGACCGCCTGGTCACCGAGTCTTTGGATTATTGGATTGAACTGCACGACAACGGAAGCCCAGGCCACGGTGCGGCTCCTACGTGCAATAGGTGTTTATATAGGTATACATTACGTCATATAGTGCGATTCTGTGGAAAATCACGCGCCTAAAGGTAGGCTAACGGGAAACGCCTGAATTGAGCAGATCAAACATCGACGATTGGGTTTTATTTATTTCGTGGCAAATAAATCGATGTTTGATCTGCTCAATTCAGGCGTTTCCCGTTAGCCTTACCTTTAGGCACGTGATTCTCCACAGAATCGCACTGTATAGGTACATGCATATAATATATGCATTATGCATATATGCAACGTGGTTGAATATATGTACGAGAAGAGACAAATTATCATTGTATGATACATAAATATATATATATATATATATATATATATATATATATATATATATATATATATTATATATATATATATGGGTATACGCTACCGGTTACGGCTGTCCACGGACATTGCGGGGCTGAGTCCGCAGGTGGTAACTCTACCCGCGGCAAGATCCTCGCGGTGAGGCAGGAGCAGCCGGAGGGATGTTAATCTTTTACCGCTGCCGTGCACCCCACATCGTTCCCCCCAGCCACTCACGTACACTCTGCCCCAGAAGGCTTCCTCCGTTGTTAACTCTATCGCAAGGCTGTCGTTGGTACATCGAACCCTCACTTTGAACACGTTGCAATTTCACGCATTATTTGGCATAATTGGCATAGACATGCATATGAATTGATAACCGACGCGGTCGGACTCACAATCAAGACAGGGTTCCCGTTCTCTGTAAACGAGGCCGGGAGCGTATATCAAAGAACTGGGCCCAGCACCGATAGTGTCGTCGGCGTGAAGAAGGCACAACGAATTCGCGGGGGTGTTTGGCACTGAGCGACGCACAGTATATCCCCTACAGTTGAATCCGTCAGTGCTGGCGTCACATCTCTCCTCGCACTGCGGACGTTATCACGTTGTGTAATAAAAGATTTTACTCTCACTCTGGCGGGCGTGCAAGTTGTCGTGATTCTTCTTCGACTCCGATAATATACCGGGAATATTCGTCGAAACGCTTCATAGTACGCCTGCATACAGGCAACTTCAACATTGAGCGATTAGGTTTTGTTCCCACGTAGCCAATGGGAACGCAATATGCGAAATAAAACCTAATCGCTTGACTTCTGAGCTACCTGTATGCAGGTGTTTTCACTTCCCTATGAAGCGTTTCCACGAATACTTCCAGTATATACTGGTAGGTATGTTAAACCTACATATATATACCGCCAAGGTCAGTACCTACCTCTTTTTGGTCTAGTCCGGGTAGCCTGATATCCGAGTGCAACATCGTCGTGTTTCGAAACTCCGAATACGAACAGTAATCTGCCTTAGCTGGAACAATTTTCAGTCGAATACGATAATAATTGTGCGCTTATAGCGCGGTGCTGACCTGCACCTATTTCCGTACAATTTGTTGAATAGGTACTCACAGAGATTATGGCACTGGTTTTGGAGATACTCGTCCCTGTACATAGACGCCCTGTAGGCTTGCGGTCTGTTCCCTCTGTCGAGGGTAGACAGAGAACATCTACCCCGGGTATCCCCAACGCGTAAGTCTTCGGCGGTCCGATATCGCGCCGATCTGCAATTTCTTCCTATGTAGTTCGGAGAAATAAAATTGGTGATTATTCCGTTGATATAAGCGGTATAGTGATATTGATAATGATGTCAAAAAATGATATACCTGCGGCTATGCAGGTTTGATAACACTGCGCTCTAGTCATGAATTCAGGCAGCCACGTAGCCGATGTATCGACCAAGATCGCGCCGAGTGTTCGTTCCACTTGCCAGAGTCTTCGAAGCTTGCAATTCAGGGGCACTGAAGCAATTGTTATCTTCAACTCGATTAAATCATTGCGAAAGAGGTAGACAGTATATATGTATACATGTAATTATGTGTGTATGTAGTATATTAGGGTGGTCCTTATTTTGGTCATTTTGGAATTTTATTAGACCTGCCCCCTAAAACCCTTTCAAATAACGACCCACAAGACGACGAGAGTTCTAAATGGGAAATTATGCATGTATTTTATAAAAATAAACTTTGAATTTTTATGAATCCGATAATTATTGATAAAAAAAAAAAATCTGAAATTTGGTAGTATATAAGTTATTTGTACTTGTATGATGTACAAAATGGTGTATAAGAATAAAAAAATTTTTAGATACTAATTATATTCTTACCTTTTGATGCTCAACTTTTGAATTTTTTTTTTTTTTTTTTTTCATCACATAGAAAGAAAAGAATATAATTATCTAGAAATTGTTCTAATATACCATTTTGTACATCGTACAAGTATACAAGTAACTATACCAAATTTCAGATATTTTTTCCCCAATTATTATCATCGAAGTTGTGAAAATTCAAAGTTTAGTTTGAAAAAATACATGCGGTTTCCCATTCAAAACTTTCTTCGTCTTGAGGGTCGGGTTAATATTAATATTCAGGGCTCAAACTTGGCAGAAATTTTTTTTCATTTATTTGGAAGGGTTTTAGGGGGCGGGTCTATTAAAATCCCAAAATGACTAAAAGAAGGACCACAATCTAATGTATAATATGTACAAAATACTACAGCACATACCATTGATGCAAATCTCGTGATAGAAAGTGGCATTAGGTTCTGGGACAAAATGTTGTGAGCCCAGTACTACGCTGAAGCATCCGCCTCTTTCCAAATCTATTACGAAGGCAGTGCAATTCGCAGCTTTGCATCTGAAAACAATGAGGATTTCACCTTCAAACACCTATACAGGTTTAGGTATATGTACATGGTACACTTGCATGTACCACATCGCGTACTAGAACTCGTCGTTGGTCGGACAACTAACTACATATACACACAATATAGTGCATAGATATGCACGTATATATATGTACATGTATAGTATACCATGAATTTTCCTAACGGCGGCACGACTCGTGCGACTGGGGGCAGGCGGTTGAAGATACATACATACCTCATTGTTATAACATCGAGTGTATCTTCAATTGCCTGCCCATACCCTTACGGAAAAAAAGCTTCAGGTTTGAGGGTGAACCTTCAATTTGGAAGTTTCACCCTCAATTCTGGGGGTGAAACCCTGAAATTTCAGGGTTTAACCTTCAATCTTCAGGGTCATACCTTCAATTCCTATGGATGAACCATCAATTGAAAGGTCAACCCTGAAAAGTTGGTGGATCAACCCTGAAAATTGAGGGAAAACCCCTAAGAATTGAGGAATATCTCTCAAACATTGAGGGATAACCCTGAATAGTTGGGGATGAATACTGAAAATTGAAGGAAAACCCCCCAAGAATTGAGGAACATCCCTAAAAAATTAAGGGACAACCTCCAACGATTGAGGGATAATCCTGAGACGTTCTGGGACAACTCTGAAAATTGAGGGATGACCCTGAATAATTAGGGGTCAACCCTGATGAGTGGCGGGTCACTTCAAAAGTCACTTCAAAAAGTCACTTCAAAAACCCTGAAGTTGAAGGGACCCCCATTTGACGGTTGTTCCTCAAGTTGAAGGTACCCCTCAATTCAGGGTTAACCCCCAAGTTGGGGGTACGAAATTACCCTGAAAGTTCAAGGCTCAGTTGAGGGTGATATATTTTGAGGGTTTTTTTTCCGTGAGGGTAGGCGCACGTATCGTGCCGCCGTTAGGAAAATTCATGGTATGTACTATGTAGGTATACTACATACCTGCGTAAAGACTATCGGTACTATACCAAACCCGAAATGAGTGGTCTGATAAAGGAATCTCACACTTTCACCATCCAAATATAATATAAGAATCCAACCGCAATGGCACGTGGCATATTGATTATATCTAGAAATTATTTGGGTGCCTGAATCACCGTTCCTATAATCTGGCTCACCTCCTGAAACAAGTCGCAGTTATCCCTTGCGAATTGACACCTTCGTACAGAATGGTACTAGATGCAACGGACTCTGGCCTCATTCCGGTTACTTTTTCCCAACTTGCGCTGCCCTTGTCGCATTGTTGTATGCCTCCGCCGACTGAAATATCAAATACAGAACGTTCCTTGATCACATATAGTGGACGCACTTTCTTATCAACGAAAACCTATTCGGTCTTGATGGAAAGGCTCAAGAATATATGACAGTGTAGGCTATTTCTTCAAAATTTATGGACATTTTCATATACTTAGAATAGGGGCACAATCCCCATGATCGTATTAAACGTTTAACTGGGCCGATATTCTATATGATATATGATTTTTCAACTACCCCGGGTTCACTGGGTATCCCAGTAATCTATATATAAATATACACATAAATATACACATACAGGGTGAGTCTCTTCAAAGGTCTAAAATGGGTGTGACTTACTTGCGGCAAAGGCACGCCGTGATTCGTGATCAGGCATTGCTACCCTATAATTACTACCCGGATGATTCTTCATCTGATTGGCTGAATGCGTGCCTTCGCCGTAAGTCCCACCCATTTTGCACCTTTGAAGAGACTCACCCTGTATATATTATATGTATATTAGGGTGGTCCTTGTACGGTGTAAAAAACAAAAAAAAATTCATGTTGGAGCCCCGCAAATCAGCTCTAAATGGTAGAACAAAAAATTCCTTAATTTTTTCAGATTTTCATTTCATTCCCTTTGTCTCCCTGTTCGAGCAGGTATTTTCAAATGATTCAAAAACATGCCTATTCACTATATTTCGTACTCAATTTTATTTCGAGTTTGATCGTAGGCAAAAAATTCATGTTCTCGAATATTTAGTCAGATTTATCCGATTCATCTCCTTTTTGGTGAAAAATGAAAAAAATCATAAATGGGTTATCTCATGAGAATCGTGTGCTATATTAATTATTTCTCGACCCCAATAAGGACCACTCTATAATTGTATATATTGTTATGTATACATGTATATTTAAACGAACGTTATCTACACACAAGCATATATGTAACATAGGTATATATGTATGTCACATACATACGTAGTAGATAATAATATGAGCCTGGAATTGACACTTACCCGCATATACAGCACATAGCAACGACAGAGAGTTGACGTAAAAAGTCCACAACATTTTTGCTATGCACATGTGTGCAATACGTGTATATACAACATGCGTATATACACAGCATACGCATACACAAGCACACACGGGTACATTAACACATTCATTTAATTTATAACTATACGTGTGGTCATATAAATCAATGATGATATATATAGTATGTATATAAATAAATATATATATATATATATATATATATATATATATATATATGTATATATATGTAGATATAGGTATATGACTGGGTGTGTATGTGTGATTGCCGGTGTGCTTGCGGGAGAAAGAGCGCGCTTTCGTGAATGCCTGAAGTCTGTATGAAGATGTAATAATATACGTATACGTATCGGACTATACGAAACACTATTTTATCACACTTGATCACCCTGTTCTTCTGCAGATTTCACTCTATCACCGCGCACTCTCCTGCAAGATTATCCTACGCTCTAAGAATGCGTATTCCATTCCGTGTATACCTCGCCATATTAGAGCCACCGAGGTGTACCTATCAAGATATATGTGTATATATTCTACTTATACGTAAGAACGTGGAATTGATACGTGTACACGAAGCTTATCCACCCGAACCGTAGAAATTTTTACGACACAAACACGCGTATGTGCAATGTATAGGTATTTCGTATTTGCACACGTGTGCACACGTCATATATGTGTATCTGTATAATATGCAGACGTGTGTGTGTGTGTGTGTGTACACACCGGCAGAGCGTCGATTCCCATATATGTGTATAATATAATATAATATAAAATAATATACGCATACGTGAACGCGTAACAATAATTTTTACAACGTGAACGGGAGTATAGGTATAGGTATGTGAAAAATAGATAACCTGCTGATACTCGCGTGATAATCGCTTGTACGAACCGTTCGTAATTGTTATAGGCCAACGACAATATACTGTAATAGTTTCCAACAACAATCATATGGAAAGAATCGTTGTCAATTAAATGTGTGTAAAACTTGTGATTCTTTGAACCGCCGCAATTTATATCCATGTGTAATAAATGCGGCTTTCCATGGCAATTCGACCTGGTCCTGACCCTCGACCTCTCAGATCTGATCCGCGATTCTTTTTATCATTCTTCCGACTCTAAATAATGATCAGAATTTTTTTTAAATATTTTGCAAAATAAATTTGAACGCGTTATGACCTTTCAGAGTTTTTTTTTTTTTCAACACCTGGATGCAGATCGGAGAGTCCGAAATACCGCGCTCTGATTGGCCAGAATCCGACTGCTAAAAATAATCAACGTAAAATTATGATTAAAAGGCCAAACACGCGCTCAAATTTATTTCTAAAAATCTGAAAATAATTCTAATTGCTATGTAGAGTCAGAAGAATGATACAACAAATTGCGGACCTGATCTGAAAGGTCGAGGGTCAGGACTCGGAACCAGGTCGATTTGGCATGAAATGCCCCGTATATATCCCGGGCCCGAACACCTCCGTATACACATGCGGGAGGGGTAGACATCAGGTGTACCCACCCTACGTACGAATTACGATGGTATATAGGAAATTAATAAACAACCCGCGCCGAGAAATTGCGACTGCAGGTATACTGCGGTATATAACCACAGCCATCATGTGAAACATTAACGCATACCTCGATCGACAAATGTTTACTTTTACTATATTGTTGTTGATATTGATATGAATATTATTATTATTATTATTATTATTATTATTCTCGTTCTTGTTTTTGCTTCCGGGGCATCTGCGATATTACGTCCCGGCTGACCAACACCTGTATTCGCGGACGAGTCGACCACAGATCATAATCAATAATTATTATATATGTATATTAGTCGTTTATCGCCGCCGATCAAACTATACCGAATTATATCGAAGTGGAATTGGATTCGCGATGAAACGCGTAGGTAATTAGTGCTGCCTGTTACTATCGCGTCAGCGTCGAAATGGATACTGCGGCTCTGCATCGGATGCGAGTAAACTTGTATATATTTATATCCGCGTGCATGCATTGTCATCGGAACAATGTATACATATACCTATAATAGGTAGATATGTTGTACAGGTATGTTACAGATATGCATGTGTGACGTGTATGTATAAGCGGGATATACAGGGGAACGCGAGGATGCGATGTCGTGCGATAGTTCGGGGCACGGATACCTATATCCTATAGGAGTTATACCCATCTTACGTAGGATACCTACATATAATATATACACGTATAGGTACATATGCGAACATATCGGAACATACATACATGCATACGCGTCTTAATATACCATATTGCTGTCCCCACCTGATCGCTAACCCGTCATTTCACGTCGAACAATCATTTTCATAAAGATATTAATACCTATAGATATATTTGTCAATTCCGGCAACTTGCACGAATCCAGCTGTATATGCACAAATAACGCCTGATACACGGTGTATATCTAATATTAGTATATATCGACAGCCTAATAACATAGTCACGTAAGCGCAAAAAAAAAAATTTTTCGCAAACTGACAGACGTTTCGCCAAAAAAATTTTGGCGTCTATTAGAAATTGTTTGAAAAATAGGCAATTTTTGGCGCTTACGGGATTATGTTATTAAGCTGTCGATATATATATGTGTATAGTGTATCTGTATACAAATATACCCGAGTCATATAGGTATATGTATGCCACCGTCGAGCGGGTACCATGATATACCGCGGTTGAGAAAAATTTGTGTCAATCGACTATAGAGCCAACTGCCATTCGAATGAAAAGTACAAGTGTCCGCCTATACCTTTAACTTCACATGAAACTACACTTACACACCTACACCTATACATATACGTATACTACATACGCAATTGCGTGTGTAATGCGTACAATATACCTCCGTATTCACTGTAGATTCCAGATGTGTAGATACATAACGTATAGGTATATAATATGCTTGCATATATATATATATATACCTACATGCGTAAGACGTAATTTCGATGGAAATGAGAAAGGAGACAATCCTATGCATAATATGGTATGGGTGTACGTACGACAGAAACGGGCCCGTCATTGCATACCTATATAGAAAACATATTAGATGTCGTAATTGTTGGGTGCGGGTGTTTCTGCGCGTCCCGCAGCGTCGGCAGTCGAAATGCCTATTCACTTGATTATTGTCCCCATTTCGAAGAGGGAATGGGTATTTCAATGATATGCAATTGCCATGTAAATTATTTAATTGTCTTCCCGTTGTACTATGCGCTGCTTCAGAAATCGTATGGGTAGGTATATCGTTGGTATATATACCTATAGAACGAAACTCTTATGTACGCAAGTGGAATTCAAAGATATGCTGTTGTCAAAAGTATGTCGCTATGAAATAGGTAGCGGTTTATGTCTCATCATGATTCGTCTGTAATATTGCGTAGACAGTATACGTCATGTATTGTATATGTATAGGTATGGGGATCATCATATACGTATGCATACCTATAATATGCGTATATATGTCATGTAAAATTTGAATTCTTGCTAGGGCACAGTTAAAGCTGGTGCATTGTGATACACCGTCCAGGGTTTTCGGCCCTGGTCTCAGCACAATCTTTAATTATACGCACGGAATGTTATTTCTCTAGAGTCTAGCTTTTAGGCACGCTGAGCCGCTCACGCAAGTACCTACTGCAGTGCTCATATTACTATACGCGGACATGCATATAATATATATGATTAATATAATATACATCTATATATATACATGTAGATGCCGAATTGAAGGTATCTACCTATATAAGTGGAATTATACGGTATCATGTATTCGCATAATAATATGGAAGACCGACGCTAAAAAGTTTTCTAACATTGCCTAATATTAAACGTATATGAGGCAGCTGTGTGTCAATGATGTTCAATCTTTATGTCCGCGTCATCGTATTAATGCGACAATCGTTATATGCTCGCAGGTGATCCTGACGAAAGGAGCGCGCGAGTGTAAAATAATATACCTACTCGTTGCAGTATACCAGTTATACATATTATACATATATATAGGTAGGTATACCTACAGATCCTAGGTATACCAACTCGGATTTAAAAGCAAATTTTCTCTGTTTTAAATGCGTGTATAATATACTTGTGTATAAATGTACTGGGTTACGCCATATCCTCGAGTAAAACGGATGATTGCGGGAGCGTTCAAGTTTACGAGGCGAACAAATGGAATTCTACGTCTGTGGCATAAATATATAACAAGATATATATATATATATATATATATATATATATTTATATGTATATGTATAGAGGTATACGTATGCAGTATATAGCACATAAAGACAGGAAGTAGCCAGACATTTCAGCATGTAGGAAGATTTCACTTGTCGGGCATATATATACCTACTGTATACGTAAATACAATTATATAATATATTGGTATTTGGTATTCATATATTAGTAACAACACATTATGGGCGAATATCTATATGGATGTGATCTTGCGGCGCCGCGGGATCATGAATCACGGATATATATTAGGTATATCTCTTGGTCATACTATAGGTATATACACTATACAGTACTCGTCATTTGAAGTGGGGCAAGGTATTTTTCGCGGATTTTGGCGAAAATTGGACGGATTTCGAAAAATCAAAAAAGTACATTCTAGGAAATGTAGTGTAATCTTTCGAATGAGACTAGATCCATCCCGATGGGATTTAAATTGAGGGCTAGAAGTTGGTGATTGTGGAAGGGAAAGTTTCAACGATTAAAATGCGTGGTAAAAAACTTCCCCTTCAACAATCACTAACTTCTATAGCCCTTAATTCAAAGTTTTTCAATGCGGAAAATGTCGATAAACGAAACCTCGCGCTCAGGATGTACCTGGATCTCGTCTGCGAGGACAATTGTCGCGATGACACTCAGGTGAGATCTGGGGGCGTAATAAAACACGACTCCACAACAAATTTCAGAGGAACCGAGCGAAGCGTTCCAAAGTTATCGCCAATAAACCATTCTAACTTCCTGATGGACGCATAACTATTAATACTCAACGAGTTATCCGACTGCGACACATATAGAGGGTGTTTCTTTCACGTCAAAAGATGCACTTTCAATTGGTATGAGCTAGGTACAAAGGGGTATACGATAACATCCATTATCATTTTACGGGGTGTTCGCGAAACCGCGATTATCACCAATTTACGAAGTCCTCTGGCAATCGGCCAATTTTCAATCGATCTGGATAAAACTAGTCTCATTCGAAAGATTATTAAATTTCCTATATAGAATGTACTTTTCTGATTTTTCGAAATCGTACCAATCTTCGCCAAAATTCGTGAAATAGTACATTATGCAACAAGGGACAAAAGTCGAAGATTATTCCCGCGGGTGGGTTGACTGCCCGAGCGCAGCGAGGGCAGTCGTCACCCGAGGTAATGATCGACTTTGGTCCCGCGTTGCATATACTATTTTATTCCCGGCTCAACTGTGGCCACTTTATTGACCTGAAGCGTGGGACCCACGAAAAAACGCTAAAATTGATCGAAAATCTATATAAATATGGAAAGAAGTTAAGTCAGGAAATGGAAAAAAAATTTGAAAAAAATCATTTTTCAAAAGTACTTTTTTCGCGCAAATTTCACTTTTTTCCCGCAAATTTTACTTTTTTCCCGCAAATTTTACTTTTTTCCCGCAAATTTACTTTTTTCCCGCAAATTTTACTTTTTTCCCGCAAATTTTACTTTTTTCCCGCAAATTTACTTTTTTCCCGCAAAAATAAATTTGCGGGACAAAAAGTACAATCGGGAATCAAATGCCACTTTTGTCCCGCTTTTCAGGTCAATAAAGTGGCCATTACAGTTGAGCCGGGAATAAAATACCTTGCCCCACTTCAAATGACGAGTATAACTTACACCTGCCTGCATATTTGCGAAAGGTTCGTGATCGACGTCGAATGATTTTCACTATGAATATGATATAGCTTATGGTTGGGTTCGGGGTTGCAGCCGAAGGGCGGCTCCGCAATCATATATTTATGTGTTATGCTGTATATTATTCATTCGCTTGGGTTGAAATTAATAAAGTTCTACCGACCTGCTGTATATTATACTATACCGAGACTCTGCCACGTGCAAAGTAATTGCGATAATGTTATCTGTGTTGGTGGACATAGCGGTCGCAGAATGACGTGTTTCTTATATGCCGAACAAAATATATGCTATGTCCTGATAAGTCGAGCTCGCTGTACGTTCTTCAGAAAATCGATAAGACAATTCCTATGAGCGCATTATTTGCCATTGGCAAGAGGAATATGCCGCCGTGTGTTTAGTCAGGGGTGATTCGCCCGATCGTTTCAGGGTGCAGGTGAAAACCGGAATGCAAATTTTTATTTTGGATACGCGAATGTCGTATGATATGGTTGTATGAAATATCATACAAACGGGACAATGCATAAGTATTTAGGTATACACGTGTATATACCGCCGGCGAAAAAGTGATTAGAAAGCGTGCGAAGTTAATCCATTCACGAACAATGTGAAATTGAAAGAGCCGCTTTGTAAACGCTCAAGAAATTCATTTCAGGCACAACGGAGCAGAGCATTAACGGTCTTGCCCGCGCGTTACACTCATACCCATGTATAGACGCGTCTATACATGGTATGTGCACTTATTTGTCTATATGATAGAATTTGTTTAGGACCCAATATACTATATATATGCCTGAGCTTGTTGCCTGAAAACATTTAGTATACAGGATAATAATTGGGTATTGGGTATACCTATATGCCGGTATAGGTATGGTAAATATATTATATTGTACGGGGTCAGTGTGTATATGCACTGGATCATGCATGCCTGCAGGGTCATGAAAAGTATGAATTTCTATATCCGTATGGGCGCGAGTCCTTGATTTTATGTAACCAGTGTAGGTATATAGGTAGGTATGTTGTATGATATCGCTGTGTAAATATGGGCCATTCCATACCAATTCGACCTGGGCCTGACCCTCGACCTCCCAGATCTGGTCCGCAATTTTTTTTAATCATTCTTCTGACTTTGAATAGCAATTAGAATTTACCTGCCCTTCTTTCGTTATGCCTTTTTCGCGTGGCCCGTAATAAATTATGTTAGGCAGACTCACCTGCAATAATTTAACGTGGGAAGCGATTTTGCAAGACTTGAACAGTTAATTTACAGCAACGTTCTTCAATCACATACGAGCCAAGAATTGGGTGGTCAATGGTTTTGCAAATCGATTCTGGTATAATTTCCGGTAGGGCCTAGATCCCCGCGTCCTGCATCTATCTATATCGGCTGTATTGCTATAGCCAGACATGGCTATACATTATACCTATAATTATAGGACCGCGCAGCGACCGGTTCATTTCAATTATACATATACATATTCGATCCCATTATATCATATACACGGGACAAATTACATATTCATTAATGGCAATGCTTTGTCGATATATTTCACGACAATATATATTTTCCCCTTCACGTCGGTAACATTTACGCCTATAATTGTATGTATATAGGTACCTATACATATAGTACATATACGATGCGTGTGTAGTGCATACATATATCTATACAGTGGGTATATATTTGAATTGAATTATATATATATTGAAATGCCGGCGTGCGGGGACACACTACGGGCGAGTCGTCGAGAATGATCTTGTCCCCGAAACTGCAGGAGTCACAATAATTATTGCGCGCATTTAAGACGATACGCGATAGATATATATTTGAAGATACACACAGATTTATTTATCGGCTGTACTGTATACGTATGCGACACGGTACATGTTATAATATCATGCAACTGATCTTGTATAGCGTATAGAATGGATTATATTTAAGAACCGATTGTATACGATTTATAGGTATATTATATATATGACGAACAGGATAGTTAGATTTTGGTGAGAATTTAATGATTAGCTAAACCACATCGCGGTCAGCGCCAGACCTGCGCCGTTACTGATTCACGTTTTCACTTTCACTCACCGCGGAAGGAGGATCCAGGATGAGCATAGCCCGAGACCGCGACGTCCCTTACCTATCCTATGTTTATAATATTATGCAACACCTACTGTGCGTGCATAGATAAATTGTCGTCCGTGAGAACAATACCAGCCAGTACATATAACGGATTAACCGTTACGAATGTTGTAAAACTTGTGGATAATTCACCCTGTCTTATCGGTATATAGCTATGCCGGGGCATATCATCAGCGCAGCCTTAAACCGCGCATATCCGCGATCTGATCCATTATCTAAACTCAATGTGTCGACCCTGGTGACAGAACAGAATAGTGGATTGGTATATATATCGAGGCTAATAGATATGTACAATATATACATGCATGTACGTTATAATATATCCGACCGAGGCTTTCGACTCTAATGTTTAGCTGCAATTTGAGTATAGGTAATAAGCCTGTGGTGCTAATTACGGAAAGTTTGACGATTGGAGCGAGTAGAAATTATCAACAACGAAAAAGATTGTTCAGGAAATGAGGGGATAAAATATATAAGTATAACGAAAGGTATGGTTGTCTTTCGAATTCTGCGCCTACGTCATTGGAATTCTCTCGTTTCTGAAAATAAAAAAATAGAAAACTCCATGTGTGCCGGATTGCCGCATTACGTCGAATGCACCTTTACAACCTAACATAAGTCGAGCACCGCGGTGCGTATGGTCATCAAATTTCCCACCGCGAGCACATGTAGGCATCATATTATATATACCTTAGGGTGGTCGTTAAAAATTAAATTTCATCAGACGCCCCCTAAAAAGTTTTATTTTTGTCTAAAAACACGCGTGCAATT
This sequence comes from Tenthredo mesomela, assembly GCA_943736025.1. NCBI lineage: Eukaryota > Metazoa > Arthropoda > Insecta > Hymenoptera > Tenthredinidae > Tenthredo > Tenthredo mesomela. The sequence continues at coordinate 131,635 of OX031017.1, forward strand.
TTTCTTTTTTTTTTTTTAAATGAAAAGAACAGTGCCGCAAAACGATCATAGATTTTGTTTTTTAACCTGCAGTTTTTTGGAAATGTCTTACCTAATGTGCAGATTTGACGAAAAACCCATCGAAAAAAGATAAAAATTTGAAATTTCGAAATTTCGATGGGTTATTCGTCAAATCTACACATTATGTAAGACATATCCAAAAAACTGCAGGATGAAAAAGAAAATGTTTGATCGTCTTGCGGCACGTGTTCTTTTCATTAAAAAAAAAAAAAAAAAAATTGTACGCATGTTTTTAGACGAAAAGGAAACTTTTAAAGGGGCGTCTGATGAAATTTAATTTTTAACGACCACCCTAATATACCTATACCTATATGCTATTACAATATATATACAACGGAATGTACAAAGTTTCTGATAATGCTGCAGGCTGCGGGGAGGTTGGGGTGAATATACATATAGCACGATTATATACGTACACGATAACGAATTATGCATTTCCTTAGCGATTGTATATTGAAGTTTTTCACGCACGCGTCGTTTTGCGTGTGTCAGCGCGGCTACAGCCGCGTGCGGTTATAAGAGGTAGTATTTTCGAACCTGTCGTTTCATTGTTCTATCGCTATTTGACCGGAATAGAGGAATAGCATGAGGAAGTTAATATCCATTCTGTTGCTTGCCGTATTCGCGACGCAATGCGCCAACTCTGGTAAGCATCTTCACTTGACATATACAGTGCGATTCTGTGGAAAATCACGCGCCTAAAGGTATTTCCGACGAAACAAATAAAACCCAATCGTCGATGTTTGATCTGCATGCTCAATTCAGGCGTTTCCCGTTAGCCTACCTCTGGGCGCGTGATTTTCCACAGAATCGCACTATATATGTATATCGGTCACGTGTATATGACATATTATTATATTATGGAGGTACCGCAGGAACGGGTCTGTTGGCCGATATTGTTTTCCCCCGTTTTCGACTATAATCCGACTTGAACTTGATCGAATATTATAATCCGTTCTCGCGGACCTGCATTATCTTTAGGCGAATGGTGGGTGAACTGCTATTATTTTGACGGGGATCGAAAAATCTTAGGAATTTATAAAGGTTTCATTTTAGCTGAAATCACTCGTGCCGTACACCTGTGCGTGTGCGTGTGCGTGTGCGTGTGCATACCTATATGGTATTTAGTATATTATGTGTATAGATTCAGCGAACCACAACTATGTTACAGTGTCCTTCCGGAGGCGACGAGAGGCAGCCGCGACAGATGAACAGGATACCGGAGTCATTGCCATAATGCAAAACGGCATGGGTATGGTGGAGAGATTCCCAATAGTCGGTGGCCCTATTGAGAGCGGGGTAACCTGGATGTCGGGCACGTACGACGCGCTGCAAGACTTAACAAACGGGGCTTTCGCGCGTGTTTTGGGCGGAGCCTTGCCATGCGAAATTAGCACAGAAAATGGAATACAGTGCGCAGGAATCACCGACGAAACCAATCTCGCCAGTCTCATTATGGGTCTTGCGGTCCAGTTACCCTTACCGGATCTCGCTGAGAATATCATGAGGGCTATGTTAGATGGGACCCTAAACCCGATCGTGAATATTATCTTCGGAGGGGTCCCAAGCTCCGGATCTCAATAGTATATATATATATATGGATGAAAATGTATTTAGGTCGATTATATGTGACCGTGCTATAGCTGGTATCGTATAATATTATCTAGCGTTTTGCCTTACAATATGAATAAACACGACATACTCGCATATAGGTACTACCTAAACACATTTCTCGAAGAGAATTTCACCAATTTCTCCAAACCATCAATCCTAGTTTATTAATATGTATTTTATCCCCCGGGTTCCACACTTCAACATATATTATGTATATATCCATGGGGAATCCCATGTGTTTTCACCTAGCCTTGCACGATATCACCATTTCCAAATTCGTAGTATAACTCTGCGGTACCTTATGACATAAGGTTATTATATGAATATATTATATGAACAAAATATAAAATATAAAATATGTATAAATATTCACATCCCTCTATCTTCTAAACTCAATGAAGGAATAATGCCTTTTTTTATAGAGAATAAAATTTCCTATAAATTTGTCATTCGCATATTTCTTTTAGCTTCACGCCGTAGCTTCGGTAGCTTCGCCGAAAATATGTGAGTTATGCTGAAAAAATGACTTTTGAGGTTGAAACAGGTGAAACAACTCGAGTTACACGAAAATCACAATAGACAATCTTGAAGAATGATCAATTTTCTACATGCAAATCGCCATTTATTAAGGCGACATCACGAAATGTAGCTGAGCATTAGATATAATTGAAAAAACAGTCAGAAGATTTACATACTTTTCAAATGTGAAAATTTCAAAGCGGTTCAGATCGGTCTTAGAATTGGAATTGAGGGCTCAAACTTGGTGGGGGTTTCTTTTCGAGGACATACAACAATATTTCGTCGATGGAGCAAAAAAAGAAAACATTCGCGGGAAAGGAAGCACCCTAATATATTGTATTGTGTCTTGGTGCGTATAATACATAGTAGGTGTGGTGTAATACTATCATAGAAAATCGTCGCGAATATAAGTCAAGGAAACGGCTACTCAGGCTTCATGTATCCGAAAATTTTCATAAACGTGTAGGTGGAATGGGCCGAGATTATAATGTTCTTAATTTCCTGCGGGACAATATCTGCCGTTACAATCTTCATAGAGGCTTTGTCCAGTCCAGGTATAATGACATTTTTTGCAAACTTCCAAGCCTCGGTCATCATCGCCCCGGTAAGGTTCCCAATCATCCGCATTAACCAATTAATTAAACCCTCGATTATCCCCTGAGGTGCGGCGACGATGCTTTGGACCAGAGTCGAAGGTTCCGCGATGAGGCTCGTCGATGTGTTGTTGGCATTCATTGTTGCCGCGCGACGCCTCCTGATTCGTGGTAACATCATCTCTGATTTGGACCCGGCATCGAGAGCCAGGACCACCGTCGCATCCGTGATTTCCTCTGGAAATCATGAGACTCGCGGTACTAAGCATAATAATATAGTTACTACATACGTAATGTATTATACCAATATATGTATACGAATTACTCTCATACACACGCGACTGCGAGATAGACAATTGGTCGATTACAGGTACGTTACCATTGTCATTGATGGTGTCTGGATGGCTGACACCCGGACCATCAAGGCCCTGCAATGATAAATCGCAGCCACCATCGGAATTCGTCTGCTCAGCGAACGTGGGTGTGGGAGCCAAGTGAAGGACGAAGATAAAAACAATTAGCAAAAGCCATTTCTTCGACATTATGTTACTACCAGGTGTGCGCCGCCGTCTCTGAGGAACCATATGAAAATTGAAGAATCGCGAGGCATGCGACCCCTCTCTTTACGCAAAACTACTTTATACTCTGTATAATTATTCTAGCAGTCCAACGAATGCTATTCATATATGCCGTCACACGGTGATATCGACAACGGCATTAGTTACACGCCTCTATGCTATACCTATAGCTATGCCTATACATATTACATATTACATATATATATACTCCTCAAAAGTTCGTAAGGAACACCTTCATTTTGCTTGAAAAAAACACCAAATTCAAAACCTCGTATCTTCGTCAAAAAAGCGCCCAGATACTTCACCAAAAAATCATTTTTAACGTCTCTTCACAATTTCAAAATTTCAAATTTTTATCTTTTTTCGATGGGTTATTCGTTAAATCTGCATAAATTATGTAAGACATTTCCAAAAAACTGCCAGGTTGAAAAACAAAATGTTTGATCGTCTTGCGGCACGTGTTCTTTTCATTTGAAAAAGAAAAAAAAAAAAATTGCACGCATTTTTTTAGACGAAAAGGAAACTTTTCAGGGGGCGTCTGATGAAATTTAATTTTCAACGACCACCCTAATATATATATTGTAAATGAATCGAAAGGTCGACAAATTTCTATTTCAAAGTTTAGTTTCTAATAGACAATAACTAATACTATCAGCTGTAAGTATAATGACGGATGATATTATACTTGTGCAGGCGTATGTCTATAGAATTATATAGTACAGTAGAGTATACCTAATAAGCGAATGCCCCAGCGATAAGATGACGCGGTCTGCGAATATATGAAATTTTAACCAGATAATAAATATTCGAACTTCAACTACCAATCATTATTGTTACCTCGGCTATGCGTAATGTATAATATTATGCTGTCATTAGGCTTGTAAAATATGCATTCATATGCATACCTATATATATATATATGCACGTATGTCGTACAGTGTTTGCGTGTTTATATACGTATATGGGTGTATGTACACTAAACGTAATGGATTCTGATCCGGACGAGTTGGACAATTCTAGAAACAGCCAATCGGCGCTCTGGATTTTTTTAATCCACCATCCCGGTTCACCATCCGTTCACCGTCCGTTATTCTGTTGACATTGAAGTTTCGGCGCAAAGAGCGATCGTAACGCGGGTAGTTATGTACCTAATATAAAGCTCAATTACGAGTCGCACAAATTCTGCCACGTTGACCTGCGGCGCAAGGTATACCTAGTGTTGATAAAGAGAACCGCCGAGGCCACGTTCCACGGAATCGACTCGCTGATTGTAAAATTTGTCATTGAACAAATGCCAAGGGACTGGAAAAAAAATCATCATACTATAGCCACTAGAATATTAGTGCGATCACGCAAGCAACGCCGAGAACAACGACTGACAACAACGAACGGTAATGATACGATCGGGTAACTGATACCTATATCTATAATATGTCATGCTGAAGAGGCACCCGTATTATGGGACTTTACGAAATCTAGCAAGTGAAAATATAGTTTGTTTTATTCTTGCTTTTATTTCTATATAACATACGTATCCACGCCTATATCATCGAATGCAGGCACCGGGGTAACTGGGAAAAATGAAAATTTGTTAATTTCTCGATACCACGAATTGCGCACGGTCGAATAATTATGACATGAAACATCATACGGATCACAAAACAGCCTTGATTAGCTGAACTGTATGGAGCGGGCAGTAGATCGGTATAATCACTCATTGTCAATCCTGTAGGAATAATTGGTACAGAGAGGACTATTTTTGCTCCTAGCCAATTGCGATCATTGGTATCATCGGTTGAAGAGCGAAAGTAAAGAAAAAATAATTTGGGGCCTGCGGGCGTCCGTCGATACCTTAATCAATGATTTCCTTTATTCCACAATACACCGAGCACATAAGACAGAGGACATATTCATTCATCACCTGCGCAGGTACAGCTATGTATAGGTACTACCTACCTATATATGAATTCGAGGGTGAGCGATGAAACATGGCCAAGGATAAATACAACCCCATTGTGTCTCGCTAATGTCGCATATTTATTGATGATGGATTCATATATGTTTACATATAATAAGTCGCTGGATATATAGAATGCCCATATATGGTCAAGTCGTGCACTATAACAAATAAAAGTTTTCATGATATATTCGGGCAACGACGGTCATCGTTCGAATATCGCTGTCACGTTGAGACCTCATAATTTAGTTCAACGGCGTGCACGCCATTCTCGGAGGCGCCAGCGACCACAAGGTGCAAGGAAACCGCTGGCCAACAAAGATACGCATCATCATGTCTAAGACTTCGTAGACGCTCACACTGAGTGGCCAGAACGCCGGTGAGATGTAACCGGCCAGGCCTGGGGATACTTCCTGGTTGAGGGCGTCCTTCGATGGATCGGCCAGAGGGAGAACACTCGTATCACCGCTGGCCGCACCCCCGGCGCTCGGCGAGCCCGAGTCATCTATGTGCATGTAATTAAAAATGACCACCCGAATGAATGTGAGATTATGAATAATGAATGATTATCGATTTATTGACGAGACTAAAACTAGCCAAGTTGGAAGAGGAAATGATAAAGCGAGTCGGGGAAATGCTTACCCGCGTTAGTGCAGGTACCAGCGAGCATGATCGCCGAGATGACCGCGGCTAGTACAAGGTTGCGTTGGATGCTATTTGCCATCTTCGGCTTATGCATGTAAATGTTCTCACTATGATAGAGCGATGAGGGAAATACTTGGTGCCTAATGCGTGTCCTCAGGCGGGCCTACCTCCTTATATAGAAGACCTATAAGTACGCGTGCAGGTATGTGGGGGCGTATCGCGGTGACGCCGAGGCACGACACCTTGGGTACACGTTCTTATCAACGACGATACATGGGTACGACAATGTTGGGTATCATACTAGTATAGTTATAGGTACAGAGCAAGGTAGGTTTTGCACGTGTAGCTGCCACATCGACGAGGTGGGTAACGTACTCGAATACGTGATGAAGATATCGTGCAACGTATGAAGCCTTGCACAGTCCCGATTTTTATAATTTATCATTCATTTACGGACAATTTGGGAAGGAGTTCAATAGGATGATACATATTCATTATTCTGTGCTACAGCTTATATATTGTATACATATATATCAATATATGGCATACAATTTTTTCGAATAAAACGTTTTTTTTTTTCACATTTGTCGAAATTTCCCGAGCAGTGGTTATAGTGTCAATACCGCGCGGGCTTCGAAGACTCACCTTCTTCTGCGACTTTTTCCACTTTTAAATTGAACTAAGAATGAAAAATTCCACATTATACACACCTATACCGTACATATAATACGTGCATGTGTACAATGTACATGTCACGATACCCATTCATCCCTTCAGTCACCGTTGGTGTCGCTGTCGTCGTCATCGTTTTTATGATATAGTACCGTATACCTATCATTGCAATATACAACACATGCGTCTACAATACTTACATTCGTATTTATGCATATATATTATAGCTGGCTTTTCCTGGCCTCAAGAGCCTCCGCTTCGTAGACCTTGCCGAGGGAGCTTAGGTCAGCTATGTTTTCAAGGAGCCAGTCGCGGTAGTAAAATACTCGGGCGTACATGTCCGGACTCCCGTTTGCACACGGGTTTCCCCACGACACGACGCCGGCCAGTTCACCATTGCATGCGAGGGGGCCACCAGAGTCACCCTGCACCATGAAAATACATGTGTGTTGCATTTAATTGGCAAGTAGAAGCTTCATTGATTGAATAAAGAACCTGCTGGTCAACAAGTGACTTACGTTGCATACCCCCATCCCTCTTTGCGCGCCCGCGCACAGGGTGGAATTGAATATTTGAGCTTCTGACCACGTCTCAGTACAAGTCTCCCTGGTCATCGTGTTCTGCCTTTGCATCTGTAGTTGACTCGGCAGACCCACGGAGGGAAACTGCAGTGTATAATTATAGGGATGGGATTAAATACATTCATCGTCCAATCGTGTACGACGTTTCCAATGCCCCAATATATCACTACATTCTCGAGGAATTGTACTGGCTCCATTATACATATACGTACGTGGATGCGACCCCATCCGGAAACAACGCACGACTCCACTCCAACGTCGGAACTCGCGATAGCTATCGGCTGTTCCGTGGCTGTGAACGGTACCGGAGTGGCCAGCTTTAGTACCGCAATGTCGTTTCTCCATGATGTGGACGAGTTGTATTCGGGGTGTATCCGTACCTCCGAGACCCTAGTGAATCGCCCACCAGCTATGTTACTCAGATGTCCGGTAACGATGAAGCGTGCAGTCGGGAGAACTGGTGTGGTAGGGCCACTGAAATTGTTTAACGCGTCTAATCACATCGATTTGACGTTACACACATGCCGGTTCATGTTACGTTCAGATTTATATTATGAACATGAAGATTTGACTAACCTGCCGACACAGTGAGCTGCGGTGACAACGTGCTCGGGAGTTACGAGGCTGCCGCCACAAGTATGAGAAGAGGTAGTCGTCACACGCATCGATACCTGCAGTATTGTCGAATAATGTTACCGAAAGGTTTATAGTCCAGGATGACCATTGATATTGAATCGCAACGCAACGCAACAACTACTACGACGTTTATGAGAATAATAAAAATAATGGTAATAATCACTAATCACCATGTACGGGAATTGCACGTAGCCGGCAGCGTCCCCATTGACGAATCGCTTTTCAATCCTGGCTGTAAGACGAGACACTATGTTTAACACGATAATAATATTATGTAGGTATATGTACAAGATAATATGTAGGTTTATGATGAATGTGAACATTAACTGTGGTATAAGTTCAGTGTTTCGAAGTTGAAGGTTTCCATAGCACTGTTCCTCTGTGCGATTCCCTACGACCCTTATATGGCTGATCTACAATGGTCGCTAAAACGCAAGGTCGCAGGTCGCATCGCCCGTCGTAAACAGCATACATGCAAAGACTTTGTATGCATGCATTTGTTCGTTGCAACCTTCTTGTGATTGTGACCAGCGACCTTGCGTTTTAGCGACCATTGTAGATCAGCCAATACTGATATAATTATAGCAGGAAAGAACGGATTGAGTTGAAAAAAAAAACGGGCCACGCGTGGTACGCGCTGCAGCACGCATTTACCCACGTCACCTAAAGATTGCGGCGTCCACGAAATTTTACCTATAGGTCGGTGTTAATAGATTTTGCAATGTAAAATAACGTGTATAAAGCTCGGTACAAAGGGCGGGACACCTGAAACAATAAACTAGTAAATAGTACAAATTGATATGCTCCTGGATTTTTCGGACCGATCCCAAGCTCAGGTGGTAATATTTTTTGATATCCGAATCACGATAAGCTCGACCGAAATATTATGTCTTTATGGAAGAGTATATTTAATGTTTGCTGCGTATGAGGCACTATTATTGTCATTCAATATTGCCTATTGGGTTACAATATCTTTATCTACAACAATCTTCTACTTGTATTCAAAATTAAGTATATAATATATGTTTGATGAGTATAAATGTAAGAAAATATCAACGAACCCGACGAGACTGTTAGGCCGGCGAGGCCGATCCAAAGTAGAAGTAAAAACTGCGTCATGATTCACGGTCTAACAATTTTTGCGCGTAGCCTTTACCAAACATTGCTTTTATATGTAGCCTCCGTCTTATGATTTATCGGGGGATATGACATTCCATCCGTCTTCATTAGACACCCGCTGCATCAACGGATTAGGGACTTAGGGTGAGCGTGAAGAAATTGATCGACGGCTGGCGTGTGAATCTCATCGAATCATACCTGGCCAGACGCGACTCCGGTGATGAACGTGGCAGAAGCGCAGATAAGCACAATAGTATTAGCGCTATCAGCTGGCAGGTATGAGCGAACCTCGAAAGAATAAGTAAACAAACCTTGATGTAACTTCCGTAGGTATACTCACGTATGTTACAGCGTACGTAGTTGCAGGGCAGTAGCAATAACATTACTGTAGCTGCACACCTAGCCTATGCGACTAATTATTATATGGTAAATGATCGATAAAATATATAGGCGAACTGTATACCGAGAGGAAACGTGGAAACGCATAGCTTTTTATCAGTCGGGGAATACCTTGGCCTCGCTACTCTTCGACATTGTACCTGGGTAGCTGGACAGGAAAGAATTCATACGCTGGAATCTTACGCCAGGGACGGTTTGGCAGACTAGTAGCAATTTTATGCATTGCGGGATGGCATATACTAAAGAACTATCAACTCGATAACGCTGTGCGTTACGGGATAACCGAAAGAAGTTTCACACAACAAAGACTGATAGTTTTCGCCAGTAGCGAGCTTAGGCCTCTCAGTGAATGAGATACGAATACCGGAATATGCGGGACCACAAGGTCCAACGATATCCGAACCCAAAGGATAATAATTAGAGAAGCACCCCTAGTGCCTTAGCAATGTTGGACTTAGGCCTTACCTTACAATAATTGCGGACCCCATAGGCACAGTAGCTGCCACATCAACGGGATGGGTGAATAATATACTTGCATACGTGCACGGTGCAGGAGAAAAGATCGTGCAATGTACAAAACCTTGCACAGTCCCGATTTCAATCGTATATCATGTATTCACATAATTTGGAGAGGAGCCTAATGGTCACATACTTGCAGACGAGGCTTGAATTGAGACATGGAGAAAGAGCTGTTTAGGGAAGAAATAAGAAAGATTCGTCCTCCGTTTGGAGTGTGTTATCGTTAGACATATATTTTTCATTCTATGCCACACATATATAGTTGTTCTTATGGTATACAATTTTCAAATATAATGTTTGCCTTCGATTATCGATATTTTTCGAAATTTCTCGAGCACCAGCTAGCGTCAATACCGCGCGGGCTTCAAGGGCTCCCATCTGTTCCGTTATTGTTGCTGTCCCTGTCGTCTTCATCACTTAAATATATATATATATATATATATATATATATATATATATATCTATGTCATTGCAATATATGAATGTATACATTTACTATACATTTATGTTCATATACATACATACATACATGCATACCACCTATAGTTGCATCTTCCTGCCCTCGAGAGCCTCCGCCGCGTAAATCTTGCCGAGGGGGCTCAGGTCAACTATGTTCTCAAGGAGCCAGTCGCGAAAGTAAAACACGCGTGCGTACCCATCCGGAAGCCCGTTGGCACAGAGGTTTGCCCACGACACAACGCCGGCAAGTTCACCATTGCATGCGAGGGGACCGCCAGAATCGCCCTGCACCGTGCAAATATATACATTTTGCATTTATCGGGCAATTAAAAGCCTATCTCATGGATAACGAATATTTCGGTGGAAAAGTGACTCACGCTGCATATCCCCGTCCCTCTTTGTGCGCCCGCACACAGGGTGGAATTGAATATCTGAGCTTCTGACCACGTCTCAGTGCAAGTCTCCCAGGTCATCGTGTTCTGCACTTGCATCTGTAGCTGACTCGGCAGACCGGTGGAAGGGTGCTGCAGTGAATCATTATATAGGGATGGTATTAGGTATACATTCATTGTCCGATCACGTATGACGTTCCCAATGCCCCAATATAGCACGAAATTCTCGAGGAATTGTTCTGGCTCCATATAGTATACCTACTTACGTGGATTCGCCCCCATCCGGAAAGAACGCACGCCTGTACTCCAACATCGGAACTTGCGATAGGTATCGGCTGTTCTAAAGCTGTGAACGATATCGGAGTGGCGAGCTTCAATATTGCAATGTCGTTTCGCCACGTAGTGGAGGGGTTGTACTCGGGATGTAGCCGTACCTCCGACACCGCGGTCACTCGTCCTCCTGCTATGTTACTCAGATGTCCGGTAACGACGAAGCGTGCAGTCGGTAAAACTGGTTCGGGAACGTTGCTGAAATTGTTATACGCGTACTATGAGATTATTTTGTCTTTACACGCGCCATCACACGCGTATAGTTCTGACTCGCTCATAATTATTCATATATACGTTAATATTTATTTTTGACACGAAAAATTAACTAACTTGGCGACACAGTGAGCCGCGGTGACAACGTGCTCGGGAGTTACGAGGCTGCCGCCACAGGTATGGGAGGAGGTAGTCGTCACACGCAACGATACCTGCAGTATTGCGGAATAAGGTTACCAATGGGCATATTATATATATATATATATATATATATATATATATATATATTAGGGTGGTCCTTATTTAAGGCTCGGACGAATTTTTTATCAGACGCCCCCCAAATCGACTCCAAATAATTCAAAAACAATACCCTAATTTTTTCAGAATTTTATCTAGACTCTAACCCCTCCCACCGAGAGGGTGGATTTCCCCATTTGAAATACACGTGTTTTGGCCATATTCTCAGGATATATTTTATTCTAAAATTAAAAACTTTTAGAAAAATCTGTAACTGCGAGATTTTAGTGTTCATTGGTGCTACTATTTGAGAAAAAAATCACATTATCATACGGGTCAATCTAGACGAATTGCACACCCTTTAATCTGCTCTTTTTTCTCAAATGAAGGGTGTGCAATTCGTCTAGATTGACCCGTATGATAATGTGATTTTTTTCTCAAATAGTAGCACCAATGAACACTAAAATCTCGCAGTTACAGATTTTTCTAAAAGTTTTTAATTTTAGAATAAAATATATCCTGAGAATATGGCCAAAACACGTGTATTTCAAATGGGGAAATCCACCCTCTCGGTGGGAGGGGTTAGAGTCTAGATAAAATTCTGAAAAAATTAGGGTATTGTTTTTGAATTATTTGGAGTCGATTTGGGGGGCGTCTGATAAAAAATTCGTCCGAGCTCTAAATAAGGACCACCCTAATATATATATATATATATATATATATATATATATAGGGTGTAAATCTTATCTCTGTACATACTTATAGGGTGTGTAGGGGCTGCCAATACAAGCATTTAGAGATATGACACCCATGGTCGGAAACTCATCCCCACCACTATGGAGGGCTTTGAAGGATATGGTACCGCACGCTTGATCGTAGTCTAACGAATCAGATGTGATCACTTTCGACCCGACATTTTATTCAGCCGTAGATAACAGTACATGAATGTTCTTGCGTGAAATCAACAAAACGATAAACTTCGCATCAAAAAATAACGAAACAATTTCCGGTGCTTATGAACAGAATTTGAAAAAGTTATGGAAAACGAATTGGGGTTTTGCACACTTGGGCTTTTCGTTTTCCATAACTTTTTCAAATTCTGTTATAAGCACCGGAAATTGTTTTGTAATTTTTTTATTGCCAAGTTTATCGTTTTGTTGATTTCACGCAAGAACATTTGTACTGTTGTCTACGGCTGAATAAAATGTTGGGTCGAAGATGATCACATCTGATTCATTCTACTACGAAAAGCGCGCGGTACCAGAACCTTCAAAGCCCTCCACAGCCGTTGGAACGAGTTTCCGACCTTGGGTGTCATACCTCAAAATGCTTGTATTGGCAGCCCCTACATACCCTATAAGTATGTACAGAGTTAAGATTTACACCCTGTATAGAGTTCAGGTTACCCATTGCTATTGAATTTGCAACACAACAACTACAACGACGTTTATGGCAATAATAAAAATAATGATAGTCACCATGTACGGAAATTGCCCATAGCCCGCAACGTCCCCATTGACGACTCGCTTCTGAATCCTGGCTGTAAGAGGAGACATTATACGTTTCACACGATTGTATACAGAGATTGTAATGGATCGTGCTTAGATCGGTGTAGATAGATTTCGCATTATAAAATAATATGCAAACAGGGTGGGTCACTTGAAACAGTTAATAATGACGATTCGACCCCGGCTGTTCTTCAAACCGACCCCAGCGTTGGGTTGACATATTTTTTGCGAATCTGGGTCATTATACCCTGTCTGCCTGTCATTACAGGCTCGATCAAGGTATGCGTTCAAGTGCAGCTCTCTCAAGTGTCCCATCTTCCCTGAGTTCTCATTATTTATGGCGCAAGACACTATTTTTGCATTGTGGCATTCGCTATCGGGCTATTTAGCTACCCACCTAATATATACCTATAATATTAAAATCTATGTGATACCCCTGTAGTTGCGTAAAAAATCAAATGAATGTTATATTTGAGAAATGGATATCTAAGAGAATACCAATACGAACCCGGAGAGACGGTAACGGCGAAAAACCCGATCAAGAGTAGAAGTAGAAACTGCCTCATTATTGCGGTTGTAAAACTCTTGCGCGTAACCTCTTGCAAAGTTCGCCTTTATATAGCCGCTGTTTTATTGCTTATCGGCTATAGATATAAAATTCCATCCGTCTTCGTTAGGAATCTCTGACATTGGATGATTAGGACAAGAGTTGAGAAATCGATCGGCTACTATATGATCCCCTAAATTTCATCGAATTATATACCTATAGCCAGACGCGACACCGGTGATGCACGTGGCAAGAAATTAAACATCAAATAAGCCTATAGAGGGTGAATTCCTATCGTCCGTATACACTTGAGGTACTGCAATTGAGGTGGCCGAGAGTCCAATGATTCAGTTATGTTTCGGGGATTTTCTATTCCGATTTTGGACTCCCGGCCACCTTAACTCTACTATAAGTGTACGGACGATAAGAATTCACCCTGTATACGATATCTGATGGCGGATAGGAAAATACCCCTGTACAACCCCATATTTAAGTATAGGTAAATACGAAGAATCGTAACCTGCCGCAACTGCGGAAGCGATTCGGATAATATATGTGACCGTAGCTATATTCCTATACTGCAGGCATAATGTGCACTTTGTCCCATATCCGACTAGCTAATTATTATATTATTATTATGGTAAATGGCAGCGTAGATAGATCTGAAAATATTGATTGCCAAACGTTCTCGTCATTACAGCGACTAATCGTCGTGTCTAACCGCAGTGCAGTCGCGCTTTTATTTATGATACAATATCACGGTATGTTGTATCTATAGTATATGTACACCTGTAAGAGGTGTCATGGCTCACGATAAGCGTTCCAAGTCCATTTTGGCGTTTAATCAAAGCGCTCACGCGTCTAGATTATCTATACCCAGCCGTAAAAATACGGTCTAGATATATGTAATACCTAATTACTAATTAGTAATTGTGTACCATAATAGGTGTCGTGTGGTGTAGTAATGTGAAAGATCTCGTTCCAAATAAGATGAGAATATTTCCAAAAACTCGCCGGACTACAGCTATATAGGTACGTCGGGAAAAGTTCATAGGTTGCTGAAAAATCGTTTGTGATCTTGATTATATAGGTGTGTGCTTATAAGTATATAACATATGGGGAAGTCCACGGAACCCTTGATTTTTTATTTCGAAGCACACTTCTCAAACTTTTTTATAGGCATGTTTCTTGTAGACTATAGGTAAGGATTGATAGACTATGAGGATATATATGAGGATTTTCGTAGTAGATTTCTACAATAAAGCTTTACGAATTACAGGACGTTTCGACAAGTAAGAAATAAAATCGAAGCTGTGCCAACGAAAAAACATGATTTTGAAAAATAGTTACGCGGGTATGTAATTCGTTCAAATACTTCGACTTCTAGCCTCGCTTCTAGCTTCATCATTGTTGGTGGTACATTAATTTTTGAACCACGCTTTCTTTAGTTTCTTGTGAAGCTGGACGTGAAATCAAAATTTCAACTTTTAGATTCCTCAAAAAGTTAGTATCTAAACGAAAAAGTGAAAAAAATGTTGACGGCCAAAAATGTGCAATTTTTCAGCAATTTTATTTTCCAAGTCTCCCAGAAATATGTGGATCACTTTTTAATCGTTAAATATCATTGAGTAGTTAGCTAGTAATATAATTGAAATGAAGGCCCACATGTATATTTGATACCCACTTAACATTTTTTTTTTTTTTTCATAAGTAGACAACCGAGTATCAAACAATTTAAAGGTTCCGGGGATTCCCCACAAACCTGCTTTCGTCTTTCGATCGCTTTTCCCCGTGTATTTGCCGAACGGCTGGATCGTGACGGGGATATTGACATACGGCCGTGATTAGGTCTGATGGGTAGGTAAAGCACGAGTAATTCGCGTGGGAAAGTCATCCCACGATAATACAATAATTCGATAGGTATCATATGTATACCACAGCTACGTGCGAGAGTTCTCAGGCTCGCTTCGTTCATACACGTATGCAGGTGATACGGGGGTATCTATACTTTTACACCCCATTTCGCAGCCCCGCGAAAATGAGAACCACTTAGCTAAAAGTAAACTTGTTCGGTACGTGCACACGGAAAAAGCGCCGGTAATCGTTCGGCTTTTATATATGCCGAGCAAACGAGCTATTCCATAGTAATTTGCTTCTTGTCGTTATCCCGGCGGTGGTACCCGCACGGAAATATATATATGCGAAAAATATATGCGACATCTATGCGACACTTAAAACATATATGCGCGCAAAAAAAAAATATGTGAACTATATTTTTAGATAGATGTCAAAATAAATGTCAGCATAGAAGACCTCAATAGTTGTCAACATAAATGTTGAATATATATAAATTATATATTACCTATATTCAATTATGAATGTATAAATATATGGCCACCTAAATGGTAACATAGATGGCAGCATAAATTAAACACATATTTTGTATATATGGCAACATCTATGTCGACATAGATGTCGACATAGATGTCAAAAATATATCAGCTTATATGTCAATATATATGTTAGCATATATGTCAACATATATGCCAATATAGATGTCGATATATATGTCGAAATATATGCCAACATATACAGGGTGATCCAGAATGCGGTACTTTCCTTACACCGGTGGATTCCTTGTAAAAATCTAAGACAAAAATTATTAATCCTAAAATGTAGAATGCTTAGCCGTGTTCAGGTAGGAGCCGTTTAAAGTAAGCCGAATTAATCCAATACGAGGGCAGATACGAGAATGGCTCAGCCGCCGCCACGCCGTTATTGTTGGCCCGCCACCGCGAACTTGCAAAGAAACGACGATCAGACGTCCGCGGCTCTGCTGTATGTAGCTAAGCCATACAGGCGATGCAATGAAAACAGAAGCATTCAAATTTTACCGAACTATGAATGAAACAAATAAGGTAAAGTCGGGAGAGATGCCGCAATTTTTTTAGAAAATTCATAACTTTTACAAAAATAGATATTAAAAAACGTATTTATCAGTGTCCATTCTTTAAACTATGTACTATAATGTGGCCCTAACCAAAAATAGATAAACTTTCATTTTCATATAAAACATACGTCAACAAAAAAACATTTATGGTGGCCATTGATCAGGGAAAACCGGGAAGTCAGGGAAAAGTCAGGGAATTTTATGGTGACACAGAACAAGACGGAATAGAACGTCCCCCGTGATTCTTTCTTCTTTCTACCTTGCGCGGAATTATTAATCAGAAAATTGTTAATTATTAATTAATTCAAAAAATCATTCTCTATTAGCATTGATTCAGAGCGTTGTTTATTATGGGTATACTTGAATAACCAGTATTTGGTCCGAAATTCAGTCAGGGAATTAGTATATTACTCACCTAGGGAGGGAAAGTAGGCTAACCCAAACTGCGTGTGAGATTGACACCCGAGCCGAAGGCGAGGGTGACAAAAACGCAGTTTGGGATGGCCTTTTTCACTCCCGTGTGAGGTATACTATTTTTCACCACCCCCTGCATCGGAAAGAACGACTTCCCGCTCACGCAAGGGAGCGAAAGTCGTACTTTCCGTGCAGGTGTGGTGAAATAGTACTTTTCGATACTAGTGCGAAAGTGTTGATTCTCGGACGAGTGTGAAGTTTTTCGCCCGAGCAAAGCGAGGGTGATAATCACACGAGTCGAGAATCATCTTTCGCACGTGTATCGAACTTCATTTTTCAACACAGTGCGCGTTAAGTTGAATTTTATGCACGCGAAGCGTGCGCAAAATCGAACTTTGCGCACGCCGTGTGGAAAAATCCTTATTCTTCGTGGTCGTAAATCAATGACCGTCGTTAGTCCAAGTTCATTCAATCGGCTGTTCTCATTAAGAGAAATTTGAATTGTGCGAATACCAAGTCATTATTTAATGTTGGCAAGATGCATTCTTACATAGTTAGAACAATAATAAATAATGATAATAATAATAATAATATGAGGAAAGATCTCAATCAATCCCGTAGAGTCAGTGTAAATAATCCAAGTATCACTGGCCTCGTTACAGTTTTCATTAATGTTATGGTTTTATCGAATTCATACAGCCCAATTTGACGTGTATACGTTCCATTCGCGAAGTGAAGATCAGTATTCTCATTAGACAATATTGGCCACTACAAACAGTCAGAAAAATTCCCTGACTTTTCCCTGACCAAATCATAATTTTTCCCTGACTGAATTTCGGACCAATTACTGGTTATTCAAGTATACCTATAATAAACAACGCTCTGAATCAATGCTGATAGAGAATGATTTTTTGAATTAATTAATAATTAACAATTTTCTGATTAATAATTCCGCGCAAGGTAGAAAGAAGAAAGAATCACGGGGGACGTTCTATTCTGTCTTGTTCTGTGTCACCATAAAATTCCCTGACTCACTGAAAAATTTTCTGACTTTTCCCTGACCTCCCTGACCATTTTCCGAATTCCCTGACTTTTCCCTGACTTCCCGGTTTTCCCTGACTAATGGCCACCATAAATGTTTTTTTGTTGACGTATGTTTTATATGAAAATGAAAGTTTATCTATTTTTCGTTAGGGCCACATTATAGTACATAGTTTAAAGAATGGTCACTGATAAATACGTTTCTTAATATCTATTTTTGTAAAAGTTATGAATTTTCTAAAAAAATTGCGGCATCTCTCCCGACTTTACCTTATTTATTTCATTCATAGTTCGGTAAAATTTGCATGCTTCTGTTTTCATTGCATCGCCTGTATGGCTTAGCTACATACAGCAAAACCGCGGACGTCTGATCGTCGTTTCTTTGCAAGTTCGCGGTGGCGGGCCAACAATAACGGCGTAGCGGCGGCTGAGCCATTCTCGTATCTGCCCTCGTATTGGATTAAGGAGGTTCGGCAGTAGAAATAGGAAATGACACAGGACCGTGAAATTTTAACACGACATTGTTCTTGTCAAAACAAGATTTCATGAATTTTTTCAAAATTTTTGACCGTGCATTTTGGGTAAAAACAATTAAAGAAAATTTCGAGTTTAACATAGCCTCTTATGGGAGCGTGCATTTAAAGTTAAACAAAGTATTTTTGGAATGACACAGCCATGGGAGGTGTGTACAATATTGAAGATAAATGTATTTTTGATCATAATATCACAAAAAAATAGCATCTCTCCGGTCATTTTATTAATTAAAAAGCGATAGAAAGTTGCAAAGCACAGATCGCGCGGGTGAGGTTATGATGTTGGCGACAATGTTGGTTTGGAGAATTTGCGCGCGCAACTCAGTTCGTTGGTTTTGTCTATACGTATATATTTCGCAACCTTGGGACATAGCAGTAGTACCAACTTTGTATACGCGAAAGAAAGGTCGGTAAGGAAGATATTTTCCCTGCCCCCTTGCCCCGCGAACGAGCGACTGCCAAACCTCCTTAAGGGGACCAGTACAGCGACTTTTCGAGAAATTATCATATTCCGAAATCAATTTATTTCGTAACCAAAGTTCATTTCACATGAAAATATATTTCTTTTTCAAAATCATGTGTCGTAAGGATTTCAGAGCACCGTTGGACCGATTCAGGTCATCTTGGATTCATTTTCTTCAGAAAACAAATCCTCATCATGTGAATGTAGGAATTTTGAAAATGTTTCGTTTTGGTCAAGTTGTTTAAGAAATGAGTGATAATAATTTTTGCAAATTTGGTAAATTGATCATAACTTTTGACAAGATTTTTTATTTTAAAATTCCTACATTCACATGATGAGGATTTGTTTCTTGAAGAAAATGAATCCAAGATGACCTGAATCGGTCCAACGGTGCTCTAAAATCCTTACGACACATGATTTTGAAAAAGAAAAATATTTCGATGTGAAATGAACTTTGGTTATGAAATTAATTGATTTCGGACTATGATAATTTCTCGAAAAGTCGCTGTACTGGTCCCCTTAATTCGGCTTACTTTAAACGGCTCCTACCTGAACACGGCTAAGCATTCGACATTTTAGGATTAATAATTTTTGTCTTAGATTTTTACAAGGAATCCACCGGTGTAAGGAAAGTACCGCATTCTGGAATAAGGATTTTTCCACACGGCGTGCGCAAAGTTCGATTTTGCGCACGCTTCGCGTGCATAAAATTCAACTTAACGCGCACTGTGTTGAAAAATGAAGTTCGATACACGTGCGAAAGATGATTCTCGACTCGTGTGATTATCACCCTCGCTTCGCTCGGGCGAAAAACTTCACACTCGTCCGAGAATCAACACTTTCGCACTAGTATCGAAAAGTACTAATTCCCTGACTGAATTTCGGACCAAATACTGGTTATTCAAGTATACCCATAATAAACAACGCTCTGAATCAATGCTAATAGAGAATGATTTTTTGAATTAATTAATAATTAATTCAAAAAATCGGTGGCGGGCCAACAATAACGGCGTGGCGGCGGCTGAGCCATTCTCGTATCTGCCCTCGTATTGGATTAATTCGGCTTACTTTAAACGGCTCCTACCTGAACACGGCTAAGCATTCTACATTTTAGGATGAATAATTTTTGTCTTAGATTTTTACAAGGAATCCACCGGTGTAAGGAAAGTACCGCATTCTGGATCACCCTGTATACAGGCGTTTTTTGGCCAGCCTCTGATATAGGTTTGGTATAGGTACGGTAATGTTCATTGATGGGTTCGCGGTGGCTAACTGTATGACATTGAAGTTTGCATCGTTGGAACGCAACGAAATTCAACGTAAATTTAAAAAAAATACACATAGCATAAAAATGATCCCACTAGGTTCATTAACATTTTCAAGTTATGTTTATTCGTTTTCCTTTTTCAAACATAGCAGGATCATTTTTGGTAAATTATTATGTTTAAATTATTTTTTTTCGGACTTCGTTGCGTTCCAACGATGCAGACTTCAATGTCATCTAACTGTTTTTTTTTTTTTTTTTTCTTACTTTTTCGGATAGAATCAAATAAAATAATATTATATTATTTTTATAAGGGTTTACAATTATTATTATTATAATTTCGGCCATGGGCACATGAAATACGACTAGAATGGAGTTTAGTTTCCGAAAAAGTCAGAAAAAATACGGTTTAAGATTTGTTTTTTTTTTTCCTCATAATAAATAGACTATTCAACTTCAATATATGTTTTAAAATTTCTAATCATGAAAATAGTAGGTTTTATTTTTGTTTAATCAATTGTATACAGGGTGAGGCATTTAAAGTGTTACAGAGCAATAGCACTCAAACTATTGATCATATCCAAAAATGTTTCAGACAGAAGTTTTATTGTTCGAGGAGGCCGTCATACTGGATCACCCTATTTTTTTATCGGTGAAGGCGCTGAAGCTACGGCAAGGTCAACTCCACTTTTTAAAATAAAACTACGTATTTTTTATTACGTTATTTCATTCTACTTGAAAAACCAAACGACTTTTCGCGTCACTAATGCCATAAGGTCGTAAGCGCCAAAAAATTATTTTTTTTGCGGATATGCCCAAACGATGTTATATGGCACGAAAAAGATTTTGCCACCAAAAACCCGAAATTTTTTTTTTTGGCGCTTACGACCTTATGGCATTAGTGACGCGTTTTGTATGAAACATTTTTTGGTGAGACACCAATTTTTCGTGATATTCAGCTGAACAACTTATAGAGATTTTTGAACGTTCAAGAACTTTTTACTTCTGAACTATTAAGTTTGGAGAAAAGTTGCTGGGGACAAAAAGTGCTCAATTTTATGCAAGGAATTTCGGAAAATAATTGCAGAATTTTTCCCTGTAACTTTTCATCGCTGTTTCTTCAATTGCGTAAAAAAATTGAAAATTGTCGAAAAAATTCGGAATGAATATTCTTCAAGCTTCTTTGCATGGAATTATGGAATCTTCGTACGTTGCAATTCTTCTCGAAGCTTGGCATGTCAAACACGCGGCCCGGCAATCTCGTAGTTGCGGCCCGCCGACTCTGAAATGCAAATGCCATTTCAAACGTACATTCAAAAAAAAATCGACATGCAACAAACGAATGATAAAAATATATGGGGCATTCCATACGCAACCGACCAATCCGTAACCCTAATCATTTTTGATTTTGTTGAAAATGTTCTACTTTTTTGTACGTAATGAAAGCAGTCTTTCTGAATTTTTTTCAAATTTTTGTCTCCACCCGTCCAAACACAATAAATTTCTCAAAATTTATAAACTTGGACCATTTTGATTTTAATAAAACAATTCACCAATTTTCAAGAGACATGTTCACAAGTGCTGAATAATTCGTAGCTTGTGCGATATTCATAACTTGCATTCTTTTTTTATTTTTCACCGCGTGTAAACCAAGGAATCGTGTTTCTCTCTTGAATTAATAACGCAAGTAGAGTGATTTGATTCCAAATTATTTTTGTCATTTTGTTGAAGTGGTTTGTACACAATTACATTTTTGTGTGGATATTAGTATTCGTTTTCGGTTCATTTTGTTGTACTGATTCCAAGCTTTAAATTTTTTTTTATATACGTTGTGAATGTTCGGATCGTTAACTAATATTCATGCAAAAATGTAAATGTGTGCAAACCACTTCAATAAAATGAAAAAGAATAATTTGGAATCAAATCACTCTACTTGCGGTATTAATTCAAGGAGGAAACACGATTCCTTGGTTCACACGCGATAAAAAATAGAAAAAAGATACAATTTATGAATATCACAAGCTCCGAATTGTTCAGTACATACTTGAAAAAATGTGTTTTGCAAACTGGTAAATTTTTTCAATAAAATCAAAATGGTTAGATTACGGATTGGTCGGTTTCGTATGGAATGCCCCATGTATATTGCGACACATTTAAAATCATTTTTGCAAAAAATATTCGCATTTTCCCGTAATTGCTACATTGCTACATCTTCGTACAATTGTTGGTTTTTCATCATCATGGTGTACAGGGCGATTCCTCGCTTACACTGCAGTAACTCCAGTAGTAGGCTGTCAGGTATAGTCGGTAATAAAAAATTATCCGTGATCGTAGCCGCTAGTTCTATAGCGCCGATCGATGGATCGATGGCGGTCTTGAGTTTTGACGGGTACAAGTGAAGTGGTGTCATATTATTACGGAGAAGAATTATTACACCCACAAAATGTTATTTGTGCACCGAATGATCGTTAACCAGGGGATTGCGACTGATTAGCGTGTCGATAGATGAGTGAGTAAAACTATTTTTTTATAATCACGAGTGCATCTGACAAGAGCGTAACCTCAAAACGGCAAGTAACCTCAAGGACAAGTGACCGTTTTCAGGTAGGCCAATGGGCTTTACGGTAATTATTAGTAATTAATTATTAATAATTATTAATAATTATTATTAATTATTAATAATTATTATTAATTATTAATAATTATTATTAATTATTAATAATTATTATTAATTATTAATAATTATTAATATTATTATTTATTATTATTAATTATTAGTAATGATACTAATAATTAGTAATTATTATTTCAGAGAACATGCAGCAGCCTAGGATTATCTTTGACCTGTCATCTTCATAGCTAGACTCGTGTTAACACAGGGTGTGAAGGTGTTTAATGCTGCCAAATCATTCTACGGAGCGTTGTGCAGGAACACCTGGAATACTATGTTTAACGAGAAGGACATCAAACTGGGATGTCGGTTGCACGATGCTGAAGAGTAGGGGCATTTTCCACCGCATACCAATTGACACGAGTAACATGCTAAGCTAGCATGTTCATAATCGAAAGACAAGGCGAATCATTTATAAAGAGAAACATTAACTGGCGGTACCCACCTTGAAGATAATATTTTCAAATCACTGCTACGCTCTGATGAAAAATTTTAGTGACTCAGTTTTTTTATAGTTGATTCGTGCTGTTTTGATACAGAGTTTATGATTTTTTCAGATTTTGTGTCCCACGCTGAACATAAATAACGATTTTAAGATTGAACCAGTCACAGTTCTCAATGCTCACAATGGTTTGGATTAGGATTGGAGTTCGTAGTAGATTATCCTCTGTCCGATGGGACAATATATATCTGAGTGTTTGTGAGAAATGACAATCCTGTATCTAGAATGTCAGTGGAGCGAACCAAGAGACGTCGATGAAACGAGGATTGCTTCGCAGCCCTGCAATATGGAAATTCTTCAATCCCAAAAGGCTGCGGAGCAAGCCTACAGACACTGAATAGTATCTTACCTTGCGTAATTAATATCAGATGATGATTCTATATATTTATCTATTTTATTCATCGAAACGATTCATCAAAATGATTTATCCAATCAGCTCACGTAGTGACAATACAATACAATACACCATAATCCTGTATACTGTATGCTGTAGCGCTGCAATACTCTGTCATGAAACGCATAGTTCATCAACGTGTTCGTTTCAGGGCTGATCTCTGCTAACACCTCTGTGATCCTGTTAGTTAATGCCGGTTTACCCTGCATCGGTATCCTATTCACAATCCTTGTCTTGATTAGGCTTTACAGTGAGTAATCAAGCGGTGTAAACACACCGGTAAAATGATTCCAAGATTAGATTTCGAAACACAATAATTTTCATTTGAAAATGACATTTCAATTTCTATCTCAGTATAATAATCTGGTTTGATAGGTAGCAGACAGCCGAGACCAAGACATCGAATCAAACCCTGGTACCCTGGCACCACCTCCTCTGCTACTGATCCAAGATCCAACCGCTCCGCTCTCAAATTACTTTACCGAACTTCACCGAGACCTCTTTCACCCTGAGAGAATATTTTGTCTCTACGACGACGGCTCTTGCACAACGTTCTACCCTCGAATATGCGAGACTCAGTAATTCCCTGCGATCCATCAGAATACTTTAAGCACCATCTACGTGACACCGGTAAAACATGATAATTTTCATTCAAAGTTTAGATTTCACTAATCAGAATAGAAGAGTTGAAGATTAAATTTTGATAACCAGAGTAGAAGACTTGATTAGATATTTTATTTAGGGTTTACTGTATAAACATCTACATCGATCGTATTAGGATGTATGATGCCATACATGTCAGTAAAGTAATCTGGTTTGGTAGGTAGCAGGCAACCGAGAACAAGACGTTCAATCAAACCCTGGCACCATCCCCTCTGCTACTGATCCGTGATCCAACCTTCAACCACTCCAGAAAAAAAAATGGAAAAAGAAGGCAAGAAGGATATAAAGGTCAAAAATAATACCAGAAATCAAAAAAAAAATAAATAAACGTAATCAAATTTGAAAAAATTATAACAAAAAGTTTTGTAACGAAGTTATGTTCAATAAAAAAAATATATTCACCTACACACGATACAGATGGCTCCTAAACTTTAATTCTGATCAGCGGTGAAACTCTAAGCTGCGATTCAAGGAAACTAAAACTGATACTGGTCGATGGACTTGATTGCATCTTGAGGTTTCATTGTTGATCAAAATCAAAGCTCAGGAGCCATCGATAGACTAAATCACAGGTTAGGATCCAATATATTTTTATTTATTTCACTATAGATATATGTTTCTAAATATTTTATTAAAAGATGAGATAATTTTAATTTTAATTTCTTTTAACTTTATTTACTTCAACGCGTAGATTCATTACAGATGTGGCTTTGCCATTTCATTTAGGAGGCGCACTAAATTTTTGTTTTTATTATTTAATTTTTTCAAAAATAGGTCCCTGGCCTGATGCCTGCGCCTTTCTTGTACCCATGTCCCTGCGAGAGTTCCTCAGTACGGTTTTTCTATAAACAAACATTGGACGGATTATTGATAGAATAGCAAAATGAGACGAAATTTCTGATGCAAAGTAATGGATGTAATATTAAGCTGTTAAGGGTTGCAAATTATTAAGTACGAATATAGTAAGGATCGAATTAATAATTAAATAAATAATCTCACAATGCAAGTTGAAGTTAAGCTAAATCTAATCAACTCTTCTATTCTGATTAGTGAAATCTAAACTTAAATTAAAATTATCATGTTTTACCGGTGTCACGTAGATGGTGATCACAGTATTCTGATGGATCGCAGGGAATTACTGAGTCTCGCATATTCGAGGGTAGAAGGTTGTGCAAGAGCCGTCGTCGTAGAGACAAAATATTCTCTCAGGGTGAAAGAGGTCTCGGTGATGTTCGGTAAAGTAGTTTGAGAGCGGAGTGGTTGGATCGTGGATCAGTAGCAGAGGAGATTGCAAACGTTTGAAAGAAGTCAAAGGAATCTCGGTGATGTTTGGTGAAGTAGTTTGAGAGCGGAGTTGTTGGATCGTGGATCAGTGACAGAGGAGGTGGTGCCAGGGTGCCAGGGTTCGATTCGACGTCTTGGGCTCAGCTGTCTGCTACCTACCAAACCAGATTATTGTACTGACATATAAATTGAAATGTCATTTTTAAATGAAAATTATTGTTTTGAAATCTAATCTCTGAATCAAGTCACCGGTGTTACGTAGAGCTTGGGTCCGTGCAAGGTAGAGCTGTCGGCGATCAAAGTATTCTGATGGATCGCTAGGAATCACTGACTCTTGTATCATTAGAGGCGAGGCACCGCCCATGATCTTATTTTACGCCTGTGTCTTGGCTGCACACTACCTACTAAACCAAATTATTTAGATGAGATTTCACACCAAAATGATAACCAATTTTACTTTACCTGTCTGTTGTCGATTTTCACGTTCAATGTAGCGCATTATGCAGCCTGAGATCAATCTCATTATGATTGGGGCGCATCATGCTGCCAGATATCGATTCTCACTATCAGTATGGCGCATCATGCTGCCAGATATCAATTCTCACCATCAGTGTGGCGCATCATGCTACCAGATATTGTCGCGCATTGTGCTGCCAAATATCAATTCTTACCATTATTGTGGCACAGAATCATCCTTTCACAGAATATCATCCTCCGCTCATAATCTGTAAACATCCTTTTGCCTTTTGCAAGAGGATTATTTACATTAGGTGTTCGAATAGGCCGCCTTCTGCCTCCAAACACAGCGCAGCCCTTCTCACGGCTCCGTGGTGCACTCTCGTCAGCATTTCCGGAGTGACCCTCTCGCATGCGATGCTGATCCTTCGCTTCAGGTCAGCCAAATCTACGGGTCTCGTCGCATATACCGCTTCTTTGATATACCCCCATAGGAAGAAGTCTGGTGGGGTCAAATCCGGTGACCTTGGTGGCCATTCCTGCGGGCCATGCAGCCCGATCCACCTGTTCTCAAACATTTCGTCGAGCACAACTCGTGCAACGCGTGAAGTGTGCGCAGGTGCACCATCCTGCTGATACCACGTGTTGTCTATCTCAGCCTGTGGAACGTCTGCCAGCAGTACAGGTAGCACATTTCTTAAGAAATCGGCGTAAGTTGGCCCGTTCAAATTGCCCAAGAAGACGACGGGCCCTATGATTTTGTCACCACGGATACCCGCCCACACATTAACCGAGCCCCATCGCCGCTCGCGGACCGCTTCCACTAAATGCGGGTTCTCCGCTGCCCAGAAATGCTGGTTATGTCTATTGACACTGCCGTCCATCTTAAAAGTACACTCGTCTGTAAATAAAATCTTGCTCGAGAAGCTTGGATCTTCAACATACCTATCGATGAGCCAGTCGCAATATGCCATTCTTCTTGGTCTGTCGCCGGGCCTCAATCGCTGGTGAATGCTGGGTTTGAATGGGTGAAGCTTTCTTTGCTTCAATATCTGCCACACTGTTTTATAGCTTACCTGGTGCTCGAGTGCTAAGGCTCGGATGCTGGTGCGCGGATTCAATCTCAAGCTGTTCAAAACAGGCTGCTCCACTCTATTACGCAGTGTCGGTGGTAATCCTAGCAGTCAATTTAAAAAAAAAAATCAAATTAAATACTAATTATTAATCATTTTACAAACGAATTTCACGCTGAATAGTTGTACTCAATTTAATTTACCTGTCTTCTTCGCAGCTGCAAAAGTTCCTTTATTTCTAAGAGACATTTCAAGGTTTCGAAAAACATGATAGGACGGATGCTGGCGCTCTGGAAATCGTTCCGCGTAAATACGAGCAGCCTGCCGACTATTTCTGTTGGCTGCACCGTATGCTAATAGCATGTCCGTTTTATCGCTGTTTGAAGCGTTTGCCATGTTCATTTTTAATTTGCTGAATTATCAGTAAATTTCAAAATTATGGATGGAGTGAATTCCAGAATCGGTAGCCACTAAAACAAATTGTTCCGAAAACAATTACCGATTTAGTGGCTACCGTCCATCATTGGTTGCCAAGTAGCAAACAATTGCCGATTTATAATAATAAACTAATAATAATTCATACGCGAATCCATCTTTTTTATCGCATTTCTCATTTATCGCATCGCATCATTCGCATCCGTGATAATCGTATTAAAGTAAGTATTTTTTATAATATATTTCGTATATATTTTACGTTATTTTATTTAGAAAACAAGATTCGTTAACTGTATTATAAAAATATCTGTTTGCTTAATAAATTTCCTTATAAAATATTTTTAACCAATCTTATCATTATTCTTGATTCTAGATGTCTGATACTGACAAAAATATGGATGAGGCCAGTGGGAGTCAAACAAATAATAGGTAAATTAAATATTTCGAATACTTATAATAATAATAATAATAATAATAATTCGATCCTTACTACATTCGCACTTGGTAATTTGCAACCCTTAACGGCTATGGATTTATTTTTTGTTCAGTGAGGATCATCATCAGTCTGGGGATGGAAATAATTCATCCCACGAGAAAGAAAGAGGAGGTATGTTTTTAATTATTTGTCTGCAAACTGTGTCTTCAAGGGGTTTTGAGCACGCAAGTGCAACTCCCGGGAACCATTGCATGTGTGCATGCTCAGAACGAGGCAATAGTGCATCCATTACTTTGCATCATAAATTTCGTCTCATTTTGCTCTTCCATAAATAATTCGTCCAATGTTTGTTTATAGAAAAACCGTACCGAGGGACTCGCGCAGGGCGATGGGTCCAGGAGAGGCGGAGGCGACAGGCGAGGGATGCCTTTTTGAAAAAATTAAATAACAAAAATAAAAATTTAGTCAGACTACTGATCCAAATGGCCAAGCCAAGCCAAGAATAGAAGGATAAATAGAAATAATTATAGTATTAAGTCATGTTTATTGAATTTGAAATTAAAATTGAAATTAAATTAAAATTAAAATTATCTTTTATAAAAAAAAATAAAAAATAAAAAAAAAAAAAATGAATATAAAATAAATATATAAATACAAATAATTATGGTATTGCGCGTTGTTTATTGAAGGTAATAAAGTTGAAGGAAATTGAAATTAAAATTATCTTATCTTTTATTGAAATATTTAAAAAAATATATCCATAGTAAAATAAATAAAAATATATTGGATCCTAACCTGTGATTTAGTCTATCGATGGCTCCTGAGCTTTGATTTTGATCAACGATGAAACCCTAAGATGCGATCAAGTCCATCGACCAATATCAGTTTTAGTTTTCCCTGAATCGAGAGTTTCACCGCTGATCAGAATTAAAGTTTAGGAGCCATCTGTATCGTGTGTAGGTGAATATATTTTTTTAATTGAACATAACTTTGTTACAAAACTTTTTGTTATAATTTTTTCAAATTTGATTACGTTTATTTTTTTTTATTTTTGGTATTATTTTTGACCTCTGTATCCTTCTTGCTTTCTTTTTCCATTTTTTTTTCTTGAGTGGTTGAAGGTTGGATCATGGATCAGTCGCAGAGGGGATGGTGCCAGGGTTTGATTGAACGTCTTGGTCTCGGCTGCCTGCTACCTACCAAACCAGATTACTTTACTGACATGTATGGCATGATACATCCTAATACGATCGATGTAGATGTTTATACAGCAAACCCTAAATAAAATTTCTAATCAAGTCTTCTACTCTGGTTATCAAAATTAATTCTTCAACTCTTCTATTCTGATTAGTGAAATCTAAACTTTGAATGAAAATTATCATGTTTTACCGGTGTCACGTAGATGGTGATTAAAGTATTCTGATGGATCGCAGGGAATTACTGAGTCTCGCATATTCGAGGGTAGAACGTTGTGCAAGAGCCGGTGTCGTAGAGACAAAATATTCTCTCAGGGTGAAAGAGGTCTCGGTGATGTTCGTTAAAGTAGTTAGAGAGCGGAGCGGTTGGATCTTGGATCAGTAGCAGAGAAGGTGGTGCCAGGGTGCCAAGGGTTTGATTCGACGTCTTGGGCTCAGCTGTCTGCTACCCACCAAACCAGATTATTATACTGACATAGAAATTGAAGTGTAATTTTCAAATGAAAATTATTGTGTTTCGAAATCTAATCTTGGAATCATTTTACCGGTGTGTTTACATCGCTCGATTACTCACTGTAAAGCCTAATCAAGACAAGGGTTGTGAATAGGATACCGATGCAGGGTAAACCGGCATTAAGTAACAGGATCACAGAGGTGTTAGCCGAGATCAGCCCTGAAACGATCATGTTGATGAACTACGCGTTTCATGACAGAGTATTGCAGCGCTACAGCTTACAGTATACAGGATTATGGTGTATTGTATTGTATTGTCACTACGTGACCTGATTGGATAAATCATTTTGATGAATTGTTTCGATGAATAAAATAGATAAATACATACAATCATCATCTGATATTAATTACGCAAGGTAAGATACTATGCAGTGTCTGTAGGCTTGCTCCGCAGCCATTTGGGATTGAAGAATTTCCATATTGCAGGGCTGCGAAGCAATCCTCGTTTCATCGACGTCTCTTGGCTCGCTTCACTGACATTCCAGATACAGGATTGTCATTTCTCACAAACACTCAGATATATATTGTCCCATCGGACGGAGGATAATCTATTACGAACTCCAATTCCAATCCAAACCGTCGTGAGCATTGAGAACTGTGACTGGTTGAATATTAAACTCATTATTTATGTTTAGCGTAGGACACAAAATCTGAAAAAAAAATCATAAACTCTGTATCAAAACAGCACTGATCAACTATAAAGAAACTGAGTCACTAAAATTTTTTATCAGAGCGTAGCAGTGATTTGAAAATATTATCTTCAAGGTGGGTACCGCCTGTTAATGTTTCTCTTTACAAATGATTCGCCTTGTCTTTCGATTATGAACATGCTAGCTTAGCATGTTACTCGTGTCAATTGGTATGCGGTGGAAAATGCCCCTACTCTTCAGCATTGTGCAACCGACATCCCAGTTTGATGTCCTTCTCGTTAAACATAGTATTCCAGCTGTTCCTGCACAACGCTCCGTAAAATGATTTGGCAGCATTAAACACCTTCACACCCTGTGTTAGCACGAGTCTAGCTATGGAGATGACAGGTCAAAGAAAATCCGAGGCTGCAGCATGTTCTCTGAAATATTAATTACTAATTATTACTAATAATTTATTATTATCAATTATAATAATAATAACTAATAATAATAAATTATTTATTATTATTATTATTATTATTATTATTATTATTATTATTATTATTAATAATAATAATTATCAATAATTACTAATGATTAATTACTAATAATTACCGTGAAGCCCCTTGGCCTACTTGAAAACGGTCACTTGTCCTTGAGGTTACTTGCCGTTTTGAGGTTACGCTCTTACAGATGCACTCGTGATTATGAAAAATAGTTTTACTTACTCATCTTACTCATCTATCGACACGCTAATCAGTCGCAATCCCCTGGATAACGATCATTCGGTGCACAAATAACATTTTGTGGGTGTAATAATTCTTCTCCGTAATAATATGACACCACTTCACTTGTACCCGTCAAAACTCAAGACCGCCATCGATCCATCGATCGGCGCTATAGAACTAGCGGCTACGATCACGGATAATTTTTTATTACCGACTATACCTGACAGCCTACTACTGGAGTTACTGCAGTGTAAGCGAGGAATCGCCCTGTATATAATCATTACCCACTTCGGACTATCTCAGTTTGCTTATTTTTGAAATATCAATGGCATGCGGCCCCCGCCATGGTGCCAGATCGGTAATTTGGCCCGGGAGT
The DNA here is from genome assembly GCA_943736025.1 of Tenthredo mesomela. Taxonomy (NCBI): domain Eukaryota; kingdom Metazoa; phylum Arthropoda; class Insecta; order Hymenoptera; family Tenthredinidae; genus Tenthredo; species Tenthredo mesomela. Next base: position 163,234 of record OX031017.1, read on the forward strand.
CGCGATGAGTTTGACATGCCTGGTTTAGAGGTAGTAGATTCTTGAACGTTCAAAAATCTGTAGTTGTTCAGCTAAATATCATGAAAAATTGGTGTCTCACCAAAAAATGTTTCATACGAAAGGCGTTTCGTTTTTCAAGTAGAATAAAATAACGTAATAAAAAATACGTAGTTTCATTTAAAAAAGTGGAGTTGACCTTGTCGTAGCTTCAGCGCCTCCACCGATAAAAAAAATAGGGTGATCCAGTATGACGGCTGTTGCACGCATAACTTTGCAAATATATCCTCAGGGCGCCTATCGGTAGGCAACCTAGCCCTACACGGCTGCCTCACCGCACCGCGCGCCCCCTCCTCGACGAGCGACCCGCGCTCCGAGGCAGGCTGCCGGCGGAGCTTCCACGCGGCGCAACTACACGGCGCATAGCCATTTCGGTACCCGCGAGTAAAGTAACCCGAGCGCTGAATAGATAAGCCGGCTATCGACTACCTTATCACGATCATCTACATACACGCTTCGGCGTATTAACTATGAGCTATAAGCCTATATTGGTGGATACTCAATAAAGAGACACTTTCTACTTCGAACCAGTTGTTCTCTTTCTTCTGGCTTCATGCCATACCTTTCCCAACACTCCCGACCTCCCCGGCCGAGACACCAGCACCAGCAGTTCCAGTAACAGAGACAGGAGATCACCTACAGCATTAAACACCCGTACTCCTTCAACCTCTCCTAACCTCTGAACTATCAGACATCCCTGTCTCACCTACCACCCCCCTGCCTCATTGATTGGGGAGCCCCTCCATCTAAGGCCCCCATACCATCACGGCCTTCTCGAACAATAAAACTTCTATCTGAAACATTTTTGGATATGATCAATAGTTTGAGTACTATTGCTCTGTAACACTTTAAATGCCTCACTCTGTATATGCATCCTAATATGTGAGCTATTACGAGTCTATGCGCGAACTTATATGCGAGCATATATGCGGACTTCTATGCGCTCATATATGCAGATTTCTATGCGAATCTATATGCGAACTTCTATGCGAGCATTTATGCGGACTTCTATGCGAGCCTATATGTAAACTATAGGGGAACTTATAACATATTTAAATGCGTGCTATATTTTTGCATATATTTATGAATATATGTGCTCATATAGTAAAAATCGATTGCGTCGTAGATTCGTTAATATAGTTAATAATATATTTTCACGCAAAAAACGTAAACGTCGACATCTATGTATTATATATACGAAATCTATTTTTATGAATGTGACATATATGTCAAATATATATTTGCATAGATTTCTCGCATATATATATTTCCGTGCGGGTAGACAACGGGGTATTCCGCGATCAGTATTCACACGCGACAGGTAGACAAATTGGACATCATATTGTAGAGACGTAACTCGTGTCGTCGGCGGGATAAATTATATTTACTGCAGTCAGAAGTCAGAGGGTGAATATATTAGTAACCGAACCGCGAGGAGTCGCAAGGAATTAAGAGGGAGAAGATGGTTGCACCCGGTCGTGTGATTATCTCGGGGGGAATACCAGCCTACTGCATCCGAATGCTTGTAACAATAATTTTAAGCCAGCTTAGCGTAAGGGGCCAGCTAATCAGGCCCGATCACGTATATCGGAGCCTGATATCTGGCGTACATGACTATTTCAACAACACTTGCATTTTGCTTCTACACGCGACGGTTGAGCCGATGTCCTCGGAAGGTATAGTATATATACCTATATATATATACAGAGCGATTCTGTGGATAGTAACGCGCCTAAAAGATAGGCAAACGGGAAACGCCTGCATTGAGCAGATCAAACATAAACGATTGGGTTTTATTTATTACGTGGGAATAGTACTTTTCGATACTAGTGCGAAAGTGTTGATTCTCGGACGAGTGTGAAGTTTTTCGCCCGAGCGAAGCGAGGGTGATAATCACACGAGTCGAGAATCATCTTTCGCACGTGTATCGAACTTCATTTTTCAACACAGCGCGCGTTAAGTTGAATTTTATGCACGCGAAGCGTGCGCAAAATCGAACTTTGCGCACGCCGTGTGGAAAATATATTAGACTAGTTCAAAAAACTCGAGTATTCTTTTTTTTTCGAAGTCACGTCTTTAATAGCTGTAGGCAGAGGAAATAGGACGCCAGTTAAAATTTGAGACCTAAATATTAATATTTCGGGGTTACTGAACGCAATTTTTCATTTTCTATTTGATTAACATGGGAAATTTTTTAAAATTATTTCTGAATTTTGTAGCTCAGTAACGCGGCAATGTACATAAAGATCCGATACATATTCTTATACGAAATTTAATGCTCTACAAAAAAGTTCTCTTACAAATTTTTGATAACTCAACTTTTTCTTTTTATCATTCAAGGTTAAAGTTTTATTTCAACCTTGAATAACTTTTGAAAGAGTTGAATTATCGAAAAATTACAAGAAACCTTTTTTATAGAGCAATCAATTTCCTATAAAATATGTATCGGACCTTTATATACGTTGCCTCGTTACTGAGCTACAAAATTCAGGAATATTTGAAAAAAAAATTCCCTGCTTAATCAAATGGGGAATGAAAAATTGTGTTCAGTAACCACTAAATATTAATATCTAGGGCTGAAATGTTAACTGGCGTCTTGTTTCTTCTCCCTATACAACTATTAAACTTTTGAACGTGACTTTGAAAAAAAAAAAAAAAAAAAAAAAAAAAGAACAGTCAATTCTTTTGAACGAGTCTGATATGTATAACATAGCGGTATATGTATATACCCAATAGTACATGGCTCTCTTGCGATAAGTTAATCGCATCATCACTTATCAAACACGATTCATTTTTCAGGCACGAAGAACGCCGTACTTCTGCGGAATCTCCAGATGTACTTCTCTCACGAAAGACACACTCGTACCGCAATTATGGATATCGATACATTTACAACAAAAGTAACTGCACCGGCACAAAAAGTTTTTGGATTTCCCACAATCAAGTTTAACGCAATTACTTCCTTTCATTCGGCAGATCGGCTCCAACTACTTCAGAATCAAGCGACCACTCTTCGTCATCCTCAACGACCAAGGCAGCGTTAGACAGCTTTTAACGAGTGTAAATATTCTTGAATTCTCGGAGATACCCGATCTTCCGAGAATAGTTGTATGAAAACAAATCACCCTGTATTATGTTTTTCTTCCAAACTGTCGAACATACGATAAAGTATTCAGTTGCGGGAATATCAATGATTTGACATTAAAACATAAGCCCTGAAATATAGTCTTTTTCTGTATTATACCTACACTTATATAGGAGCAATGCATATACATTATACCTTATTCACTATATGCGTGTGAAAACAGCAGGTCTCTACATGGATAACAATGGCTTACCCAACTTGGATAATATTCTTCAGCGAGGGTACCAGAGCTAGTGATTTCTTCTCCAACATGAACATACCCTTCGACTGCGAGTTCATGATCTCTGAGAGTAACGGGACGACGGAAGTAATCACGGAAATTTACCGGGTCTCGCCAGGTGACGTGCTGAGAACTATACCGTTTGGCATTTGGAGCCCAAACGATGGCGTTAGGACAACGAACACGACCTTATACAAGAGGAGAAGCAATCTATTTGGTAAAACTCTTCGCGTCACGGCGATCGAGGTGAATGAATCACCCGTATAATTACGCCTATATATATATATATATATATATATATATATATATATATGTGTGTGTGTAATCAATAATTTCTGTGCAATGAGTATGCAATACCTGTGCGATAATAACGGTACGAAAAAGAATGCGTATATGTTGTACTGGAATATATTCTATAGAACCCCCCGATGTCGACGATCCTTAACAACGAACGCGGTGAGATGAGCGGAGTTGGGGGGATGTTTGGCCGAATCTTGGAAATACTCAAAGATGAAATGAATTGCACGTGAGTATAATGTAGGCAATGGGTGAATATTGAGGCTAGGTTGAACTTTTCTCGCCTGCAGGTTTCTCCTTGAGTCCGTCGGCTTCGCCCTCCTTCGCCTTCAGGCTATTCTTCTCCTTTCCTTTCCTCAATTCCTCCAGTTGTCTGGCTGTCTGTTTCTTGAAATACTGATCCTGGCTAGCCGAACCCCTCTCTTCCCAAATCTCTGTCTTCGTTCCATCACCCTTTCGCCTTCGACGTTCCGAGAATAACCTGTCCCCCCGACAAATTCTCACAGCTCTCCACAATCCCCGTCTGAGCATCATCGCGCGATCGTTCAAGCCGCGCATCCCTATACCATATTTGGTCAGCGTGTATCTTTCCGGTGAATAAGCTAGGAGGAAACCTAGACCGTATCCTGCTCGAAAATTTGGGCGATTTTTCAAAAAATCAAATGTTCGCCTGGAGATGGTTTGACGACTTCGCCCGAATTGTATTGTTTTTCGATTTTCCATTTTTTCAAACCCATGTGGCGGTGGGATAGCGGTGGGAGATTGTTTCGAATCCTTTCGTCTACAGGTTCGAATACATCGAGGGAAAAGCGTGGGGCTCGTTATCCGCGAACGGTACCTGGAACGGGATAATAGCCTTGTTGAACGACAAAAAGGCCGACCTAGCAGCAAGTGAACTAGTGATAACCACGAGACGAATCAACGTCGTAGATTTTACGATACCAATCATATCATCCAGGTGAAAATTAGAAATTGATCAGTTTTAATATTTAGATCACGGTAGTTTACACAAGTCGATGTGTGCAGATTTCACACCTACATCGCAAGACCATCGTTTACATTTGTAAAGTGGAAAGGTTACACGGAACCTTTTGCCGCCGGCATCTGGATGTCAGTTGGTTCGTTGATCATCCTGTCGGGCATTATCATTGTTCTCACGGAATACGCGGGGTCCCAATATAACCGGCGCGGGAATTCAAAGAATCCAAGATTAATGGAGACCATATTCCTCGTCTTCGGAGCTTTTTGCGGCCAAGGTAATAGTATACAACACGCGTACCCTCCTCCGTATTATCAAGGGAATATGGAAGCCTGGGAAGTGAACTATAATGCAATTCTGATAGACGATGATCTTGGGTGCACGGAAAAAAAGAAACAGTGAAATTTCACAGGGCCACACAGTTCGCGTTGGACTCGAGTGCATTGCACTGATGTATTTAAAAGTTTACAATACTGAACTGTATAATAAACCAGAGACTTTGACAGTGACTTTGACAGTGTTCACTGGTTTATTCACAGTTCAGTACTATTGTAAACTTGTAAATACATCAGTGCGATGTGCTCGAGTCCAACGCGAACTGTGATGGCCCTGTGAATTTTACTGTTTCTTTTTTTCCGCGTGTGAAGCTTATTCATGGACTTCGATATTTATTCCCCCGTTACACCCACCGTAGGCATGTTACCCTCGCCGTTGTCAACCACGAGAGCTGTCCACCTGGCCATTCACCTAACATCCGTAATTTTGCTTGCGGCCTACTCCGGGGCTCTCGTCAGTATCCTGGCCGTTCAAATCTTCGTTATGCCCTTCACGACTATGGACGGCCTCTTGAGAGATGGAACCTACAAATTCGGGGTTGTACCCCATTCCGCGGAATACAATCTATTCAGCGTAATACCTGTCGATTATATACCTTATATGCCTTATATTATTATTACACCAACCGATTATACAGTTATATAAGTATACGCTGCGCAATTACTACGATCCAATTATAATTACACAACATTCTTATGTCTAATATGTATAACCAATTCCGGTTATAGAATACAACGGACGAGGTACTCCGAGCTTTGTTCGAAGAGCGGATGGAGCCAGTTGAGGAGCTACCGCGGAGTTATCTCGAAGGCTTGCGGCGCGTTTGTCAGAAGCCCGGGTACGGATTCATGACTACGGACACTATAGTAGGTGCTCTCGAGAATCGCGTCGATTGCATACTCGAGGCACTGGAAACTATGCTGCAAACATCGTTGGCGATGGCTGTACCAAAGAACAGCCCCTATCGCGGCATTATCAACTCAAAGTACGAATTACTTGTTCAGATTCAGATGTGCCTACCTGAAACCCTATAATATCTATAATTCATATGTATAGCATTCTGATGATAAGAGACAGCGGCATTCTGGATCGAATAATTAAGTCCGAGTGGCCGGTTAAATTCACGAAGGTACGATCATTTCGTAGCAGGTAGGTAGGTATAATACACTGGCATTGGTATATACTAATTTCTTTACACATATGACTGGTATATGGGCTATAATGGAATGGGTGGCGGGACTGATTATCCCCCGGCAGGTTGAAGCAGAATGGACCTCCGTTGAATTTGGAGATATTGTGCCTCTGATAATCGTACTCATCTGCGGTATAATTTTCGGGAGTGTTATAACATGCGTCGAACGGTTTATTATGTGGCAATCGTATTCACGACTCAAGCGAAGAATACCGCGACAACGTTAAAGCACGAGGACGTGCAGCCGCTGTTCCACCTATAGTACATATCCTATCTATATCGTATATAGTATATAACAGAATAACAGGGTGCTGCACCTACATTTGCGCCACGTTCTTCGTATGGTGATGTGACAGTGAATAGGGTCTACGGTAGTAATATATATATATATATATATATATATATATATAGGTCTAAGTATAGATAATTATGTAAGTGATAAAGCGATGGATATTGACGTTTGAAAATTTTCGAACGAGCCCGCTCAGCAGAATGGGAAAGAAATATAATAGACCTGCGAAGAGCAGGGATTACCTATATATATATATACGACCTAAACAGTGACCTATACAGAGTATTCAAAGTTTGAACAATGAGAGAAAAACAAACACCTATTCCCTATGTGTATACCCGCACGCACACATCTGTATTTATATAATAGCGGTGTACGAGCTGTTACAGAGGTCGCGTGTGCCCTTTCGTATTAAGCCGGTTAATAATTTCGTTGAAATTCTCAAGTGGCTTGAAATATTGTATGTATAAATATTGTATGAATAAAGTCTGTGAGGTGCAGTGTGATCGATCATGCATTCGATCGCCTGAGCCGGATTCAAAAATTCTGTGCGCACCTGCAGCGAGACGATCAACTATACCTATACCCCACGTAGACAGTAGGAAAGAATCATGGAACGAGTCGTGAGTCAGCAAAAGCGGCCAAACGTGAGTTTGTCAGACAGAATTACTCTTACACTTTACCATATCGTACTTATATACTATATATTATACTAGTCAAGCTTATAACGAAATAAATGGTGCGTATGAAGGCACTATACGAGATCGGTCGTCAGAAATTAGTATGCATAGAGGTTTTCAGAGCTTTTCAGGATTGTTTAACGTATTCCGCATGGATAGTATATCTATACATATATAATATACATATATATATATATACATCTGTATGCGCACAAACTCCGGCCGCGCCCGTACACTATTCACACATATTCCTTCTTGTGTACATGCATACATTATGGTATATAGGCATGTAATGTGTAACCTGAATTTCGCAGATTTGGCAGATACCGGCGATCCCGCGGTACGAATACGCCGACACACCGTCCAAGAGTGGAGGTTTCGAGAAAAGAAGACTGTCCTTGCGGTCAGAGAATAGTGCAACAAAAACAGAAGCGACAACAATAACAACGACAACACCGCAATCGTCAACTTCGTTATCCCGGCAGGCAACGGGATTGCCGCAAAAGCAGCCCGGGAAAGAGAATGAATCACCGTCTTTTATTCAGGGCCATGCTGCAGGCGGGAAGCTCCGAGCGACGGCGATTACCAAGAGCACAATCAAGCGAAAGAAGTCATTGAATCATATCAACTGTATCACCGATTCAGAGAAGAAGATCATAAGAAGACGTTTGTCAGGCGATTATGACGAACAATTATCCACATCGAACAAATTTCAACAGCTGGCGAACCCGATCGAGCCAATAGTTTTTTCGTCAACAGTCGTACAACCTGCACTGCATAAGGCTGAGTTTAACAACCGCAACGACCATACGCAGAGATTTTCTGTATACGATGATTCCGCTGATGTGGATTCCGCGGGTCGTGATGTCAACGAGACAATATCTGAATCGTGTGATATCTCGGAAGACGACCCTTCCGCGATACCTCGTAATCTGTCTTTTCTGTGGAAAAGCTACCGAAGATACAAATCACGTGAAGAAGATCGCCCGGCTTCGATATCCAAATCAGCCGAGGAAAAGATGAAAGCCAAAGAGTCATCGGCAACGCAGCCATCAGAATTTCTCGACCCAGTTTCGGCTCCGGACGATCAAGAAATCTCTACCGTCGAATTTCGTATAGAAAGGGTCGATCGCAGCGGCGCGGGCGGCGGCAGGACGCCTGCGATGATCAATTGTCGGAAGGTCAAATCAGGCTCGAATATTGGACGACTGAATGTACCGCTGAGAAAGGGTGAAGATATATCACCGTTGAAGAGACGCATGAATCAATTGAAACAATTAGGAATAATCGCGGGACTTAGATGTCAGGGAGGCAAGAAAGGTGCGACCGCGAAGGTCGTCACAGAGGATAATCTCTCGAATTCAAAAATTGGGTTGAAATGTATGGAAGAGGTGAGAAAAATTAATAAGTCGATGGTACCGCGCTCCGATCGGAAGGAAAAAGAAAAATATGACATCCAGAAGAAGAGCATGGACCCGTCGACCGGAGCGATACAGAAGCCGAATCGTTATGCCAACCCCGAGGTGCAGAGACGAATCACTGAAGATATCTCTACATGTGTAGAGGCACAGTTGAATCAAATGATTGACCACGCGACCGATGATCAAAGCCAAAAGTCGATCACAGATGTTGTCAAACCTTTGTCCAAGTCCACACGGAAGGAGTCTGCGGCTGGATCAAGTCGTCTGTTATCTAGTGAACCACCGTTGCCGAAATCTTGTTCGTCTTCATCTATGGAAAAACAACGGGAGCAGCGGAAACCAAACGTGATTACTGGTGAACACCTAGTCCCAACATTTTGTCAACCGACCCTGCGCGACAAATCGACGGACCTAAAGGATGACTTCATCGAGTTCGTATACGATGATCCTGTCGGCAATCGTCAAGACAAACTCGGGTCAACGAATGATAATATTTTCCAAAATCATTCATCATTCTACGACTCGGTATATAACATGATCATAGCAACCGTGGTTACGGCGCCCGTTCCTATTGAACAACAACAGTCAACTGAAAACAAGCCTGCGTTCGCAGGGTATCCCTGGATTAAGGAAGATGCAGCTCAACTTGATATTTACGAGGGTGATTCGAAATTTGATCGAAAAATTGATTATACAGATTCACGCGAACGGGTTAAAAATTTCAGTGATAAATTGCACACCGCTGTTGCATTATTCAAGGACGAGCTCAAATCACCGTCATCTACCGGGATCGCGTGCGCGCCGCAGATACAGACAGTAATTAAAAGACAGCCTGCAATCGTGACGGACGGGGATGGGTCTAGAAAGATTACACGTGGTGGATGTGTAGTCGGAGAACGCATTGAATTGCCGTCTTATAGGAACAGAACTTCAGCCAACCTAACGGCGGTAGCAACTCCGACATTTCATCCCGGAGGCACGAGCCATCGTATCCCGGATACAGATGCAAGAAAGGTATCTTATTCAACCTGTCCTTTATAGTATAATGTAAGCAAATCTTTGAATGAACGCAATCGAGCCGCGATTCCATAACGTATAACTAATAATTTTCTGCCCCGATCAGGTGGTGAGGCCCAATCTTAAGATTGGAACCGATCCAGGGTCACGGACAATTAGATCTGCAGGAAAAATTCCCGGCCTTTTCCATGATACACCGTTAGAAATTCGATACACGACGGACTACACAGAGGAGACAATTGATATCGAGCACGCAAGAGAGAGACATTGCTACAAAATTTCTCACACATTTTTGAAAGGAAGAGCCGTAACACCGGAACAGAGGAGAATCGTTGTAAATTTCTTAATCAGCGTTCACGTGAGTTGATATAGACGTACTAATATTTGTTAATTTGTACCCATACGCAATTAATTAATACCTGCGATCGCTGAAATTGATTGAATTGAAACCCATATATTATATATATATACGATAATTTCAATGTATAATATTGTTGCCGATTGAAACATTCAGGCCTACCTTCTGACCAGCTCTAGCACCTTGTACCAAGCGACCAAGATGTTCGACGCGATATTGGATATTAAGGACGTATCGGTGAAGGAGCTTCAACTTGTAGCACTCGGAGCCTTGTGGATCGCGATAAAGAACATGGAAACTAGAACTCCGACCGTGAGTATGCATATGGGACAACAGTAATAAGATTGGAAATAATTTCTCGCGACCGTGTATATTATATTACCGCGTATACGCTTGATATAATATGTACCTAATCCCGCGTAAGCCTTTTATAATGGGTATATATGATTAATATTCACGGAGAACTGCAGGCAAGCGAGATGATATCCTTTGCGAAGGATATGTACAACGCCAAAGGGCCAGGCCTACTGTGCAAGTGTGAACGAAAAATTTTAAAGACCCTCGGCTTCAACATCAGATTCCCTGATCCGTTCTACATATCAGCCTACTACCTGCAGCAGTGGTCATCCTTGCGAACAATCTCGAACGAACCATCGATCCTGAAGACCATCTACCACTGCGCCGGCTACCTCGTATGCTATTATACATAAATTCTATATATACGTCGCATTTATCTATATATAACATGTATTTTATGTTGCGGAGATTATCATCGAATCAACTGTTAAACGCTTGTTCCATATACGTTTCATATAGATGGACGTTGCTCTCCTAGATGAAAATTACTCCACTATGCCGAGTGAACTGCTGGCAATCTCTGCGACGCGAACTGCTGTTCATCTGGTAGTGATAAATACATCGTGGGAACGCTCGGTGAAGCACTTGTCCTGGGATAACGAGAAATTTACCGGGTATGTATACGTATTTGCGTATACGCATACGCGCATATACATTTTTATTATATATAATATATGTATAATTCGGCGGGTTCAAAGTGATTCGTCAAGCTGTCCAGAATTCATTTTCCTCGCAACCATTTTCCCTATCCAAGATATATCGCGAGACAAAATCTTCATTGTCTCATTCGCTTTAACTTGTTCTTTTTTTTTTTTGTATTCTTTTTGTTTCAAAATTCATCTGGGACTTGACAGATACACGCAGGAGATAATAGATCGCGTCGTAGGACCGTTGCTCAAAGGTGTCCTCGCCTCGGCCGAAAAGAATTCTCCGATCGGCGCGGTGTACAAGAAATACAAAAACGTTAGATACGACAACACGAGCGATTACTTGGTTGTGAAAATAAAGAAGCTGCCGGGCCTGAACCGCGAGAAGTAAAACGAAAACTCGTGATCTTATTATGTGTATCGGTTTATGGCTCCAGCTATTATAGGTACTTTTATATTATATAGCTGCAGGAGTCGACAACCCCGAAAATGGTTCTTCTATTATACTTTTTTTTTTTTACTTTTCGAGGGTGTCAAACTCGCGCGATATACAAGCAAAATCCCTAAACATTTCTTCCCCCAATAGTGATCTAGTAGATAGGTTTAGAAATTGCTTTTTCTATATAGAATCGCGCGAGTTTGAGATATGAATTTACGAAATATAATAAATATACGATGCCCAATTCTTTTTATATTCAATTCTATATAATTAATGTATTATCCTATAATATATCGAGGGTCTGCGATAGTTTAGATATATATGCATAACATACCATACGTCATGTTTCTGCACAATCTATAGGTTTGACGGTCGTATGCGTCATGCGGTAGATAGTCCAGCGTATTATACACTCGCGAATTTGAATAATATTAATTGCAACTGTGTGCTTGTACAATATATCTATATATTTATATACCTATTCACGGCTAAGCGCGAGAGCCGGTGAATCATTATACATTATGTTCAATAAACGATGCATACAATCCATCCTATATTGAAAAAGTCATGATTATTTCATCCTTATCCATTTGCGTACGTATAGACAGTGTGCGATTTTCAGAAAATTCACACTCCGAAAAAATACTCCACCCGCCACATACCTATATCTGACGAGTAGGTATGTGTATACGTATAATACATATATTCATATCTGTGTATACGAAGTGTTACACAACCAAATCAGTATATAAACTCTAGGGTGCATAATTGTATAATAAAGGGCTTTAATATGGATATTCGTACGATTGGTATACATTTGTCAGTCCCTAACGTGAGGGCTTATTCATCTATAAGTTCGGCGATTCCAAAATAACTAAATTTAAAGAAATAACGATTATATTCTTGTATGGGTATAAAGTTTATCTATATGTATAGGTATTATTATATGTATATGTATCATTCTGATATCATGGGAATATAGTTTCATTTTTATACACATGCTCGCAGGAGAGTAAAAATCTCTCACTCACACAATAATTATATAGTATTATGAATTATCGGTTAATTATTGATATTGTGATCGTTGAGGATAATTTGAACGCTCTCACCGTCATCATCGACGAGAAACTTTGCCTCTTTGTAGTGTAACAAGTTGCGGCTCCTCTGTACCTTCCACGCTGTATAACCAGCCCTGTACATAAGAGGAAGCGGGTCGAAGTGTCCATCCCTAGCCAAGGCGTCGTTGTAATCCCATTGATTATCCGCAAGGCGATGCGCGTGTCTCTTAAGCGGAGTTCTATACACGGAGTTCTCGAGCATATTCTCCTTGGGTGGCAATACGACATTACCCTTCAGCACCGCAAGGAAGTATTGAACCTATTGGTATAGAAACGCATATACGTAATAATTAGGCCTATGCCTACCACATACCGTACAATAACATGGGAAAAAATCAGCGCACGTAAACTGTGAACCATTCATGCACAAACATCGCGGATTTTTCGTGAAATTAATCTCAATAGCTGGCCAGCTGGAAATCTCATATCAATATAATATATTATATATATATACATATATACATATATTATATATATAGTATACTATACATATATTATATGTATAGTATAAGAAATTGACGGTTCTGATAACTATCGTCGATTTTGCATTTGAAAGGTTACACTGAATGTGCGCAGCGTGAATAAAGTCGCGCCGAAGTCTTACTTGTATGTGAAACATTGGAAAAGGTATAACCGAAGCGGGAATCCCGATGAAGCACATTGTAGGGTATTCGACGTTTATCAGATGTCTGTAAAGAGGGTGAACATAGTTGTCCTCCACGTTGATCTTGCACGACTCGCTCAGAAATGGAAAACTGTAATTGTACCCTGTGCAGTAAATGAACGTGTCCGCCAACACGGATGTCCCATCTTTGAAGACGAATCGGTTACCCTCCACACGGGTGACACCCATTGTCTCAGTCATGTTCGACAGCAAGGTCGAACCGAACCTATACATACGTATATGTGCATATACATGCACACCTTTCATTATAATATACACACCTACATGTTAATGGTATCAATTATATAATATGTCCAATGGTGCAGATAATACAATTTTACCTCGGCGTATTGTGACTGATATAAACGTGACGGGCGCACCCCGCAAGTTCAATTCCAATGTCAGCCCCCGACGAAGCCGCTCCCAAGATGACAACGGTTTTATCTGTAAACGGCTGAGGTCTACGATAATCGTGACTGTGGAACGCTTGTCCAGAAAAAGTTTCGATACCAGGTATGGAAGGAATATTTGGTTCGAAAAAGTGGCTGTACAGATTATAATATAAAGGGTATAAATCATGTTATATATATTATGAAAGTGTTGAAAAGGCCCGATGTGTGTAGACATATGTATTATGTATAGACATCTAGAAATGTATCAGCACGCATACCCGTTGGCACAAATCACGGCGTCAAATTCTCTTTCCTCTATAGTCTGGTTGGTCATGTTTTTTATTCTCACTTTCCAAAGCGTACGGCCGGGAGAGAAGGAAGCCGAGGGTGCAAGGCTTGGCTGGGTGTCGGGTCGTATCGTATCGATTCTGGCCTTGAACTGAAATTGAAAACGGAATAGTTTCGCGTTTCTCGTTTCATATACCGCAGGCTCGATAGCTGGATTTTATGAATAAATAGGTGTATCATTGAGATTTGCATGTATAAATGTATAGTATACACGTAATGTATGTATTGGGGTGCTTCGTTTTGGACAAACATTTTTTTTTTTCCCCTCCATCGATGAAATATTGTTGTATGGTACTTGAAAAGAAATTCCCTCAAAGTTTGATTCCAATTCTAACACCAATCTGAACAGTTTTCAAATTTTCCCATTTAAAAATCATGTAAATCTAACGAATTTTTTTGTTCGCAAATATCTAATGCTCAGCTGCATTTTATGATATCGTCTTAGAATGAAGATTACCATGTAGAGAATTGATTATTCTTCAAAAATGCCTATCGTGATCTCAGTGTAACTCAAGTGGTTCTGAGATCACAATCGGGCACTTTTTAGGAATAATCAATTCTCTACATGTTAATCTTCATTTTAAGACGACACCATAAGATACAGCTGAGCATAAGATATAATTGAAGAAAAAACCGTTGGATTTACATGCTTTTTAAATGAGACAATTCGCAAACTATTTATAGATTGGTGTTATAGAATGGAAATTAAGAGCTCAAACTTTCAGGGAATTTCTTTTTGATTACATAGTATACGACAATATTTCGTCAATGGAATGAAAAAAAAAAAATATATTCATCCAAAACGGAGCACCCTTCATATGTATGTAATATTTGAAGCCAATACCGTTATATATTTACGCAAGTCAAAGTGATTGGCGTAATCTTCCAAATAAGAAAGGACCTGAGTATGCGTGATGCAGCTTCGCGCGCCGCCACCCATCCTTCGCCAGTCAGGGAAGTTCATTATTTCACTTGGCAAATTTGTTCTGTAATCGGCATCGAAGTGCAGGGATATAATAGGTATACATATATATATATATATATATAATATATTAGACTGTTTCAAAAAAAAAAAATTTTCAAAGAACATTGAAAAATCGTCAGAGTATGTCTAAACAAAGACCCTGTTCAAATGTGAGCCGTTAATATTAATATTTAGAGGTGGCGATTTTCATTCTTCCATTTCCATTTAAATAACATGGAAAATTTTTTTTCTGAACTTCCGAATTCTATTACTCAGAAACGAACTATCTTACAATAATAACTAAGATAGCTTTTTGTAGCAAATTTGACGCTCTATAAAAAAGGTTTGAATGAAAATTTGCGTGAGGCGAGCCGTTTCGGAGTTATCAAGCCTCAACCATTGAACTGTTCAAAATAATGATAATTTCTACTTATACGCGAAAAAATCGACTCATATAACTTAAATACCCACTATTATCAACTTTAAAACCAATATCCATAAATTTTCAATTCAATGTTGATCAAAAAATTTTATTAATCAACAATAAGTGATTGATTTTTTTGATCAATAATCAAAAATACGGGTATATCACAAATAAATGATGAAATTTCATCATAAATTTTATTTACAATGCATCAATAATTCATTTCAATTTAATTTTAATTTTGATTTTAATTTTGAACAGTTCAATGGTTGAGGCTTGATAACTCCGAAACGGCTCGCCTCATGCAAATTTTCATTCAGACCTTTCTTATAGAGCGTCAAATTTCCTACAAAGAGCTATCTTAGTTATTATTGTAAGGTAGTTCGTTTCTGAGTAATAAAATTCGAAAGTTCAGAAAAAAATTTTCCCATGTTATTTAAACGGAAATAGAAAATTGAAAAGCGCCACCTCTAAATATTAATATTAAGGGCTCACATTTGAACGGGGTCTTTGTTTAGACATACTCTAACGATTTTTCAATGTTCTTTGAGAAAAATAAAATAATCGCTTTTTTTCTATATATATATATATATATACCGCGAGGACCAGGTGAAAGAGAATGGTCCATCCGCCCAGGCAGATAATATTTCGTATTTTTAGGGGGATAGCCACTCGTTGCGCTGAAAAAATCCCTAGGGTGATTTTGGCGCGCGGTCGATGTAACTCGGCAGCCATTGTTGATACAAGCCGGCTGACTGTCAATACATCGCGGAAGGTAGACAAGTGTGGTTATGTTCGTTTATTTGAAGCAAATGATGAATAAAGTGAATAAAACCTACGTGAATAAGCTAGGAATATTTATCAAAAATCGATCAATCAGTTTTAAATGATATCTTAATGCAATCAACGAATTAACTTAAGCTATAACTGGAAATTTATCAGAATCAAAGAGTTCATCGAGAACAACCAATTCGAACAAAATTATTGATTGTATCCTGGGGTTGAGGCATCAATAAATATCCATAGCTTATTCACGTAGGTTTTATTCACTTTATTTATCATTTCCTTCAAATAAACGAACATAACCACACTTGTCTAACTTCCGCGATGTATTGACAGTCAGCCGGCTTGTATCAACAATGGCTGCCGAGTTGCATCGACCGCGCGCCAAAATCACCCTAGGGATTTTCAGTGCAACGAGTGGCTATCCCCCTAAAAATACGAAATATTAGCTGCCTGGGCGGATGGACCATTCTCTTTCACCTGGTCCTCGCGGTATATGTTTGAGAGTCAATGCGTTATTACAGCAATAGCATAGCATGCGCATATAGCTGCTGCATAATAGATTTAAACAGGTAATGATTGTACAAATAGGCATGTGAGTGAGTTTTTTTTTTTTTATAGCTGGAGACCGGAGGGGTTAATTTAATTGACTAAGCGCTTTGGTTTTCATTTTAGTCAAGCTGATATTAGTCGCTCCTAGTTTTACAGAATATCAAATATCATTAGAACCTCCGGCGCGGTCGTCGAGACTGCGGGCATGAGCGGGTAGCTCGTCTGGCCACGAACGTGTTCGACTACTCACGCGCGTCTGACAATGCAGCCGCGCGGCTTTAAAATTTGTCCGACCACGCAATGAGTCGACTACTTGCGTGGCGTCTTACTGTCACGGTTTTACCTACTCGTTCGACGGACGTTTAAATATTAGCCCGAGATCTTCCTATGACTCGCCTTAGCCTTGGCTCTTAGCCCTCGATATAGGTATGTATATCATTCATTCATATGAATGAGTTGAAATGAACATTATCATTTATACATATATATGTCTTCAACGTATAATAGGTATAATATACAGTTAAATCGGGGTAAGTGGTATACATATTTATATACATCGTTAAATTTGGGATAGAATCAACCCCTGTGCAGATCACCTGAGATTCTCATACATGCTGGAGTGAACCTCGGCTCCGACGCTCTCGCTGTACACCCACGTGCCGCCGACATGGTCAGTCTGTTCATAGGCCGCTATCTCGAATGCCGCCTGGTCACTCGCCAGGTGACGCAATGCGCAAAGACCTGCGGCACCAGCACCGATAACGCATACGCGTAGTTTCCTCTCCGCTCTGAACATCTTTGCCAAGCTTCGAAACGAAAATATATACTCACCTATATATGTATGGGTATATATATACCAATGAACGACGTTGAGATTATATTCTCTCCGATATATCTATATTATACCTATGGGTATATATACTTTAAAACACTCTCTACACCCGCGGCTACTCGACTCAGATGCCTTTCAGCTTTTACGACTTATATACACCCATCTAGAGGAATAACAAAGTACAATGTTAACCACGATCCCGGTCAGACCGGAAGATAACACTCAACAGCAGCGATAAACCGCCGAATCAGAATCGCGTCAGTATTATACCTACCGCATATAGGAGATATGTATATATATCTTATACATATATAGGTATATAGGAGTGTCGCACATATCCTACGTCACATACATGTATGATATATACCTATATAATATGAGGTATATTTTACTATACGTACATGTGAGAAATCTGGTAGATCCGTGTTTTACTGCATACGCGTATACATCGCCAGTATACGTGATTATTATGGCCTCATATACGAGGCACGTTATCTCCTGCAGGTTCCGATGTTTATCTAGATATAGCATGTCGCCGCAGCCATCAGACCGACAGTTATTTTCCTTTTTATGCTCATAATATTTAGCGGTAATCACACGAAACACACGCAGAAACGCGTATCATTATATTCATGCAGTATTATATCTTATCTCCTCTGCGGCTTGTATATTATGAATAATAAGTGAACTCGCGTGCGTTATACACTCGCTGTATGTTAGGATATATAGTTAGAAAATAAAAAATAATTAAATAGACCGCGAATTCCTTCGTATCAATTGGCGCGGCGTCTGACCCCATATATGTTTTGCAGGTCCTCATTGCAAATCAACGGAATCTATACCTATCCTATACGCCTGAACTATGCGAAAGAAAAAAACACTAAAACAGTATGAATCGGCGGAAAATGGGAATTCGCGAGTGACGGATATACGGGAATCGAGTTGAGACGAAATCGTTTAATAGCATTTGAAATATATATGTTAACACTAGCCTAAATAGCATACATATGTAACATATATGTATATAATATTACATAATAATATTAATGTTTTTTTTTTTTTTTCTTTTCTTCTAATAATAAAAATTAATCTACAGATATCCAGTTCTGAGCAATTATATATATATTCTATGTTACAATGAATTATATATTTGAATCGTTGATCTCATTCAATTTATTATAATCGTTGTAATATAATAAGTGCGAAGGGAATCAATATATATCGTACGTACGCGAAGCCATTCAGTAGATATACATATATACCTATACCTATATTTACGAATTGTACAAATTCTTATAAATACTACACGCGATCGAATTACCCTCGCGCACGACGCTATATATATATAGTATATGGTTATATATAATATTAGTATATTAATAGTTTAGGCCAACGTGCGAATAGTTGTAACGATAATTATAATTATAATATATATGCAATTTATTACCTAAGGGATATTAGTTGTAAATAATTAATAATAACATACAATCAAGGTTGGCCAATATTTTACAGAAGAGGCATTTACCTCCGACAGCTCCCCTGCAAGACACGAGCGAATGTACAGTACCGTTCATGAGTTCGGGGTGATCTCCCGAATTCTCGATCGAGACGGAAAGTTAAATATCTCAGTCAAAAAAAGTCGTAGCCAAATAGTCCATGTAGCATTTGAAAGTAGAAAGAACCAGCTTTACTTTGATTCTTTTTTTTTTTTTTTTTTCTTGTTCAATTTAGCACGATTTTTTCCGCACTCAATAGATAATTTTAGACATGACCGTTTTTGGCGATTTTCATACTTTTCGAAAGTCGCGTGTAATTCTCAAGTTACGCTGCATTTTCTAAAGACTGACGTTCCGCACAAAAAGTTGAATAACTTGAAGAAAAGTAATCCCAGATTTTTTTTCAAAAAACCGTCTTACAGCCAAATTTAACACTTTCAAGACTCACTGAGAAAAAATTTTCATTGCCATTTCCCAAAGAATCACACGCGACTTTTGAAAAGTATAAAAATCGCCAGAAACGGTAAATTATCAACTGAGTGCGGAAAAAATCGTGGAAAATTGAAAAAAAAGAATCAAAGTAAAGCTGGTTCTTTCCACTTTCAACTGCCACCTGGACCATTTGGCTACGATTTTTTTTGACCGAGATATTTAACTTTCTGTCTCGAACGAGAATTCGGAAGATGATCCCGAACTTGTGAACGGTACTGTATACTGTGCTCGTTTCTCATAATATAAAGATACAGGTCAAACTCCAATCGCATCAGTATTCTATCTCTCGTATTATAATCATGATTGTAATAATTGTAATCATAATCATAATAGTAATAATGATGATGAGAATAATAATAATGATAATAATAATAATAATAATAATAATAATAATAATAATAATAATAATAATAATAATAATAGTCATGAAAGACAATAGATAATTAATGATAATGACAAAGATGATAATGATTTATGACGATAACAACAACAAAGATAATAACTGGAGGTGTAAAAACTTACGAGACTGTAAATATACCCTCGCATACCTACATGGTTTAAGTATAACATTTGTGTGTGTGTGTGTGTGTATACGTGATCAATGCACAACGTTTTCATATCATATATATATTTATATATTATATATATATATATATATATATATATTAATATATATATATATATATATATATATTTATAATATATTTGGTTGATATAATTATTATTAAATACCACCCAGACGTAATTTTTATTAAGGTGATGAACGATGATTAAGGAGAGTTTGATTTGTTTCTTGTAGGGGCGCGTGAACGGGCTAGCATAGTATACAGAGTTGACAAATTATTTAGAACTCATCAATTATATACTCGACTCTTTGCAGAGTACAGGCATAATAGTTATATAAGGGTGTATCATTATTACCTAGGTGGTAGTTAATTATTAAGTGCGTTCATTATTTCGCAACATATTGTTTGGCACGCGCAGGATCAGCTGGGTAGATGCAGAATAAGGATATTGATGGAGCCATGATTGTTGACACAGTCGGATTTAGGGATTAAATGAAAATATTGGGATACAAAATAATAATATATAGAGAAGAGTATAATAGGTGAAATAACGCCAATTTTTCTATCAAAAATATCTATTGTCCAATGTCAAGCATTACCTGTGCCTTGCAGCGGGTACAAGGGTGTAGCTCGACTCTATCCTTCAGCAAAGTATACGCATAAAAACTAATTGATAAATGCAAAATGAAAAAATGAAAGAAACTAAAAGAAAATAGAAAACAAAAAGAGGCTCTCCACTCGAAAACTATAAGAACAGTTGGCATTTAATAATGTCATATCAGCACATTGATGATATATTTTTATATACATATATATATATATATATATAATATGTATTATATACTTATATAGATAAGAAAACCAATGCTGAGAAGCCTTTTTGTTGCGTAATAATGTTAAAATGTGTATTTCGATCGGTCGCTCGATAAACTTTCATACACCTCTCTCTCTCGAAACCGTGGTGCGAACATTTTCTTTATTGCAAAGAGCTGAGGGTGATGTAATAACAACTCGTTTATTCTACCTTCACGCGAAATAGAACAAAAGGCATTGTGTTTGGAATACCATTGGACAATCATGATCGTGTAATATACCAATATAGTATCAATTATCGGGGGCATCCATCATTTTTTCACATCATGTCCCTTGAAATCGTGGTTCTTCGTCAATATATCGGTACGTTACGTTTGCTGAACGTGAATATTTATATTATAAACTCTGTTCAACTAAATATAATAAGTAGCGGTATGATCGAACAACAATGAATATGGATATAGATATGAAATTAGCACTTAAATATGTATTTTTACATCGCTCGCGTTTGGCTATTTCCCTCAAGCATTATTATTTCACACGTACTACCTACGTACACCGGCTGTATGCCCGAGCTTTTTTTTTTTGTGTCAGAACCCAATAAAATATCTTTCGAGAGATTCTCCATATTAAAATCTGAATCATTATTCTTATAGATTACGAGGAAGCGAAATATTTGGCGTCATCTTTTGATTCCTGTGGCGACAATCAGCGCTTCAAAATTCACTGTTGTCTGAATAAAATGTTGAAAATATCTAGGATTATCAATAATAATTGTTATTATTTATATTATATATCTGACGATGTGTTGGATTGCAAGGAGGAAGGAAGGGCGACAAGTTGGGTCGAGGACTAGGTAGACAATTATTGGTAGGGAGTTGATCTTTCGGCGATAATTTTCCCGCCCATCGATTCGATGATTATTCACAGATGGGTTTGATCGGCTCCTGGTGAACTGACACGCATATTGGACAAGTTTCAATAGTCTTTCTTCGAATCAAGGGAATTGCTAACAGCCCGTGACCTTTAACGTTTGTTTTTTTTTTCTTTTCTTTTCTTTCTAATAATTATCGAACAAAATTAGTATAAGTCCGATAAAGTCGTAGGCATATGGCCGTCCGTCCGACTATTGTTGGAAAGCCGAAAGTGATGAAAGAAGAAAACAAATGGGAAACAAAATTATAATGGTAAGTGAAATTTGGCAAGATTTCTTCAAACTACAAAGTATACATAATATATTATGTGTAGTCATATAGTATAGCATAATATATTATATTATAGTATAGTACAGCAAAGTATACGAATAACAGTATAGGTATACGTATATGTGTATGTAACATACGTACATATGCCGGAAGGAGTTGCGTCTGGGTGCCGAGAATCTTCGAGGGGAGTAGGAGATATGAAGAGGAGAAAATGGAATCTGTCGCCAACTTTTCACGTACCAAGTTCACTCACGACTAGTTCGCGCACAACGCACATTTTTTTCGTCTGCCTGTTTGTCTGTGACACGTAACTCGCGACTCGGTTAAATCAGCTTGTTTCACTCGGGTTGCATAATGATTTTACTGCCGCGTGTGTATTGTACGGCCCTGATTGGATCTCACGTGCCATCACTCATCCATCATCGATTGCTTATATCACCTATCAATCTATCTATTCGCCTATTATTTATTTTATTTATTTTCTCTCTGTCCGTCGATCCCATCCATCTATCAGTCTGTCTGTCCTGTCTGTCTTTCTACCCTTCGCTGACAGATGACAGGGAACTGCGCGTCGAACCCCCCGCTGCAGCGGTGTGATGCGTCAAGTCCGGAAGATCTGGAAGGTCGGGAAGGTCAGGCGGCAGGCAGAGGTGGACCGCCGACGGCCCATAAATCGCTTCCTGCACCTCCAATTGTTGAGCGAACTGTTCTTCTAATTTCTGAAATTGATTCAATTTCACACGTTAACAGCTGGTACATACATACATTTGATACATACATACGTAAGTAGTATAGGTATACACCGCACGATATTTGCACTCTACATCTTGGTAATGAGGATCTACCACATCCAAGGTCTACAACGTCATTTTTCTCCTGTTGCTAAATCCCTTTGCATTTTCAGGTTCTTGGCCTATATTGTAGTCGGTAAAGATCAATTGTTGACTAACCTTTCGAGTTTGCACCTCTCTCTGTCCATTTCCACCAAATACAGCCCGTTTTTTTTTTTTTTTTTTTCCACAGGGAGGATATCGAAGGAATTCAATAACTATATGTACGATTTCACATGAACACGTGGACCGGGAGATTTCGGAAGAACAAAAAATCGACAACAACAACATATTGGTGTACTACTACATGTGCAGAATGCTTACATAACATGAGAATACGTGCATGCGGGTCACTCCCGGTTCACTTGATTCAGCTCGGCACAGATATTTGCATCTACGGCAATGCAAATATCTGTGTCGAGCTGAATCGAGTGAACCGGGAATGAACCGCATACACGAATCTTGGTGGTATATAATACCTATGGTATAGATATATGATGCGCATGACGGCAAAAATATGATTGAAATTCCAATGTTGCGGACTACACTCCACGGTATCGGGTGATAGTTGGACAGGGAAATGCACATGGAAATAAAGTATGCGTGCCGTTGTGGTGCAGGTTTAGGAGAAACAAACAAAATTGTAATATTTAAACAACGACCTGCACGGTGCACTGGGGTGAAGAACACTGAAGAACGCTGGGGACAGAAGCTGACGTGGAAATGAACTAAGCGGGCGAAAAAAAGTTGATTCACGAGATGGATGCGGCGATAACGGAACAAAAATGTAAGACGACAACAGGGACAATTATTTAAGCACGGAAGGAGTTGGGACATGGTCGGCGGTTGGTAAACTCTTTTCAAGATTACCGTCCTGGACCTTGGTTAACGAGGTGGGTAGTTCCACTTCGGAGCCGGTAAACTTGAGTGAGACACGAGGCAGGCTGAAGGATGAGGAAGAAGACAACGGGGATACGGTGGACGAGGAGGTAGGGGTGATAGACGATCCGGGCGAACGGGGCGACCTACGCCAGGTGGAGGATGTGCCCGCAATCGTTGACAACTCGGCGCCCAAGCCCGCGGGAGTCGGGCTGCGAGAAGTGTCTAAGGAGATTAATGAAAGTTGGCTGAGACGTGTCGGCAATGAGCCTCGATACCGTGATTCCAGGGATTCCATTTCTGTCACCAGTTCAGCCTCTATTTTCTATAACAATGTCGTTCAACCAATGGTTAATAATTTCAACGCCACCCGCTCTAAGATGACGACAAGGACAAGGACGATGAAGAATATACGATGACGACGAAGAATATACGATGACGACGATGACGACGACGACGAAGATCGAACACCGGACAATTGAATTGAAAAATCGTTTCAATCATTTGATTTTACTTCTCTACCAGGCAACCAGGATGTACATATATTATAATAAATTCAAAAAAAATTCAGTCATCATTACCCCTACATATACCTACATAGACCTAGATGTAGGCATTGCAATGAATATTATATGCTGTTGTTACTCGCCGACCGGGCTCAGCAATCATCATTACTATTATGATTGTTATGATTATTATTATTATTATTCTCGTAACTGGTTTGCAGTAACTCACCTGCTTTCGTGGCTTAAGTTGTGCCTTCCACTCTCTGAGTTCCTTGTTGTAAGCCTCCTCCTGCTCCTTGAGCTTCATGGTCTCGTGCTCCATCAGCATCTTCCTCTTTTCATTTTGAAGTTGTTCCAACTCCTTGATGGTTGCATCACTCTGCGCCCTCAGCTCTTCGAGTTGTCTGGCGTGTTTCAGTCCGAATCTTTGCTGTTCGGCGGTGTACCGTTTCTTCTCGTTCTCTTGAAATTTCTTCAACTTATCACGATCAGCGTCCGGATCCGTTGCGAGGGCGGCCGTCATTGATATACGCATTGATTCGCGGAACATCATCTCCCTGGCCTTCATCTCTGTGCGTATCCTTTTCGGTAGGTTCCTGCGTTCTACCGCCTGACGCTTCACCAACTCCTCCTCTTTCCGCTGATTCATTCTCTTCATCTGTTCCAACTCCTTCTCGTGCCTTATCAACATCTGGTGCCTTTGCAAGAAGAATATGTCCTTCAGCTGCCGTTTGAGCAACTGCTGGCGCTCCTTTATCTGTCTCTCTTCGAGTTCCCATATCGCCGCTTCCCTCGCTCTCATCAGTTGTTGCTTCTGCTGCAAGAACTGCCTCTCCATTAGGGCGATCCTCTCGCGATGACTATCCGACAATCTCCTCAACGAAGTCTCGTGGCTCTCGTTCAATTTCTCCAAGAATACCTTCTCCCTGGCTTCGTGCTCCGCCTCGAGCTTGTCCTTCCGTGTTTTGAACGCGTTCTTTCGCCTCTCTTTTGGCATCAGGTCCACCTCCTGCTTGAGCAGTCGAAGCTCCTGCTTCAATCCGTCGCGGAATTGTTTCAATTCCCGTTCCTGTTCACCGCGTATCTTTTTTGAAGCGAGCCTCAGATCGGCCTCCTGCTGAGTCTCTGCTCTTTCGATCTGTTGCCGCTGCTGCCTGGCCAACGTGTCGAGATCGCCCTCAGCCCCACGTTCGAGCATAAGCCTCTCCTGCTCGAAACGTTTCTCCTGCTGATCCTTGGTGAACTGTGACTTCTGGGATAGGTCCTGGAATTGCTTCTGCTCCATCTTCTGCAGCATTTTAAGCTCACGAAGTTCCTGTTTACGGAATATCTGATCGTCGTAGAACTTTCCGTTCTCGTCATCCCCGTATATCACTTTGGACGTTGTTGTGGTAACAACGACACCATCGATCTCAAATTTCCTCGTACGCTTTCGCGTTTTTTTCTTAAGATTCATCATCTGTATGTCCTCCTTCGTCCTCGTCTGCCTCGGCACTTCCCTTGCTGTATATTCGGGAGGCTTTCTTCTCAGCACGACCTCGTCGTCGATTTCCGAGGATTGACGAGAATCACGTCCCAAATGATTGTCCTTGCTCGAACCCCTGCTGTCCTGGCTAATCGTCGTCGATATAGACTCCGCGTCTGACCTGTCCACGCTTTTACTCGGCGTGTGAGATCTCGTCGATCCCTCGTCGCTGTGAGAACGATGCGACGATCCACCCTCGTTACTGTAGCTACTGTCGGGCGAGACGCGTTTATCCTTCACGCCTTTACCCCCGGTTTCATCCCTCCCATTATTGCCAGCATTCTTCGTCGCCGGGATACCCTCGCCCCGCTGCTGTTGCACTAGACCGTTAGTTGTTATCTTCGTAGGGGTTGTGGGCGCATCTACGTCCGTAGAACCGACTGTAGTACCAGCGACCATGACCGACATACGAGGCGGTGTTACCTCGTCGCTGCTGTCGCTCTTAGAACTTGTCCTCCTCCTTCTCCGCCTGTTGGAATTACCGATGTCCGCCGTCGAGGAGGATAAATCGATTCCAACAATGTTCTTTGCGCCACGGCCGCCGCTGCTAGTGGTACTTGTACTTGTACTGCTGTTGCTACTACTGTTACTGTTCTTACCAATAATCGAGGAGTCTTTAACCCGCTCCTTGTCGTCGCCAACTGTAACAACGGACACGTGGCTAGTATCCATCAAATCGTCCTCTACAATCGGACTGACTATAACAACCTCTGACTCGTCGAGTTTCTTGCCGATACATCGGGATGCGTCGCTGGCGCATATTAAAATCGGTTGCTCTTGCGGCGTGTACTCGAGGCTGTCCAAACTTGTGAATCCGTCGTCGTCCGTCGAACTCTCGTTGACCTGAGTCTTGTTTGTTTCATTGGCAACTATGACCACCTCAGAAGTTGGAGACGGGCGACGAGGTGGCGGGGGGGTTGATGTCGCATCAATTAGTACAGGTGGATGGGTCGTCACTACGGTAACTTGGCTCACATTGCTGGCCAAGCTGTTAGACGGGTCTGGGGTATCGGAAGTTATCCTTACTGTAGATTTATTCAATCTGGCTTCCTCCTGATGATCCGCAGGCTGTGTTTTACCTGTCAAGGGATTCATAAGAGACTCCATTATGGCAATTGTACAACGATCTAGTCCGTATTATGTATCAAAAGCTCATTTGTTATATCCAGGAAATATATATATATATATATATACAGGTGTAAGAATCCTAAGATTACACTTAATTGAGTGATTACACAAGCAGTCCAGCTTTTTCCTGGCCAAATGGAAAATTGACAAGCTTTTAGAACTCGTTCTTCGATTTTTCAACACAAAAATTTAATCTTCTGCACATGAAAAATACCCCCTCTCAAGGGAACTTATAATGGGTATAGTGGTTACTAACTAAAAGACAACTGACTTACCAGTAACAACAACAACGTTATCTCCGCTGCCGCTTCTGGAAATGCTTCGGCTACTAACTGGCGTCGACGTGATCACAGAAACGCCTGTGCCAGACGAAGAACCTCGCCTGTGTATACGATCCACCGTATCGCTACAGCTACTCTCATCCCCTCCTCCACTTTCCCTTTTCCCATCTGGACTACCCCTGTAAATCTCATCGGACTGAGACCGCGAGACGTTGTTATCCAACAAATCCTGGCTTTGAACTATGGACGGAGTAGTCCGGGCAGCAACGTCCTCATTGGAACCAGATTTTGGGGAACCGGTGTCAGAAAGTTGTAATATTGTGCTCGCCCCAGAAACGCGTTTGAGTGTCTCAATTGAAGCGTGATCGCTGAAACGTTTCCCAGAATCCATAAGAATTTGTTTTCCAAGAACCGCGTTGAGTTTATCTTCAACAGACTTTCGCTTCTCCTCAAGACTTTGAAAGTTTTCGTCAGCTAAGGGTCGGTTTTCGTTTCGTGCGTCATATCTGGGTCCATGATCTTCGAACAATGGCTTCTTTTCAGACCTGTATAATAAGTAAATGTTATAGGTAAGAATGGCCTTAGGTGAATTAGTATATTATGTCACAGAACAAGTATATCTTCGTATTTTACCTGTCACCCTCCTCCAACGATGTTTGTTTGACTCCGTCCGCGGTGTGAACCGGCTTAGCTGGTGCTGATTTCCGCTTCTCATCGCTACCCAATTGTTGTTTATCCGAAGCGTTCTTCTTCTTCTCCTCCATCGACCTTCTTCTAATGTCTACATCCTTGGGTTTTTCAGGAGGTGGCTTCCTCCTCTCTTCAATAGACTTCTCTTCAGTGTTGGCTAGAGGTCTTGATTTATCAATATTCTCCTCGATAACATGATTGCCTCGCTCCTGTCCGTGGACTCTTTTTTTCTCGTCATTTTGTGTACCAGTTATTTTCTCCAATTTTTTATTAACAACTGAGGACTTCTCCTTATCTGACAATACCGCAGGGGTATTAGTTTTATCGGCACCTGATGCCTTTGGAATGTTCTCCTTCTCCTCGTTCTTGCTGCTATCCTGGCGAGTTGTGACGCCAGGCGGGAGGGGCGCTGGACCCTTCTCCCTGGAAGGACGACGTTCGTTTGATTCGTTCCAGACGGGTGGCTTGGGTGCCTAAATGGTTTTGTAATATTGCATTAAAACTCTTCTGTAGGAAGACATACCTAGGTGTGCGATAATATGACTAGAGATATTTTCAAGGCACAATGGAAAACTCTCCACTCTCCAGAATTCGACATATATACGTCATGGCGAATGAATCGGCCTGTGTAACAGCGAATTGTAAGAAACCTATGATTGTAGAGAACCTACCAACTTTTTCTCAGCAGATACAGGAATGTTCTCTTTGGAATCAGCCTTTCGCAACTTTTTGTTTCTTTCGTCCTTTTCACTCTCCCGGTCACCCTCCCTCTTGTGACTCTCTTCCCTTTGGTGTGGCACAGACGGCGCAGCGACACTTTCTTTCTCAGTCGCTGTAAATTGCCACATACATGAGATATAGAATTACATAACTGTAAGTTAACTTCGCTGTCATTGGTATACCTACGAATCGATTTATCCCTAAACGCGTGTAATTCAACTTAATGATAATATGTGCTATAAACTATTCTTGAAATACTAATGAATACAAAACTGCTCGACATTGTGGAAAACAAATTGAATCTTGGAGTCAGACATATGAGATAGACATCTATGATCTACCGAGCAAACGGAATGAACGGATTGTTTTGACCAAAAAATAATGAAAATCCACCTACGTTTAACGTCACTGTCGCTGCGCAGGGAGGCAGAGTCATCTCCAAGTTGGTCCAGCTCCAGTGGCAGTTGGGACGTGCGCTGCTCCTGGAATTCACCAGTAAGCCTTAGCACATGTGATAATATTATATCTGTTGCAGTTCAGAAAATGAAAAGGCCACCGTATTATCATTGGTGTACAAGATATGGCTTTGACAAGGACCCGATGACAACTGCTTGTCCACTTTTGTCAGATTCGGTCTTGAGAAAAACCCGCTGTCTCTCCTCCTCAATCACATTAAAAATACAAAATGTACAATACTGGTACATGTAATTGATAAGTTTTACGTGTCGTTATACACTACGGACACCTGATAAAGATTTTTGTTGGACAAACTCAGCTGCGGTGCCAACAATCGACTTTGACTATAATTCACGTAATCACACAAACAAGACTACAAATAAAACTATACAATATAGTAGGCATGGTGTCTACTGACCTGACGATTACACAAGGAGGAAGAACAGGGCTGGCGAGGCCCAGGTGAGCCGCATGCACAGCCAAATTCTCAAGTTATATAATATGTATGTATACTACACAGGTTACACGCTATATATTAATCGCATGGCTATCGAATGCAAACCAGCATAGAAAACATACTTCAATTTCAACCATGCCTATTCATGCCTATACGGTACTATACATTCAACAAACTGTGACATATTCATACAGCTATTTGTGTATACAAGTGGATTCGATTTTCGTATGGTCGTAGAATTCAGTTATCTCCTAAACGAGATCAATGCATGCACACTCAGCATATACGATACTGTTATTCCAGATTTTGAACGAAATTATTCTACACCTACGTGCAACGGTTTTAAGGGAAAATCATTCTTCATACTACCGATTTGACATGTTAAAAAAGAACATTTAACAGCAGAGCTTTGCCTGATGGTAAACCTTTTCACGCTCAATCGCATAGAATAATTTGCAATAATAACTAACTTGGCAATTTTTTAGGAAACACGTTTGAGCACAAACTGAATTATTTCATACCTACAAGTCCGCCGAGGGGTATGTGTATGTACTATGTATTAACAAACATTGTGGCAACTGACCGAGAGCAATGAAATTTCATGTGATATTACAATACTTCGCGCAACACTTTGGATTGAAATACAATATTTTATTTAGCGCAATTTCAACGACACGACGCAACATTCACTTTAGATGCAACAAATTCTGATAAATGTTTCACTTTTCAGCAGCTTACCGATCCGTTGATACTGTTCCCTGTGTTTTTTAGCCTTCCTAGCCTTCTACCATATTGCAAGCATGGAATCATAGGTACATTATTTATACGTTGAATTTTTTTTTTTTTTCTTTCACATCATCGCAATACTCTCTTCATTTAATTTATGACTGCAGTACAAATTGAGATATGGTATACGAAATAGCGATCTAATATTATAATTTGACAATTTGCAATTCAGTACACCTAGTATGCCACACTTATGATCGGAATTCACAACCCCTGATAGAATCAGTCTGGCATAATCTTTCGATACTTCAATATCTGATCAACTTAAACGAATTATGGAAAAATAGAAAGATAAAAACAGAGAAAAATAATAAACCGCCAATGTGTCTCGCGTAATAGTTGCTACCCATTTAAAATGAACTATAACGGTCACGCCTGGCAGGCACCGATCGTGCATCGTTCGACATATGTATTTACGCATGGCACAGGGTTGTCGCAAACGGGTTTTGTCTTTATAATTATCCGATTTTATGACACATTTTGAGCAAAACCTTGACCTTTGTCGCACCTTATTACGTTCCCGAAAACGTTCGTTACAAATAGAATCAAAATATTCGTTCTTACTATTAATACCCTGTTGTAAATTATCGAGACAATAACGTTCAATCGGAATTTTCTTTTGCATTCCGGCTGGAGATAAGAAATTTCTCTTTCGAAATTTCTACTTCGATTATTTCCAAATACGTATGTGTGTGAGATATTCTCAACTCCAAATTTTTTAAATAACATTTCTCGACTTTCCCCTGGTTTTCAGCTGTTTGTTACAACCCTGACTCGATACAATGTATTGTTGGGAACAATCTGCGGTACCGGTGCGAGGACATACCCGTTCTTTGCGAAGCATGCATAAATTGAAATTGTCTCTTCTCTTAAAGTGTAAGTACATATTGTGTATAGACGAACGGAAGGTATAGAATGGAGTCGTACCTCGGCATCCTCATCGAGGAGCTCCTCTTCAACAACGTCGGCCTTATATTCCAGTAACAAGTCTCTAACAGGCTTGGAATCCAGGGTGCGATTGATGAACGGATGCTTGAGTAACTCGTCGGCGGTGGGTCTTGCTGCAGGATCCTTTATCAACGCTTTGGCAACAAACTCGTTGAAATCCCTGCTCCATTTCCCAGGCTGATCGAGCCTCGGAGGATCGCTTTTTTGTATTTTGAGAAGGACTCGCATAGGCGACATCTCGTGATTCGGAGGTTCCATTTGAGCAAATTCAATCAGAGTAATTCCCAGCGACCATATGTCCACCTGATGAGATTGAAACGTCATTTTTTTACCAATATAATTAGGATTGTCGCAGTTTCATTTTTGAAATTTCCGAACTTTTGCATCTTTTCAGGTCAAAAGTGTGCCAACTTTTTTTTCAAAATGATCTTAAAAAGCATTGACTTACACCATAACGATCGTTGTAGCAAAATATTTGTACCCTCAGTTAAAACCTTCGAATTATTAGAGTTACTAGAATACTGGATTGACCCTTCTTACCTTGAAGTCGTAAGGATTGTCCCGGAATGTCTCGCACAAGACAACTTCAGGCGCCATCCAGTACGGTGTCCCAATGAACGTATCGTGCTTCTGAAGGGTATGCTTGTTCTTTGCAGAGACCCCAAAGTCAGCTGTTGAACAGAGAATTTCTCAATCAATACAGACAAGTGCTAGTCGCCGTTGACAAACGATCAGAGATGATCATTAAACGATATAGTAGCTAGAAATTGGTGGTAAACTCAAATTTGCAGGACATTGTTGGAAATGTAGACGCATAAAGTATAACGACAAAGGTAGCTTAATTTCAGGGTGTCTAATATATTTTATCTTCAGAATTCCAGGATATTTCCAGGACTTTTTCAGGACCGGAGAATTGTTTTCCAGGGTAATTTTCGCTGCCGAATATCAATGAAATAGGGAGTTTTCGACTGAAAGCAACGTTTGTACTATTGCCGAACATTACTGAACGCCGGCTAAAACTAAAAAGTTATGAAATATGCCAGCGAGCACAGTAGAGCTGTGGCATTACCGAAATTGCGAATATAAAAATAGTACCCATCAAGAATGAATAGGCAGTTTCAGGACATAATGGGAAATTCCAGGATATTTCCAGGACTTTTCCAGGAAGTCATTGATTTCAGGATATTTCCAGGACTTCCAGGATTTCCGGGACCGCTAGACACCCTGTTAATTAAAGCTTACCCAATTTCACGCCACCCGCCATAGTGAGAAGGACGTTTCCAGCCTTGAGATCTCTGTGAATAACTTTGGCTTTGTGGAGAAAGGCCAGGCCTTGGGTCATGTGTTGACAAATGTAAGCTATCTGCGCCTCGGTCAGGGCTTTCTCCAATTCTACCATTATTGAATCCAAGGCACCACCGTCGCAATACTCTATCAGCATCTGTGAAGCCATATAATAATAATTAAATCAGTTGGAATGGACGGACGGTTTGATATTACATATAATTCAATCTATAGTCAAATCTTGCACAATTTTTCAGATCAATGATGATAACACGAATTATATCTCGCCAACATCTGAACTGACTGTAAAGGAAATTTTGCAAACCTCTGTTTTCTATAAGTGAATTTGTCATATACGCACCCATAATTTTCCCTCCATGAAATAAGCCTCGTGTAATTCAACGACGTTAGGATGTTTGAATTCTGATAATATATCGATTTCTATCATGAAATCTGAAAGATCGTCCTCACCTTCCAGAGCGCACATCTTTGCCGCAGCTAACTGCTGGGTCTGTTTACTTTGTGCCTGGTAACAGAAACGTATAGGGAAAATTTAATCTCATTGCTGGGTTGTAGAATCGTTATTACATCTGACGCTGTATAATCACCTTGTAAACTTTGCCAAAAGCTCCATCCCCAAGCTCCCCGATCATTTCCCAAAATTCTTCGGGATCACAGTCCATCTTTATGTTGTTGAATAACTTTTTCTTTTTGGCATCGTTGCCACCGAAGTGGAACGCCTTCTTCAAATTTGATAGGAAAGACATTTTCAAGTTTTCACCTGTCTTTTACGATTGAAATTAACAACTGAACGACGCTAACTGGATTTGTCCAATTCGCTCAAACATCTCAAGCGTATTGCGAACAACATCGAGCTTCGTATCAAGTAATTAATCGACGTGCACTTCACATATTAGTCGAATTCAAGGCCAAAACCATAATACACTCGTTGATAAAGCAAATTCACAATGAACATGAGAAATGAGAATATGTCACTGACGTTGCAAATATCACAAGATTATATAGAACTAATAGTCGTTTTTATGCTGCGGATAATGAATAATTGTTATTTCACAGATGTGAACATATATCAAGAAACATCATTGGCTTAGCTCTGGCCATTCAGATCCCCGGGGCGCGTCGGGGTATCGTTTCGAATCGCTCCCGCATCTTGGCCAGCTTTATTCTCGGTTGGTTTCTACCAGGCTTGGGTAGGCGTTGGTTCTTGATCAGTTTGGATGCGTACAGTAAGGACCAGTCCCCACATCTCTTACCAATATCAAAAAATAAAAACAGACCTGGTGAGCTTCAGGGCGCCAACTTCTGAAACAGATATATTTTCCAAGGTTTTCAAATTATGTACTGGACGAGGTGTATACTTTCCGTTACAATCGCCAAGTCTTTGCCTATTTATTGTTCATCGAACTAGATTCAGCATCACTGTTCAACTGTCCTAACAAGCCGCCCGTACCCGATCTTACCAGACAACCAATTGCTTTGCTGATAAAAGCTATCCCTCAGAAAAAGAGGAAAGATAAGAAAGATAAGCATGAGTATTCATAGAAGATGCGTAGCTGAAGGCACCTGCATTTAACACACCAGACAATTTTTTTTAATACTTATCTATCCGAAACATTATTCCGCAAAAGATGAACACGGAGACGTGTGTGTAATCTAGCTCTAGAATAAATTATTACCTATAGATACGACAGTCGTATTATTGGAATTTACTGCGTATTTGCGTTTTAGTCGTAGGCAGCGAGGAGTACAGTTTTCGTAGATCGCGGAACGTAGAAACTTGCAGGGTCTAGACAAGAACGACACCGATGCGTCTACGTGAATAATTCGAGTTGCGTGAAGATGATATTTGTTCCAGGTGAGGGCCGCGGGAAGAGATTTTGTTAACCCAATTTTTGACCCACGTATCTGTGTATTTACGTGCGCGAACGAGAGCTGGACTTTTGTGTCGCTTATCAAAACCGCGAGACCAGCGACGAGTACTCGTGAAAGGTTTTCTACCGATTCAAGGAAACTTGTACAAGGTGAAAGGCTGTGAAAAGTCAGCGAAAATACATCTTACTGCCAAAATGTTAACTACTATACGCTCACCTCATCGACAAGTCGGTCCCAAGTCATGTCCTCCATAATTTCGGGAACAGGGCACTATAATATATATTCTAAATAACACTAAACACCACACGGAAGTCTCGGAACATTCACAACTGATAAATACAGGAGATTATACGCGGCACGTCGGACTTTTATTCGTGAATTTATCAGGCTTGATAAATCTGGTTGAACACGGCCATTTTCAGCGCACACACGTAGGACGACGACGACACGGACACACCACGCCTGGAAGTGACGTAAACCGCTGATCCACCCATAGGGTTATCGGTATAACTATAACTCTACATAGGTATACTGGCTCCGGGGTACTCGGCAGTCAACACCACGACACTTTTGTCTTTTTTTTTTTTTTAACTTTACACGCGTCCTCACCTGGGGCTACTTGCCAGGCACTCGGCAGACACTTGCCAAGACGCTATCACTATTTGCTCGTAATTGTACACGGAAACGAAATTGCTGCACGTCGAGGCCTAGCTCGGTATTGCTAGGGCGTCGCGGTCAGTCTTGGTAGTACTGTATACTGCCCACTGCCACGGTACTGCTGCCGCCTTTTAGCCCCCCCCCCCGCCCAACCGACATTACCGTCGGCTCTCTTCTACCGTATACCTATATGTGTATTCTTACGAAAAATGAGGAAATAATGAAAATTGAAATGAAATAATGAAATTGAAACGAACACAGGTGCATGCATACGCCGCGATATACCCGTGCTTCTATTTCTCAGACACTTGGTTGATTATATTTATTTTTTTCTATCCATTCCCATTCGGAAGCCAAGTCTAATTTTTATTGCAGATATGCGTATTTCTCGTCAAGCAATAACAAACCTAATATTCTGTATATAAAAGGTGGGTGGGAGGTGGATGATCAGACAGACAGAAGTATAGACGCGTTGCGTTACGTCGCATCGTTTTATTCTTAATTGAATTATGTAATTAACTTGTCTTGGTTATTGGTCGCGTGGCCCTACGAAACCCTAGAAGAAAATCCTGTTACGATTCACGAATATCGAACCGATCATTATCCCAGAGCCTAATCAAATGAGGTTAATTTGGGTGTTGAGCAGGTGGTTTTCATTAAGGTTGCGCTCGTTCAACGATAATATATTAGTCCCCGCTCCGATAATCCGCAGACTCTTTGGATAATTATTATCGGAATTATGTAATAATCAACCGCATTGTTTACTTTGTAGACTCGCGAATAATATCCGTGGCATATAATTATAATATGTAAATTGAAAAATCATCGATATCGCGATTTAAACTGAAAACATATGTATGTACACAAACAATAGTATATTGTGTAACAAGGGATGAAACAAGGTGAATGCAGGCCAGGGTGAAGCTGTCTGCCCGTAGCCGAAGGCGAGGGCAGACATCATCCGTGCCTGCATTCATGTTTCGTCCCGTGTCACACACTATGTTTTTCATGACATTTGCTCTGGAACTTCAACTGTCAATTTCGTTAGTCTGAAATCTGCAACAGGGCAGTTATTTCTCTTTGCAATCCCAAGGGATTGTAATAGACCCATTTTGCAATCTCAAGGGATTGAAAAACACCAATTCACACCGCTGATTCATTGAATTTGCGATTTGACAACTTTTCACGGCATCATCCTGAAATCAGCCTCTTTCAACTGACAAAACTGGCAACGAAACTTGCAGTTTCAGAGCAGATGTCATGAAAAAGTATAATAAGCCTCATCTAGGCGATACTTTCCATCAAGTGGTTCCATCTGCATAGCTCGATACTAACTACGATTGCAGGTCAGATACATGCTTGCACAGGCATGTCTATGCTGAATGATTCGGTCCGTGAACAAGACTGGAAGGTCGCTGCTCCAAATGTCAAATGGCTGTATTTAACTAACCTCAAAACGGTATACAGCCTCCGTAAATTGAATCAGGTTAAAGTTTGAAATATAGCACCGTGATAATGTTAATAAACGCCCTGTGACAATGAGTCAGCTTGGCCAAACACAGCATGATATTTACCATTAAAACATAACCTCACTTAACCTATTGATTTTACAGGACCGGTATAAGGACATCGAATGAGTGGGATGGCTGGGAAACCACAGCGGGGACTCTTTAGACTAATTTTCAAACATTTCATAAACTCTTTGAAGCCACGTAGATTCAGGGGTGATCTTATCGGTAGCGATCATCTGGGTAATAAATATTACGAAACACCGCGTCAGGCAGACAGCGAGAAGAAGACTGCAGCTCGTTACTTTGAGCCAAAGAGTAAGGATGATTTTGAACAAGAAGTGCCAGCCGAGTGGGAAGCATGGTTAAGATACCGCAGGAAGGAACCACCCTCGGAATCAGAGGTCCTGCGTAATTTTGCCCTTATGAACATGAAGAAAAAGAATGCAGCCGAATTGGATAGCGCAGTTGAAGCTTCCAGACCACCGGATCACCAGGCGGGACCGGCGTCAGGGCCAAAAGGGTTCCCAGTCTACAAAGAGTACGAGGACGCTGACCCTGGACGATCCAAGAATCGCAAAGACTAATTATAACTTCTGATATACATACGCGTATAATTTTAGTAAAAATGATTTATTTGTGTTGTTTAATTTCATAGGGAATGTATAATACTAGTATCAATAATTTGTTATCATTTCCGATGTATCAATCTTGTATATATTCAACGAGGGTGGAAAGTTATCTAATAAAAGCCAATGCCTGTTAATCCACCTGTATTTGTTTACCCATTTATTGTAATTCCACTGACTCGGGACTTATGTTAGATCCTGTTGTTTCTTCCTAGTTTCATGTAATTTAATTTCTTTGCATCGCTATGACCCCCCCCCGCCCCCCTGTACATAAACACAAATAAATAGTAACAGACTTCAATAAGATAATATAAGTCGATATTTCTAAAATGCAAAACAATTTATTGACGTTCAATATGCTATATCGTACTTTGGCGTGTCTGTGCGGAAAGTCGAGTAGCATAGTATGTATAATGTAACTGTATGTATTATTTAACTTTCTTCAAGACATTTTGCCCCGAAAAACTACGGGGCATACAACAGATTGCGCATTTTGATTGTAACATACGTATAGGATATGGCTAGTCAAATGGGACTATTGCGCGTCAGGTTTCTTGTTATTATACTTGTTGGCTAAACTTTGTATCGTTTCTAATGATTCCATTCGGTTACGGTACTGTCTCTGAGTATAAGGTATGTACGTTCAGAGACGCGTTGACCGAAACCCGAACGTGGCAATTGCTCCTTCGGACATAGGATTATCAATAAAGTTTAATCAACACGAAATAAAATCACATTAGAAATTAGCTCAAGACTCGAACCGAAAATCTTATCTAGGCTGTGTCTCGTTGGTATTCAAGATGAGATATCCTCTCGTACCACGAGATTCCGATCATGAGTTTTATGGACTAAACCAGGAGACAGGGTTCTTCTTCCGTGATTGAAATTGGCCTGATGTGATATTACGCGGGTGACAGAAGCCGGATCAGGCACGTCAACCGGAGAAGTCGTTGTTGTCGAACAAGGCCTGGTCGTAGAGCTCTCCTTTAACCAGCCGTCCGCCAAAGTAACGACCGTTCAGGGAATCCCGTGCTCTTTCAGCTTCTGAAATTTAAATGAAATCCCTCAACAAACAATAAATAATATTTGAAAAGTTTATATTTCCCGGTATAGAGGCGATAGTTATATTCTGTCTGCACTATGATTGTATTCGCGTCGCCTTCAAGTTGTGTACGAACGCTAGTTAGCTCTGAGACTAGTACCCACCGCTCATTTGCGAGAATTCGACGAATATTTTAACAATAATCTCCACATCTTCCTCATCTTCGGATTGCCTTTCGTTGTAAATTATGACCCTTTCGACTACACCGAATTTCGAGCACTCGTCCTGTATTTCCTCCTGCAAGCTCTCATCTACGTCCTTGGGTGCAACCATATTCCGTAAAATAACAACTCTTGATTCGACTTTGCGCATTAGCTTCTGCATTACTAGGTGCCTGGCGCTCTGTCCTTTGATCGACATATTCTCTTGTTGCTGGAGAGTTTGCGGTTCCGTTTCCTCCAGGAGCTTCTTCTGTAATTCTTCCTGTTGTTTCTGATGTGCCGCTTGTTCTTGAGCTCGCCTCACAACGTCCGGATTCGTGGCGGTCGTAGCTGGTGCCTGAAAATTGCAGAAAACGAACCAACAAATTAATTGATAAACGATTAGGGACTGGTTCACCACGTATTCATACTATCTAAAAATTTTCTTCATTTTATTATTACACATCGGTTCATCTACTCACAAGAGGAGCTCCGACGGCGGTTGGTGCTACAACAGCTGGCGGTGGTATAACAACGGTCGTTTGACCTGGAATTGGTTGAATCATAGCTGGTGGACGAGTTAGTGTTTGAGGCATGGCGACTCCGGGTGGTGGAATTGCAGGAGGAGTTTGGGCACTGGTGATTGCAGGTGGTGCCATGATCGTTGCATTTGTTATCGCAGCGGGTCTGACTATCCCGGGTAGAGCTGGAAGCAAGATACCATATTGTATACCAAGAATGAATATAATAAACAAAGAAGGTGATAACTGATTGATGCAATACTGCGAATATACATGACGCAAATTTTCATTTTACTATACAATCTAGTACTGTTTCCACGTTGAAGTCTATACATCTAAATCGAACCATCAGATAATATCTTAATACCTTGATTAAGTATGGGTGGGGCGGTCGCCCCAAGCTTTGTAAGACCTAAGGCGACGGCGTTACTCGCCACGGCGTCCATGGCTTGTATCTTTGCCGTTGCCGCAGCAGCCGCCACAGCAGCTGCGGTAGGCATCATACTCGTGCCACTTGGAGGTCCCATAAGCGCGTTCGGGGGTGTAATAGCTCTTCCCACTCTCAAATACTGACCACCAAGATCAAATAGATTCATAGACGCTATCGCTTCAAGAGCCGACTGCATCGTCTCGTACTCAATAAATCCATACCCTTTGTGTCTGTGTGGTGAACTGCCCTGTGCAAGTTTGCAATACGTAATGGGCCCAAAAGCTTCGAATACAGACTTTATATCATCTTCGGTCAAGTCTTGGTGAATAGACGCTATGTAGATTCTGTTATAGTGTTTGCTCTCTTCAGTTATCTCGTCTATTACGGACTGGGCCTGGGGCATGTTTGATGGGCGTCCTACCACCTGTTAGAAATGCGAATTAGTACTTGAAAGAGATCTTATATCGATAGGAAATTAGAAGAATGATGAGGATGACAAATTACAAGGTGTACGAATTTACCTTGATGTTGCGGCCACCGATCATAACACCGTTCATTTGTTCCAATGCGAGTTGGGCAGCCTCTGGAATTTCATATTCGACGAAGGCGAAACCTTTGTGCTTCTGTGTGACGGGATCCCACGACATGTTGATCGATTTGATGGGGCCAAAAGGTAGAAATGCTTGTCGGATGGTATCCTCCTTCAACTCGAAGCTTATACTGCCAACGTAGACTCTGTCGTGGCGATAGGTATTGAGAAAATTAGCAATTGCGTATTGTTACAAGTATCGGTGTTTTATGGAGAAGTAATCTTTGATCTGTGATTTTAATTCAATAATTTAATGCATTCTGACAGAATACAACATGTCGTTTTGATGAAAGTACTATGAGAAAATCCTGAATCAAATAACAGCATCATGTGGATTCAAATTTCTTCTTAAAATATCAATTGAACAAAGTGACATGGAATATTACGAAACTGGACGGATACTATTGAGTTAGATTATTATCGAGGAGAGGAGCAACATTGTTAGTCTGAAATTTGTATATATCTTACAATGATATAATATAATAAAGAATAGGTGATTCTTTCACCTCTGGTTCTGGTGATAAAGTTGATTCGAGAAAATTGAAGTTTCAAATGTGTGGGATGTTATGACGATCACAGAGCGGTTTATTATTGAAAATGGATAGGAGAGAGGGTGAAGCAAAGAAAAAGTGGATCTTTATACGTAAGGATAGGATGGCTTTAGACTATAGCTGACCAGCTGTGAATGGATGGCAGGAGGGAGGGCGCAAGGTCAGGGGGATCTCTAAGGCAAAGAACAAACAAACCTGCACATGAGGGCGAGAGCCTGCTGTCTCTGCACCTGATTCCGCTGACTAGCCATTTGCTGCAACACAAAGGACCAGAGGCCTTCTATTGGTATCCCTCCCCCTTACGTACACCACCGCTTGTTCACATTTCATAAATCCCCCAATCCATCACATTGTCATTCCCACATCTTTCCTTGACTATTTTTTGGCTTTCTTTATTCTTACCACTTCTCTTGACTGCTGAGCGTCAGTAGAAAGATTTTATTCGATCACCGCGTAAATTAGGTGAAGCGAACGCACAACGAGAATACTAATGCTGTAAGAAAGCCAAGAGGAGGAAACTAATAGAGAATAAAAGTAAGGAACTTGTTCCTTGATGTAACAAGATTGGAAAATCTCAATTTCACTGAAATGATTATTTGAATTTCCATACTATTGGTATAAACAACGACTGCCTTCATTCTAGAGTTGCAGGCAATCAACCATTTCGAATAGTACAGATAATTGAATTACCAAACAGATCTAACGATTGCAAATGAATCGTTACTCATCGCCGAACATAATGGGAGACCAATTAATAGTCAAGGATAGAACTGTGCGATATTATACTTTCTCAAATCGCTCGTAACCCATGCACAACTATTCCTCCCTGCTTTGGCACGGCTCTGCTCAGTTCCTTTCCGCTCTGCTCCGCTCCCGCCGAATGGTATTAAAAACTCTAATCTCGTATACAGTTGCGACTTAGGGAAATGTTTGAAAGGGAAAGACTGATTGTAAGGCGGTATTGAGTTTTTCCTTGATTTAGTTGACACTAACCTGCACATTAGCAATAATACTTGCTGCCGCAGGACCAACTTATTCTTCTGCGGGGGAGAAAAAATCAACCGATCAGACTTAAGTTATATCAAAGAAACCATTCATTGTTTATTTTATCTTTTATACGTACTGGAGTCGGGCGCTGAATCCACAAATTTAACAGAGATGTTAATAAGTGTCAGGTGGATTGGCGATAGAAATTGAAAACCAAAAGATTCGTCGGCCTTATATCTTTAGAGATTCAAATCTAATCGGAGTTTGTTTGACAAACAGTTCCTGAAAGTACCTATCACCAAATTGTTGTCTAAATTTGTGCAGACAGCCAGATTAGAAATTTTATAAACTGATTTCATCTTTTAAACTCGATGTATACATTTTGTATAAGAAAACGTTGTTGATTTTTATGGAAACAGGAGTCAAAAGATATGAAGCAGTCCCAGGGGGGACTGGGGGAGTTCTTCTAAGACGCACGACCGTCGGAGATAATTAATGTCGCTTCATTCTGCGGAGTGGCCATAGAAATTTAAATATCAATCGGCGAAAAAGAGACACGTACTGAGATGTGGCGCCTTTGTTATTGAAATAGTTCTAAGCTCCAAACGACCTGGAAATTTTACTTTTATTCCCAATGCCCACACATCGCGACATGCCTCTCACGCATTAATAGTTGATCACAGGTCATCCCTACAACCATACATTCCTCTGTTATTTTAGCAATTGTAACTCACAGCTTCGAGATAATAATCTAGCGAGTTATACCTTCTAGGTATAGCTTCATTAATTCTAAAGCAAGATTTTTCGTTCAATAAGTCAAACGGATTAGGGACCTGATTTGCTAGTCTTGCCTCGCTTTAGGAATGCATGGAAGTAGCCACATAGGTAGAAGGTGGGCGAAAACATTTTATAATATATAAATTTATGTATCGATTTGATATTAGAGTCTTGAACCTTATGCCAGCTCACCTGTTGCTGATGAGCCAGGGTCTGCTTCATCAGGACCATCTTGATGCTTTGTTCCATAGCATATTTTTTTGCCCTGTTCACAGTGTCCTGCTGCTCTGATGTGATCTTGGGCAAACCAGCTCCCAAAATGCCGGGCAGGCTCAGGTACTTTGCCCCTGGACCTGATTGGAAAGAATTAGTGGCGTCAAACTTCATTAAACAGGACTCCCGTTCGGAGATTTGCACGGGATATAGGTAAAACAGGTCAGATCTTATCAGCAAAGTGTCCAGGGTTGCGGAATCAACCTTAGGCCAAAGTTAATGACCACAGGGACTCAACGACTTTTTCGTCACTAGATATCGATACATCATACTTTAAAGAATTCGGAAGTAGGAAAAAAGTTGGTAATTTCGACTCGGAGGACAATGTTTTCAATATGTATATACAATCGTTAACAGAAATTCTTTCCAACTTACCAGCAACGACTTGGCCGGTCTGATTCAGATCGTATATGGGCCCTGGCAAGAAGTCGCACGGGTTTCCTACAAAGAACAGTAGATTAGAAAAAGTTATCAATTAATGCAGGACCACCTTTACTACTTCTACCGTCTCGTAATATTTCATTGAATCAATTTCTGTGGAAATTGGAAGATGAATAATTACTGCCATGAAGGTAAAAGCATTATCGATGGTCTTCTTTCAAAAATCTTCGGGAATCACGGAAATATATTGCCAATCTTATCCCTATCCTTTGATCTGATAAGCTTATTGACCGGTTGTTGCAAAGTCGAATGAAATATGAAAAAAATGAAAGGCGCCGTTTGATGTGAAAATTACAACATCGTAGGCACAGTGTCATTTGAATATTTAGATTTGCTGACAGTGAGAAGAAGGTACAAAGAATAAATGGATCTTCCACAGTTGTGCTTATCGACCGTACTCTCTCATGATTCTGGGTATCAATGAATGCCTGAGCTTAACTAGTCTTCTACATGAATTGAACATATCTATTTTGTATCTAACTACGTGAGGCAATTTTTGTCTATGTTAAAGGAGACGGGGTAGTAAAAAGAACGTTGCCGTGCAGCAGCTCCCCGACCCGGACCTTCCGCCAAACTGTAAGTTTAAAGAAATTAAAACAGTCAAAGCAATCGCGACAACATGATTTTTTTCATGTACATGCGAATTGAGTGTATCGATATGTTGTACATAGAGACATAACGTCATTTACATGTATCCATGTATACATGTGTATGGTATATCACAGATTAGAAAAATCATATTATATCGACAAGGTAGGGAACAGAATCCCTTATCTTTTGATCGCACGCACCATCCAAAACTAAATGACAAATATTACTGGCCCAAGAAAGCAAATCAGCAGTCGCAATTGCATCTCTGTAACTGGTTG
Organism: Tenthredo mesomela; assembly: GCA_943736025.1. Taxonomy (NCBI): domain Eukaryota; kingdom Metazoa; phylum Arthropoda; class Insecta; order Hymenoptera; family Tenthredinidae; genus Tenthredo; species Tenthredo mesomela. The sequence goes on from OX031017.1 coordinate 207,177, forward strand.
TTATCCATCTATTGTTCGCAGACTTAAACACAATACATTGTCTCGAATTGATGATTTGAATCTGTTTTTATGTATTTCTTCAGTATTCTTTCTGTTGTTTTTGTCTTTTTCTTCTGTCTCAAAGAAGATGTGAGAAACACTAAGGCTCAGATCTCCGACAGTGGGATCTGGTAAAATTCCCCTACCAGGCTACGTGCCTTGTCACCCCTCCTATCCCCACGCCAAGTATTCAATTTTCAATGGTACGTGCTTTGTTTCGTGTCCGACTACGCGCAGCGCCGACATAAATATAACCAGTCTATAAAGAAAAAAAGTAATTGGTGGGTTCGTTCGTGACCAAATTGGTAGGGCTAGTCTCTGAAACAGAAATCAGAACACGTGTAACGTATCTTCTAAGATTTCTTTAGTTTACTTTCATATTTTGGCCAACGGATGCCGCCTGTTCGTTCATTTTCATTCGCTTAACAGCTAACAGCGCTCAGGGCTGAACAACGTGAGAAGGTTGCGCGCGCAATATATCCGACAGACCGAGGCGAGGCAGTAATCTGTAAGCACAAAGCAAAAGGAGAACTCTCTGAGTGGACTTCCGTCTGTTTGCTTATTGTTTGCCTTTTCCAACCTAACTTCAATTCAGTCGGACTCGCCGAGCTGAGGTATCTGGAAAAGTTGTCCGCGATATCATTTTAGCGGTCAGTTCCGATATTGGAAAAGATACATAGACGCAGGTCGCCTAGAGACTATATATATACCCTCCGCTTCTTGCTCCGCGAATCCCTTCTTGCAAGGGAACTGGGAACTTACCTGCCTCACCTAAGAGTCCGGTCAAACCGTGAATATCTTTCTTATGAATTTAAGATTTTCAGATTTTCAGAATTTAAGAATTTAGGAATTTAAGATAATTGACGAGACTATGGTTATGAAAATGTTTGGAAATGCGAGCTACCCTAGAGTGAGTGCTGACCTATCTAATGTACATTTATGTATGCATCGAGTACCGCGTACTCGGCACTAGGCGTTGCGTAGATAGTCGGAGGGAGTTTGAAACTCGGATTCTGTTCAACGAACGAAGGGTACTTTCTTTCTTTCTTTCGCTCAGTCTCAGCTCAGTCTCAGCCCGCAGACTCTGTACTGTCACTCTCCGCTGTAACATCTCAGAACAGAAGGACAACCATACATTAGTTTTATTTAAGCCCATCGCCCCCGGATGACATATCTATATATCATCCTATTGTCTTTGAACAAATTCATTTCATTATCACATTACATTTTTTTATCCTGTTAGATTCCGTCGTGTAATATTACGGTCATGGTATCGGACAGGCAATCAGTCCAGTCCGTATATTCTTACATTGCCTAATAATCTTTCAATGCAACGTTTCTTTTTGTCGCCCGAATAATAAACTTATTCAAATTTCAAATAATGCCCACCATTTGGGACGTCGTGTTAGCAACGTACCTTCAGAGCGGAGTTTCTTTGTCGGCGGCTCGACATTATTTTGCTGTTGAGCGTCGGTAGGCGGTGCCTGAAATCACAATTTAACATTCATAGGTGTTGATTAATTTTTCGTCGTACTTGAAAATATCCGTATTCAAGACTAAGGACTCGCAATTAGTCCTTTATTGGAAACTCTTTCACCTAACCTATAGGTTATCGTGAACATAATATAGAACTACGAGTCTAGGCTGTCGCCATGATGCCAACAGAGCGAGGGCTGACGTGAAAATTGGAGCCGTGAGGAAACGGTCGAATTATTTCTACGTTAGGGTCTTATTTAGCGTGAAAAATAGTCTTACCATGGCCATTGTACCGTTCATGTTTCGATACGGCACAAACAGGATATGTTCAATGACAATTTATCACCGAAAACAACAGCGTAATTATTGCACGAACGATCTTCCACTAATTTTGGTCCACCTTCGAACGAGCGAAAACCATGATGGCGGACCGGCGTTGGTTCCCGTTCCCACTAACGCTTGTGCGCCAATCCATCGTAAAAATAACATAATCCGCTTCGACCTAACCCTAACCGCCGTAACCCACCGTAACCTGACGACACATAACCTCTGGGAACCCGTTACCCGTGGCCCAAGTCACGAGATATTCCAGATCCGATCCAAATGAAAATCTCGTCGATAATTAATTTCCTTGATACGCGCGAACGGGAGAATTAAGGTATCCATATAATACCTATAACTACATAAGTATATACGTGAAAGAAGATTGGATTCGATTACCACACCGGTACAACGAACCTGCCGACGATAGTGTATAACCTCTAGCAATGGAAGGTGACGGGTTCCAGGTCAGGATTATAAGCGAGGAGAAGGTATGAATTTCGTTTCAACAGAACCCGTCCTTTTATACGATTCTTTCAATATGGACAAATGTATTCTTGATCTGAATGGACATTTTGTTAATGTGCACAGGGCAAAGGCCTTTTTGCTTCGCGGTCTTTCAAAGAGGGGGAAATAATATTTGAAGAGAAGCCGATGATTTGCTGTCAATTCTCATGGAACACGGACTACGGATACTCGGCTTGTGAAAATTGTATGAGCCCTTTGGAAACAGCAGAGGAAAATGTACAACGTCTTGCTGCTAAGCCGGATTTAGTATTGCCTTATCCCGAATGCTGCCATACCAAAAAGCAATCTATTGTCGAGTGTCCAGACTGCGGGGTGAAGTACTGTACGATAGAATGTCGCCAGGAAAGCCTTTTCAGGTAATCTTCAGTTTGCAATCCAATTATCGTAGAGAACAACAGTATCAGGAGAAATTAAGTTTAATACCGTATCATATTTGTGTATATTACTCTCAAAGAAACCAATTCAGGCTTGGATATATGCTTTGAAAAATTCTCTCAATAACCAGATATCATCGGAACTTGTGCCTGAAGTCAAGGACTCATTCTGAAAGTGATCGTCATCCGTTGGTGAGGCTGAACGAAACGTGGAAGCAAATACATTATCCGCCAGAGACTGCTACTATAATGCTGCTAGCTAGAATGGTTTCGTTGGTCGAACAATCAATCGACAAGGATGTTACCCTCTCAGAATTTTCCCAATTCTGTAGGCGTGCCATCAACGAAACACAAGAAATTTCTCACAACCTCTTGGGAGAGAAATACGTTGGTCAGATTGATATGCTTAGGGAAATGGCGCTTTGTGCTCTCAATGCCGAATCTGTGTCACAAGTATGTCCACTTGATAGGTCCTCTCTCGTGGGGCAGGACCTTTTTACCGCCAATGAAATGTATGTCATTAGGTAATGATATATTAATTGCTTCAGTGGTTCACCCCGGACGGATTCAGGAGTATGCTGGCGTTGATCGGGACCAATGGCCAAGGTATCGGGACCAGCGCGTTCAGCCGTTGGGTGAGAAATGTTTCCGCTCTAGAACTGCCAATGAATAAACGAATGGAGGTCGACAAATTGATAGATCGAATTTACGACGATATGGAAGAAGGTAATCAAACTTGAACCTCATCCTGATCATTGTCAGGTAATTCGTAATGAAATTAATAACAGGCATATCTCATGTATTCTAACAATTCCCAACAGTTGTCGGATCATTCCTGAACAACGAAGGTTCTGGTCTCTACAAACTACAGTCAGCTGCTAATCACAGTTGCTCTCCAAATGCGATAGTAGAATTTCCCCATTCGAATAGTACCCTGGTACTGAAGGCAACCAGAGATATAAGACCGGAGGAAGAGATTTGCACCAGTTATTTGGATGACTGTGCTCTTGAGAGATGCAGATACTCTAGACAGAAGGCTCTCAGCTCTCTCTATCTCTTCATATGCAAATGCGACAAATGTATATCTCAAGCTGACGACCCCAATGAAACTTCAGAAGATGACGAAGATGAAGAAGATGGTGATGATGATTGTGATGATTGTGATGAACACATGTAAAAGATCAATTTTTGCTTCTTTGGTAGCATATAAAATATTGAGACCTTGATAGCCTATCATTGAAACTCAAACAATTATAGGATGCATATATTATATACCACGAAAATAGAAGGCATTGTTTCCTGCTAATTGATTATTTATTTGTGATATTGTATGTTACAACAATAATCAAATAATCGCATTTTACATTTACATTACTGTTACAGTTCCAGGATCGTAAAGAGGAAATGTAATTTTCGATCCAATTTATACCAGAATGATAAAAACTTTGCATATTTATATTGGCTGTTTGCTTGTCTTGTCACCCTAAAAGCACCAATCTCTAATTTACGCGGCCAAGGAATCTAGTCAATTTGTGGAAGTAGAGATTTTAGAAATGGCATGATTCGGCTCCGTATACTTAGCAGGCAAATGAATTTAATTTATTTTAGTATCGATGCAATCGTTTGGGAATTGTTTGGGAAAATTGAGAAATATATACTTGTAGTTTAGGTAATGAACTCGAAATTGTTTGGGGAACACGTCTTCAATGTTTTTAACATTTGGGAAGTTTTATTTAATTTTATAAAAATCATGAAAACACCTGTCCTTTGTAAAATTAATTAAAACAATTAAAAGAACAACTCAAAGTAAGAATTATTAAGCGTTATTCAGTTAGAAAAATTCCAATTCGAAAATCCACCTGGTATGAGGAAAATATCTGACCCGAAAAGGTGTGCTGCAATTTTTGCCTGTTAAGTATCCTATACGGAGCCTGCGAATTCAAGATTGATTCGTCACACGTGGCGGCATCCTGCGGTGCGCAAAACAACCCGCTAAGCAGCACCACTTCAGATGACAGCTATGGCGGCAGCCAGCAAGGTTCATCTGTCATGGATGCGACCACGCATTTCGAATCAACGTTATAAAGTATTTGTTTGGGATGCAGAATGTATAAGAGAGCTCCTGAATTGTTACAGAAATAAGTTAAGACGCCGGTTATGAAATGGTAAAAATAATAAACTCAATAATGGACGTACAAAATCCGACGCCGCAGGACCTCCAAAGAAAGCTCTACTTTCTCGTAGAACAACTGCAACACATGGCTAGTGAGTTGCCACCGAAATATCAAATGCGTTTACCGTACGAACTCTTGTCTGGGCTGGCAAATTCTTTGCTAAACGATACAATTTTCGAGATAGTCAAAGGGTTGATGGAAATTCAACACGTTACGGAGAAGCATCTATTCCAACAACGTCTCCAACTACTGAATCAACAAAAAATTGAAACTCAAGAGGCACTGTCTGGGCTACACGAGGAGGATAAACGAATAGCTGCAAAAATGATTTTACAAAAGAGACACAAAGACGAGCTGCGGCAAACTGATATGAAACTTGTCCTGCAATTAGATCAGAAGGTTTCTGACCAACAAGGTATATTGGAAAAGGCAGGGGTCCCAGGATTCTACGTTACAAACAATCCCATGGAGATCCAAGTACAAATGCGACTTTGTGACTTTATTATCAGGCTGAGCAATATGGAAATACCTTGTTGAACATCCATCTTTACAATACCAGCTAAATAATGAATAAACAAAGAAATGATTGTAATTTTCAGACTAATGATAATCAGATCGATGTCAGGCGTTTCTATTTTATTTACGCGTATGAAAGAAATAAATTTGAATCCTGCAGAGAATTAGTTTCCTTAACATTTTTATCACTGCCACTTGTAACCTTTGGGCTTCGCTAGAAAGTACAGTATATTACATTTTTAATTGAAATTTAGTTTAAATTCCCTAATCTTTTGATGATTCAAAATTCTCAGCCTGTGCTACATACATATGAATCATTGTTACATGCTGTCAAATAAATGAGTCAGTGTTGGAACCATGTAGCTGAAAAAACTTGGTGCTTTCTGTTTTTTTTTTTGTTTTTTTTTTTTTATTAAGAATCATTTTTGGTGTACATCTCAACATTGCTAGGTCCACTGTTAAAACCCAGTCGCCTATCGCCCGATGTGTGGACCAAAATAATAAAACAATCAATAAACTTATTTTCAAATCTATTCAATAGAATTGATGAATCCTTAGAGTAATTATTTCACGATGATATCTTTACATATTTACAGTAGCTTTCGAATCTTTTTACTCAATAGTTTAATTCCCACGAGCTGCATTGCTATTACATTTCCAGAATACCATGAAACTAGGATGCTCGGTTGAAATCAGAAAAGATCAAAGCAACGTTATCTTCTGGGGTTTATTATTTTTACTCAAAATTTGAATGCAATCTATTCTTCCAATTTGTCAATCTGCAGCATCTGCGTGTGCACAATTTCAACCCTCACCATTCGGCTGAAACAAGTTACATTTGGTCCGTATCTAATCTTTTTCACATATACACTGCTGCAATCAACTATATAAATTATCTAACGTGTCCGTTACGAATTCTTAACACAGCCGAGGGGACCAAAAGAAATCCAGGCTCAGCGGGTGGTTCGTTCTTTGGCCAAGGGTTGGGGTTGTGGAATTGGCGGAGGTATATGAATATTCGATTCGAAACTGGCATCAATCGGATTACCCGATCCTCCTAGAAAGCATATTCTGTAAACGTCGTCGAACGTTGATGCAAAGTGCACCTCCAGACCATCTGTGATATATTTAGGAAGGTCGTCGTAATCCTTCTTGTTCTCCTCGGGTAGAATTACACAGTTAACGCCAACTCGCTTTGCCTGAAAGTAATCATTTAGTTTAGAATCATCGTTATTTCATATATACGATGCTTTACCATTGGCCAATGATAGACGAAAATATTTCAAGACATGTTCATTCAAACCCGGATTTATTATTATTCTTACCGCGATTGTTTTCTCCTTTATGCCACCAACAGGAAGCACCTTGCCCATAAGACTCAGCTCACCCGTCATAGCAAGGTTTTGTCTGATAGATTTATTTTTGGCAAGAGAAACTAGAGCCACAGCAATTGTAGATCCGGCACTGGGCCCATCTTTGGGCGTTGCACCTTCAGGCACATGGAGATGTAAATGAGCGTCATAAAGAAACGTGTTGGAGGGGTCTTCTTTTCTTAGGAAATTTCTGGCCACAGTCATTGCAATTCGAGTTGACTCTTTCATCACATCCCCCAGATGACCGGTTATTTCAAACGTGCCCTCCAATTTTTTATCATCTATGGGCCTTCTGGACGTTGTCTCTATGAACAGAGTAGATCCACCCATGGCGGTCCATGCCAGTCCCATAACTACACCAGGTGGTGTTATCGCATACATTCTGTCTTGGGTGTAGACAGGTTTCCCGACGAATTCTTGTAAATTACCGCTAGTCAGATCGATTTTCTCCGCCTCGTTCTTGACGACTTTGAAGGCAACCTTGCGAGATACTTTCTCAATGTGTTTCTGTAAGTTTCGTACCCCTGACTCTCGACAGTAGGATTTAATCAACAGATGTAGCGCATCGTCCTGGATATTTATTTGATTTTCGGAGAGACCCGAGTCTTTCATGGCCTGAGGTACCAAGTATTGTTTGGCAATGGCTAGCTTTTCTTCGGCGACATACCCTGACATGTCTATCATCTCCATTCGATCTCTTAGTGGCTCTGGAATAGTGTCTAAAATGTTTGCAGTGCAGATAAACAATACTTTTGATAGATCAACAGGTACGTCGAGGTAATGGTCTAAGAAATTTGCGTTCTGTTCAGGATCCAACATTTCCAGAAGAGCTGAAGCCGGATCCCCTTGATGACCCCTGGATTAATACAAATTATCAAACGTAGATAGCTTGGAATAACTTTATCTTAATGTTCAGTTAATTCTGTACAGCATGAATATGTTAGTAGTATTCATTTCCAAACGAATTTCATTCTGCATTGTCAGAGGCACAATGATTTTCGAAGTCTTTAGAAATGGTTTAATTTGATTAAACAGAAAATATACGCACTTTCCGATTTTATCCACTTCGTCTATGAGAACTAACGGATTTTCAGTCTTCGTTTTCTTCAAACACTGTATTATCTTCCCAGGCATAGCACCCACGTACGTTCTCCTATGTCCTTTGATCTCAGCTACATCTGTCATACCTCCTACACTGAATCGAAAGTACTCCCTGTTGAGGGCACGGGCAATAGATCTTGCTATGGAAGTCTTACCGACTCCCGGCGGACCGTGAAAGCATAAGATTTTTCCTTGGGTTGATCCTTTCAGCTGACTAACGGCAATGAACTCTGTAAATCGATATAAAAGAATTATCATAATTGAAGAAAAGACATATAGGCGGATCTAGGTGCTTGAACCGTCGTCAAATAACTGCATTGCAGAAGATCAATGTGAGAGCACATAGAATGAATGGTTTAGAGTGTCAATCTATTATATTATGACCATTTTTACCGGGGATGTTCGAATTTTATAATCTCGTGTGTACACCAATGGAGCATCTTACCGAGTATTCTCTTCTTTATATCCTCCATACCATAGTGATCTTTATCCAAAATCTCAACAGCTTGGTCAAGATTTAGATTCTCTGGACTCGTCATCCCCCAAGGCATAGATGTTAGCCAATCAAGATAATTTCTCGTCACGCTGCGGAATTGTTTTCATTAGTTAATTACAGGAATATCTAGATTACAAATTTCTATCACAATTCCACGTGAACTTTAGTCGAAGTTTGAATTCCAACGTACTTAAATTCGCTACTGTGGCTTTCCAAGAAGCTTAATTTGTTTAGTTCTTCGTCCAAAACGTCCATAACTGGTTTTGGTACAACTTTCTGCCTGATTCTTTCCCTATACTTTTCCTCAATTGCATCTTTATCATCCTTCTCTAGTCCCAATTCCTTTTTTATAACTTTCAACTGCTCGTGAAGTATATATTTTCTGTGCTGCTGTTTTACTTTTTCTTCGACTTCTCGCCCGATTTTTTGTTGAAGTTTGCTCAGCTCATATTCCTTCTTAAGAAGTGCCAAGGACAACATCAATCTATTTGGAATCTAAAATCGAATAGCTTCACCTGAATAACTTTGCAGGAAAATTTCATTTGTGGTAGACTCGACCGCACAACTTTACCACAAATCATGGCAATTAGTTGCTAGGTCAGTTCTTCATATCAGTGAATATATAGTCTATTTGTCAATGCAACCTACATCCATTTCTTCAAGAACCGCCTGGAGTTCATGAGCATCGGCTCCCGTCAACGCTGCACCCAAATCACTGAGATAAACAGGATTGTCAACGACTCTTTGACCTTGATGTAACATTTGTTGCAGTGATTCTCTGTACAAGGGATTCATGCTGATTATATCACGAATCGTCTTGATCACTTCTTGGGTCAGTGCCTACGGAATAAAGATAAAAATCAATTAATTGATGGATCATTTACGGATTATTCTTAGAATACAAAGACAGAAAAAGAACGAAGGAGAGATGCTCGTTCGGTAGGAAGGGTCTCGAAGAATCGCTAATGATTTCCTACTTTTAAATTTCAATCACAGGCACATTGTAATTTTCAACAGATGTATAAATTTCGTGAAGTTAATTCAATGCTTCGATTGTATAGATCTCGCGCTTGTTACCTTTATTTCTTCAGTCTGTCGGAATTTCTCATGGGTAACATTGACAACTTCGACCATCAGTAGTGGTTGCGTTTCAGATGCCACTTCTCCTGTTGCAGTTTTGCTCTCTGAAGAATCAGCCTTTTTCTCATCCTCTTTCAACACTGGTTCCGGATCTTCTTCAAGTTTATCAGCAGATTCAATTATTTTACCATCTGCCTTTTTCCGCTGCAATGCCCTACGACTCTTTTTGCCACCAGCCGTGGCATCTTCTATAGGGACGTTAATTGTGGTATTTAGTAGTGGAAACGTCAGTTTCATCTCTGTGTAAACCAGGCAGCCCAATCATTAGAATATAATATACGTATACATAGGTATAAATACAACAAACATAATTGTAATAAAGTGATATCCCAGGACGAGTCGTGATACGTGTAGCAGGACAATAATATCAATCCTATAATGGTAATAGCTGCACTACAAACAGTTTGGCATTCTGTATGAATGTCTATATGTATGTCTAAAAATGTTATACCTTGGGGTGGCTTTTCCGAAAAATCCTCTAAAATTTGACCAGTAATTTTCACTCTTCTGTGGGCCATGACGACGAGTCTCAACCGGTCTCCCAAGTCTTGAATCTCATGGATTTGAGCAAAAGTACCGACCGGATAGACCTCATCTAAATTTTTAACAACCTCAGCTTCGTTCCTAGAATAAAATCGGTAATATCAATATGTCCACACGATCCTGTAGTGTTGTGTGTTTGCAATAAAAAAAAAAAGCACAACGTGAAGCCAACTCACTCTTCGCTTTTCTTCAGAAAGATTCCAATATAAGGTTGATTCAGCTTGACTTTACGTCGAATCAAGTCTATGAGGACTGGATTGCTCAGTTCAATGAGCTTTATGAATCTTGGAAATACTGGATTCCTGTTTATCGCTACGACTGGCAACTGTGGCCAGACTTCGGGGACTACCACAGTCGCTGGTAGTGCAGCAGGATAATCTTCGGGCAGTTCAGGTTCTCCGCTGAGCGTGTCAAAGAGAGGATAACGTTTATTGAGAATTACGAACCATTTGGATCATTATTGAATTCACCGAACGGGGAAAACAATGGGAAAATAATGGGAAAATAATGGGGAACCAATAGAAATATAATCGTAACAAAAAGGGTCGAGAGAACGACAGCATACTTGGCCGGTGGATCTCGCTCTCCTGACTTCTTGGATGAAGAGAATCCTCGAATGGCAACGAAGGCGGTAGTTTGCCTGTATCCCCGTGTAACATTTTCCAAAGCTCTGCTCGTATTAATTATTTGTCTGGTATTAATTTGTCCTCCCCATTGACGTCTTGCGTCACCCGCGAGATCGGCCGGGCGAGTCGGCGAATATTGTATATTGGAGAATGTGCGGTTCCATGTCACTCGATAGCGATATATCGGCAGTGATTTAAATTGCATCCCACTCATGCATATTCGCATTTTGTTCACTTATCGTTACGTGGATGTTATCTATGCCCGCGGTGCCGTTCAGTGCCGTGGTCCCGTGTATTCGGCTCGCACGTTGCCCACAGAATTATCAATGAACACAGACGCAAATGGAACTATCGCGAAATTACGAGGTTAGGAAATATCTAGATGATCGTAGAATGTAGATACGCGTGGCGTAGATGCGCCGCGCGATTTGGTGTGCGCATCTATCTCGATTCTCGAACTACGAATATATACACGCGCGATAAGAGACAAACTTCAGTCCCCTTCTTCCTCCCAACCTAAACCGCGCTGTTTCAAATGTGTTCAATGGAAAGATGTTTCCAATTATAGTTGGAAAAATGACAAACGGAGTGAATAATGATGATATGCACAGACATTCAAATTCTTTGAAAGATCTGTCCATGTCGGAGATACTGAAATTAGCTGAGGATCGCGCAAGGGTCACGGGAATAGCCAGACAGTCGATAGATAACCCTTGGCACAAGCGGATGGCTATCTCCGACAATATAACGAGACGTCAAGCATCGCAAACTACCTTGAAAAATCGTCAGGGAATAGGATTAACCCCTGTTGATGACGCGTTGGACAATAACGAAAAATTCTTTGAAAATTTGATGAAGAAAATGACCATGGAACAATTTATGTACGTCTCTTTTGTTGTATTGGATATAATTATAATTTATAAGTTGAAATAAAATAAGCCTGAGAAATCTACCTAGTTTCCGTATCGTTTGATCTCAGTAAATTCCAGCATACGATGATAATATTGCCCTACGTTTTCAGGCCAAACGGTAAAGCGAGTAGACTGAGAAAGCGGACGTGCCTTTGGAACAAGGAGAACTCAAGTACGGCCAAAAAAATCAAGCACCACAAGGACAGTAGAATTAATACAAAATTGATTCCACCATCGATGGAGTTCTTGACAAGACGATTATTGCCTCGAAAGAACAATAACAATTCACCAACTGGAGCGAAGATTCAATCACGATGTGAGACTAACCGGTTACAACGAGAGCAAGCCATTCCTCAGCATAAATCAACTCCAGATCTGATCCGGGTAGACACAAGTATGCAAGGAATGAATATACGTTCCACGGATTATAATTCATCAACAGCTACGACAATATCCATCGATGAAAGGTTTCATGGGCATCCGACTGCAAATGATTGCATTTTTTCTTCTTCCCAAGAAACTTTAAAGCTAGCACGTAATCGTTCTACAGACAGAACCGATGGTGTTTCTAGTTCTTCCCAAGATACTTTGAAGCTGGCGCGTAATCTCACTGTAGACAAAATCGATTATGATTCCTTGTACGAGGTATTGCCGTCTAGTTATTATGCGAGAAAATCTCCCAAGAACTTTTGGAACAGTCCGCGTCTTTCAACTATTGAGGAATGTCGCGAATTATCTATGGTAGCTGAGTCTACGGTCTTTCATGATATTAATATGGAATATGATATATCGCGGCCTTCAACGCCACCATTATCTGCAGAGTTATTCAACTGCGAGGCTTGTCACTGCGACAAAGAAGAGTACATTAATACTGAAAACAATAATTCTAGCCAACTCTCATCACTCATATCATTTGGTGACTTAGATACCGAGATCTCGGGAATCCTTGTTGAAAATATGTTCGCTTAGATCCTAGTTGCGTCCGACTCTACGTATGATTAGATTCTTCAAGCAATCTTTCTATAATACATGTTATATTAAATGAAATTATCATTAAGTAAATAAAACTAATTCTCATCCAAATATGCATATAAATAATTGTTGGAGTTCATTTGAAGTTGCAAAATCCTGCCAACAATAATTCACTCTGATCTATTCCTATCTAGAAGGGAAATAATAATAATCAGTTATGCCTTTTGTCAGTAAAAAGTTCAATTTTTAATCGGGACTCAAACTTCTAAGACAAGAGTAATAATAGTAAGACTAATGGTAATAGCTTTCTATAGCTAATAACAATATTATTATAATGACAAGACTGTTATAATAATAATAATAATGGCGGTATGCCCACTTCTCTTGAACATTTGAAACAATCTGCATTTTGAATGCTTGATGTTTTCTTTCTATATTTGGGCATCAGTCAAATTATTAATTAATCATTATTTATTTCATAAGGCGTGACGCATTGACTCTGACTCGGCCAACACCCCATATATTAAATCTCCTGGCAACTGTGTCTAAAGTATTATTGCAAGCGGTGAAGCAATGTATGTAGATTATAATGGTATAATTTCTTTGAAATCTATGCACAATCAATGTCAATTATTGTTCTGTATCGGTAGCCTGTTGCCCGAAATATGTACAATATGTATATATTTATATATTACAACTATAAATTAATTATAAAAGTACATGGATCGTTAAATAATCGCGTACCTGGGCAGTGATCCCAACTAAAGATAGTAGTACTTGTACATATAATACGTAAAAACGTAACATAAGCCCAAAAAACCGCGACTAATTATATTTACGTTTAATATTTGTCTTAGACAACTTTTGGTATCGAGCACGATTCATGTGCGACATCATTACATACATTCCCGGAAAACAGAGCAACAATAAATATATTCTCATGGCAGATGGAAAATGAAAGGCAAAATTCCATTCGTTTGGCAAAGCTACGGTAAATCTATTTGTCTCTTCAAAATATGGAATGTTTCTTAATACTACAATGCCCTCGCAAAGAAAACCAAGCGGATAGAGGGGCATCCATATCGTATACCGAAGCCAAGTGAGGAAGCTGAACTCTGTCTTGAATAACTGAGTCAGATAATACGGATATCTAACTAGTTCAACAGTGCTCCATACAGCAAACAGGTAAAACACGACTGGTTTAGTTTGCATCCTAGGTTCCAACTCTATCATGCAGAATAATATGAAAGCTCTGCCTCCGACTTGAGATAGAGGCATGATGACACCTCCCTTAGTGTATCCAAATAGCGGATGCATCACTTCCAAAAATTGGAGCAGTTGAACGAATTTCATCGCGGTTCCCACCGCTTCAAACGTGCCCGCCATTGATTCTGCAATCGGATAAGTATAATACACTTATTCATATTTTGACGATTTATCTTTGTATCTTCCAAAGTCATGTCTTGGAGTCCAATGTATCATTTCTTCATATTAACTGTTGAAAAAATATTTACCTGGCCCATCTCGTGAATATCTAACTGCCATTACTGCTAGTATGTAGGTGAAACCAACGAATTGGGACAAGTTGTACAAAACCAGATAAACTTTCTTCAAATCTTCTGCAAACATAGGGTATATGATATGATTATTTAGAGAAATTGAATTGGTATGAAACCTAGTTCAAGCCATGGTATACATGTTCAAGACTCGAAATTTCTTCCAAGCTCAACTGTGCTATTCAGAAACGTAGGTATAGCTTTTCTTTAGAAATTGAACATTGCTTGATAAACATCAATTTATGAATACAACAATTACCCTGTCTATACCCGAACTCGTCCTTGTGAAGTTTGTCATACATGTCTGGATAATCTTTTCTGATATCTCTACCGTCTCCGACGCCATTTCCTAGACCCTCGTCTTCGTCGGCGTCAGCATCGGCATCCTGACTTTTCCACTTGTCAAAGTCAATTTTCAGCCAAGCCGGTTTTTGCGGTTGACAAGTTAGTCGCGGCCACCAACCATTCGAACTCTTATGCAGGGTGAAATCCACTCGGCTATCGATTATTTTAAAGCTGCTTTCCTGTCAAATCATTGTATCAATCGTAAACATTGTTTAAATAAGATCGTTCTGCCGTTGTCGAGCGAGGATCCTTATACTTAGAATATTATACCTCGGGGTTAATCTCTGAATGAAAATCCAGAGTAAATGCGTAGCTGTCAGGTCCTCTCGCGCCTTGCCCATTGGCTATGAATTTTAGTCTTTGTTCCGCTAAATCAATGCTGGGATCCTGTAAATGTTTTCGTTTAAAGGAATGGGAATCTGGACACTGGCTAACCCGAGTTTTAATGATTATATTATATTATATGTATATTGTTATTGATTGTAAACAGTAGACTGAGAATAGCGAACCGCACGAACCTTTACGTCTGTCAGGTCGACCTTAAGCGTAACTTGATTTTCAGTTTGAGCCCAATATACGAAGGGCGATGGTAACGGCATTGTCGTTATTCCCGGGTTTTATGATTAACACCAATGAACGCCGGTGAAGAACTATTTACAATTTTTTACAAATAATAATTACGAACAAACAGGGACGCCAGACGGTATCCTTGAGATAATACTGGATATTTGGATAATACGTGGCTGAAGCCAGCTGAAGCTAGTTGAGCACTTAGCTTAATCTAGGGACTTTCTCGATGACCTGCAACTACCTATATATAGGTTAGGTATATTGTCCACGATCAAATCATCGAAGCCACTCTGGCGACAGAAAATTGAAATAAAAAATTCCCCACGCCTGAGCAGCGGGTACGGAAATGAATTGAAGCAGTGTGCGCAACCTTTCGCGTTCTCGAAGAAGAAGTGCAAACATGGCAGAGGTGGGTTTCTCCTGATATCATAAAATAATCCACGAATATCGTTTCGATCTTTGTACCAAATAGAGCGAGTAATATTTATCCATCATTTTCACGGTTCACTCGACATTTTTTATGTATTATTTACGTTCCCTTCCGCCCACTATTCGACGATATTACTATCTGTCGCTCCGACAAGATCTCTCACCCGCACCCGCACCCGCACCCGCACCGACACATGCTAATTGTTTATTGTCATCTTTTCCGACCAGGTTGATGAAACACAGAAGAAGAAAAGGGCCTTCAGGAAGTTTACCTTCCGAGGTGTCGACCTGGATCAACTCCTCGATATGCCCAAGTGAGATTTAATAATTGTGTACAGTGTAACGTGACAACAAACCTAGCCTAACCTAGTCTAACCTAATTTATGTTACTGTGCTCTCGTACTATCAAAGTTTCGCTTGCTATACCGTGAATCGTTGCATGATCAAACGATCAGGTATATCGTGACCACTAGTCATTAAAATTTTGCCTAAATTATTCCAGTGAGCAGCTGATGGAATTGCTGCATTGCCGCGCTCGTAGGCGTTTCTCTCACGGCCTTAAGCGCAAGCCAATGGCTTTGGTGAAGAAATTGCGCAAAGCCAAGAAGGAAGCTCCGCCAAATGAGAAGCCTGAGATAGTCAAGACTCATCTACGTAACATGATCATCGTACCAGAGATGGTTGGATCTATCGTCGGTGTCTACAATGGAAAGACTTTCAACCAAGTAGAAATCAAGCCTGAGATGATCGGACACTACCTCGGCGAGTTTTCTGTTACCTACAAACCTGTTAAGCACGGAAGGCCTGGTATCGGTGCCACCCATTCCTCAAGGTTTATTCCTCTCAAGTAAACTGCTTGTATGTAATCAATAAATGGCGTAAAAACCCATTTTCTGCTCCACTGGCTCATATTTATTTATTTCATCATCGGCTGGATATTCCCTAGCAGAATGACGAGATTATTTGGATATAATCTGTGTTATTTCAGGGATACTGAGAGAAGCTTGTATCTCTGTAGGTAGATATTAGATGTAAACTGAATTTGGATTCTAATGTTATGATTTTAAATTCTCTCAAGGGCATCTATGTACGTATAATTAGTATTAGTATATTTCTACAAAAGCTGAGCATGTGCAGAATTAGGATAAAATATCACAAACGAGATAATCCGGGTATAAAAATAAGAAGCTTTATTCATCGCATACACAACGGTTCTATAAAATAAATTCATAATAACGAACCTGACGAATAATATTTAGAAGAACAATTATAGAACAATATTACATAATCTCTAACATACATGGATATTGGATATCGTTTACACTTCTATGAAAAAATTGTGTTTATGTTATTTTAAAACATAATGAAATATTAAATCACTGAAGTTTTCTCATCGCTGGTCACATCTTGTTTGTTGTCCATCATTTCGTTATTTGCGCCACTTTGGTCGTAAGATTCTCTGTCTGAGATGGATGCTTCATCGTTATTGATTATTTCAGAATTTTGACTAGTCTCGTCGCTTGTTTCTTCTTTAACTTTGAGCTTGCTATCGATATTTTCCTCTTTAATTTTGTCTCTCCCTATGATAACTCCGGAGTTTCCCATCACAGAATCGTTATTTGATATACGGCTTATAATTTCTGTTCCTAACGTTCCATTACCAGCAATAGATATTTTTTCTTTCTTCACTTTTTTCGGGCATTCTTCCCTATCTCGTTCGTACATAAAAGTCTTTCGCTTTCGCTGAGTCGGTTTGCAAACTTTTTTATACAGTATTTTCATCTCTTTTATACGCGCCGTCTGTATTGTCCAATCCATTTCGTTCGAAGTCATATCTGAGTTTCTTGTAGGATCCAATTCACTATCGTAGTCCGGTATCTCCAGCCCTAATTTCTTCATTACGATCACAATAATATCGTCCACCATACCATTTATCACTAAATCAGCTTTTTTATCCTGAAAAAAAATTCACTACTATGTATCAAGGCAATATTGTCAAAAATTTTGATTTACAAACTGTCCTATCAGCTGTAGTTAAATGATGATTATGATAATAATAAGTACAAGCCATCTTACATGCTTTGTTGGCTGCAAATTACAAATAACGAGTCTCCCGCCGTACTTCTTGGTGTAGAGAGGCAAGTTCCCACTTGGTATTATTTGTAAAGTTGTCCCCAGGCAAATGCTCAGATCTGCAACACTTGAATTATAAAGATCATGAGTTTTTTTAATTAACGTTTGCGTTTGAAAATACATACGAAGAAATTTTAGCGCGTGAGGAAACCGCGACAAAGCTTTACTGACCTAGAGTGGAGATCCGACAGAGCCAAGTCATTGTCAGGCAAGTTGTGTTCCCAGTCGAGTATTGTGTCGTGAACTCGACCCCGACAAGGTCGTCCTCCAATTCTCTCAGATCTACATGTCGTTCCCAAACATTTTTTACCAACACTCTTTGTGGCAAAGTTGCGAATAAATTGTCTGAAAGCAAAATCATTCGTTGCATTATGATTTTGCAAGTAAACTGATAATAAGATTATTGCTTATGTATGTTCAACCGTTCAATAGTTCAATTCCTTGACTAGATAATGTTCACGTCTTCGTAATGAATGATGTATATTCGATGAGGAGATAAACGAATTTATACCTTCCGCATTTGTCACATTGTTCGACAAACATGTTCCCATGCAATTCAGCGAGTTTTTGCCGCTGTACCCCCGATCGTAAGTGCAGCCCATCGATATTTTGGCTGACGATAAATTTCACCTTATCTATTCAGAAAAATGAGATATGATTAGCTGGAGCTTGATCACTCAATTTAATTATATTAACCAAGCCTCAGGTGCAGAGTACGCTTACTGCAATCGATGAGCTTCTTCAGCGCCATGTGAGTTTTTGTTGGTATTGCCTCGTCAAAGGATATATTCATTTCCGGTTTTAAGCCTTTTTCTTCTAAAGTCCAAACGCCGTTCGGTCCTCTGTCGCATGAGTAAATTTCAGATTAATTAATTAATATTGCCACAAATACGTAATGAAATTAATTAGTTTCAATGTTATTTATAGCGTTTTCGACTGGGGCTACACTGGTGCAGTGTAGCCATCTTTGTCTCTTTCTCCCTCAAAGAAAAGAAAGAGATGAAGATGGTTACACTACACTAGTGTAGCTTGGTGTAACCCCAGTCGAAAACGCTATTAAATTACTACGAAAAATTGACGTTGCATTTATTTTTTAGCCACCACAGGCTTATAGAGTACCATTGAATTGCAATGAATTGAAAAGCAATGAGAAGTTTTGAATTTGAAACATAACACCGCGAATAAATTGAATTGTTGCGGGCGAATCGATTGTGTGCAGCGGTATACTTATATCTCTTATTCTTGTCGCGAACAGCTTTGATTAGCGTAGCGCGAGATGAGATGCATGCAAGACATGTAACTATACCTATATTGTTGCGTTTTATTATGACATTTATTATGACAGTGACAGGGGTCACTGAAACGAGGAGTTTTTATTACCTAAAATCTGGAATACCGGCCGCGGTGCTAATCCCCGCGCCGGTGTGAACGACAACATGTCGTGCACCGTCAATCCAATCGGCCAACAAGTCGCATTTAATACGAAGTGTCTCGACGCTGTCGAATTTCTAGAAATGAGAAGGGCCATTTGTGTTATTGATTCCCTGCGAGATCATCCGACAATAAATTCAAGTGAATCCGGGAACTGGAATCGAGATGAATTCGGGCTATCCTGACGAGGTTTACCTCGTCGAGGCCAAGCTGACCCTTGTTCTCGTATGGCGACAAGCCGTCGGCGTAGCTGCATGACATTGCTCCTTCCCCGCTATCCCTTCGCTGCATATATAGGTGTATATAGGTGTATATACTATACCTATATGTACCTATCTATCTATCTCGCTCTTTGTGCCAAACAACGAGCAATGGAGGCGAACCGACCCCCTTGCCAAACAATACCCACCCCCACCGAAGCCCTCCCCTCGGATGATGACGTAATAATTATCAAAAATCCACGTTTAAATGCTCGGGTTCGTGCGTTTCCGCCAAGCTTCGGTGATGAATTTTAATATAAACAATTTTTAAATTATGATTATGATTTCCCGGGAACTTGAGCCGACGCGGTAGGCGACCGGCAAACGGCGAAATATTGTTGAAATATTTGAGTAATGCACTGTGTTTGCATTTATACGCGATCTGCGATACACAAGACACTACCAAAAAGGTACTCCGATATGGGGAGAGAAGATAATAAAACTACTTTGCGCAAACTTGGTTGCGCGCAAGAGCGACGCTCGGCGTCGTCTACTAGCGTCGTGTCATAGTTTCGAACAGGTACCGCATTCTGACAGTGAATCGGCGAACTAATTCGAACCTCGCTCATTTACAATACGCTAAAATGACTGACTTCCAGTCATTGTCGTATCGTATATACTACATACATACCAATACATACAACATCAAGACTCGATAACACATACCCGAGCCCTGGTGAATCCATTTTCTTTTACTTAAAAGTTGGAAATTCAGCGACAAAATTAACGTGGAATTATTTCACGTTAGTGAAATCGAGGTCCGCGGAAGCTTCTGGCTTATTCAACGTGACTGGATATTGTACCGATCTTCTAATTGTCCACCGGAAAAATGAGTCGCAGAAGGCCACACGAAGATGACGATGGATACGGTAAATATTATTTATAACGTCAAAATACGCATTCTCTTTTCATCCGATATGAAAATGCCTAATAGATAACGAGATGCGCTTAAATTATTACATTCCGGATGCATGCGATTGTTCTTTATTCGTGACGGGTTATTCCTCTGTTAGAACCTAACCTAACCTAACCTCCCAACCTCGTAGATTATTAATACACGCACGTTATCGTGTTTAACTAAGAAATGCATTTTCAGACCGCGTTTATAAGAAGCGGAGGAGGGTGTCGGAGAATCAAGAAATCGAAGATCGCCTTGAGTCGCTTATCCTGCGAGTTGGCGAGAAGTCAACGTCGTCGTTGGAGAGTAATCTGGAAGGTTTAGCGTCCGTGCTGGAAGCAGATCTGGGTGTATTTCGTACAAAAATTCTGCGCATATTAACTGATTGCGCTATTAAAATGCCCGAGAAATGTACAATTTATACAACGCTCGTCGGCCTGTTGAATGCAAAGAATTTTAACTTCGGCGGTGAATTTGTCGATTACATGGTGAAAAATTTCAAAGATGCATTGAAAGCTTGCAAATGGGACGCGGCTAGATATTCTCTGAGGTTTCTCGCCGATTTGGTAAACTGTCACGTTTTATCTTGCGGCTCGCTTATGCAGCTCTTTGACAATATGTTAGATGCAGCCAACGAGGACAGCGTTCCGCAAGTCAGACGAGATTGGTACGTCTTCGCCGTTCTCTCCACTCTCCCATGGGTCGGACGAGAGTTGTATGAAAAGAAAGAGCAGGAATTGGATCATTTGATGGTAACGATTGAGGTGTTCCTCAACAAACGCAGTAAGAAACATCAGCCGGCGCTGAAAGTATGGTCAAGCGACACACCCCACCCTCAAGAAGAATACCTAGACTGTCTGTGGGCTCAAGTGCGTAAGCTGAGGCAAGACAACTGGGCTGAGAAACATATTCCAAGGCCTTACCTTGCCTTCGACTCTATTTTGTGCGAGGCGCTGCAACATAATCTACCGACTCTTCTACCGCCACCGCATCATGAGACTTACACTTACCCCATACCTACTGTTGTCTTTAGAATGTTTGATTATACCGATTGTCCTGCAGAGGGTCCGCTACTACCTGGTAGTCACGCTATTGAGAGGTTTCTCATCGAAGAACATCTCAGGCAAATTATTGACAATCATTACTTCGAGAGAAAAGATTGGTGAGTTTGTCTTTTTTCTATCCTCCTCTACTCACTTACCTTCAATTACAAAATCGGATTATATGATATTGATCGTTAATGGTAATACAATAACACATGGAAGCCAATATTATAATTTATCCATTATTGAGAGATTTAATTCTGATTTACAGCGCTGCACAACTGTTAAACTTTCCGTACAAAGCAAAAATTCCACTTGACTATTGCATTGTGGAAGTGATGTTCGGAGAATTGTTTAGGCTACCTTCTCCAAAACATTTGGAAGTCTGTTATGGGTCGATTCTGATTGAATTGTGCAAACTTCAACCATCTACTATGCCCCAGGTAATTATAAACTTAGCGAGATTAAATAGAATTGAATAGAAGATGAAGAAAAAAAAAATTTCTCTCCTATAACATGTGCATTTTCTTGTCAAGGTTTTGGCCCAAGCCACTGAAATACTATTCAGACGCATCGATAGTATGGCTGCAGCAGCGTTTGATCGGTTTGTTTGGTGGTTCGCTTATCATCTAAGCAACTTTCAATTTCGTTGGTCCTGGGAAGATTGGGACTCTTGTCTGCAGCGTGACGCTGAACATCCGCGACCGAAATTCATTAAGGAAGTACTACTGAAAGCTCTGAGGTAAGTCACAAATTTCCTTAGATTTGTACCGGAATGTAGTAACCATGTTTGTTGCCTTGGAAAGATACCTTATATTGGAAGGGAATACATTATAAAATCAAAGCTACACAGTTTTAGATAGACAAATAATAACAATTCGCTTCATATTGCAGATTATCCTATTACCAAAGAATTCGCGACATGATGCCAGAAACTTATGCTGAATTGATTCCTCCGCCACCAGAACCAATCTACAAATACACTTCCGAGGGAGCAAGTTAGTATTCCATTCTTAATAACATAAGTAATCACTTATAACTTTTTTTTTACCTGTTATCGAAGTCTATTGAAAAGTATATTACCTAATTTTCGAGATCATTTCTATCTTCTATCTCTCTATATGAATTCACACGATTTATTCCACTTTTGTTCTAACGAACTGATATTATGCTCGATTTTATCATCTAGTTGTGTACAGTGATTGGTTTAATTTGGATATATTTCACATTATTTGTATAATATTGGAAAATCTGGAGTGTGCACGTAAAAATAAAACTTTGCACAAATTATTTCAGGTACTCTTCCTGGAACAGCAGCAGCACATGAATTGGTCGTTTCAATCCGTCGTAAATGTACACCTGAGGAGGTATTAACAGTCTTGAATACTTTACCAGGCCCAGGGGAGAATGAGGAAGCAAACACATTTAATCCTCTCAAGATCGACGTCTTTGTTCAGACATTGCTCAATCTTGGGTCGAAAAGTTTCAGCCACAGCTTTGCTGCTATTGGGAAATTTCATTATGTGTTCAAGGTCCGTGTTGCTGCAGAAATTATCTCATATCTATTGCGTACATTTGAATTCTTTCTCCCAAACTAGGTTCTAATCTCAGTTTTGGTATTTGCTAATAGGTTCTGGCCGAATCCGAGGAGGCTCAGATATGCATTTTAAGAAATATGCACGCACTGTGGAAGAATCATAATCAAATGATGGTTGTCCTGTCAGACAAATTTTTGAAAACTGGTATTATCGAGTGCAGCGCTATTGCCAATTGGATATTCTCTCGGGAAATGGCATCTGAATTTACCAAGTGAGTTTCGGGAATTTACACGATTCATAGAAATAAAACGGTGCCTCAACGAATTCAGATAACAATCAGAGGCGATCTTTATCCCCAAACATGATATCAATTGTAATCAAGTTGGTTAAATAATTCCCACGTTTTTTCAGACTCTACATTTGGGAAATACTTCACCTGACGATTCGCAAAAAGAACAAACACGTGATAAAACTGAACACGGAATTGACGGATGCCAGAGAAAAGTTGAGGAGGGCAGAGAGTAGATCTGGGTCTTCTTCAGAGGACGAGGACAACGCAAAAGAAAAATCTGGAGAAAGGCCGTCTGAAGATGTTGTCGAGCGGATGGAAGAAAAATTGGAAGCTGCCCAGGCTGATCAAAAAAATTTGTTCCTCATTATTTTCCAGGTATTATTGCATATATTATATACCCAAATATCTATATAATTTCAAAGATGTGTGAAAATCGTATTGATTGTATCTACTCATAATATTCGATCATTCTTTTTTTTCTACAGCGTTTTATCATGATTCTCTCTGAACATCTCGTCAGATGCGATACGGACGGCGTAGATTACAACACCCACTGGTACAGGTGGACTATCGGAAGGTTGCAGCAAGTGTTTTTGGCTGTGAGTAAACCATTTATTTTCTATTTGTGGAAAACGCAGTTGGACACGTATGGAATCATGGATAGATAACGAATAATTAAATTACTTTGTGTCCTAATAATTTTTGAACTGACTGGACTGTGAACTCTAGTGGGGAATATTATAATATTCTATATTTTATTATGCGTGGTTGTGCAATGCTTGTATTGATAACAAGTAGACTGAGAAGTAAATATCATATCTTCTTTTTTATTTTTTTCTTCCAGCATCACGAGCAAGTGCAGAAGTATTCGTCAACGCTAGAGACACTCTTGTTCACACCCGATCTGGATCCCCATATTCTCGACGTATTTCACCAATTCGTCTCATTACGCGCGTAAACTTTCCGAGCTATACCGTTGCTCGCGTACGATCGCTTCGTCTATGAGGATTCGTATAAAGTATGACATGTATAATTATATTTTTATTTCCATTGACCATTATATAGTGACAATTATGGTCACAAAATAATGTATAATTATACACCTGAGATGTGAAAACTTTATTTAAATAAACTGCGGCATTGCGAACGTACGTTATTCACATTTGAGAGCTACTTGTTGCGTTAAATAGATTCATGTATCTGAGATCATTGCCAGAATACCGATCGGTACATAGTACATCTTACATGTAGGCAGGTATACCTAACTTAGTAGGTACACGTAGTCCTATGTATAGTATATGCTAATCGAATGCCGCAGTTTGACGTTAATTTGATAACAACGGAATAGTAATATTTGTCAAAGTGTAATTGTTGAATTAAAGCGAGATAAATATTAAATACAAGTTGTTTATTTCGAAATTGTATCATGTAAGTGAAATTTAGATAAAGTTATAATTGGATTGTGTTCAGATGTTATCACTTATCAGTCTTTACGACTATGAGATAATTTGACACTTGTATAATATACATATAGTATATATAGGTATATATTTGTGCGTACACAATAATTCACCGAGTTTTTTGTTTCGTAAAACTGGCCAAAATGTCGTTAACGTCTTCCTTCGATCCCAGATAAATCGGACTTCTTTGGTGAATTCCAGATGGCACAATATCCAGTATATCAATGTCACCGTTCGTAGCGCGGCCGCCCGCTTGCGTCAGAATGTATGCCATCGGTATGCATTCGTAGAGAAGACGAAGCTGCGGTGAACAATGCCGAATTATATTAATTATTTAGAATTATTTGGGAAAGCTTGAATTTAGTATGAGTATGCATATCGTGTGCTAGACAATGCCAAGTTAAAAATTGTTTCACACCTTTCCATTGGGGCTATCGGCTGTTGCCGGGTACATGAATATACCTCCGTACTTTATAGTTCTGTGAACGTCTGCTACCATTGAGCCAACGTACCTCGCATTGTACGGCTTACCAACGGCGGGATATTTCTTCGAGTGAACGTACTCTTTTATCGCGGGCTCCCACTTGCTTTCGTGGGCTTCGTTTATGCTGAAAAATATGAGGAGATAATTATATATATTAACGAATAGAAACCAATGTTATGATGCGGCTATAACGTGGATATTGTTTTTGATGTAAGTATTAAACACAGGGGGATATACCTGTAAATCTTTCCCCTCGATGGCACTTTCATGTCGTGATCGGTTAATACAAATTCGCCTATGGCTGGATCATACATGAAACCGTTTACTCCTCCACCTATTGACAGTACCATCATCGTCGCCGAACCATAAAGTGCGTAACCGGCCGCTACCAAATTCCTACCCGGTTGTAGAGCGTCTGCGGTCGTCGGGGCTCCCATAGATGTTTCGGGCTTCTTATAAATCCCGAATATCGAACCGATTGAAATAAGACAATCAATATTAGACGATCCATCGAGCGGATCGAAGCATACAATGTATTTTCCCTGCTTTCCAATTTCCACCTCGATTACGGTCTCGTTCTCTTCGCTAACGAGGAGGCAGGTGGTAAATGATGACGTTAGCATGTTTATGAATAGTTCGTTGCTCAGCACGTCCAACTTCTTTACCTCTTCACCCTGGACATTTGTGCTGCCGGCAATTCCGTACCTTGAAACCGAATACCACGCATGATAAATACAAGAGGCATATGATCATGATGTGAGCATGTATATGTATGATATTATGTATATGTTTATATCTATCATACATGTAACGCGCGGGTCATAATCTATGTGTAATCGACGATAAGGGATAAACTCTATATGACCCTGTAGCTGCGTATGTAGGGTGGTCAATGCGGCAATCAAAATATTTTTACGTCACTATACTCGCTCCCTAATCTTATTTATTCAAACGCTTCGTGGAAAATCACGTCCGTGGCTACAAAGTACAACTATTTGGGAATTTGTAAGTCGATATATAACGTGTATTATGTAACTTTCTTCACAAATACGAGTCATTTACGGCGAGCGTGTACAAAGTATAGATATATATAGTATACACACACATAGATATATATTATACATATTGTATTAGGCAAGCAGCCGAGTGTGATAATATATCTTGGGAACGTTTCCGCATACACGCCTAATTGTAAAAGCGATTAGAGAAATACAGCTTTGCAGGAGGCATGCTGAGCACGGGTTGGTAAACGTCGCGCGTACCTATACATACATTAATTATTATTTAAATGGAAACGTCTTTCGGAATTTCAAATTTGGAAGGTCGCGGACGAGGTCGCGAAATGAAGTGCCACTGATGCAAGCTAATGGGAATATAATTATGATATCTGTGGGCACACATCAAATTAATACTGACCACGTGGTATAATTTATTTATCTGCGGCTTCAATTGGTATAGTATATTATAGACTCACATTTTTGCTATTCCAGCTTTTCTAACAGCTGAACTTACAGCCTTGACTGCTGTCTGTATGCTATTCAACAGCTGAGTCAAATCTCCCGTAGCCGATGGCACCTTGCGCTGTTCGGCCAGGACAAACCGCGTTAGGGTCATGCAGTTAGAATCAAATCCGTTATCGCTCGATGTCATTTTTCTGTGTAGATTCTTCGTTCCGGTATCAAACTAAATAATTATTCATAAATGATCAAGGTAATAGGTAGGTATATGCATGGGCTGCACCGACGCGGACTTACGTTTACTCAAAGCGCGCTACGCGTCGACTGAACTTTCACCGTACAAAAACGTATACTTATCGCGCTTGGGATATGCTAGTGGGTTCGTTCTTGCGTACACGCGTAAGCGTCAACCCATAATCCTCCGCGCGCGCGCGATTAAGACGTCGGCACCGATATCTTGGCACGGCAATATCTCGTTCCGAGTTATGAACTCGTTAAAAAGATGCCTTGTTCAGTATCCTCCTTTGCATTTCCTTCCATAGACATACCAATAATCAATTGCCTCGCAATTTTCCATTTTCCGACTCAAAATTATTCTAACTGTAGAAATCGCTAGTATAATGTCAGCTATTTTTCGGAGTCATTTTTCTGGCAGGTGATACCGTCTTTTCGGAGACACTTTTCTGGCAGTTGATACCTTCTTTTCGGAGTCACTTTTAGGAAATGACAATTTGTTTGTTACTATGTACAAAAATATATCGAGCATAGTATAGTTAGCAGGCATGATTCACAAAACAAATGCTCCTGTTATCAGTAGAACATCTGAGCCGAGAAGGTGTTCGCTAATTTTCGAGTAGCTAAAAATGAACAATTGCAAGGAGGGGAAATTGAAAAATAACAGAGCAATTGATTATCCATATATTCAAGGATTTATTGCTGCAGCATTGATACAATCGTATTCATCGTCAAAGTTATGTAGAATTCGTTAATTGTAATTGATTCACAAAAATAAATATCAAATATAAATCGTTCGAGTGTCTTTATTTGCTTCCTGGCATAGGAGTTATCATAAAATAAACTATGTCCGTATTACAATAAGATCTTACTCAATATAATTAATTTTACACAGAAGGACGAGTGTTATAATGTTATTGCGTTCGGAATATTTCTATCATTTTCTATCGAGTCTCGTTAACGCAACCCCATGCGTACTCATCGACGGCACGACGGCCACTGAGGTCACTGACCCCTTGACAGGTGCTATTACCCCAGGTCAGCGCTGTCATGACAAATGGTATCGCCATCTCGCGGCCGCATTGTCAAACTATTTTCTGCCGATAACGTCGGTGTCGCTCAGGTCTACAATAACTGGAGATTGCATATCGCAAGGCGTACCTAGGGTGTGTTCCAAAACTTACTACGTAGTAAGAGTACGAGTCTAGCAAGAGCTTGAGGAGAGCTTGGTTAGAGTAATAAGTTATTATCTGGTTTTTGAACGACAGCTTTGGTCAACTACATGCTGTTAAAGCGATAAATCATTAATGGATTAATGAATTAATTAATTAACGACAGCTTTGAGATGTAAAAGACTCTTCAACTTGAAGTTCTGATCTGAGCATGCTACAAATCGTTCCGAAATTCAGAGTTACTATTTAGTAATAACGTAGATGTCGTTCCAAAATCTAGAAAGTGCACTACGAAGGTACTCTGGAGTATAGTTTTCTACCCATCTCAGCGAGGGAGGTACGCGTTACCCCCAGTTACCCCCCTTTCAGTCTGTATAAAGTTGCGCAAATCCCATTGCGCAAGACAGTATAACATTCGCATTGTTGAGTTGGGTGCACAAATTGTACTCTAGAGTATGCTTGAATATGCCATTTTCAGTATCATTAGTATGACTGAACAGCGACTCTGGGTTTTGGAACGTCTCTGAGTATACTCGGATCACTAGAGTAAGGTTTTGGAACGTAGCCCTATATGTTTGCAGAAAAACTTTGTGGGCTCCGTATACTTAGCAGGCAAATAAATTCAATTTAATTTTTATCGATGCAATCGTTTGGGAAAGTTTAGGAATATGTTTTTCCTCATAGCAGGTGGATTTTCGAATTAAAATTTTTCTAACTGAAGTAACGCTTAATAATTCTTACTTTTGAGTTGTTCTTTTAATTGTTCGTTCGTTTGTATGCATCGCTATATTTGATACCACCCCCCGCAGCAACTACTCCATTGATACATAGAGAGCGGTGGTCGCGATGAATGAACCAATCGTAAGATAGTGGTGCTGCACAAATATGCGGATAAAAAAATTACTACCTTTTCTGAGAAGCGCTCGTCTATGAATGAAAAGATAGTGGTGCTGCACAAATATGCGGACAAAAAATACTACGACCCCTTCTTCATATTCTTGGAGGCGTGGCAAACAGCGCATTGTACAAATTCCGAAAAGCAGTAGAAGAAACTACTAATTCTTTATTAGATTCATTGATACAATGCAAGATTTACTGGCAAGAATTACTGATATTTGTTTGGTATTAGAAGATGACAAGAATTACTGATATTTGTTTGATATTAGAAGATGACAAGAATTACTGATATTTTATTGCATTTATGTTTGCATTATAGGTATTTAAACGAATAGAAATGATGCACGCAATTTCCATGATTTTCGACTTATCGGCAAGGAAAGAACAAGGGAGAATGATTCAACGATTGATTATGCGCCAATTTACTATAATAATACATGTTTATTGGATAAACAATTCTAATACATGATTATTTCATTCAAACAATTGTAGATTATTGTTAAACTCTTTCGAGTAGTTAAGCAAAGAAATAATATTAAAAATTCGTACTCAAAGCTGTTACAACTCTGTACGGACCAGAGAGAATGTTTACATATATTCTAAAAAGAGCATTGCTACTGCAACAGTTAACTGTCAATGGCTTAATACAGATCAATAATACTCATTTCTACTTATAAACGCGATAATAACGGTTCAACTAACGAAGGAAAATATAAAAGAGGAAGAAGGAGGCCGCCCATCCTCCCTCTTCCTCCAAGAATAATAATACAGCTTACTAATTATAAACGTAATGATATCGGATGAATTAACAATGCAAGCGATAAAAGAGCAAGGAGGAGGCCACCCGCCCTCCCACTTCCTCCCACTTCCTCCCCCTTCTAGCAAGGATAATACAGCTTACTTAATTATAAACGCAAGAATATCGGATGAATTAACAATGCAAGTGATGATAGAGGGAGGAGGCCACCCGCCCTCCCACTTCCTCCCCCTTCCACCCCCACTCGCCGAAATTAATACAGATCTAAAATACTCGCACATACGAGCTACGACTACGTAATAATAATAATAATAATAATAATAATAATAATAATAATAATAATAATAATAATAATAATAATAATAATAATAATAATAATAATAATAATAATAATAATAATAATAATAATAATAATAATAATAATAATAATAATAATAATAATAATAATAATAATAATAATAATAATAATAATAATAATAATAATAATAATAATAATTCAAGCCGCGACCGCGATCAAAAAAAACGGCCTTGCCCCCTGAAGGGGCGCGGAGGGGATGGGGGATAAAAAAAACCCCCCATCCCCTCCTGCCGCCCCTCCAGGGGGCAAGGCCGCCGTATGTACATAATGTATCATACGTAAAATCTAATAATCTAATCATCGATTCGGGGTTTTATTCTTAGACTAAATTACATCAATTATACAATCTTATACTACATAATTACGAAGTAATACGTATCTATAATGTAAATTTATGCCTATTGAAAATATTACGGTGTAATTGTATAACAACAATATATAAAGGAATTGAAATTGAAATTGAATTTGAAATTGAAATTGAAATTGAAATTGGAATTGAATTGAATTTGAATTTGAATTGAAATTGAATTTGAATTGAAATTGAATTTGAATTGAAATTGAAATTAAAATTGAATTGAAATTGAAATTGAAATTAAATAAACTAATACCATATATGCTATATATGCCATTCACATTATAGATGCGTATCATATACTATATCGTACATAGTATATAGTATATAGTATACTAGATACTATATACTATATACCATATACTCTAATTAAACTAGTTCGCTGAAGCAGCCGGCGACATTCCCACGCTGTCCTTGTGGTGCGGCATCTTGAAGAAAATGTTGGGTCCTTCCTCTGGAAGAATCTTCCGAGATCTTCCGGTCGTTCAACACACTGTGTGTAGACAAATCCATTCCCCTGCTCGCCCAATACGATCCTGTGGACCAATTTCATATTTTTATACAAGGCTAGTTCACAGAAGAACAAAGACCAAAAATTACAATTTATTGATATAATATCGTGTCGATCATGATTCATGAGTGATAATAATTGTATTTCAAATGTATTCCGGGCTCATGCTCCTTTAAACCGGTTCAACAGAGCCACTGTTTTTTATGCGGCACGTTTTTCAATCTTTCTTTTTTATCCACCTTGTTCCTGATTTCATTCCGACTTTATTTTCTTATTGGTTCATCTTCATGTTATTTCGTTTCGCTTCATTCTATTTCATGACTTGTTATTTTGTATCGTGTTGCATGTAGTCTTTGCATTGCGTTATCGAAATTAAGTACAGATTAAACTGATACTCGATGAAATCTAAGTTTTAATGTCATACATCTTAGCGATCTTCTAATATAGATTGTATTTGTATTCTTTATCTTTATCTGGCTCTTTTCTAAGGCTCGGCTACGTATACAGATTTCCTAAATCAATGAATCATTTGTGAAATGAAATGGGGGAACTACATTTTACCTGATATAAGGTGGAGGAGCATCTTATCCCCGACCGTTCACCGGTGAAAAATCATGTGATGTAGCTATGGCACGTGTCTCACATATCATAGTATATACATTGCCAAAAATATCAGCCATCCTTCTCAAATTTGTATGTCCATACAAGCGAATTAACAGTCCAATGATATCGACACACCGTTCGAATATAAGCAGCTCACAGTTAGACGAGATGAGTGACAGGTCGGCACTGTTGAAATCAGAGGTGTGAATGCCTATAGTCGTTAATTATCTGTACGGAAACTATGATCTATAAGATCTAATAACAAATACAGTTTAAAAAAAAAAAAAAAAAACTTTCTCATACCTCAAACGTGCCCTAGATCAGCCTGTACGAAGAGTCCGTAGCTGTAGTCCAATTGTCGAAGCAGCAGCGGTATAGCTGTCGCTGGAGCACGTGGTCCATCGTTCGAGATACACACAGAAATGAAAGGCTTACTTGATTTGAAAAAATTCGGTCTTCATTTTCGTATTCGTCGACAAAGTCATTTTAATTATCTTTATTCAAGGCTGCAAAAGCGAATGTACGAAAAGATTAGCACAAATTCGTTGACCTTTCTTCTTCGTCTTCTTTGTCCTATTTATTGGATATCTGCTTCCATCCCAAAGCTATGTACCAGTATTTTATTTTTCATGTTCTTATTTTGTTGGGTTTTTGAAGAATTTGTAAATTTGACGATGTATACTCAAAAAGAAATTCGTTGATCTATGTACACCGAAAGTCTCGCGACCGGCGAAACGTCCGCTCAGCGCCCGGTCCGAGAGCCGACTGACGTAGTTCATAGTGCCGGCAATAAGGTAAACACGGGAGCGTAGGCTTGCTAAAGTCCGTAAACAACACGAGCGAGCCATTGGCGAAAAACAATAACACACTCTACGCGCAAGATACACGAGTTACATCCCCGCGATATACATATAGATCGATTAAAACCGACCGGCTGTGGCCGCTCATGATTAAAAATCACCTTATGTAGAATTCGTAAATTGTAATTGATTCTTGAAAATCAATATCAAATGTCAATCGTTCGATTATAAGAGAAATTCGTTGATCTATACACCGAAAGTCTTGCGACCGACGAAACGTCCGCTCAGCGCGCGGTCCGAGAGCCGACTGACGTCGTTCGTAGTGCCGGCAATAAGGTAAACACGGGAGCGTAGGCTTTCTAAAATCCGTAAACAACACGAGCGAGCCATTGGCGAAAAACAATAACACACTCTACGCGCAAGATACACGAGTTACATCCCCACGATATACATATAGATCGATTATTAAAACCGACCAGCTGCGACCGCTCATGATTAAAAATCACCTCATGTAGAATTCGTAAATTGTAATTGATTCTTGAAAATCAATATCAAATGTCAATCGTTCAATCGTTCAATTATAAGAGAAATTCGTTGATCTATACACCGAAAGTCTCGCGACCGGCAAAACGTCCGCTCAGCGCGCGGTCCGAGAGCCGACTGACGTAGTTCGTAGTGTCGGCAATAAGGTAAACACGGGAGCGTAGGCTTGCTAAAATCCGTAAACAACACGAGCGAGCCATTGGCGAAAAACAATAACACACTTTACGCGCACGATACACGAGTTACATCCCCACGATATACATATAGATCGATTAAAACCGACCGGCTGCGACCGCTCATGATTAAAAATCACCTTATGTAGAATTTGTAAATTGTAATTGATTCTTGAAAATCAATATCAAATGTCAATCGTTCGATTATAAGAGAAATTTTTTTTTTTTCCCCTTCAGTTAATCGGTTTACCCGACATACCCAATAAACTAATATAAGAGAAATTTGTTGATCTATAATACACCGAAAGTCTCGCGACCGGCGAAACGTCCGCTCAGCGCCTGGTCCGAGAGCCGACTGACGTCGTTCGTAGTGCCGGCAATAAGGTAAACACGGGAGCGTAGGCTTGCTGAAATCCGTAAACAACACGAGCCAGCCACGGGCGAATAGAGAACAAGGAAGAAAACATAGGCAAAAACCAATAACATACTCTATACGCAAAATACATGAGTTACATCCCCACGATATAATAGATCGATTAGAACCCGACCTACGAATATACTATTAGTTCATTAGTAAAAGGCGCGTTAATTTTACCGTCAACAGTAGACGAGTGTTGGACGGCAATCATTGTAAATTCTACGCTCCGTTAAATTCATTTATTGCTAAATAATGATTTCCAAAGAACATAGTATGACATAAAAGTAAAATTCTAAACATCAATGGCTATTTATTGAAATAACTCAATTCAGCATTTTTAATTTTGTTCTCCATACAAGTAGTATATGACTCATTGAAGCAATTAGTTTCCCAATTCAACGTAGATACCTAATCACAGACGCAGTCAAGATGTCAAGACGTTAACAAGATTAAAAATATCTTCTTACTAGCTAGATAATATTCAAAATACGTATTTAATCATATACATTATTTCTGTATGTTTCTGAACACTCGTGCTATCAGAAATTTTGAAAATAAAAGTATCAATACGTTTCAGTTTCACTGTCACCGTCACAAAGAGATAGTTGCATAAAACTTGAATCTAATACTTTTAGGATCATTTGTCAAGAATTTTAAGTAGTATACAAATTGAAAAACTCCAACAATACCCCTACAATCGGAAATTTATCTGATCGTTGAACTTTCTCAGAATTTCTACTAGGCCAAAGACCCCAGTGACTCAACTATTAATTGAATGTTAAATTCGACTCGTATTCACTGGAGTCTTTGCCCTTCTCAACTTATCCTATACGGCATTGTCAATACGCAAACATTGAGATGAAATAGACAAGTAACTCGTATTCCGTTGGAATAAAACTGAGGGTAAATTGAAGTCTTAGTCAGGAATCTTGAGGATACCAAAATAGTTAAGAGCTGCAGTTGCCGAAGTATGGACCAGGTTGTAGATGGGATGAACCATGTCTACCGCATTTACTTGTCGTTTACCAATCACCACAGGTACTGGAGAGTTTTGCGCCACAGACAGTCCGCTGAGTGCGTAACACGTGTGGTAAACGTCTCTGGGCCTGAGAAAGAGCAAATATAAAGTCTCAGATTAGTCTTAGATTTGAACAGACGATTACACATTTCATAAGGTAAAAATGTAGATGTTGAATCATTCAGAACATCATTATTGCGAATGAAGAGTAAAAAAAAATCTAGTTTCCGATCATTATTCACTTTGCAAACGGCTGATTATACACGTTTGAGTTTTATCAGTGTTCATTACTTGTCAGGTTTGTCGAGCAGTCCTCCTGAAGGATGCTGACAGCATACAAGCAGGTATTTTTGCAGCGCTCTCTGGTCAAATAGCCAGTGATCGGATTTGAATCCTTGCTCAGTCAAGAGGGCGTGTAACAGAGGAAAGGCACCTCCTTGCCAAAAGGAATAGCACCCATCGACCAGCTTATTAGTTCGTCCTTGAAAACCTCCTTCAAGTCGCATCTGCCTGTTGACTGTCCACCGCTGTAAAGAGTTTTATAAACAATTCATTCGTTGCACAATATCGCAGCTTGGAAATCCTCCCAGTCGATATATATCAAATATTTGAAGAGCACTGATCAAGCCGATACCTAAATAGTATATATTAATCCATCAATCAATAGTGTAAACACTTACAAATTTTCACACAGTCCTTCAGAAGAAACGTTCATCTGGATTCTGTAATAGATTGGATCATTTTAAAGCCGATAATACAAAGGTCTACAAATCACTAAACAAGAAATCTAATCGTCGTCTCAATTAGTGCTCTACTTAAATATAAGTACAACAGATTCAATAACGAATTCGTACCAGTAGCGAAGGCATGTGGCACAATTTGGCTTTTTCAAGTAGTAGAAGCGCGGCTAGACCGCAGAATGTATATCCTCCGTGTGCCTCCATCCCTGGACATCCACCAAACCCACCTTCCCAGGTCTGACACCTTGTAATCCATTCAGCAGTATTCTTAAACATTTCTGGGCTGTATATATTGGTCAACCTCGCCACAGAGACTGCGCAGTAAACTCCTCTTATATCAACTTCACCACCTAGGTGCATACTGAAAGCTCCGTCCTCGTCCCTCAAGGAACTTAAGAACCTCCGCAATCCCTGTCTGAGAAGAGGGAATCAATGTAATTTAGAATCCGGTGTGTATTTTTGTTTTCTCATTTTATAAGGCAAGAAACTGACTAATAAAAAACTACTGAGACTTAAAAAAAGAGACTTAAACCTGTTCCCACAAATTTTAGGGAACCAAAATGCATTCATAAGGATTGAAACAAGTTGGAATCTGAGCTTCTAATTATCCGAATTGGCTAGATTACGCAGTTCTTTGTCTTTCACGGAAGATAGCTACTTTTTCATTCCACATCTACAGAATAAGGTCCACATATTGAATACGATATAAGAGATAGTGAGAAATTCAACAAATGCCTATCCCAAACTACCTATCAATAGTTTCATAAGCTTCCGGAGTTCCTATGGTACACAGCGCATTAACGGCAGCATAAGTTGGTGCAAGATGAGGATGCTGGCCTGGGCCTCCGCCAAAACCACCTTCCGGATGTTGACATTTAGCCAGAAACCCTGCGATGTGAGAATAATCGTCTTCTTCTAAACGCTCGCCAAGTATTTGAAGCGCGTGAAGAATCCAGTAGCAAAGCCAGGGGCGACTGCTGTCGAGGCACTGCCAGAAATAATGAATGAATGTTCATTTGAACTCAAATTTATTCACGAGTAATAATTTTTCATCATTCAGAGTCAAATTATTTGCACAAGACTTGAAGATTTTTAACTAGTATTGAAGAGAAGAGAATGAGTCACGAATGAAATCAATGAAACTCAATGCATTTATAAATAACTGTATTTTCAATTTCATTACCTCGTAGGACTGCGAAAGATGAGTCAAAGAAGTTTTCAGATAAAATATATGATTGTTTCTGGCTAGAATCGGTAGTTTTCCCTCCAACTCTTGTAGCTGCTGTGTAACTTGGTATATCTTGATAACTACAGCCTCGACTTCGTCCTGGTAGAAAAAAAACACCCGACGAGTTTGTAGGAAACATATATATGTAATTCAAAACTATCACCAAACAATGAACGGAGATTTACGAATTACCTGCATAACAGAAGTGACGGTTTCAAAATCCTCCGTATCTTGTCTGTCCTTCGCCAAGTCCTCGTGTCTTTTGAAAATCATTTTATCCTCATGTCCGTCGGCGTCGACATCATCGGCGTCGATTGATTCCCAGTCCCACATAACCTAAAAAATAATTTTGAATGTAAATAAGATAATCTCACCTTATCTATCGATAGAATTTAACCACTTTCAATTTATCGTACTCTTTTAATCTAATATCATATGTTAAATACGGTTAGACAGAGTCGTTACGAACACACCTACTCTTTTCTATTCTCTAGGATTTCTTTTGAGACAAAAAAAAGTCACGACATCAACTTGTCTCAGGTTATGTTATGTTTAAGGTTAGGTCAGAGTTGGGGTTATGATATTCATCTATTCTCCATTTATCAAAACACCCGGCGATTACAATACGTTGTATTACGTATTTGGTAAATGAAATGTTTAGTCATGATTACTTATCAGATAAGAAACCGTGTCGTTTCAAAAGAGTTCGAACCGCTGGCCCGTTATCTAGCCTTCATCCACTTCGTCGTATTCTCGTCGAATAGCCGAATTTTCGAAAGTTCGATTACACTAGTGAGTTTTGAAAGACCTGTTCATTCATTATTATATTATCGTTAATTAATTTATATCGCAAAAATATACAAAGCTCAATCCTAGTTGTTATTATTATTATTATTATTATTATTATTATTATTATTATTGTTGTTTTTTTCAGATCTGTTCCACGCAATATTGTGTCAACATCGTTAGAGAAAGACAGAGAGAGAAGGAAGAGACCTACCTATAAGAGATTTTGAAAATGTTTAAGCTCTACAAATTTGGGAACATAAGACGTTACAGTAGTAACATTGTTAGAATAGTCGAGGTAGGACCGAGGGACGGTCTGCAAAATGAACCGGCTATAGTACCGACTGCGACAAAGATTAATTTCATCAACAAACTGTCTGAAACTGGTTTGAAAACAATCGAAGTTACTAGTTTCGTATCACCAAAGTGGGTGCCGCAGATGGGAGACAGCGATAAAGTTTACAAAAGCATAAATATCAAGCCAGGAATAAGTTACCCTGTGCTAGTACCGAATCTCCAAGGTTTGCAGAAAGCTATAGATGCCGGAGTTAAAGAGATCGCAATATTTGGAGCTGCTTCTGAGGCATTTAGCAGAAAGAACATAAACTGTTCTATCGCCAAAAGTGTAGAGAGATTTTCTCTGGTCACCGAACAAGCTAAACAACTCGATATCAAAGTCAGGGCTTATATTTCCTGCATTGCCGGATGTCCGTACGAAGGAGAAGTAAAACCCTCCGTTGTTGCTAGTCTGGCTTCTTCTATGCTGGAGCTTGGATGCTACGAAGTATCTCTGGGAGATACTACGGGCGTTGGTACGGCAAAAAAAATAAAAGCGGTACTCAACGAGCTGAGGACTCTGTCTCCATCTGGAAATTATCAA
This sequence comes from Tenthredo mesomela, assembly GCA_943736025.1. Classification (NCBI taxonomy): domain Eukaryota; kingdom Metazoa; phylum Arthropoda; class Insecta; order Hymenoptera; family Tenthredinidae; genus Tenthredo; species Tenthredo mesomela. The sequence goes on from OX031017.1 coordinate 245,133, forward strand.
GAGTTTGCCATCCATTGTCACGATACCTTTGGTCAAGCCTTGGCCAACGTATACGCCAGCTTAGATTTTGGGATCAGGATATTCGACTCTTCGGTCGCAGGACTTGGAGGCTGTCCCTACGCCGTTGGAGCTTCTGGGAACTTGGCTACTGAGGATTTACTTTATTTCCTTAACGGTCAGGGACTGGAGTCCGGGGTTGATTTGAGCAAGATAATCGACGTTGGGAATTATATTAGCGGTGAGATAGGGAGGGAGAATAGATCTAAAGTCGGCGTTGCTGTAATTGGAAAAGAAAAACTTAAGAAAACTTTGAACTGATTAAGGGATATTATTTTCATACTGATGTAAATAGTTTTTATTTTAATAAAAATACTCTTCTAATACTTGAACGAGTTGTTTTCTTATATTCTTTGTAAATGTGTCTGGAGAGAAACTCGCACAATGTTCTTAAAAAATATCAAATTTCTTTATTATTGCGATTTGTTGACGATTTCTTCTCAAATTCCATATCATTGTAGGCTTCGTTCGTCGTTACTTAGTGATAATTTCGAATTTAATTGTCGTTGATAAAAATTGCTTTCAATAATTGTGAAAAGCAAAACGCGTTTCTGAACGATCGAGCTATAAAAACTATTGTTGGTTCAACATTATGAGATTAAATTCTGTCAGTAATATTTCTAATGGAATGAGGAGAACTAGCTTATAATTAAATTCTAAATACCTATATTCAGATTTTGGTTTCTTGAAATTCGCGTAATAACTAAAAGATGGATTTTGGGTAAAAGTTTCTTATTGCAAATAAAAGAAACGTTTAATTTTCTTCTTATACTAATATCGTAATATGTACCAAGGTCTTTTACTTTTCGATAGGTACTTGGAATTCCCCAAACTATCGGCAGTAGCTATTCTACTAATTCGGAGACATCGAAGAAGCCAGAATTTGGAAATCCACGCTAATAGAAAATGACGATTTATGGCACAATCAATTTCTTACAACGTTATTATATAACTAAATTGAACAATTTTGTTGGAATACGTACTCTCGTTTCTAAATCCATCAAGGATAAATTAAAAACTGATTCATCTTCAAACTCATTATTGCTACGAGAAGCTGGAAAACTCTTGCAAAATTGCCTGGGTGTCTAACGTAGTTAAATCTATCGATCCCCTCGTGTCTATCACAACTTCTCTGACCTGAAACGATATGAAAATTGATTGCAGACTGTGAATTACAGCCCTTAATCATACCCGCAAATGTAGCTTACCATATTCGTAAAGAACGATGTATGTTTAGGCTTTTCTGAATATCTTTCATACTGATCCAGACTATCTTGTAGCTTTAAAGTCAGACTATCATAATTCTGAATAACGACTGCCAAAATTTGTTCTTCGCTCGGTGTAGAGAGACTCTGACTCGCGAGCCAGGCGTCAATTTTGGGAGTAAAGTGGTTTATGATGTCTCGCACATTTACCAAACTGTTGGTCAGCTTCAGGGCATGTTCTTTGAACTCGCAAATCTCACTCGTTGAATATCTAAGGGCTGTAATACGAAATATGATTGAAATTAATAAATGCCAAAGAGAATTTCAACGAATTATACCATCAATAGTTTACCCATGGCATTTAGATTTGTGAATACAGCCCGCATCCTGATGATTTCATAAAACAATTCGTCGTAGCTACTCGGCGAAGACAGGAACGTATCTCCATATGTGATGAACAGATTCAAAATGTTTACAATCTGGAAATAAAAGAATAAGATTAATAGATCTGCTTGCATACTCCGTTCCACGTGTATATATACCGAGGTCAAGTATTATGTCTAATTTACCTGAATAGCGAGATGAAATATGTTCATTTTCTTAGCTAACTGACTTTCAGCGGTGGTGAGATATTTGAGCAGATTAATTAAAGCAGTCCATAGCTCTCTCCATTGGTATCCAAGCCTAACGCGACATCTTTTCTGGTAGCAAAGAAGCCTTTGCAGTACCCCAATGCATTGAAGGTACAATTCAATTGGAAAATTCTTCATCATATGAGTCATGATGAATTCGACGAGTAAGTCTGAAATTTATAATAAGGAAATAAGTATTGAAGGGCAAAAAAATTCATGAATCATAACTATTCCAAAATAATATAATTCCTACCTAAAAGCGTAGCCGCTAATGGTTGAATAAGGGCCACCTTCTCCTGGAGCTTCCTATGCCTCATAGGTAATCTGTGTAATTGTGCTTTGAAGGCCAAGTTCGCATCGTGTATCAAACTATTGGCATATTGGTCTTCCGCGATGCAGCTCAGGATTAGAAAACAGAGTTTAACGTTGCCAGTTATAGCGTCTGTTTTGTTACCCTGTGTCTTGATTCCCTGAGTGACTATAGAGCTGCAATTAAATATTACAAATGAGAAAGGAAATTCGAATACTTTCATCAACTGTAAGCTCAAAAACACTGGCTGATGAATTCTCACCAGTATTCGAAAAAAGTTGCCAAAAGATTAACAGGCTGCGCCATAATATCCTGGGGTTGAGCCCCAGGCGCGACTGTATTGGGACCTAATGTGTTGTTGGGAGAAGGCGGTGCGCTAGTGTCGCTTTGTATGTGGGCCAAAGTCGTGACAAAATATCTGTTCAAATGAGTCGCTTCGTAGAGTGCCAAGAGCAGCGCGTTGTTGGCACGAATTTGTTGGGTCTTTGCTTCTTCCTCTCCGACAAACATACTACCGACCATATTTGTCAACGAAGATAACCAGGAGGCTTGAATCTCTGTAAAGAAATGAATTTTGATTAAAATCTCTTGATTTGTATAAACTTTCTGAGGATATAACGTGATGTTAGCAATTTACCAGCTCTCTGCTGATCAAATTGTCTGCAAAAGTCAGTCAATGATGTCGATATTACTTGGCCATAGCCATTCAGCGCCACCTCATCATCCAGGATTGAAAGTTTGACGATATACGGATTTGCGCTTTCATGCTTTCTGTAATTGACTAGGAGAGTTAGCAGCAGTACAGCATCGTGGCCGTGCTGGCTTCTGGATTTAGTTTCTCTCAAGAGCTGAAGGAAAATGATAATTAAAAAACTAATTTGTGGAGATTCCTAGACCATAAGGAACACTACCAACCTGCACTAATGATTCAAATACGCTATTCAACATTACGTATTCGAGCAAGGTATTCTGACTGACATTGTCCGTGCCTGTGATTATTATCAGTAATAATTTGAGACACAGAGCCTTTAAGCTGTCAGGATATTCGCCTGAAATATATAATTCGTGTTATTTAATGAATAGGCAATGTTCTAGGTAAGAAAAACTTAGAAACAGAGGAAATAAGATCACCTGTAAGGAAGTTATTGCAGTGCCTCATCAACGCCGTCATTCTTTGTTCGGCAGAATCAAAGCCTACCAAGATATCGATTAAGTTAAATCCGCAGTCCCCTTGATCCGCCTTTTTATACATAGCTTGAATAACGGCCGATAATGTTTGCAGCGCATAAACAACACGGATGTGATGTTCGTGGGCAAGAGTGTCGACGCAATGGCATACCAAAGCGTTTAGATTTTCCTTTCCTGTATTCAGCTGATCAGAAGCCAGACGTAATATTTCTACCTCAATTTGCAACACCTGTAAAAGGTTTTGAACTTAGTTTTTTATGATCTGGAATAAATTGTTTTGAAAAAGAATACCTATTCACATTTTCTAATGAACTCTAAGACCGTAGTTCAATTGTTATATATCTATCAATTGATTAGTTTGACAGAAAGGGACAAATTTAAACAAAATTCCGCTTCAATCTATGAAAATTATCAATTTTCCAATCATTTCAGGCCAAAAGACTGGCATATACAAAATTAAAACGCTTTCGATTGCTGAAAGTTCTTTCTGCCTTTTGCACACAATATATCGTCATGTTATAAAAGACTTTTCCAACATTGGTGAAATGGTTATTGGAAGAGTTATCACAAGATTAGTTCAGGTAAGCGAAGCTAGAAGTTGCTGCCTGATCCAATGTCAATAAAATCTTCCTTTGAATCTCTTTTGAAATGATTAGCTAATCTTAGTTTCCTTCATTCTTTTTTACTGTTTGTCCCAGGCTATTCCATCCTGGGAAATGACCAAATACTATGGAAGGGTCTGCGTCTTTCAATTAAAATGCATAAAATACAGAATCCAGACGAGTGAGGCCTGGTTTAACTTCAGATGTAAATTTATGCCCGGAAGTATACAGGCCAGCGAATCAAAGCCGGAAGAATTAGAGCCGAAGACAGATCAGTGTGAATCACAAGACAAACTGAATGAATTAAACAATAAACAAGCGGCTAAAGGAACACGATCAAAGATCAAACTTTGGCTACCTAATAAATCAAATCCCTCTAAAGACCCACGGAATCCAGATGAAAAGAAAAAATAAATAATGTTCAAAAGATGAAAAGTTCTGTTAATAGTTTCTTGTCTTTCAACAGTTGCCGATTGTTTTTAAAAATCGAAATTCGGTCCAAATTTATCCCTTTCTTCGCTTCACAGTGTTAAACTTTTGTAAAGAGACTCTGGATGGCCGGAAGAGAACTAGATTCTCACCTCAAAAGTGGGACAAATCATATGAAAAATGTAATCTTATAGAATATTGTAGATATATTGTTATTTTTACAGGATCAATCCTTTCTATTATGCAGATTCTGCAATAGAGGATAAATTCTCAGCTCCGAACTGAACATTTCCTCAACATTTAGTCAATTCCCGAGAAAATAATGACTGAAATAACCAAATGAATCACTTGCCTTAGGTCTGAGGAGAAAAAGCTCGTCCCAAAAGTGTGGATTATTTAGCGTTGGATCGTCTCCTTTGAAAAAGCTTTCATATATCAACAATATCTTTTCTTTATACTGTCGTTTGGATCCCGAACCGCTCCGTTTCCGCATCGCCATAGCCATTTTCGTATCTTATATAATATTACTGTGTTCCAGCCTTGATACTTTGACCATTTAATATGAAAATCTGTAAAATAAAAGATAATTTTTATTTCTGGCTAATTTATAATCGTGCAAACGTGGCAAGGATAATTTAATTACAAGTATTTAAACCAGTCATTGAATTCAGGTCTAACCTCAAAATCTGAATGAACGATGCATGCAAACTTGTACTGAAATCAAAGACCGGGGTAGATATAATATAAGATAATGTCCGAGCGGGGTTTGTCTTCATATTTCTGATTGAATTATTCGGTCTATATACGGAGATTAATCAAAATCCATACGTATGTGTTAGTTATAGGTTAACGAGGGGGGCAAACTCACCGTTCTTTCAAGCCACGTCGTATTTAAACATAAAATGTATAGTTCGAACCTCTGATTAAACAATCTACATATACATATCTAGTATAATAATTAAGCAATAATAACACGTTGCAGAATGTTGGTAATAAAAATAACCTCCGACGATTTCAGATTACTGATCGCCATCTTTTTCCCTTTAATTTTTATACGCATACGTTATGTTGTGTGGCACTGACAGGTGTCACCAGAGATAACCTCGAAATCGAAACCATATTAAGATGAATATATATTTCTTCTTTCTCTTCTATTTCCCCTTTATCTCTTTCTAATCTATAAATATGTTTACGTAACTGGTTTCAAACTAAGATAATTATTCCTCCATCTCATTCATAATAATAATAATAATAATAATAATAATAATAATAATAAAACGTAGTATACCATGCTTCAAGGCTAAACTTTTGAGGTTAATTTTCTCTTCGTATTATACGATATTTAAATTGCGTCGTATGCGATTATTTTTACTAATAATATTTACTAAGATTCTTTCTCTTCTCTTTTTTTTTTTCTTTTCTTCTCGATATATTATTCATATATATATATATATATATATTAAGAAAATATACAATTATGTTGAATCTAAAATTACTTTGCCACTATAATAATTTCGGCAGGTATGTATGCAGTAGTAATTGTCGTACAAGCACCGGCAATCTTATACGATTGAGAACGGGGGAAAAAAAATTATAAATAAATAAATAAATAATAAAAATTACCTACATACAGCATGAATGGGATTGTAAAAATAAAAGTATTACTCTTTTATCTTCTTGTATAATTATTCTATACCTATATATATATATCTTTTTATTATACCTGATAAAACAATGAAGTTACATAACTATTTTATAGATCTTTATCGCGTCTGGTAAAACCAGCGGCGACTAATTCCTTGTTAAACAATAATATCGGAGATAAGAAATACTCAAATGAAAGTGATAAGAATTCAAAATGCTTTTGGAACAATCAGAAGCTAGTCGGATCGGTTGGGATCATATCAACGGTCGCATTTTATTATTACTACACAGTGAGCAAGCGGACGGCTTTTGCTAGGGAGATAAAGGAAGCCTCAAACTCTAAGCCCGGGGAATATAATGAGAGATATGGGTCTTTCACATTGGAAGAGGTGGCGAAACACGACAATAAAAATGATCGTATTTGGGTGACCTACGGACGGGGTGTATACGACATTACTGATTTTGTCGATAAACATCCCGGAGGTCCGAGCAAGATAATTATGGCTGCTGGAGGATCGATAGAACCTTTCTGGATGATTTTTTCCAACCACAAAAATGAAGATATTTTTGAACTGCTGGAATCTATGAGAATAGGGAATATATCTAAGGAAGATGCGGCGGGAGCTGTTTCCGGAATGGATGATCCTTACGCGAACGAACCGCGGAGACACAAGGCGTTGAAAATCAATAATAACAAGCCATTTAATGCCGAAACTCCTGCGCCTTTACTAGTAGAGAGTTTTCACACTCCGACGTTAGTTGGTTGTTGATTTTTATTCCCAGTCTAATACTAGTCGGCTAGTTAAAATTCGTTCAATATTTATTCTACTTTTCAGGGATTTATTCTACGTCAGAAATCACCTACCAGTACCTGACGTAGACGCCGGTACTTATGAGCTTGAACTATCGACCGAAGATAGTACCGATAAAATACTGAGCCTTGACGATGTCAAGAAATATCCAAAACACAGCGTCACTAGCGCGATAATGTGCGCCGGAAATAGGAGGTCGGAAATGATGGAGGTAAAATGGTGAAAGGGGTATAACGCTCTTTTTCAAATAACAACCCTTTGCTCAACTTGAACAGGTGAAGCCTGTGAAGGGTCTTAGCTGGGGCGTAGGAGCTGTGGGAAACGCAACGTGGTCTGGCGCAAGATTGTGCGATGTTCTGAATGATTTGAACATCAAAGAAGAAGACTATGAGCACGTTCAGGTGTGCGAATCTATTGGCATTCTTCAAAAGAAGCAGAAAATTTGAAATTTTGAGCCAAGATTTTGACGATTCTGCTTCATTTGCATAATGAACAAGTTTCTCGTGTGAAATGAATAAAATTTCAATAATTTCAACCCTTTTTGTTGAAGTTTGAAGGCCTAGACTTGGACCCATCGAGCACACCATACGGGTCTAGCATTCCGATAAGTAAAGCAATGGATCCGAGGGGTGACGTGATATTGGCTTATGAAATGAACGGCGAGCCGCTACCCAGAGATCACGGCTACCCTTTGAGAGTGGTTGTTCCCGGGGTAGTTGGAGCAAGGAATGTGAAATGGCTGGGTAAGAGTAAATTGGGATTATGAAACTTGAATCTGGATAGAGAAGTTCTGAGTATTTACAGGAAAAATTATCGTTTCGAAAAACGAGAGCCAGTCACAATGGCAACAGGGAGACTACAAGGGGTTTTCGCCTAGCACGGATTGGGACACTGTTGATTTTTCCAAATCACCAGCTATACAAGAACTGCCTGTTATTTCTGCCATCTGTAGTCCAGAGCCTGGAGATGAGGTCCTAGTTGTGAATGGGAAGATTAAAGTCGGAGGTAGCTAAAATTTTGAGTCTTCGACAAATCACGCTATATTATTTCTTCAAGCTTTAACATTTTCTAGGATACGCTTGGTCGGGAGGTGGTCAAAAAATCGTCAGAGTAGACGTAACCGCGGACAAAGGAGAGTCCTGGCAAACCGCCGAATTCCTGAGCCAAGATTCGGCGAGATCGGGTCGCCACTGGGGCTGGACATTATGGGAAGTTGAAGTCCCGATAAAAATGGGAGAAAAGACTGTCGAAATATGGGCAAAGGCAGTCGACTCTATGCACAACGTCCAACCAGAGTCGTTTAAGAATATTTGGAACCTCAGAGGTGTACTTAACAATGCTTACCACAGAGTCAAAGTTGAATTGAAATAAAAATCTACTAGAAATGGTCAAAAATCGTTTTGATTTAATAATTTCTATCATATTTCTCCCCCATTTCCATAAACTTAAATCAACTTATGACGTACTTTGCTTATCTCATGCCTAATATCTCTATTATCTTGGTTCTCGGTGTTTAGGTAGTCGATGATGCTTTCGAAGTTCAAATCCAGTCGCTTTTCTTTGTTTAGATCATGTATTTCAAAAGTCGGGCTTGTCTCCGTTGCTCTCTTGCCAATTACCACTATATATGGATAGCCGGTTCTCCTGGCTTCCAAAAGGCGCTTCCCAATGGTGAGATGGGTTCTATCGTCGAAAATTACGTCCAATCCAATCTGCTCTATAGCTTCATAAAAATCCTCCGCATGGTAGGAAGCTGACTCTTCTCTACTCCCAGCCTAGAAAATCATTTCAAGTGTTAGATCAGCTTCCAATCACCCAAAGTCTTATTATAATTCACCTTTGGCGGTATGATGCAAACTTTGAAAGGCGCAAGGGCGCTAGGCCATCTCAGTTCTTCATCTGTTGACAAAATCTCAAGGGCTGCTCCGAGGATTCTGGTCAAACCCAGACCAAAACAACCCATAACTAATGGTGCGGGCTTCCCATTGGCGAGAAACGTCGCTTGTAAAGGCTCAGAGTATTTAGTCCCCAAGAGAAATGTGTGGCCCACCTGAAAGGAGGAGTATGCACAGTTTAAAAATCACTGAGGAAAATTCTTAGGTGTTTTTTTCTCGAAATTAGATGAGCTAAAAGTCTGCTGCTTCTTTACATCTCGTTTAAAGTTATCTAGGAAAAAATTACCTCTACAGCAGTGCTGAGGTTTAAGTTTCTCTCACATTTTGGGCAAGCCAAGTCACCGTGTACTTCGGTATTAGCAAAATAGTTGCAATTATGGCAGGTAACTATGTTGTCTTCGCCAATATCGGAGACATAATGATATTCGTTAGAGTGTGAGCCACCAATTAGACCAGAGTGACCAACAACTGAAACATTTCAAAGGAAAAAGGTGAGTTCTGATTAGAAATTTCATCTCTGGGCATCTATAGACTTTGTATTTAAGATTTGAATAGCTTTTCTGGTATTTTCACACGCTGTAGAATATTTGAGAGATAGATTTATCCTCAATTTATTCGATAATTTCATGAAATTCAAGAATATTAATAAAATTCTCAACTATTTAAATGATATAAAAGCCTCAGAAAAAATTCCAATCTGTCCATGCTCTGCATCGACCCTGATAATCAATCTACAATTAAAAGTGTTCATTTTTCAAAGAACCTTTCATAAATTCGACGCCAATTCTATGAAAGAGTTCGTCATAGGCACTGCATACTAGCTCATAAGTATCCCTAGCTTTATCAGGGCAAGAATCAAACGTGTAAAGATCCTTCATTATGAATTCTCGCCCTCTAAGAAGACCCAGTCTAGGTTTCATCTCGTCTCTCCACTTGCTAGATACCTGGTACAATCTAATCGGCAACATCTTGGAAGATAGAGGGCTAACCGAGGCGATGAGATTGGTAATAGCTTCCTCGTGTGTCTAGAAGATGATCGAATGAATATTTCTTTGAGCACAGAATTAGGTTTGGTACATTTAATTCTCAACTAAATCTCAAATAAGTAGAAATATTCATTGGTTATTACTGGACTAAGGATATACTGTCTCTTGTGTCTGTCGTGAAGAGTGAATAGCTCCGTTCCAGCAGTTTCTAGCCTGCCGGTAGTCTTCCACAAGTCGCTGGACGTGAGGTGAGGCATTAGAATTTTCTGCGCATCAATCTTAGCCATTTCTTCGTCTACTAAAATCTTTAGTTTATCTAAAGCCCGAAGGCCTAGGGGTAGCAGGTTGTACATTCCGCTACTGGCCTGTCTTATAATACCGACGTCGATCATCAGCTGAATAATAAATATTTGCGAATTGTAAAGACCGAAATACCGGAGGTAAACATAACCTAAAATCATTCGATATTTTTCATTTATTTATTAATTAAATTGATTAAGTATCACTGCGTTCGATATCACCTTGTAACTCTTCGAAGAAACTTCATTTTGCGGTTTACTATTCTTCGGTATGATATTAACGGGTTGAAATAACCTCGAAATTCTGTTAACACGGTGTAATATTTTTCTCGACATTGTTACTCGAAACGAAAAAAGACAATTTTTAACTATAACGAATTAAATTCAGTTCTACTATATTCCTTTTATTTCATGCTAGTTTTATCACCGCAAGACCTAGAACTTAAAGTCACATGGCGTTTTTATTTGTTGTATAATAAATACTACGGGGACTGTCAGCTGATCTTCCCTATACGCATACAATGTGTGTACATACATAACCTAAAACGAGACAGATGATATAAAGGCTGTTGATAAAATCATGAGTCATATTCGTTAGCGTAAGAAAATGATCGACTACGATTACTGGTTAGACAATTTTGGAATTTTTTATGCAAATTTGACCTGGTTTCACATCCTCAGTATGATAATATCGTGGTTTGCATTCGCCCTCAGTTCGTGGAAAATTTTTCCGTATACCAAAAAGAAGGTATACCCACACCATCTATCTCAATATTTTATTCCTATACTTTTATTTTATTTATTCATTTATTTATTTATTTATTTATTTATTTATTCATTCATTTATTTGCTTTTGTCTCAGAAAGTTTTACTAGAAGAAAATAGAGCGACTCAAGAATTGACCGAGGACAGTTTGCAAACACAGTATAAATTAGCGAGGCAAAAATTAGCAGAGCAAGAATTAACACCGGAGCAACGTTCGGAAGAAAAAGAGTAATAGATTAACAATTTTATTCGTGTAACATAATATAACGTATAATCAATATTTTGAATAACAATATTGAAATGTTGTTATAGGGCAGAGGCGCAGCAGTTGGCGGCTATATTTAAATTGCTTCAAGAAAAGAGTGAAACTTTTCAAGTAGCTTCTATGGACCAACTAGAGGATCAGCTGAGACTTTACAGGAAATAGTCTGAGATATTAATTAGTCGTGAGATCAGAGTTCCTAGTTTTTAATAATAATTCATAAAAATGTTCATTAGTACTGTAATTATCATTAGAAAGGATAATTGGCACGTGGTAAAAAAATTTTTATGCAATGAACGTATATTCAAATTTTCTATTCACCATTTTACTAATAACTTTTTGAGTGCTTTCGATTTTTGATAACGATATAGGTATGTGTTTGTATACCAAAAAAAAAAAAAAAATTAACTATTTCAAATAATTCATATCGATTGTAGTATACTTTTATCTATACCTATATCTACGTGTATTTGTGCGTGTGTAAATAATAATAGATTTCTACGTGGTTGTGATTATACTGAACTTGTATGTGATCGATTGTAATAAATGAGTCAATAATAAATATTAGAAAACTGAATATCCGTATTTTCCACTTATTTTTCTTTATCTAATTCTTTTCAACGCGAACAAATAGGCAATTTGGCCGATATTCATAAACCGTTCGAATAGATCGATAATATATAATATGTATATAATAAACTCGATTATGGTTTATGAATGGTCGTAATGAATGAACTTGAGCTTTTCATCAATGGTTCATTAATGGTTTTGACCCCTCCTCTACGTATTCCATTCAAAAAAGGATTCGTCGTCTGCTCATAATCGCTAAGAATCAAAACTTTTATCGATCTTGACATAACCCGACCCAACCGAACCTGAGGCTAACCTGCAAAGAAACATGTTCTGACGTTTAATGTTTATGTGCGCGCGGCCCTTTCAACGCTCGACAATAACAATTGTTGAGTGAAAACTATCGTAATTAAAATTTCGAAAAAATATGAGAGAACCGTAGCTATTGTATTCGCAATAATTCTACTAAATATATATATCAAGCTCCGAATGAATGTTTATACAGTAGTTTGAGGTTATGTTTATTTACTCGATGACATTTACCTTAAATAATAATTCGATGTTCGAAATAAAATTACTGAACAGAAATTATTGCAAGACTTCGAAAGTACTGATTAGTTTAAAAAGTCACGATTATTATCGAGAGACAATATGACATCTGCGGAGAAATTTATAAGTCTAATAACTGTAGCCAGCGCTAAAAAACTCGCCGCAGCTCTGGTCTGTTGTTTTATCGCATATCATGGGGTGATGCATCTTATCTACGGCAAGTATAATCTTTAGAACCAATTCAATATTATCAAAAATTATAAAATTTTTGTCTATCAAAATTATATCTCTTCTTTTCTAGGCAGCGATTCTTGTCGTTGGCTTTTGACAGAGGGAAGATACAAAGGAGACAAAGAATGGCAACCGTACGGGTGCATGATGCATCATTATACTCAGACGTAAAATTTTGATTAACTCGTTATAGAGAAAAAGTGAATGATTTGAACTTTACAGAGTCTGACTTATCCCGTTTTTTTTTCTCAACTTTGTTTCAGAGACAGTCGAAGATGCCTCAGATATCTGGCGTTCATGGGTCACAAAAATCATTTTGTATTCACTGGTGACTCCCGGGTTAGACAGCTGTACAAAACTTTTGTGTCCCAATTCACGGTGGAAGGAAAGCCCTCGGATTTGATAGAATTGTCAGAGAACTCTGATCTCAATTTTAACGACGTTCAATTGAGACTGAATGTACAGTTCCTTTGGAGACCAAGACTGGACGATGTTATGATAGAAGATTTTAAGAATTGGCTGGTAATTTGTATAGAAAATAATGCCAAAATCAGTCCTATACAAGAGTTTGTATGATTTCAGGAAGGCGAAGCACCCAGCATGGTTATCGCGGGTTCAGCGGCGGCAGATATTCTCGCTAACAACGCTAGTGAGACTCAATTGTACTCAGATTACAGCAGGGGACTTGTCAGACTTGTTCAACCGGCGGATTCTTTAGCTGAGAAGGGAATCAGACTGCTTTGGATAATGCAGGATCCGGTTCTGAAGGAAAGACTCCCTTCTCAACTATCGAGCATTGATAACAGAAAGATCAACGTATGCAACAAAGCAGCTATGGAGGTATAAGAGGGAATCTAGCATCTTTTTATAGAGAAACAATGAGGACGGAATCAAAAGAGTCGAAATAAACTAACTTCCGGCTATTACAAACGTTCTGGTCTTGAAGATTTTACTTTTGAAATTTTGGTTCAAGAATCATGCATAAAAATACACGAAATCAATACTAAAACATTTTTCGCTACAGATTCTATCTCACAGTTCGGCTCATCTTTGGGAAAGCAGTAGACTAGTCGGAGCTGGAGTCCTAGAACAAAGTCCCGACGGCTACTTAGCCAGTCCTTTATCGCTACGTCATAAGATCCAGCTTTTGCTTAACACCTACTGTAACGATCACATGAATTTTGACGACGGTAGTTGTTGCAGCTACCCAGAAGCGGCGACAACATTGCAGCTACTTACATTCTCTGTCCTAGCTTTATGGTGAATCTTATATTTAATTAGATTCCCCCTATTCCGTCTATTCAAACTCTGTCCCTGATAAAATACTGTGAATTTTTCGCAGCACAGTAATGGGCAGCAGCGCATGGATTTATAGAAAAATATCTCAGCATCGTACCGGGCATTTATACACCCAAGTGATGCTACAGGAGGTAGAAGGCAACGAGGAAGGAATAGAATGCGAAGAATCAAAATCTGAGCAAAGCCAGGAACAGGATTTCTACTCTCTGATAACATCGCTGGCACTTTTGTCCATAATTTTGGCATATTTTTATCTTTGCGATAGGTGAGCTCAAAGTAAAAGATTCTTTTCCTAGATTCGAAACTAAAATTCTCTCACGGTCTTATATTTCAGGACGAATTTCTTCATGAAAGAAAATAAATACTACAGTGAATTCAGTTTCTGGCTACCATTGGGATACATTTTAGCTCTGGGTCTATTTTTTACCGAGGAAAGAGAAGGGGGACCCAGAGCTTTGAACAGGGAGCAGACCGATGAGTGGAGAGGCCTGATGCAGGCCGTTGTATTAATATACCATGTAACAGGGGCAAGAAATGTTCTTCCAATTTACATGCATTTGAGATTAATCAATTCTGCTTACCTGTTTCTATCCGGGTACGGACACTTCTGTTATTTCTGGCAAAGAGGGGATGTATCTCTGGTCAGATTCGCCAGGGTAAGACTTCCAGCAGTAAAAACTTCACTGTTATATCGAAAACAAACCACGACAACTAATTAATATTCAAACTCACTGATCTTTACTATTCCAGGTTCTCTTTCGGCTCAACTTACTCACTGTATCATTATGCCTGTGCATGAATCGACCATATCAATTTTACCACTTCGTTCCGCTCGTATCGTTCTGGTTTCTAGTCGTTTATGTCCTTGCTTGGCTACCGCCACGTGTTCATTCCGGTAGCTTGGCCGAACACGGACCCAGGGCGCTTTTATACTTGGCTCTAAAACTTCTGGGACTTATAAGCGTCATAACTGTTCTCTACATGTCAGAGGTTTGTCTCTGCACTGCATATGATGGGAGAATTTCATCTCTCTGGGATTAATCCGCGATTTTACTTTTTTTCTTGCAGGTATTCTTTGAGAAAGTCTTTGTAACTCGACCCTGGAAGGCGTTGTTTGTTACCACGGACGACGATATAAGAGAATGGTGGTCTCGCTGGCGAGTAGATAGATACAGCGTCGCTTGGGGCGTTGGGTTTGGAGCTGGTCTCTTGGCTCTCCAAAGACTCGATCATATTCCGGGCATGGCGCTGGCCCCTGTGCTGGCGCTTGTTTCTCTTGCCGCCTACACCACGTTCACAATGATTTGTCATTCTGCTTCAGAATGCGAGGAAGTTCACTCATACGTCGCTTTTATACCGGTAATTCTGTGCTTCTGAACTCCACTCAGTCTGTGGTATCAAGAAATGCATATCGCTGTGTTGTTAAATACAATTTTCTCATTCTTCTACTCAGATTGTGGGATACATAGTTCTCAGAAACGCTTCTCTGGCTCTCAGAGGTAAACACTCTGTACTTTTGGCTGGCTTAGGCCGTATAAGCCTAGAAGCGCTCGTCGGACAAGGACATGTCTGGTTGGCGGCAGATTCCCACGGTGTTTTGGTACTTCTACCTAGATTTCCGGTTCTTAATTTATTGGTAACGTCGTTCATCTTCATCTGTGCTAGTCACGAGGTAAGAGATCTTCCCTCATATCTCCAAACTGTATTATAGCTGACTAGGACATATAGGTCAAGGTATTTTGATTCCCTTGTTATTTACTTATTTTTAGATATGCAGACTGACGCATGTTCTCGCCCCTTACGCTGTGCCAAATGACTGGCGGCACGTCGCTCGGAACTTATTACTTTTTATCGCAGTGCTAGTGCCAATCGGTATACATGACGGAATGTTTTAAAGACTTGATAAAATAATTTAATGTAAATATAATTAAGAAATAAGTATCGTCTTTTGGTATTTATAACGAATTTACAAACCCAGGAGAGTGATCAATTGTAGGATTAGAAGGAATCTATTACTATGATATAATTTAATTTATTAAAATCTATTACTGAACCACATTTTTTTGTCAATATCTCCTCGTGTAATTTACTTTTATAATTACTCTTTACTTTTTATTCCTGAATTTTTGTAGAATAAAATTTCAAACCTATCAATTTGTTTCTATTATTTATCTAATATTATTATCTCCTCATTTATATTGTTTATTACATTTATAAGTCCTGTTGATTAGTTTGGGATAAAAATATATGAAATTAGCTAATAGTGATGATGTAATAAATCTAGAGAGACACAATTGTCATTCAATTTTCTTAGAGGCATTTGCTTTGTGGTGTTTAACTTGGCTAGTGTAAACGTCGTAGCCGAGTGATATGGTATTGTCATAAAGTACCCTAAATCTTGTGGGCAAGAAGTAGAAGTTAATAATTTGAGCAGGGGGCCAAACTATCCATTCTGCGACATACAATCTGTGTCCTTTGTCTTTAAGCTCCTGTTTCCATTCAGCTAGACTATTATTTTCCAGTATTCCTATAGTTATGAAGAATATTCCTATGCATATAGGGGAGCAGATCATTTGGTCGACAAAAACCTTCTTCAATACTAAGCCGAACGTTCTTCCTGGCATTTTACGATCCAGATATCTGTACCAGTGGTGGCAAACGACGCCAACTGACATCCCCGAGATTGCCATGTTTCTGGTTCTTGTCGGACTCCATTTTTCCCAGCTACCCTGAATAGTTATGAAGAAATCGTTATTAGATTTAAGATGACTGATGAATATTATCAGATATTGATTCTATATGATTAATGATGAATCGATGATATCAGGAAAAAATGAAATAAAGGAACTGAGGTAGTAATACAGTTTTGTTTGGAATTATTTCAGTTCAATTACCTGAAGAATTTCGTAATGCTGTTCCAAAACGTCTCCGACAGCAGAGAGTGATACAGAAATGGCGATGTTGGTGTAGAATAAATTTTTCGATGAGAATAATTGATCCTTCAATTGATTGGCTCGGTTTGAGAAAAGGCTCAATCCTCGAGCGAGGCTCATTATCTGAAAATCAAAGGCCATTTCATTAATCGATGAATAGACTACGCTGCATTCGAATGACCTTTAAATTTGAAGTATCGTCGACAGTCCAGAACGATAGAAGATAGTTATTTATTTCTAGGTTAGAAAAGCGGAGGAACAAGGTTAGCTCGCTTTACTATAGTTAATAATCGCTCTGAAATTATTTTCATTTTATAACTCACAGTGCGCTATATCCTAGCCGGTCGCGTTCATCGCGAAATGAATAATCCAAGTTTATGATAATAAGCGAAAATATTTAAAAATGATGCGAAAGAAATGTAGGTTATCTAAGAGTCTAGGGCGATAATCCGTATCGCAAGTTTCATTTAGCGCTTGAAACATCTCTTCTGTATGAATACAAGAGGATATATTTATTCTGTTTGTTAAATAAGACGATTTTTAATTGGCGATAATTATTCTACCAACACAAGTCGACGGCACAGTTTCCAACTGTCCACAGCATCTGCAGACCACGCGGTACGTGACGTGAGCGGACCACTACGCGGGTCAACACTTTGATTATTATTTTTCAATTCAGAAAATACTCGAATATTGTGATTTGAATTAATTACGTTGTTTTAATTCCGCCGTTAAATGTTATTCGCAATTAAAATTTAAATACGTACGATAAGTTTTAATATGGAATTATTTGATCTCTTACGCGCGTTTCGCTTGTACCCTGAGTTGCCTATCGTTAGGCGTAATATTCAATATGTCAGCTGTCAGTGAATTGGACTTTGTGATACCCTAACCCCGAATTGTTTTATTTTTTTTCTTATTATTTTCAATTGGCAATATTAAATACCTCGAGGAAAAAAGAAAAAACTAAAGAAGTATGTTTCCCGCGTACGCAAATCTCTCTGCATATGACCGCCACAAGAAACTAATAAACGAATATTTTCTGACGCGAAAAGGCTCGGGTATAACCTTAAAACGTGACACGTAAGTGAGCATGATATCCGTCTGCGAGATATGAAATTAAAAAAATTCTTATCATATGTGTTGATGACGTTTCGAGGTCGCGGGACAAAACGGACGCTGATGTAATTCGAGAACAGCATAAATTCCTGTGGGATTCTGATACAGAAATACCAGATCAGTGGGAGACAAGATTGGCCAAAAAATATTACGACAAATTATTCAAGGAGTATTGTATATCTGACTTAACGCACTACAAAAAAAACAAGGTATTCATTTAGTTACTCTATTTCCAAATTTCTCAATTTCTCATTTTTCACACTCTATTATCCACTTTTGTTTTACAGGTCGCGTTGCGATGGAGAATAGAAAACGAAGTAGTCGTTGGCAAGGGGCAGTTTCAATGTGGGAACAAGAGATGCGATGAAAAGAAAGACCTCAAAACATGGGAGGTGAATTTCGGCTACGTCGAACACGGAGAGAAAAAAAATGCACTGGTTAAATTGAGTGAGTTTAATTTTTTTTTTTGTTAGAATTATTTTCATATATCTATTAATTGATCTGTTAGATACTTATAAGTTTTGTATTTTCGTGTTCCAGGACTTTGCCCCGAATGTTCATTGAAGTTAAATCATCACAGTATGAAGCGTGAGGTAAAGAGAAGGAAATCATTGAAAAGATTAGGGAAAAGTGTAACAGAGTCTGAAGAAGTTCCCACAACGTCATACGAGGCTCAATTGGCGGATACAACGATAGTGAAAGTTGAAAAAGAGGATGAAACCAAAGAGAGAACAGAAACTGTTAAGGAGTCGGAAATTTGGAAAGAAAAGCCTGTCGAGGGACAGGAAAAGTCTAGAGAGGCAGAGTTCGAAGAATATTTTGACGATTTGTTTATGTAAAATGGATAATGACTGAATTCTGTATCAAAAACGAGAAAAAAAGAAAAGGAGAAAAAAAAATTCTTTACTACAATAAACAAATATTTCATTATCATACTCGATGATTTGATTCAAATTTTTTTTTTTTTTTTTTTTTATAATACCTAATAAGTAAGATGCGAAGGTTTTATAAATTCTCTTTTCTCTCGTTATTTTTTGGGTATAAGATAGATTTATTTTTATAAAAAATTTCATAACAACGTTCAATTTTCAATAGGGAATTTCTTAGTTTTTCTTTATCTTTAAATTCTACCAAGTATACGGTAAAGAAAAAATTCTTCCACTTAACGAAGAGATTAACTGATGATTTTTCTTACAACTTCATATTTGTTAAATAACTTTTATAGTGAAAAAACTATCCTATTCTACTATACTATCCGTATCTCAATTCGAATGTTGTTTTATAAACACTATAATATAATAGGTAATAAATTTGTTGCATTGAATTTTATTAGTGAAAATTTTTATCAGCAGCATGCGCAAGCACCGTTCTAAGAATTTCTTTAATTAAATAGGTGGTTATTATTGTATCGTAAACTACATGTATACGACTAAACTTTCATTAACAAAATCGTAAATAAAAAATAATTTATTACACTTTCCTCTTCATATATGGTTCATATATGTATGGTATAACGATTACAATCCTTCATATTGTCAGATGATACACACCGGCTCTAGACATCTAATAATTTATTCTTAATAACATCTCTTATTATTCATTTATAAGAGAAATCACGTTGCTCTATAAACGAGGTTGACGACACACGTTGGCTTGTCCAGTTAAAGAACATTCCCCATTTCTGTGTCAAGATATCATTTCATTTAATAAATTTACCGAGTCTATGAAATTCCAAACAAGCCAACGTGCGTTATCTTACCTCTAGAAGATCGAAACTTGAATAATTTGACCGAGGTGACAGCCAATATCAAACGGATAGAAACCGAAGTTTAAATATAAATTTTGAAAAAACCTTTTAATTCGATTCTCTCGTTAAAGATTTTCGCGCCTCTTGATTAGCATGCTTCTGGGAATCGCTATCTTCGTCGCTACAATCTTCGTCGTGAGTGTGCGTCACGTTTCTCGGTGTTTCAGGCCTCGCGTGAGGTATTTGACTCGCTATATGATCCACATCCAGTATTCCCTGTTCAGATAGAACCCAATAATGAATTTAATTACCAGTCAGCAAGACTTTGGCTTACTTTTCACCAATTATTATCTGTTGTAAACTGACCCCGATCGGCTTTCCTTGATCCTCTTCCTCCTCGGTGAGTTTAAACGTACGAGATCTACTGATCATCGGCGTCTCCATAACGAACCTCTGTTCATGGGCCACCGTACTCTCGTGAGGCATCTAATCGGCAAAGATTAAAATTATAGAAACAAAGCTAGGAGATAATTCGAACATATAAAAAATAAAAAAATGTAGTCTGAAAATGCCTACCAGCATCGCGGGTGCTCTGAACATGTAAGAAAAGGGGTAGTATATGAGGTTCAAGAAGGTAGCCGCATATAAATCGGCGTACCTAACAACTTGGCTACTAAAAAACGTCTGTCTACTTCCGCTGCGGAAGAGGGATCCCATCATACCATAGGCAAGATCCATTTTGTGCGTTACGTCTCTTATTGAAGCCCTGAGTTTTGAGATGTCTGGTTTTTCCTTAGTACTGCTGTCCAAGTTTCTGTAAAGAATAAAGAAAGACTAATGAAGAATAGGCCTTGTAAAGTTTCTTCAATTTCTATACTGTTTCTCTTTACTGTACTTACTTGTACATCTCGCCAAGCATTACGTCTAGACTTTGGAGCTCGGCAAAAAGTTGGCATTTGTCTGTCCATACGTGGAGTTCTTGGACAAGTTCAGGGACTATTAGAAACGTTCTCCAGCCACGGATCTTCTTGCTTTTTAATATATCGCCAAAAATGTGGTCTCCTATGTACAGAACATCTTTACCCTTGGCACCTATCAGCTCGGTAAATACGTCGCATGAACCGCCGGAGTACACTTCACCTGTTTGGTAAAAAGAATACAAGATAATGTGTAAAGTAAACCGAGAGAAGATGATTTTCAATAGAAAATACAATTATATAACGTTTCACAGATATATATTCCTGTATTTGTTTTTACCTAGGTGTAAAGGACCCTTATGAGTTCCCAATTTCAAGGCGCCCGTCCTGGTGTCTACTTGTCTAAGGATTGTACCTTCGCCAAAGAATAGTGGCTTTCTAGCGTCGACTACGATGATGTCGAAATAAGTTTTCCAATTTCTGTGCGGTTCTTCAGCCTGAAAATATTATTTTCATAGAAAAATAATAGGGATTATGAATCGGTCGAGTGAAAGAATAATACTTACTCGTGCGCCGTGAGGAAAGTCGAATAAGTACGTCATTATTTTATCGGTAAAAACGTAGTCGCTGTTAGTTAGTAAAAACACTTTGGCGCCGTTCTCTTTAATTCTAGTTAAAAACATAGGAAGCCTTTCGTCCTTCTTAACATACTCGTCAAGATTCTCAACAGTTCTACTTTTAAGATCACCCTGAAGATGTATCCAGTCAACAGCATTTCTAACATCTTGAAAGATGCTCTTAAAGCTCATAGTCAATTCGCCGCCTTTGACGCCAGTCTTTTCGGGCGTGTATTGCCGCGAGTTTGTAAAAAAGTCTATCAAACATGCGAGCAGGTAAGTCTCTGGAAGATTGAACAACGTGTTCAAAACGTATACCCGCGATTCGTCAAGCTGTAAAAACTTGTTGGGGTAAAGTTCGTAGACTTGTGAACTGAAATGAGAGAAACAACGTTTTGTAAAGTTCGTTCCAATGGAAATTACGTTAATACAGGATGTGATTGATGATAAACGGAAAAACTACTATACTCACTGTTTTAAAAATTCGAAACCGTGTACGCATACGAGAATGTTTCCATAGGCATCGACTTTCAACAAGTTTCCATACATGGTATCAAACCAAAGCCCTCTGACTGGGAAGCTCGGGTCGTATTCAAACTCTTTTATTTCTTCCGGGTAGCCTAAGGACACTAGGTGATCCTTGAGGAGGTTGAACCCCAGCTGTTCGTACTGCGGTGATTTGTACTCTAAAAAAAAGTAAGAAATAAAATCAGATTTGTGAGGAGGTGAATATTTTTTTTTTTTTTTTTTTTACTAGTTTCGTTTTTTTGAAAAGGAAAAATCGATTGTTCCTTAATGTTCAAATGAAAATGGTTAAAGAGGAAAAAAAAAAAAAAAAAATTCCCATCATTGAACTGATTGTTCTTTTAAATTTTATTGAATGGCTTGATAAAATTATTTAAATTGCTATTCGGGTAAATACTTGGAATTAAAAACTCACCAGCCAGGGTGTAGTCCATGTCGAATCCATAGAACTTAATATTTTCCAAATGCAAACTTCTGTTGACGAAGATTCTGAAAAAGAGAAAAGAAAATAAGGAAAATTAATATCACGTGAATGGATGTTTAAATTCGAAAAACTTGCGATTTAATTAGAAACGAGAAAGGGAGGAGAACCTGTTAATAGCAAGTTGACGAGTTATTGAAACCTGGGATTTTGACTTTACGATAAGACCCGCATTAGTGGTAGTACATGATAGATCGGGAATAATTTGAAAAAATCTAACAGAATCGTCTGTTAGAATATTAAGAATCTCTCTAGGCATCATCGAAGCAATGAATAAGCCTAGATAAAAAGGTATAAAAGAAGATATAGAATTTATCTAAGACATATAGTAAATCCTTCTGAGAATGATATCAAGAAATATCTCCCTCCTCTTGGAATCGATATTAAATTTCCTCGTATATCTAATGAATTTTCAAACTTCACACCTACAGCTTACCTATTGTTTGAACCAATCGAAAGTGCATCATAACCGATCGAAAATAGACACGGTGGCATTATAAAAATAGTTTTATCGTTTGTCAGAGGGTCTATAAACTTTAGCCGCGCCTGGCAGTCGGCAACCGGAATAACACGGGTGTAGACAAACTTGCCAGTTCTCAGTCACGTATAATATGAGTACCTATATTTATTTCCGAATATACCACGGATTATTTCGATCTCAAAAACGAGAACACTGCAGAGTTTGATAATAATTCTTCGATGCGTCAATCTGTCATACGTATTTATTTATTTATAATCAACTTCAAGTATGTATCTGTATTTTATGGAAACGCGGTGATCTAGTATGTATAACATACGATATTATATACGAATATCAAATAATGGTTATCAACGATAAGATAAAATGATAATGACTCGACACAAATTCGCGGAAACTATGACGATACGTATAGATTTAAAATTAAAGGTATATAAAATTTGCACTCGTGATATCTGTTCAATCACAGGTATAGTGAGTGTTGTTGTTTTTTTTTTTTTTTTTTTTCCTCTTTAGTTTTTATCAGCACGTCACCACGATTATTTAATTTACTTTATAACTTTTTTTTTCTTTTTTATATCAAGGTGAATAAAATTGTCTTATTTTATTTTGATCACATCGATTACAAGTTCGTCAATTTTTCTCACTAAATTTGAAACTCTATTTATGAGTGCCAAGTAAAGTAAACCACTTTACTCATCGACAGCCTCTGACAGACTGATTCTCCACGTTTCAAACAACGAGTATCGTCTGATCAACGTCTATACATAGGATAATCGATCGACTGTTAATCAGGTGCGATATTGACCTTTGCCACGTGTTTTAGTATTCGTCTATGAACAACATACATAGGTTTAGGTATAGACAATATTATCCTATAGATTTAATAATATCGGAGTATTAAGAAGAAGACGACGTAATTGAGAAGAGAATTAAATAAATAAGGACAAATTGTAGATAAACTAATGTAATCAGGTGTTATACTGCGCCACTGAGACCGCGGACTGCTGCGTTTCCCCTTTGGTTTCGCAATATTTGAATCTTTCAAAAGCCACAATGAGAGCGTTCACACCAGACGCGCGTCTGCGTACTTAAAATATTTCTCTTCTCTTTCTATATGGCGATATATTACACATTAATATTACACGTTTCGATATGTTACGTATCTACTATATTATATTCATTGTTAATAATACATCGAAAATGAAACGTGTAGAGAATAATTAATATATCGAATGTTTGTTACGGTGTTTAGAGAGCGATATATACTACCTATATAACTTGTTTTACAAAGAGATTATAGTACCCAGTCCGACTTTGAACCTCGGGAATCAGTTCTTCCTACTGACTACTCTCGCAAGTGGAATGAATGAGTCAATCCCCACGTTTATTCTCTACTTGGAAAACATGTTGATTTACATTTTCCGCAGATATTGTACCTATACATGCTGCGGCTGCAGCGGTAGAGAATTTCGTTGACACGCAGTTGCATGATTTTAATAAATTTGAAATAAATAAATAAATAAATAAATAAATAAATGAACGAATAATAACACTATCCCTATCTTTTTTATCTTCTATAATAAAAAAACGTGAAAACTTACTCATTCGGCACGTTCAGCCTAGAATTGGTGAATTGTGCAGCAGGTAAGGCACCCTCACAAATGTCTTTGAGCCACATATCAATATGAGAGTAAATAATAACGAACGTCTTTTATAGTTTGAATATTTTGATATTATTAAATTAAAAAAAACAGATAGAACGAGCACCTATTATAAGTTATCTTATAATAAGTGGTCAAATTTAATCTGAAAACGATTATTAGATATTATAACTTTGATAATGAAATTTATTAAGTTGACATTCAATCGCGATAAGAACTTTATTATTATTATTATTATTACTATACTACTATTATTCTGTTTTTAATGCATTTATAATTAATTTCTTTTAATTTTCGATATATTATTAGTTTTATTATACACTAATGAATGAGTAATTGATCGATCAATAAGACGCTATATATTTGTATATATACAACATAGACTATGCCACGCGAGACGTAAAAAAATATCTTCTCCACACATTGACATGTGTATTCGTTTATTTGTTGATATATGCGTAGAAAAGCTATATGATAATGGGATACGAGTCACGACGATGAAAACTCTGCTATATGCATAATAATAATAATAATAATAATAATAATAATAATTAGAAAACAAATTAGATATAGTCTTCGCAGTTTTTTTTTAAATAATAATTTCACATTGTTTGAGAAAAGAAGAATAAGAATAAGAAGAAAAAAAATGAAATAGCAAGATTAAAATCAGAGGTGAAAAAATTGTATCGGGTTTGTATTATATGTATTGTAATATACTATAATAATATAGTATATGAGATTAACTTTAGAAAGTTAACGGAGCTCTCTAACATATAATATACGACGAACGCACGAAGGAAGGAACGAACGAACGAACGAACGAACGATTCACTTTAACTCACTGACAACAACACGATAATATAATCTCACGATCGACAGAAGGGGTAAAATAATAGTCTAGTAAAAATGAATGAATGAACGAAGAAATGAATGAATGAATGAATGAATAAAGATATAGATATATGAATTACGATCGGGCGTAGAAAAGAAAAGGACCGCGCTACGGTATAAAGGAATTTTTAAGTGATGTCAGTACGTATGAGTAAGACTGCCCGTCGTCTGTCGACGAGAAACTAATGACTGTGCCACACCAGAAGCCTGTACCAAACTATATACGTGCGATATTTCTTCCCCTCCTCGTCATATAAGTACATACATAAATATATACATACATGCATACATACATAGTTGCATATAGGTTGTATATAAGGCTTTGAGAATGAGCATCATGGTTCCCCCTGTCATCCATAACTATATGATATATATAGTGTATACGTATAAGTAAAAAAACATAGAGAAAATAACATAGAATATAATTAAAGAATAATTAATTGATCTACTATATGCATTGGATCAATAAAGGGAAAACGTGGGACGAAGTTGGCATATTCCGCACGAGTATCTGATCATTTTTCCTTTTCGTATATATGAATGTGTACTACCTACATCATCGGAATTTTAATGTGCCTCCGAAATATATACACAAGGAAATTGTCGATAATTTGTTATCAGTTCTACAAAGAGTGTACATATATGAGCAGTTACATATAGGTGTTATTATCCTCCTTCCTGTTTCCGTGTGTATATAAATTTATTTCGATATATAGTAATATATAGCTATACAGCTTGCATACTCGCACGATGAACCAAATTGCCGCGTTAAGCGATTGGATCATTTAAGCCAAGTCGCTGCAGAAGTGGGAGATGTGTAAAATAATTTCATTCTATATAACACGATCAGCCGCGTTTATTTTGATATGTGTTTATATTCAGGGAATTTGTTCGGAATTCATTAATGCCCGTTAACATACATACATATATACATATACATGTATGTAAATGCATTGGTAAACGTGTAATATTATACCTACTATAGATAAGGCGAGTTATTTGGATTACGCAATATATTATACATGCACTATATATATACAGAGTGGCGCCTATAGTTTAATCGATTCGAGACGTACTACCGATTATCATAATTATTTGTTGTGAATTAAAAAGTGGTTTTTGTACACAATAAATCATTTCGTTTTCTTTTTTTTTTTTTTTTTTTTTCCCATAAAACAGGTTTTACTAGTATATACCTATACCCGCAATCTGTATATAAATGAATATCTTCTGTACAGGTATTTCGAATTATATAATCTAACTCGCGGAAAATTACGTAAAGGTAGGTATTTGGCATTTCCTTTTATAGATCTATGCCAAATCAGTTGAGATAAGAATCGTATTTAACATAGAGACACACGTATCACAACTCATTGTCAGTCTCACCAGTTATCTGAATTTAATTAGTATATTTAACCTTGACTCACTCTACTCTCACGGTATAATAATATAATTATAATATGTCGGCGGAAATGAAATGAAATTAAATAAACGGTGCGAAAAAGAAGCTTAATGAAATAATTATTAAATTCACCTAGTTATCGTACCTATACAGTTCCGAAAAGTGATCCTAATCGAGATAAAATTCTGTATAGTATATACTGTAGGTATTAAATAAATACATTAACGAACTGAGATGCTCGTTTATCTCCTATTTTCTGTTTTTTTATCATTTTCTCCGCATAATACCTTTATCATCTCTCCCTGTCTCTGTTTGCTATCACTATACGTGATGTATGATACTACATCACTGTACCAACAACATACGATATTCGATTTGTTATTATGGATTCTCACACGCAAGGTGTTACTTTTTTTTCCTCTATTCGTATTTTTGAATTGCATTAAAATTTTCTCGTATCTTCTTGGAATAAAATAAAGAACAGAGAGAGAAAGAGAGAAAGATTTGCTGCAGTGTGTCCTGCAGAATCCTATATAGTTATATACGGTCTATGCATGTAGTACTATATTTCCATAACGTACCGTGGAAAAATCGATAATGAGACAAAGGATCTCGGAGTGGGACGAAAACGAAAAAAGAAAAAAGAAAGAAAAGAAAAAAAAAAAAAAAAAATCCTGACCTAATTACCTATACTCTAAGCCTATTTTTAACTGGCGAGAGATATGCTATATAGTATTAATTATTGGTACGAGAAGTAGAAAGACGGTCGAAAGCTCAGAAATTCATTATTGCTGTTAAGATATATAGAAGAGAAGAAAAATAAAAACAATATTTCATGACGACTGTCCTCATTCAAATAATTATGTATATCATATTATTATATTATATAATATATACCTAGAAGAAATATTTTACCCTCTCTCTACGAAAGTCCTATTATATACTACTCGTGCGTGATTCGCGTTGTTCTTATCTAATCTAAAGAAGAAAAATTAATTACGCTTATACTAATATAATACGTACATATATAATAATAACCGTAAGAAAACTGTGACGAATATACGTAATAATACCGATACATGTGTACGATACTAACAATGTAATTAATATAACTACAGCTGAGACAAAAATATAAGGCAAGACAAAAAAAGAAAAAGTACGTATATATATATATATATCTTATGAAAATAAGCGAGTATGTGACGTATGATATATTTATTATTTATTAATATTACGTAACTCGGGGTAGAATCGCGCGTATGTGGATAGTATGTAAAGAAAATATGTTGTTCAATTCGTAAATGAGAAGACGTATGCCGTTAACCAGCAGCAATATTTAGTTTATTTTTTCTCAATTTTCAACGATTACGCAATTCTTAATTATATATACCTTTGCAATATACGCGAAAACGATGTAAATCTTTCAAATTCATTTTCACTACTTCTATGTTGATAATATGTTATATAATATAAGGTTCCATTTTACACGTATAGCAATAATCTCGAATAATTATTACCTCAACAGTATGAAAATATAAAATAAAACGTTATAATTTTTATACATAATTTTCACTTCGTCAATTACCTGTGCGCTATTTCTCTCTTATCAGGTCTCGACCGCTGTGAATCACCCTCGGTATAAAAACAATCCAAATCCTGTTCACTACGATCATTTCTAGTCAAACCGATAACAGAGGGTCGTAAAGTTAATCCAAGCATAGCCTTGTGAAGAAAGTCTTCGGAAAAACTGCTACTTGGACTTTCGGTAAAAAACGCCGTCTCTGAACCTGTTTTATTTACGGAAAAAAAAATTAATTTTAACGGCCTTCTTCCTTCGATACGATTTCTGAGAAACGATTCGCGAATAATAATAATAATATTAATTTAATTTTTTTATCCAAATCAAAGAGACTGACAATTTTTTTTTTTTTTTCATTGCCCCCAATAGAAAATCGATAATTTGATAAGATTAAGTGAAAAATATCGGATAACGATAAAATGTGTTGAGCGAAATAAAATCGATAAATAGAAATAATGAGAAATTTTTTTTAACCATTATCAGCAGGTGTAACTACAACGTCTACGTTGCCCTTAATCATTTTTAAACTAATCCTCAGCAAAGAGAAAAATAGAAAAAGGCCGTTATATATAGTATAGAATATTTTTTGATCCTGCGAAGAAGCTTGGAGTTGAAGAATACACTATAACTTATTCGATGAGATACTTTGAGAGTTTAAATAGAGACTGTACGATGCTATCTAATATTGCAAGCTAAATAAAGTCTTACAGAGTCAGAAGGAGAAGAAGTACGATAATAATATTGAGAATTCATACAAGATAAGCGAGTGTTTGAGATTAACAAAGGTCACCAGGGCTAAGATGATAATAAAAGACGATGTGTTGTACCAATGAGATTTGATATTGCAATTATTCACGCCAGGGGGTAAAGCGTTTTATATTATAAACAGGGTCACGTCGTATGACCGAAGACAAGAAACTCGTAGATTAGGTATTGCAGCGGATATTTATTAGCATTGCCATTATCTGCTGTTCAATACTATTGGGAGTTAGTTAATTTTTCATTTATGTATTTCACTCCTCCAATCTTGGGAAACGTTGATGACTTTTTTTTTTTTTTTTTTTTCTTTTTTTTTTTAAGCTACCAAGGTCATTCGTGGAACATCCTCCTGCCCACGTAAAGTTTGAAATAAGTTCTACGGAAATAGAATACGGAGATCTAAAAATGTTCGACTGGGTAATACGGGGTGATAAATGTAGACACTGTTAAGGTTGGCACGATCTAAACCTAAATTATTTCATCAAACAGTGTATCAGATGTTAGAAATTTGGCCTCTTTGATTCTGTTCAGTTTTGGTATTATAAACAGAAAATTTCAAGATTTCATAGGAGGGAGGATAAAACTGTGGAAAGTTTTAATAAAAATCTCAACTAACTAAACTTCTATCTATATGTGAACAAAGAACAAAACTAGCTGAACTTATTTTCCTTAGCTATTAAATGTATATCACATCTGAAACTTTGAACTAAAGTAGAAAAAAGATTTCCTCGATATAAGCGGAGGGACACATTATCTTGGAAGATTCTTGGGAATGTTTTTAAAGGCTTTGATAATCCTGAGAAGTATCGTACGTATCAAAAATGAGCATATGGTCTTTCACTCATTTTAAAGACATTGATCCCACAATTATATAACATAGGAGGTGAGTGATGGATCGAATGGCTCTAATTCATCATTTTTAATTGTTATCATGACAGTCAGTCAGTGAATCAGTCTTCTTCATTTAATCATCATTATAAAGGCAGGTGAAAAATAACTTTATTTTCATCATCATACCAATGCGTCGACGAATTATGTCTGATAATTATTCCACCAATATAAGATGGTATTCGATTAATGAAACAAGCGGTGAAGGGAATAGATCGAGCAATTGAGCAATAAAACTGTGGAAAGTTTTAATAAAAATCTCAACTAACTAAACTTCTATCTATATGTGAACAAAGAACAAAACTAGCTGAACTTATTTTCCTTAGCTATTATATGTATATCACATCTGAAACTTTGAACTAAAGTAGAAAAAAGATTTCCTCGATATAAGCGGAGGGACACATTATCTTGGAAGATTCTTGGGAATGTTTTTAAAGGCGTACCTAGTTGGGATAAGAATGAAAAAAATGAATGATTCTTACCTCTGAGTAGCTTGGCGGTACCATTTCTTGCTCGAATTGTTGTCCCCGTCATTTAGTGGCGTTGTTGGTAACGAGTTCAAAAGATCCCCGTTGTTGTAGTGTTCCATTATGAATGTTGACTGAAAATTTATATATTACGAGTTCTTTTATTAATGTTCTGAGAATATAAGACTGGACATTATATTATCTTATAATTTTAGAATAACGCTACTGTTTAATTTTAGTCGAGAATAATAACCGCGGATTGATTTCTCATTTATCACAGATGGAAAATAAAAGTATAATTTCTTATTTTCTTTATTTAATGATGTTTTTTATTCCCCCCTTTTCCTTTTCCCTTTTCTTTTTCTTTATTTTATCCACGAGTATATCATTACGATTGTAACTTACGGCGTTTCGTAGGCGTTTAGCAACTTCGAGGATAATTAGATCGAGATTAAAAACCGACAACCTGGTAACTTCTGTGTGATAACAGCTGTGCAATGTAAAAGAAAACCGTATTTGTATGAGAGATAAATAACCTATGATACGATCTGTCACTGTATCAATGCCGCACACTATTCATTACTCTATCGGCGATCAAAGCTATACAGACACAGACAATCACAATTCACAGACAATACAAACTCAGGCAGAGATGGCGCCATGTTCTTGGTCGCGAAATATGCGCGCGCATGTGTACGCGCGTTCCCTCGTCTATGCTCCTTAGAACCGCGGAACGGAGGAATTCGTGAATTCGAAATTTCGGAATTGCAGTCGCGGAATCAATCAGGGTTACCAATAATCGAAAATTGAATATCCCTGATAGTTCAATGAAATAAGAAAAAAAAGTAATTTAAAAAATTTGATCTCTCCTATCGACGGATCGAAGAATCCTTTCTTTTTCATAATATTATAGCGAGATTATTGGACGCGCGTTTTTTAAATCGTCAGCCTTATCATTAGAAAGATAACAACAATGTATAAAAAAATACTGACTTAAACATATTACATATGCTTTCTTTGAGCCAAATGAAAAGAATTTCAATTGCAATATTTCTTTAGCCGTGTAATGAATGATACTCGGAAACATTAGCAATGGAAATTCATTCATCAGGCGTATTAAGTCCGTATTCTTATGTTCAGGAAATGACGATGTATTTATAAAATGATGTTTATCGACCCATTTATTGTTGTACAGAGATCAAAGAATAAAAAAGAAAAAACAATCGAAGAGGCTGAAAAGTTTCATTTAAACAAACACATATTGTTATTATACTCGCTCCGTGCTTGTATCTTGGATCTCTCCGCGGATCGAATATTAATATTGGGTAAATAAATGATAAGGTGATTCTATAGGTCGATAAAAAAATCATTTCCTTATCCGAAGCTGAAAGTAATGAATGAATAAATAAATAAATAAATAAATAAATAAATAAATAAATAAATAAAGAAAGAAATAAAGAAATAAGGCTAGTATATCTAGGATGGAATATTTTCACCTGTCCAACGCGGAGTCGAGTAGCTGTCAAAGTAGCAGACGACGACTTTGCCCGTAGCGCCGTGATCAGTTTGTCCGTCTGTATCCGGAGAGCGAAAATCTTTGGTAAGATAAAAATCGTATGATTTCTGCATGATTTAAGGGCGTTCATGTCGCTCTTGATTTTAATCTAAACGTATCTAATTCACTGTTAAAGTACTTGGCCGTTGAACAATAAAGTTGCATCGGTTCTATTGCGTAAATTTAATCCAATTTGGAGGTGACCTCGGTGCTCTCAACATAACCTAAAAACTAAACCGTGGTACTGACAGTTCAGCGTCCCGCTCAACATTACGATACGGACTATGGATCCCTAACGTTATTTTGTAAGCTTCCCCCCGTAATGTGAACATCATTCGTTCAAATTATACGCGCATCATTCTATAATTGTTTCCTTCATTACCACCACTGACCTAGTGGATAAAAATTTTTCAACTTTTTAAGTGGCCCAACCCACTTTTGACAAGTGGGCTCTCTCTCTCTCTCTCTTTCTCTCTCGCTCTCTTTCTCTCTCCCTCTCTCCCTCTCTCTTGCTGTACTTTGCAAACATCGTGTTTAATACATATGTGCCTAGAAGAGCTCATAACAATAGTATGTATTGTTGCCATCCCACATATCGCCTTACATGTCACAACAATCCTTAAAACTATTTTTGTAATGAGATATTTTAGTCATATCCTTTGACTATCACTTTGTTATTGTTAATTTTGCAAAGTTATTTAGCTCCACAGTTCTCAGCGATAACCTTAAGTTTGTTTTATACTTTTGTTTTAGAGAATATTATTCATTAATTTAATTATATTTTCTATTTATTATTATTCCTATAATTTGTAACAATCTACGTCGTTCAGAGAATAAAAATTCATTCTTTTCATTTGAAAACTAATTTTGTCTACTTTTTCTTTAAAAATATTGAAAAAACAGAATAAAACCAACCCTAGTCAATTAAGTTAATTAGTTTGTTATTGTTTTTCTCCTTTTTTTCTATGTTCTCGTCGATCAATTAATGGTCATATGAATGATGTAACGAAATGTTCTATTTTCAACTAATTTCTGTATATATATTTATTCATTTTCTTTGAGAGAATTGATATGATTTCTTTTTATCAATTATTATCTGTGTCTATTCGATCATTTCAATTCTGTAGAATAAAAGGGTCTCTAATTTAAAACTAGTATGCGATGCTGTGCTAAGACATTGGCACATGATATTACTGTGGATCGACGAGAGTTTGGAGAAGGAAAAAAATATATATACACAGAAACAAAATATAAGATGAACAGTCTGGCGTTCAGTTTGGCTGAAACGCTGATACCGTCTACCTACGTGCAACAAGGACTGAATGCTAAAAAGACGAGGGAAAATCTGATCAGGCATTTCATCGAACACGTGAGTTCAATTATCTTTCAGCTAACTCGCCTTTGAATTGAACAGATCGAATTTCCTAGTCTAATCAATTTTCAGAGTTGTAACGATCCTTCTTTCAGATCTGTCTTCATATATTCTTCATTGCTTTTTTTGTGTACAGCGAAAATGGCCGGAAGAAGGATGGGACGACGCGACAATAGAAGCCTTTTTCTCTGACCTATCGCAAATGGACAGCAATAATTTTCCATCCAACTGCAGTGTCGGCGAAAGAGAGGCAAGAATCGTCTCCAACATGGTTGCACGCAGGCATTTCAGAATGGGTCATGGAATAGGGAGGTCCGGAGACTTGGAGGAGGTTCAACCCAAAGCAGCCGGAAGTAGTCTGATGTATAAGTTGACCAACGCGCTTGTTTTGGACGTCATAAGATACATGGGTAAAAATTTTGACTCACTTGACTTGCAATACTCGCATCTAACTACCAAATGTATATTTTCATCTATCTCAGTTCTATTTTTCTTTCCGACTAGCTAAAGCTGAAGTAAAACTGAAAAGAACTTGATAAAAATCTACAACTTTCATATTCCAGGGGTAAAGAGCATAGCGGGTTGTTTCGTATCGCCGATGGCAACTGGTATGAGTTTGGTGCTCTGTATGTTGACTTTGAAGCAAGATAGACCAAGAGCAAAGTACGTTTTGTGGCCACGGATCGATCAAAAGTCAAGTTTCAAGTCAATAGTAACAGCCGGTTTGGAGCCAGTCGTAGTAGAGATGCAAATAGTTGGAGACGAGTTGAAAACCGACCTACAGAGGCTGGAGGCGCAGATGGCTGCCCTTGGGGAAAGTGTCGCCTGCGTTCTTACTACGACCAGCTGTTTTGCCCCTCGAGCTTGCGATTCTATCGATTTAATTGCTGCTCTTTGCACACAGTACAATATTCCCCATTTAGTAAACAACGCTTACGGGTGAGGAGGAATAATTTGTTTGACAAATTCCTCATCCATTCATCTGCTAATCATATTTTTCATACAGATTACAGAGTACAAGATGCATGCATCTCATTCAAGAAGCTTCGCGAAAGGGTCGAGTCGATGCGTTTGTCCAGAGCACAGACAAAAACTTTTTGGTGCCGGTAGGAGGGGCGGTGATTGGATCTTTCGACAAAAATCTCCTCGATAGAATTTCAAAGATGTATCCAGGGCGGGCAAACGCGAGTTCTACGATGGACGTATTGATAACTTTATTGGGCCTCGGAATGGCCGGGTATAAACAGCTAATCACGCAACGTAAGGAGACGTACTCCTACTTGAAAGAAGAGTTGGGAAAGTTGGCTTCAAGGCACGGAGAGCGGCTCTTAGATACAAAGGGAAATCCCATATCGATGGGAATGACGCTACAGTCTCTGAGCCACCAACACGACAATAAACAAGTGACGATGTTGGGTTCGATGTTGTTTTTACGAAACGTTAGCGGAACTAGAGTAATTACTACGACAGATTCAAAGCACATTGTTTCACACAAATTTGAAGGTATAAACTGTAACTTGTTTTCTCAATTATCCATTTAATGTAAGACAAAACCTTTCATATTTGACTTTCAATCAGGCTGGGGAGCCCACAACAGCAACTACCCGGTTCCCTATTTAACAGCAGCCGCAGCTCTTGGTATGAAGAGATCTGACGTCGACTCATTTGTACAACGCCTTGACAAGGCTTTGACTAAAGTTAGACGACGCTCGGCTCCAGCTACGCCGACAGCTTCTCTCGCTGGCTCCAGTATC
The DNA here is from genome assembly GCA_943736025.1 of Tenthredo mesomela. Classification (NCBI taxonomy): domain Eukaryota; kingdom Metazoa; phylum Arthropoda; class Insecta; order Hymenoptera; family Tenthredinidae; genus Tenthredo; species Tenthredo mesomela. The sequence goes on from OX031017.1 coordinate 280,016, forward strand.
AACGGAGATACTGGGGGCGCAGGTGGACCCGGCGAATCAAGCACGGCGTCGACCAGCCGAGCTAGCAGCAAAGACAGTTTGAGAAAGTGAACCGTGATCAACGCGACCGGTCAGTCCAACCAGCACATTAACATGTAAGTGTAATCACTCGTGATAATTGACTTCACGTGTCTCAAAGATATTCATTATTGTATAATATCTCTTGTAAATAGGCAAAAGCATTGAAAATCTTTGTTTCTTTTTTGTGTAAAATTGATCATTGGTTCGAGCCTTGACTCCAGATTCAAAGAATGAATTTAATAATCAGAGTAATGTCTTTTTAATGACTTGAATTTTTGTCTATTTATAAAAGAGAGTTGAAAACAATTGAGAAATAACAAGAAAAGACGTAATATTTTAGAGACACGTGTCTTCTAAATGCGCTGGTTTGTCTGTTCGATTGCGTTGAGAAATCGTTCGTTCGTTGTAAGTTGAAGAAAAAAAAAAAAAAAAAAAGAAAAGAAACCAAAGATCTGAAATTAATCGTACTGATAAGTGGTCATTTGAAAAGCTTTACACAATCAGCATTAATTTATTCCTCAAAGCACCTAGCTTCCTATTCTTCATTATTATTAGCTGCGGTTCTTTTTATAATAATATCATAATACACATAATTAACTTTAAACAAACTGTGACCATTTCTTAGTCGGTAAATTTATACTAAGCAATACTTGCTGGTTTAGATATATAATTTAAGAAAAACTATATTGCAGATCATATTCTGGGTATGAGATTAAAAACTATTGTAGATATCTGTCCGTGCAGCTAGCACTAAAATATCCAAATACATTACACGTCTCAACCTAGTCGAGAATACAGGGTGTTTATTAGAGAAGCGTTGTTAAGAGATAAACTGGTTTTATTTGCTGACAACGATTTAGACCTTTTTCTCACATTTTTGCTTCCAGTTGGTATTATAATCAATTTTCAGATTTATTATGATTTCACTTTGTCCAGAATAAATATATTGTCTCAACTATATCAGATGTTCAAAGACTATGCGATAAAACCATTTTACTTCTTTATGCTTATTAGTTTCTCGACCCTGTATTGGAGTAGAGAGTTGAATGCTGTTAATAGTAAGAACCGGGTTTAAATTGGCATTTAAATATTGAGTTGTCGTGTAATTTCGGTCAGAAAGTTCCAAATTACGAATGAACAAATTATTTAGTATTATTTCCCATTTCCCTCGTCGCCATAAGTACAAGAACAAAAAAGAAAAGAAAAGAAAAAAAAAAAAACAATGTTATTTTTCAACGATATTGTAACTGAATCAATCAACCATTTCTAGTTGTAGAATCTGTGAACAGATGAACAAGCCCCGATCGATCGTCTATATGAATTAATCTTTCATTATGTGTATAATTAATTATACAATAAACATACATTAATTTTCCTACTTTTTACAACAAAAACAAAACAAATAAAAGATTAAAATAACTGCCGCTACAGGTGGTAGTTGTTGCATAAATTGCTCTAATGATCTATTGTATGTAAGACCGAATAAGATAATAATTATACGAAAGATGTTACTAATTGCGAATATTTAGGTTCGTCAAAAGATTTTGCTCCGATATACAATAATGCATAATGAGGAAGCAATGACTTTGATGCGTATTGTCTGAAATTTCTTCGATTTTTGTTGTTGTTGGGAGAAAAGATTGGAGCTTATCGTTTGAAGTCCCTTAGTCGCAAATTATTTAGCAAGAAAAGTAATTTAACAAGTAGATAATAATTATTATAACGCACTATGAATACGAACACACAACTACATCACGTAAGGATAGTAATTAGGCGGTAGCTTGTAGCACGATTTTAAAATAACACGTCGAAACACATAAGTTATTTCTTTTTCTATCTTTCTTTTTATTCTTTCTATCTTTCTTTATGTACTTGCATTAAAAAAAACCGCATGAATTAGCGCGAGACAGAGATTAATGTAAAGACGCGCTCCGTTCATGCTTGGCTTTGTCCGAATTTGACACAGTCGCGGGTACTTTTGACAGAGAGTTAAAATGGATCGAGAATAGTCAAATAATATGCATTTCATAATTAGAATTAGTGAGAGACTTGTTAGAAAGCAGTTTGTCAATTGCTCGTTTAAACTATTGAAGAATTCTGTTAAGAATCCTTTGACCTAATTGAAATGCCCAAAAGAAATTGGAAAATTTTGTAAACAGCATTCGACGAACTGTTTGTATCTAGTTATTGAATTTGTTATTTATAAAAGAAAAAAAAAATAAATAAAAAATTATATAACATATTGTTAGACATCGATGCTAATTAAATCATATATTAAGAAACCAAAGAAAAAAAGAAACAAAAAAAAAAAAAAAAAAAAAAAAAAACAAAAAAGAAAAAAAAAAAAGAAAAAATACTCATTAGGCGACATTGGCTCTGAGTTTGATTAATTAATAGAGAAAAGAAAAAACGGTTACTCAGAATAATGCCCACGCTTTGCGTAATAATTATTGATATACTAATTATTAAATATAACTTGCGTAGTTTATATGCTATAGCCAAAGTTTAAATAATTGTTTGTTGGAAAGTTATAATGCGAATGATAATTTTCCTATATAAGCGCTGACGATGAGAAGAAAAAAGTTTATCATATCATCCAGAGAGAGAGAGAGAGAGAGAGAAAAAGAGAGAGAGAGAGAAAAATATTAACAAGAGTTAAATGATAAATTTCAGAAATTTTGCTTGAAAATAATACGAATCTTGATACTCTGTTCATATAATTAGTGATTTAAAATAATTTTCAGCGCTAATGTTTACTTATCTAATCTCGCATATAATATATTAAAAAAAAAAAAAACAAAAAAAAAAACTAAGATATTATAATAATGTTATCAATAATTTATTAAATAAATAGTAAGTATAATCGAAGACTTTATATAGGTGTCGCAATAAACACCAGATACATTCCTATGTAAATAATATATTTTACTTTTTCATTATCTATTTATTTGAGAAAATTTTTTATTATATTTTGCCAAATATTTATTTACCCGCATCGCAATACGCTGCTATTATAATACAACGATGTTTCAATCGACCTAATTTCATTGCACAATAATGCCGTATACGTTTTTATAATCATTATAAAATAGTCTTACTTATTATATAATACAAGTTTTACTTGAATGTTAAAACTTTAAAGCTTCTAATATATTCTTTCCTAATATTATACGATTAGCAAATTTTTTCTTTTTATATACCGCGTAATAAAAACAGTAGCAAACAATTCAATGTATACCAATCATTTGAATTTAAATTTCAAGCTTCTCACCACGCTACACCCAAACAACATTCGAATCTCTTTATCTAATTCTTTGCCGCTAAATTCTATTTGTATTTAAATTTATTTATAGTTCAATACACAGGATGACTTTTCCTCCCCCCCGGAATGAATAATCTAATTGAATAAAACTAAGAGACATGATTGAATCGATAAGAAAAGGGGAAAAAAAAGCCGATCTGTATCATTATAACTTGTTATACCTATGTCTATAGTTAACAATAAGAGGGAAGATTTATCCTCTGTATACATAACTGTATGTATCATGTATTTGCGATATTGTACATACACATAGTATACATTGTTTCAACGATCTTTTTAAACATTTAAATGTAAGATTATTGTGTAAGATGGTCCCTTACGCATAAGCACAAAGCACACTCACTCATTACGCGTGTACATTTATATACTATAATAATAATAATAATAATATTAATAATAATAATAATAATAATAATAATAATAATAATATATTATTAATACGTGAGAGAAATAATAATAATAATAATAATAATAATAATAATAATAATAATAATAATAATAATAATAATAATAATAATATTAATAATAATAATAATAATAACGATGATGATGATGAATAATAATAATTTATTTGAAAAAGTCAAGAAAACGAGAATGTACGAGCTCTTCCCCCCGAAATATTAAATTACTGTGTAAAATCTAGTGCTTTATTTGTAACATACACAAATATTGGATAAATAAATATAGAGAGAAATGTTAAATAAAGTATATTTCTTCTCCGACCACTTAGCCCTCCTTTCACTTCTTTAATTCACGTTTATTAATTTTTAAAAACTATAAAATTTATGTGTGTCGTTATAAATTCGATCAGATTTGAATGAGACGCGAATTGGCGCGTCTGCACCCAACACTAGGCAACTGAACACACATATATACAACAATGGCTGTATGATACAAATCAGTGGGTAGTATCGTTGCCACTACGTGGCTTGGACCAGCAGAAGACTTGAAACTGGGACGTGGATACCGAATTACATCCGTATTTTGATAAGAATAAAAAACTATGTAATAAAGATAAATACAGAGCAAAGAAGGGTGTGGGCAGAAAGCGACGTAAGTATCCCGATATCAAAATCGTTATAATATATCACGCGTTATTTTCTCTATCTATTATTAAGCCGTGTATAATAATTGTCAATAAGGAATTAATTCTTCAACAAAAAAAAAAAAAAAAAACCAAAATCAAAATCAAAATCAAAAGAATTAATTAAAACTCATCTCCATGCGGTTAAAAATACAACACATTTTCGCAGGTCAAAATGGCTCGCATTAAGAATCCAGAAAGGCTGGCTAAACCTAAGCCCAAATCGCCTGGCGTTGGCGAACCTAAGAAAGAATATTCTAAAAAAATTCCAATGCTCAACACGATCCTAGCCGCTACTTGCATCGCTATAGCGGCTTGGTTCAGCTACAAGGGTTACTTGGAAACTCGAGTCAATACGCCATTCGATACAGAAAAGGTAATATAACATTCTTGTAATAAAAATAATGAGAAAAGAAATTCATTCATTCATTTGCGCTTCCCAATTCTCCTAGCTCGTCACGGAAACTGGACTCGATGTGCCTGACCGATACTGGGGAACCTACAGGTCCGGGGTTTACTTTGGACTGAAAACCAGAGATCCTTATTCTCTGGTTACTGGATTGATGTGGTATTTTCCACAACATCTGAGGCAGGGAGGAGAGGGGTTTAGACACTGGTGCGAACAAGGGGATAGACTAGATAGGTAACTGGCTATTCTCGGTTTAAGAAACTCATTAACCGATATAAATCAATTCTTTTTCAATGAAGTTGACTCTGATCAACGTAATTCCTTTTTGCATTAGTGGCTTTTGTATCTTCCTGAAATGAAATACCCTTCAATTCTCTCAAATGTTCAAACTTTAGATACGCCTGGCTGGAGCACGACGGTAAAAACTTTGGGGTACAGGAGCTGGCGGACGGTTCAGCGTTGATAAAGACATCATTTGTTAAAAAACTTGGAGGGAGTCACGGCGGGGATTGGACAGCAAGGATCGGAGTTTCTTCAGAGAACAAGGAGAGAGACGGGGAAGAAATCTCACTTCTTTTTTACACGGCTATCGAGGACAAGACTAAAGGTTGGATCAAGCGGGTCATCGGGGGAGACGATAAGCTCACTGGAGTTGAAGGAGACACTGAGGGATTAGGCTCTTTCAAGCTGGACTTGACTCCAATCAATGGGATAGTCGAGGAACATTCTTTCCTTGTAACTACAGCCCCGGGTCTTCACTTATTGAAAGAAACTGTTCTACACAATTTAAGACTAGCTTCTCAGAAGGGAAGCGTTAAAAAGCACATAGTTTTGGGCGGAGAACAGCTGCCGTTGACTACAGAGGGAAAAGAGACTAAGCCAAATTTAATAGTCACTCAAATAACTGCGAAAATTCCGTTCGAATTCGAGGTGGCATTCGAATCTGGGAGTTTTATAGACCGCGGTGAGAAGCTCGGGGGTAAAAAGTACGACGCACAGTTGGAAATTCACAGAACACAGTTCGACAATAAATTCGAGAATATTTTCAAGCTGAAATCTAAAGGATTCAAAGATGACGAGATAAAATTCGCCAAAATCGCCTTCTCTAACATGATAGGATCCGTTGGATATTTTTATGGGAGTTCACAAGTCCAGAGCGAGTACACCAAGGGCCCGGTTCCCTACTGGAAAGGGTCTCTATATACCGGAGTGCCAAGCCGCAGCTTTTTCCCTCGAGGTTTTCTGTGGGACGAGGGATTCCACGGGCTATTAATCTCAGCTTGGGACTTGGACATTGAATTAGACATAATTTCCCATTGGTTTGACTTTATGAATGTGGAGGGTTGGATACCTAGGGAAATGATTCTTGGTCAAGAGGCGCTGGCCAAGGTGCCAGAGGAGTTTGTAACTCAAGTAAACACAAATGCAAATCCACCGACATTTTTCCTCACTCTACAATCGATCCTGAGACAAAACGACGGGAAATTGAGCGAGAAGCACATCCAGGCTCTAGAGAAATTGTACCCAAGATTACAAGTCTGGTTCGACTGGTTCAACACAACGCAGACTGGAGATTTGCCCGGGACTTATAGATGGCGTGGAAGAGATCCGACTGCGATTCGCGAACTTAATCCCAAGACTCTGACCTCTGGGCTTGACGACTACCCCAGAGCCTCCCACCCAAACCTCGACGAACGCCATGTGGATTTGAGATGCTGGATAGCTTTTGCAGCAAATGTATTATCGCAGATATCAGAGGTCCTGAACAGACCAGGATGCAAATATTTGGATACTTTCAACTACTTGTCCGACAATGAGCTGCTAAATAAACTGCATTGGTCACCAGGCACGCAACGGTACGCCGACTTTGGTTTACACACTGACAAAGTAGTTCTACGTAGACCTAAACCTCCGCCAAGATCGCACGCGCCCACGTCGGAAATGATCAGAGTGGTATTGGAAGATCCGACTTTACGCTACGTCGATACAACCTTTGGCTACGTTTCATTGTTTCCTTTTATCCTGCATTTGATAGAGCCGAATTCTCAACAGTTGGAAAAGACCTTGGACGATTTAATGGATAAAGAATTGCTCTGGACAAACTACGGGCTTAGATCGCTAGCAAAAAATGCTCCTCTTTATATGTCGAGGAATACGGAACACGATCCTCCCTACTGGCGTGGAGCAATATGGATGAATATAAATTATCTCGTGGTCAGAGCTTTGCATCATTATTCAAAGTACGAAGGACCTTCGCAGACTAAAACGCTCAAAGTTTACCGTGAATTGAGACAAAATTTGATAACAAATGTTATATCTCAGTACAAACGTTCCGGCTATATGTGGGAAAACTATGGGGATATTCATGGCGAGGGAAAAGGGAGCCATCCATTTTCAGGATGGACATCCTTGACCGTTTTACTAATGGCAGAATTGTACTAATACGTTATATTATACAATATCAGTCAGCGCTGTTACGTAAAATAAAATGCATAATAAGACTTCTAAAGAGTTAGTGAATAAATCAAACTGTATACACATAGTGACGGGTATCAACGTCATAAAATAGATACTTATATCTTTGTAGTATATAAAGAGATTAAAAAAGGACAGCTAATTAATTTGCCATCTGTTTTTTGTAAAACAAGTTTCATAGATCGCGTGATAAATTCAAAATTGCGATAAGTATTTAAGCAATTAGTAAATAAGTCGGGTAGAATATTATTCAATCAATTAATTGGACGAATAATAAAAATTATATATTAAGAGACATTGCGCTATGTTAAATGCATTAGTTATTGAGAAACAACGTAACATAACGTTCCTTTGAATAGTATACTACAAAAGTAGATGTTGATATTAACAGTCTTTACCCAGGCACACATACTTCCTTTAAATCTTTTCTATCTTTGAATACACGTATAGTTCTGTACACGTCGATCGTGTAATGTTCGAATAGTTTTCTAATTTTAAACCCCCATTTTTATGTAACAATGAGAGCGCATTGTTGAAGCCTTGTCTTTACGAACCTTTTTAAATGATATACTATAATCTTGTATATACAATATACATATATAATATAAAGAAAATGAAAAAGAAAAAGATAAAGGGAGTCCCTATAAAGAATCCTGGCTGTGAGTCGTTGAACTTTCTACATACTATATAGTAATATGCGAATAAATTTCACACTATTCTTACTCTACTCTTGTAATGTTGTAATGTTACTACTATCCCGTTGTAATAAAATTCTTATTTTTCAAAATACGACCTATACTTAATTCTCCTGACTTTAAATTATCGCCCAATCGCCTAAATCGTGATCATAATTATTATTGTCTTAAAATTTTACCTCTTCAAATTCCGGTGCCAAATAAGTAGTCGAACATCGATTTCCGACCTCTCGAACGTGGCTCGAATAATTTCGATAGACAGATTCTGGCAGCGATAAATTGCTTCCTTCACGGCCCACCTGAAAAAAGGTGTGCGACAGTGAGGCTAAATTCTATCGTGACAGTAATTTGAACAGTTTAATATCGTGAGATATTGAAATGGAGCCTTACGACGTTATTGTTAATCAACCGGTCGTTATAGATAATGTAAGTGGCCGGCGATATTCAGATAAACATTAAATAAAACAGTTCATATTTCCTATGTGTCAAAATCATGTCCGCCATATTGTCGGCTCTGCTTTCGATCGCCTGATATAAGTCCTTACCAAATGATTCGCTGCGATAAACTCCCGTTAAACAAAAAACTGCTGTCAAACGTCATTCGTATATTTAAAATAAAAGAATATTTTCTTTGTTCGATCGAGTATCCTAACCACTTTTCAAAATCAATAAATTATTTTCGAATGGAATACGGAACACCTTATCTTAGATTCATGGATTTCGCACATAAAATCAATATAAACTTTATCACTAATAATTATAATTACGAAATCATTTTTACAGGGTTCCGGTGTAATAAAGGCAGGTTTCGCGGGTGGCCAGGTACCAAAATGCAGATTTCCAAACTAGTAAGTATAACGAAAAAATCTCATCGATTTATAGACCAGTTTATTCACTTTGAGGTTATCAACGATCGATAAATAATTAGCAATGATTTTTTTACGTTTTACAAATCCGTAACTTTTCTTTCTCTCTCTCTCTCTCTCTCTCTCTCTCGAGAGAGAGAGAGAGAGAGAGAGATTATCAAACCCTCCAGATTTTTTATATTCGAATTATTTTCGATAAAACAAACACTGAACTCTATTTCATTGATCTAAAACAGCATCGGCAGGCCGAAACATGTTCGTGTAATGGCAGGGGCGTTGGAAGGTGATTTATTCGTCGGTCCAATAGCCGAGGAACACAGAGGTCTGTTGTCTCTGAGTTACCCGATGGAACATGGCATAGTAACGGACTGGAATGATATGGAAAGAATTTGGTCATACGTATACAGCAAAGACCAGTTAGCAACTTTCAGCGAAGAGCATCCAGTTCTGTTAACCGAGGCACCTTTGAACCCGCGAAAGAATAGGGAAAAGGCTGCGGAAATATTTTTCGAAACATTCAACGTTCCAGCCTTGTTCGTTTCCATGCAGGCTGTACTTAGTTTGTGAGTATGAATTCGTATTCGAAAATAATTCAATATTTCATCCAGCAATTATTCATCAGATTGTTACACTTCATTTTTTACAATTTATTCAACAGATACGCAACCGGTCGAACGACTGGTGTGGTTTTAGACGCCGGGGATGGAGTTACCCACGCCGTTCCGATCTATGAAGGTTTTGCAATGCCCCATAGTATAATGAGGGTTGATATAGCCGGGCGTGACGTGAGCAGATATCTTAGACTCCTTCTGCGCAAGGAGGGAATTAATTTCAAGACAACAGCGGAATTTGAAATAGTTAGGACTATTAAAGAGAGATCTTGCTACCTGGCGAGCAATCCTCAAAAGGAGGAGACCGTAGAGACGGAGAAATTTCAGTACACTTTACCAGATGGGAGTAATCTAGAGGTATATAAACAGAAACTTTGAGATGTAATTTATCTAATCAACTATAACAAAAGTTATTCAATTTTTTTTTTAAATTGTTTCCCCTTCACAATAGATCGGACCAGCTAGATTCAGGGCTCCAGAGGTACTTTTCAGACCAGATCTTGTGGGCGAGGAGTGTGAAGGACTTCACGAAGTTTTAATGTATTCTATTCAAAAGTCTGATTTGGATTTGAGGAAGGTTCTTTATCAGAATATCGTACTATCCGGTGGCTCGACACTTTTCCGAGTAAGAATCAATGTCCAGACAATGATCGTTAGAAAAATCTAAGATGCTTGTATCTCTTAACTAAATCGAAACACTTTGATTTTCCAGGGATTTGGAGACAGGTTATTATCGGAAATTCGGAAATTGGCACCAAAGGACATTAAAATCAGGGTGAGTGATCGAGACTTTAATGAGTAATTGATCTGCTTTGGAATAATTAATCTAATATCAATTTTTGTTCGTTAGATATCGGCGCCACAGGAACGACTGTATAGTACCTGGATAGGGGGATCGATTTTAGCGTCTTTGGACACGTTTAAAAAGATGTGGGTGAGCAAGAGGGAGTACGATGAAGAAGGGAGTAGAGCAATTCACCGTAAAACATTTTGAGCCGTAATTTTGAATTGAGTAAATGATTTGATTTGATATTTACGGGGGAAAAAAAAAAAATAATAACAATATTAGGCACAGCAAAAATAAATCATGCGATACAGCGACGAGTTTCGGGGTCAAATTTATCGCGCGTACTGGCATTATCAATTACATATACCGAAAAAAACGCTGCTTTATATACTTCATTTTTACACATTACTCGTATTCACTTCGTCAAATCAATCTAAGAGAGTACAGAGTGGCAACCGGGCAGAAGAATGACTAGGTAGCGAACAATTACAATATTAAATCCAATTAATCGTTAGAACTCTCCAATATAAATACTAACCCACGTCTTTCTTTTTCTTTTTTAATTTTCAAACCATAGAATTAATTCGACGAATCTATAATATAGGCTTATAAACTATAACACAACATGTATTGCACCGATTTGGATTTTTGTTTTCTTATTCTATTAAAATAATGGTAAAGATTTATACAATGTATTTAGAGTAGGCAGATCTGAGAGGTATAATTTTTTCTTATATTTTCTGGTTCACTCCAAAAATTAAAAATAAGGAAATACTTACTTGTGTACTGCTCGAATAATTTTGATGTAAGGAAAAAAAAAATGAAAAAACGCGGAAAAAAAAACAGACACGATAAAGTATTTAGGTGTTTAAAAGCAGTAGGAATTTTTTGCAAACTATTTGTAAATATGTGTACGCTTTCGTAAAATAATCTTGGAAAATCTTGTAAAAAAAAAAAAAAAATGAAAAAAAAAAAAAAAAACAATTTGAAGAAAAAAAAAATAAATAAAAAGATTAAGTTAAATAAAAAAAAAAAAAAAAAAAAAATGGCTTTTGCACTGCGTTATAAATTATTGTTAAATTTATTTTTTGTTAAATTCACGTTCGAAATTGATAACATAGATTTTTGGTTGTCCACAAGTAACTGTGATATGCAGGCAGAAGGCAAACTTTAGTATTGAAGTAAAGTGTGTGTGTGTGTGTGTGAACAAGAACAAAATGATGCTACTATAGTTTGAAAAAATTAGGATTCAAAGGTTGATTTGACATTAATTTAAAACAAGAATCATTTTGCTTCTAGCTTAAAAAAAAAAAAAAAGATGAAAAAATGAAAATTATAGATACAGCAAAAACAAAAAGGAAGGTGAAATAAATGTTGGTTATTGTTGCGCTATGCTTGGGTCCTGAAAATTGAAGTAAAAAAAAAAAAAAAAACAAAACAAAAAAGAAAAAGACACTACTCTAGACTCTTTAGAATGATTTTTTGCGGTGCAAATATAATAAACTAAAACCGAAACTAACAAGAAAGAGAAACAGTGCCGCGAAGAAGCTATAAGACGCATAAATAAGATAAGCACACCTCAGCAGCTTTCATCTGAATAATTATAATTTAATTGAATAATTATTTAATAATTTTATCTTTAATATTTATACTGTCTACTGTTTCATTTAATATTAACTACTATTTATATTGAAAATAAAGAAATTACATCGGAAAAAAAAAAGTAAAAGTGTCTTCGTCTCTTCCACATATTAATATATAAATTTTCTTAATTTAATGAAAAAAGAAGAGGAAAAAAATGAAATGGGATCTTTTCTCTTCTTCACTTCAAATACTGAATGCTTATCGAGTAGTAATCGTAAGATTAAATATATTTGACCATTAAGAAAAACCGTTCAACAACATGATAGAGGTTTTACGGGTTTTATTGTGGTACATAAATTGGTAAATGTATTACGGTTTACGATGTTTCCATTGCCGCAGTTGTATCCTCAGTGTATTTTCCCTTATCTTTGCCAAGAGCAGCAAGACGTCCTTTGCTCCTTCTGTCAATGATCTTTTTTCGATCTTTGTCCATCTTGAGCTTAACGATCACAGTCTGTAAAGTTCAAAGATAAATTAATCAATTATTTTCACGCTCTAACAAATTTATGAAAACATTCTATCTTATAGAAAAGATTTTTAATCAGTGCCAACTTCTCTCCATCGAATAGACCGGGTTAAATAAAGACTCCGACAAATAGGAGAACCCTAAATATCTCGGTCATGAATAAAACCGTTTGTCCAATTCTACGTGAATGGTTTATTTCATCATTTTGAATATTTTTTTTTTTTTTATGAATTTTCTCCCAACTTTTCATCATTTGTATATAAAACACGAGTCTCACCTTCGACGGATCGATACCGACATAGACGCTTGCTCCGTTAGCCTTTTCTCTCTGGATTCTTTCGACGTAAACGACGAATTTCTTTCTGTAGACTTGGACTACCTTGCCAACCTGTTGGCCCTTGTAGTGGCCACGGACAACCTGTTGATGGATTAAGAAGAAAAAAAATGTAGCAAAATCCATAATCTCAAAATTGAAGCAACGATTTGTTAATTTGTTAGAATCAGTGCCAATTTCTCTGCATGATGAAAACCGGACAATATTATCGATCCACAGTTCAAGAGAACCTTGAAAGTATTTCGAAAAATAAATGTCGTTTGTTCTCATCGTCAGTGAATGGTTTGGTTCATCATTTCATTATTATTACAAGAAAATTGTAGACGTAAAAAAAAAAAAAAAAATTAGAACATTAGATTTAGAGGTTAGGTTAGGTTATGTTGTTACCTGTACTTCGTCGTCTTTGCGAATGGGCATTGATCTAACATTGTACTTTTGTCGAAGTTCCTTGGACAAGGGTGCGCTCATTAGGCGTCTCCTGATGTGAGAAGGAGCGGTGAAATGTCGTTTGCGATTTTTCCTACGCGAGGACGATACCAAGCTGTTAAACTTCATATCTGCGAATTGCTGTCTCGTATTTTCCTGCACAGAAAACAAGTAATTCAAGTCTCGTACCTTGGATTTTATCGTCGCGGAAATCTGGCGACATATAATAACCGTATCGACTTGAATAATTTCGCGAAGATAAATTGGTACTGACGATGAAAAAAAAAAGCAGGTAAGAAAGGAAGTGAAAATGTTGTCTGGGCGAAACAAACATCTCGCATGGAGACGGTGCCCCTGTCATTAATGTTTGGGTTTAACTTTAATGAACAAAAACTTCCGTGGGAATGAAAATCTGGCCATTATATGACCGGTAATATATCGCGGTATGATATTATTGCAGGTTTTTCATTAACAAACACTTCCTCGTCGCAGATGTGACCAGATATTATTTACTGAACACTCACCGAGAACAGCAGAGTACCGCGACATTAACCGGAAGAAGTTTGCTCGCCGGAAACTTCGACTGTTTCGACCGAGAGGCGAGGAAAATCGAACTTCGATTAGTCGAGAGAGATTACAGCGACGCGCGCAGATTTGATTCATTAAAATGCGATGATGAAGCTTACACGCGTTTTACACCGACACGAAGGACGGGATTTAGAACCGATTCGCATAAACTGTATAATGTAGTATGTGGAATCGCAGAGATTAAGCGAACAGTGCCACTGCGCATGTGCTATGGCTTCTGTAATAGTATCAAAGTTGCCAACGCGTCGTATTTGCTTTCACCTTCGACATGTTTTGATTATAGTAATTCTATATTTAATTCGTACCTGTATCCGAAAACACCAATAAACTTCATTTCATTTATAACTCTATTACCTGTTTGTTTATTTTCAAGTTAGATGGAAATTTAATATTGTTTAGAAGACCCCAAGCTGATTATAATTATCGCTATATTATGTAACATAAGCGTGTGGAACTCGATAGAATATGTATTAGCGCATGACCTATGTAAATTCTACTTGTTGTCATTTCTGTTTATGTATCAAATATTATTTACACCACGTTGCTTTTGGAGTATATTGTGATACAGTGGTTTACTTTTATTGTCATTCTGCTGTTTGCTAATTTTTTTTCTGATCATAAGATTGAACTAGGTATCAAATATTTCATACGCAAAATATGAGCCATATACCTAATATATTATAATAGAACGATGTGAATGGTCACTATCGATTCGATAATATAATCTACATACCCATAAGGTAAACGTTAAATGATAAGGCGTTTTTTTTTTGCGAGGTCGTAGACATTCGGGTTGTGACGCAAGCACGACGGTCGTGTCTGCGTTGAGGCTTTGGTGTCGACACGATATGCCTCGCGGTTTCTCTCATTCTTTGATAAACGATTTCTTCGAGTACTTGACAATTTCTAGCTCATAACTTTCTATTATTACTTCAAGCAATCGCGGAGGATCTAAATATCCGATAATGAATCTATTGAGATGTCTTGTTGGGAAGGTAAACGCATTATGCGTAGATTTCAATCACTTAGTCCTATGCAATTTATTTACTTTAAGAGACTTTAGTCTACCGGCGAAAACTAATCAATTACTCGCCTATTTATATTAATTGCTAATTATTATTCATCATCCCGATTATTATCCAGTTGCCGAGGAGATTCATAGATGGAAGAAAGTTCCACAAATCTGCTCAATCTTCCCAGGCGAATCCTCGTCCTCTTACGGAATTCACGGACGACGAATTGATGATGAAGGAGACCGGTGAGTGTTTCGAATCTGTAATTAAAAACGAGAAATAAATTAGAGCAATGAAAAAAGGAAAGAATATTTCTGACTGATTATTTTTCGTAATATACCATATAGTTGCTAAATTGGCCAAAGATGAAATTGCACCACTTGTAAAGAAGATGGAGAAGGATAGGAAATTCGACAAAGACGTACTGCAGGCTCTATTCCAGAATGGAGTAACTTGATTACAATTCATTTTCGTTATGTAGTTCAAATTATTAAGAGATTCAATTGATTGTTTTCTCTCTTTTTTATCTAGCTAATGGGCATCGAAATTCCCGAAAAATATGGAGGAACTGGAAGCAATTTTATGACAACTATACTGACGATCGAGGAGATAGCTAAAGTCGACAGTTCCGTGGCTGTTCTGGTTGATGTTCAGAACACACTAGTCAATTCGTTGATAATTAAACTAGGGAACGAAGAGCAGAAGGCAAATTATTTGCCGAAACTTGCACAGAATTACGTGAGTTATTTGTATCTCATTTATTAGAAAGTAATGCAGACAGTCCATGTAATTAAAAATTGTAGACTTGCCTGGTTACATACTGATTGACCTTAGATCATTTTTGCAAGACAAAGATTACAGAAACGGAAGGACGATATTTAACTGGTTTAAGATTGAATTTCGAATTTTCTCTTGTAGATTAAATTAATCTATTCAAGCAATTCAAGCAACGGTGTAAATAATCGATACCAAATATTATTCTTTTTGTTGCAGCCAGGTAGCTTTTGCCTAACAGAACAATCAGCGGGTACAGACGCGTTTTCATTAAAGACCGAGGCTAAGAAAGATGGCTCGGACTATGTTATTAATGGGACTAAGATGTGGATTTCTAACTCTGACATAGCAAAAGTATTCGTGGTCTTTACAAACGCCAATCCATCAGCAGTAAGTTCTTTAATTATAATTCGGCATACATTGTGAGGTGATGATTTTCTGCAGAGAGAATCAGGGACCTTGTTCTTCAATTCCAGGGATACCGTGGCATCACAACATTTCTGGTTGATCGAGATACACCGGGACTGACTGTGGCTAAGCCAGAGGATAAATTGGGCATCAAGGCATCAGGAACGTGTATGGTACACTTTGACAATGTCAGGGTGAGTTAGGCCAGGAAAAATCAGGAACCTGTTTGTTAGGGCAGAGTGATATGATTAATAAATGCACATTTGTAAAGGTACCGGAAACCAACATATTGGGAGAGTTTGGTCACGGTTACAAATACGCAGCTGGTTTTCTTAACGAGGGGAGAGTCGGAATTGGTGCTCAAATGATTGGAATAGCTCAGGGATGTCTGGATGCAACGATACCTTATACTTTAGAAAGGAAGCAATTTGGCCAGGATATATTTTCATTCCAGGTTCGTTGAGTAATGAAATCTACAATTTTTACAAAATTTTCCTGTCTATTAGGGTGGGCCAAAAAAAACTTTTAATTTTTTTTTCTTTAGTTACCATGAAAATATTGTTCAAGATGATGAAAAAAAAATCCTCTGAAAATTTGAGCTCTTAATATTAATATTAAGAGGTGCCTCATCGCGATTTTTGATTTTCCATTTAAATAACACAGGAAATTTTTTTTTTTTTATTTGGAATTCTATTCCGTTCCAACGAATCATCGTGTTGTAAAAATCAATACATATTCTTGTAGGAAATTAAACGATCTCCAAAAAAGGTCTGATGTGATTTTTCGCTAAGTTCACTCGTTTCAAAGTTATTCACGCTTAAAGTTCAACCTCAAACGGTGTATGACGACTTTTTTTTCGACTTAGCGAAAAATCACATCAGACCTTTTTTGGAGATCGTTTAATTTCCTACAAGAATATGTATTGATTTTTATAACACGATGATTCGTTGGAACGGAATAAAATTCCAAATGAAAAAAAAAAAATTTCCTGTGTTATTTAAATGGGAAATAAAAAATCGCGATGAGGCACCTCTTAATATTAATATTAAGAGCTCAAATTTTCAGAGGATTTTTTTTTCATCATCTTGAACAATATTTTCATGGTAACTAAAGAAAAAAAAATTAAAAGTTTTTTTTGGCCCACCCTACTGTCTATGCTTACTTCATTCATACCTGCTAAGTGATAATGTTCAATTTCTCTGATTATAGTCCATGCAGCATCAGATTGCTCAAGTGGTAACTGATCTCGAATGCGCTAGATTGCTGGTTTACAATGCTGCACGTCTGGTGGAGGCCAAGAAACCGTTCGTCAAGGAGGCTGCGATGGCAAAGCTGGTCGCATCTGGTGAGAAACTTTAAATAAGTAAAGTTGTTTGACTGGTTTGCGATAAGGAGAAATATTTCTAATGACAAATCTTTGAATTTCAGAAACTGCATTGAAGGTAACTGCAAAGTGTATAGATTTTATGGGAGGAGTTGGATTCACTACAGACTTCCCGCAGGAGAAGTATTTCAGAGATTGTAAAATCGGTACAATTTATGAAGGAACAAGCAACGTGCAGTTGTCTACGATAGCTAAAGCAATACGCAAACAATATTCATGAGAATAGGCATAAAAAATTCGAGGGAAAAAAGTTAAAAATAATTTTATCAGAAGTTGAATGTGTAGCATTTAACTTGATCTGAAATAACGCATTTACATCATACATCGTACTGAAAATTGACATCTCATTGCAGTACATATTTTAAAAAAAATTGTATTATTTTTGAATAAAAATTTTGGACTTTATAAAATATATTTATTAAGATTAAAGCCAACGCATTATAGTTTATGATAAGACGAACCGAAAATACCTAATTGGGAACCTTAGAACCTCGATACGCCAACTAGTGGCAGAAAATAGAACTACTCAAATAAGGCTAAAATTTCAAAGCCATGCCCATTCCAAGAATCCCAATAGAAATGAATCGCTTCTTTGTAATTTATTCCGAATCGAATTATCCGCAATATTTGACGAATTGAATTTTACTAATTAATTTTAGTTTATTGACTAGTCGCATCAAGACGTATTACAATAATCAATATTTCAAGAACTATTATCTGCAGGTATGTACAGTATACGTTTGTTTCATTCCAAATAGAGCCTTGTATATATATATTACGTAAACGGTAACTGATAAGACGTTTAGTGATTATGTCGGCATTCGGATGGCGAGATAAACACGACGTTTGTGTTTGTATACGTAGATCGTTAAGGCCTTGATATGCCGTGGCGCGAGGCAGTGTAGAGTAAAATTGAGAATGTGCGAACGCTTTTTTCTTATTAGGCAATAACCTGTTCCCTACTCTCGTCGATTGGCGCGGGATCAGCAACAGTGGATCTCAGATCTCTGCAGTATTACTTCAGCAGTCGCGATTTGCTATTCGTACCGATCGCAGAGGAGCTAAATATCCGATAATGAATTCAGTGAGATGTCTCGTTCGGAAGGTAAACGCGTTTTCTAACATATGTGTAGATTGTTAATCACTTAATGCTATGCAACTTATTTACTCTAAGAGATTTTAGTCTATCGCCGAAAACTAATCAATTACTCGCCTATTTATATTAATTGCTAATTATTATTCATCATCCCGATTATTATCCAGTTGCCGAGGAGATTCATAGATGGAAGAAAGTTCCACAAATCTGCTCAATTCTTCCAGGCGAATCCTCGTCCTCTTACGGAATTTACGGACGACGAATTGATGATGAAGGAAACCGGTGAGTGTCTCGAATCTGTAATTGAAAAATAAAGGAATAATTTAATGCTCGGAAATTCGTAAAGTATACACAGCTGGTGTGATTATACAATCTCACACTCTATACATGTGTGCAGATTGTAGTGTAGATTGTACATTAATATTCGATTCGCGTTAAAAAAGAAAAAAAAAAATGAAATAAAACTTTGTGTAAATTGAGTTGATAGAAAAAACCTTCTGCAACTGACGCTCGTGATTTATTATTGCCTTGAAATAATGGAACAGAGCCTAATATATAACGAGCTTATATCACATGTTATCAGGCCTGCTGTATTTATTCAGTCCTGAATAATATTATCTTGTTGAGATACACATTAATCCACGAGAACGTGAAAACAACAGAATAATAATTATAACTCTCATTAGTTTTTCTATGCCATATTCAAGTAGCGAATAATTGAAAGAGTAGTAAGAATGTATATTCGAAATTTACGTAACACGGTTGCTGAATTTTTATTCATAAATTCTTGACTCTTTTCGGATTTATCTGCGTGGCACTATACCACGTGATAAGATGTTACAATTGTTTCTCAATTACAGTTGCTAAATTAGCAAAAGAAGAGATTCTACCGCTTGTAAAGAAGATGGAAAAAGAAGGAAAGGTCGACGACGGAGTACTGCAAAGTCTATTTCAGAACGGAGTAAGTGAATATAATTTATACTAGTTATAATATAAATTGTTGACGGAGTCAATTGATCATTGAATTGCGAAAGTGTTCAAAGACACGCGATAATTGTTGCACAATAGTGCCCCCACACTGCTTTATAGTCAGAGATTAATTTCATAACTATAACTCTGCATGTAATAGATGAATGCAAAACTGGAATACAGATTATTACAATAATAACAATGTTTTCATTCTCTTTGTACTAGCTAATGGGTATGGAGATTCCCGAAGAATACGGAGGAACTGGTAGTAATTTTATGTCGACAATACTGGCGGTCGAAGAAGTGGCTAAGGTCGACGGTGCCGTAGCTGCCCTAGTCGATATTCATAATACATTGGTCAATTCGTTGATAATTAAAGTCGCAAACAAAGAGCAGAAGGCAAAGTACTTGCCGAATCTTGCACAGAAATACGTGAGTGACAGAGAAAGTAATGGTAATGATAATAATAATCAGTGTTATCTGAGGTTGTAAAATGGAAGCAAGGGTCTTGAAACCACGAGATTTGATATGAGAGGCTTAGTCATGTGATGATAAACTTCAGGGTCACAAGAAAAAGATTGTCGAATTTTATTAGCGCAGATCGATATTCAACCAGTCCAAGATCAAGCCTTCGAATTTTCATTGCGAATTATATTAAGCTGATTCGAGCAGGATATCATAAAACAGACAGCAGGTATCTCTATTTTTCATTGCAGCCAGGCAGCTTTTGTCTAACGGAACCAGGCGCTGGATCAGACGCATTTTCGTTGAAGACTGAGGCCAAGAAAGATGGCTCTGACTATGTTATTAATGGGACTAAAATGTGGATTTCTAACTCTGACATAGCGGGAGTATTTCTAGTCTTTGCCAATGCTAATCCATCAGCGGTGAGTTCTTTCATAATGATTTAGCGTACATTTCGACGTGATGCTCTCCTGCAAAAAGCATTCGGGTACCACCATTCATCTTCATCTTCATCTTCATCTTCATTTCCAGAAATACCGTGGGATCACGACGTTCTTTGTCGAGAGAGATGCACCGGGACTGACTGTGGCTAAGCCAGAGGATAAATTGGGCATCAAGGCATCAGGAACGTGTATGGTACACTTTGACAATGTCAGGGTGAGTTAGGCCAGGAAAAATCAGGAACCTGTTTGTTAGGGCAGAGTGATATGATTAATAAATGCACATTTGTAAAGGTACCGGAAACCAACATATTGGGAGAGTTTGGTCACGGTTACAAATACGCAGCTGGTTTTCTTAACGAGGGGAGAGTCGGAATTGGTGCTCAAATGATTGGAATAGCTCAGGGATGTCTGGATGCAACGATACCTTATACTTTAGAAAGGAAGCAATTTGGCCAGGATATATTTTCGTTCCAGGTTCGTTAAGTCATTGAAATTTAATTTCTTCCAACTTTTTCTTTCTACATTCATTAAATTCATACCTGCTAAGTTATAATATTCATTCTCTCTAATTATAGTCCATGCAGCATCAGATTGCTCAAGCAGTAACTGATGTCGAATGTGCTAGATTGTTGGTTTACAACGCTGCACGTCTGGTGGATGCCAAGAAACCGTTTGTCAAGGAGGCTGCGATGGCAAAGCTGGTCGCATCTGGTGAGAAATTTTAAATCAGTAAAGTTGTTTGACTGGTTTGCGATAGGGAGAAATATTTCTAATGACAAATCTTTGAATTTCAGAAACTGCATTAAAGGTAACTGCAAAGTGTATCGATTTTATGGGAGGTGTTGGATTCACCACAGATTTCCCACAGGAGAAGTTCTTCAGGGATTCTAAAATCGGTACTATTTACGAAGGAACAAGTAACATGCAGTTGTCTACGATAGCCAAAGCAATTCGCCAACAATATTCTTGAGCGTAGATGTAAGAGATTTTGAAAACGATTTGAACCAGTTTTTCCAACAGTTAGAGAAACAGCCTTAAATGTATTCTGTTGAAATTCAACGTTTCAGCAAGATAAATATTTTTTACATTGTTGTTAAATAAAAGTTTTATATTCATCAGTTCTGCAGACTGATTTCTCCACTAAATATATTCCTGCTCAGAATATAATTTACCCGTAGATTCAAATCTTAACTAATAATCAAAAGAAAACTAATTGATCATGGAAGATATAATACAAAAATGAAAATATCAAAGATAACTAGATGAGATATTCTTCTCAGTAATTATTTCGAATGTTCTTATCAAGTGATCAATGTCTCAGAACCATTAATCCAACAGAATACCAGATTATAATGGATTCATGTACACGTACATGAAGCTAAAGGCTGTAAGCCTATTTTGGATCGTGGGGCAGCTTGAATCCAACCAGATCAGCCGTTTCTTTGACACTTCTCTCGCCCCTCCCGCCATAGTACTTCCTAATTTCGTTGTACTTCCGTTGGGACTCTAAGTAGTTGAGGTAAGTCTGCCCGAGACACTGGAGCTCCTCCCTGGCCTTGCATAGAACCTCCGATGTCTCTCTGTGCTTTCGAGACTGCTCCAAGATGTGCTGCACCATTATGTTGTCCTTCATTTTTTTCTCCCTCGCTATGTGGCGAATCTCGCTGATCAGTGAACGCAAAACTTTCAAATTGGCATTCATCTTCACAGGTACCTGCACAAATGTTAATAAGATGTTAAGTCGAGGGTTTATAATCTCCATTTCTTTATACAACTAAATTTATAACAATGATATAAGACTATAAAGAACTCATGACTGCTTGAATAATCTAATTTCAGTGGATATTCAAGCCTTTTGATTCCTCCCGAACAAATACAAAGATAATGACATTATGAATAATGAAAAGAATCCTACGATAACTCAGGAGACTTACACTGCTAAATAATGTATTCTACAGAGTCAGTTTTTGAGTAACAGTATTGGCAATGAACTCTATATCTTCATCAAGATACCTAGGCTCTTCTTTATCCTCCCAAAACGTTTTTGGAATAAGTTCAAGCCTTTCTTCAACAAAAATATGTATCGAAGAGTCGTTAAAAGCGTTTTGATAATGGAAGTTGTTAGGCAGTTTGATTTCCTCGACGAATGGTTTTATCCTTAGGATATATCTCGCGGTATTATTTAAAACGTTGTTTGTGTGAGATTCTACGATAACGCTAAAGCTATTAGAAAATATAATGCAATTTTTTAAATCCGGACCCCAATTGGCGTAAAGAAAGTTATTGGTCAATTGTTTGGGGCAGTGCGGCAAGTATATCAAAGTCGTTGACTCTACTCTGCGCTTTCCTTCTTCGTTATCTTTTATGATTCTGCAATCTATGGATTCCAAGTATCGTACTTCGTTGTTAAAGAACAGTGGATCGTAAGTATGAATATTCGATTTAAAGTGATCTTTGATAATAAGTAGAAGCGCCAGCTGATATCTGGAGTCTTTATTTTCTGAGAAATGGCCGAGACCGTAACATACGAGGTCTTTGATATCGTAGGCGTTTAAAATCTCCGTGGATTTATTCAGGCCTTTAAAAACGCTCTTAACATACTCTGAAGCGTTAAGTTCGTCTTTAGCTTCGTTTAGTTTGCTGAAAAGAAATATCGTAGAAAAATATTTGAGGTTATGTAACTCTGGTTTGATGACAACAACAACTTCGCTTACGAAACTCACCGGCTTAACTTATCAACGTCTAAATCAGGCTCTGTACTAGTATCAACGATATTCTTATTGCTAATTACGCTGGGAATCCGCTTTCCACGCTTACGGCTAACGACGAATTGAAATTTCTCATCTTCTGCCATTATATTATTCAACCTATCGATTACATACCTAATCTCCGCGACATAGATGGCGCTAGCTACCAAAGAGGTTTACGATCTTTAAATGAGTAGATGCGGCTGTCGTAGTCAGACCACGAGATGAATTTCTCTTATGTACTTAAAATATTCTCCAACGATATATGAAGCAGGGTAATTATTTTCGGCTCAATCCACATAGTATTAATATTACGAAATAGATAGATATCGCGA
The DNA here is from genome assembly GCA_943736025.1 of Tenthredo mesomela. Classification (NCBI taxonomy): domain Eukaryota; kingdom Metazoa; phylum Arthropoda; class Insecta; order Hymenoptera; family Tenthredinidae; genus Tenthredo; species Tenthredo mesomela. The sequence continues at coordinate 303,417 of OX031017.1, forward strand.
TTTAATTTACAAATATATTTCGTTTATAAAACCTGCAGTGAAGAGATACGAGAGCCTATTATATTATTATGAAATTCAACAGCTGATATCTCGCCGAGCCTATTACGGTATTGCACTACTTAATTACGAGCAGTGACTCCGTTTTAAGTAGAAAAAAAAAAAAAAAAAACAACATCGGATAGAAATATTAAGACAAGTTCAGTAGTAATATCTGACTATATGAAATGATACTTTGCAAACTATATAACCGCGGAGATAAGAAAAAAGGACTTTAGATATGATAATGTTGATTGCTGTGTGATATTTATAGAGGCGGGTTTTCCGAAGTTTCAAAGATTTCTATGACCTTTTTCACCATTCTAACTTGTAAGATATAGATTACTGTGTACACGTTTTTTTTAAATATAAATAATAAAAGAGATATACTATGATCGAGCGATTACTTAGAATTTAAGAATAGTCAGACTTGTGTTTACTCGTTTATCAACTTTGGAAGATGCAATGCACTTATCTGAAGAATTTTTTTCTTTAGTTAGAATCAATTTTTACCGCACACACGTTGTAAGAGATTTGACTCAGTTTCGTTTATACAATAACAGGGTAAATACAAAAATATGTTGTTCTGAAAAAAAAAAAAAAAAAAAAAAAAAAAAGTACGCATTGAGATCTTGTAAATTAAATGACCATGAACAAAAAAATCTTTCGGTATACCGGGCGTCGTCGCGGGTTTGAAAATTGCCTATATATACCTTATTATACGAGCAATAATAGAATTTTTGAATAATTATTTAGGCATATGATATATTATATAATACGCTGTGAGCCGTATCTATAGGGATTTGTTTTATCATCCTGTATCTAGAGTGCAGCAAGAGTAGCGGTGAAAGAATCTATATACATATTACATGTATGCATGATGCACATACAATAACTGCAGCGCAAAAGGTTCCACATAGCTGCAACGTTGAGTTATATTCACGGTTGAATAAACTACTGGGAGTATGTACTGAGGCATATATACACAAGTATAGGTATATAAGTAAGCCTGCCGTGCAGATATAAATAAAGCGAACGCTCGAGCATATGCATCGTTTCTGACTTTGCAAAATCGCTAACTATATATATATTTCGAGGTCATTTATATTCTACATTTCTGCGTCGCTCGTATACTTTGCGGTGATTGACGAACGGTGAGGAGAAAGAAAGAAGAAGAAAAAAAATAAATAAAAATTAAGAAGTCTAATCGTGAGTCTGATATATTAATGCACGATAAAATGGAAATTCGTATCTATAGTACTCGAAGACTTGATTATAATTTATAACTATATATAGAAAAGCAGCAAAAGTATACATAATCGGGTGGATGCGTTGGGCCTCCAAATATATCGCAGAGAAAACACAATAGTCAGAGATAAGTGGATAGTATACTTAGTTGCAATGTAGGAGAGATAAGATAACTGGGATGAATGAATCAACGCTTGCGGGAGTTTAAATTAGAAAAGTAAATATAATAAACTGATATTATAGTGCGAGCTTGGACAGTAGCATATATATGGGGTATTCACGCTTATCCGGGACACTTTACTGTGCATGGCTACCGGATTTTGGTGCCACGAGAGATTTGCCAGTTCTTTGCCAATTCACAATAACCAATATATATAGCCATGATATTAACTGTTTGGAATTTTTTCTATTCACAATAATTACTCCCCAATTATTCCAAAGTTTGCGAAAGAATTGTTGGGGGTTGCAGGCCAAAAACTGAAATCTCTCCGCTCTCGTGGCACCAAAATCGGGGACCTATGCAGAGAAAAGTACTCCATGTATACCTATGTATATCATAGAGATATAGCTACCTGAAATTGTTTGCTCAAAGTTTTATCACGTTCTTTTATATATAGCTATGCTTATAGTGAACTCCCCGCAAGTATAGAGCCGCACGATGTATGCATTGTATATAGATAGTACTATATAGATACATACATACAGTAAATAAGGAGGCAGTCTCTGCATATAAATAATAATAAAAAATAAAATAAAAATATATATCCCTCTCTAAAATATAAATCTGTATTCATCGCTGTAGCCCTTCCGCTAATATGGGACCGTTGTACGTGTACTGCACCAAGTACCCCGCGAATAAGCTTGACGTATGATACACGCGTATACATATATACATACTATATCATTTAATATTACATCTACATGCATCCTCCTATTATATTCCTACCGAGACATGTGATTATAATTATCATGACGTCACGCTGCAGGATGTCCTCGCGAACTACACCTTCGTGTATAAAGTCACGTCTATATACCTGTATATATATATATACACCTACAGCTATATGTATACGCATAAAGTTAGGTTTATTTTTATTTTTATTCTTATTGTTATAGATTTAGATATAAATTTGACCCTGACCATTACACAAACAAGAAGGGCTACCTGTAAGCTGTGAGCTCAAGGCTAATTTGAGGCGCGGTAGACACAATAAGTGACATTTTTTACCTCTAGCAATCTTTTTGTTCTTTTTTTTTTTTTTTTTTTTTATTTATTTTATCATTCATTTTCACTTCCTGCTGACCCAAATATCGGTATAGGTATAGGTAAGTAAGTAGAGGTAGGTACTACATATGGTATCGATGCGAAGATCTAAAGATCTAGTTTCATCATCTTTACAAATTTTTCAATAAAATATAGATTTAGAATAAAGAAATTCCAATGAAATGAATTTCTAATGTATTTTACAGGGTAATGATATACCCTTTTCGTTTTCACGATTGGTTCGATAGCGTGTAGACGCACTAATGAATAATTGATACGAATACTAATTATATATGACTAGTATATATCAATTATCATGGGTACATTGTAATTGATGATAATTCCTATCTGTATGACTTGAATTATAAGGATAAGCTGTGGCTCTTTGCCACACTTTTTGCACCTGCAGCCAGCACACCTGGCTTATGGGGCTTCAGGTGAAATCCTCCCTCTCTCATATATATACCTACTTATATTGTGGTACTCGCGTGGGCGAGGATTGAATACGAAACTGAATATCCACACTCGGACGGAGTATTGCGTTACTCGTAATCACCTGAATTCAGTTTTCGCGACGAGGTATGTATGTATTTACCCATAAGGATATGGATTAGAAGAAAATCTTCAGGTATTATAATATTATTTCATTGATATTCGCAACGAGATGAAAAATATAATCTGCATGCGATGATGAGTGGAGAAAGATTGGAGATACATTATATAGACATATATCTAGGTACCTATAAGTAGATAACTTGTTAAATTGTAATATAATATCTATCAGTGACTGGAGGTTTGAAGCGATTTTATTACAATGGGCAAATAAATCCTGTAGCCGCGGTATTAACAGGAATTGAGTTTCACTCCTATATATACACAAATACATGTATGCACGTACATGTCGGTATATTAATTATACCGAGTGTGTATAGCAGTGTAAAATGACAGTCTCACGCAGGATTTGCATAACAAAAATATTATAACTTATAATATAATATGAAAAGTATCTGGTTTCCCGCACACCATATAGTCTCTAAACTAGATTATAATAAATAATATATATAAAGAAGAATAAATTATTGCCTATCCAACGAAACTGTATATGGAATTTAGATTTTTCCCTGTATATGACGATTTTCCAAAACTTCAATATACGTAGAATAAAGAACATATTTTTTTTTTGTACGACAAGGAAAAAAGGAATAAAGGATCTCGCTTGTATTTCACTCCCTTTTATTATTTCCGGCTATATATCCTCTCGAGCGAATCTATATACTCCAATTGCGGAAATGTCGGTTTAGTATATGATAATTTAAATTACCACGACGATTTAGAATTGGTTATAGGTGTACGGTCTTCGGAACGTGTCCTTTAACGCACGAGCGCACGAAGCTGTTGTTCTTATGCCACTGTATAACAATAAGTATGGTATACCTATGTGTCGATCAAGATCGCGCACGATCATTGAACAAAGGGGATCTCTGAGATAATGAGAAAGAAGTGAGGAATAAAAAAAAAAAAAAAAAAAAAAAGTTAACCCCGCGAATAAACGCTACTAGTTCTTAGGTATATAAGGTATACGCAGATGTAATCGCAGTTCTCAAGGTGTGTAAAAAATCCGCAAGCCAGATATAGCCAATTGCGCGTCCTTACAAATCATATCGAGTTTTCTCACACGCATATATAAGTTATATCGTCTGCATGAATGAAAAATAGTATATTAAATATAGAGTTAATCAAGCGCAAGATATTGAATATCTAAATTACTAATCCTATAGTATAATAATAAATGTAGATTATATAAGAAAGTATGGAAATCGATTTCGAGTCCTATATAGAATCATACACGAAACACATATGAGCCACCCTGAGTCATTCGATCCAGGTACTTAATTTCTGTCTCCGAACATTAAATTCACGTTTAAATTTCTCCCCATTTAATATTCATTGAATAAACAACAGGGACATCGCGCAGATGTTGTGTCGTTGAATCATTTGCTGTAATAAAATAAAGACACGTGATGTGTAATCGGTACATGTGATCGAGGGTTTATTGTATTATATCTCAGGCGGGATGACCATGTATACAGCTGTATAGATAGTATAGAGATTAATTATTGCGTTATTTGTGTTCTTTTTCCCCCGAGTTCCCTGTACATGCACAACCCCGTTTGGTCGCGTGCCAGGGAACTCAGTGCGTGCGGACTAATGTAAGACGTGTCAATTTATACCCGCGGGTATGTATATATGTGTACTCGATGCGAAACGAACCGTACGCGAACATAGGGAAAAAATGAGTCACTGATCCGCCACGCCGTCATGGGGCACGGAGTTGAGGCTGGTGGAGTGCGAACCTCGCTGTGTCTGTCCTCGCCTTTCAGTCTGATTCGAAACGTCTTCTACTACTGACCGCGGTAGTGACTACTTATTAATTTATATACGTTGCGTCAGGTCGGCGCGCCGCGGCGCGGGGTTTTACTACTTATTCGATTAATATTCAAGTTTAAAAATCGCGCTTTCGCACCACCACTTCGTACTTCCTTAATTAATAAACAATAATAATAATAATAATAATGATAACAATAAGAATAGTTTATCATCAATAATATTGGAATGGAGACCAGATTGCGGGGTTAAATAAAATATATATATATATATACACCTTACATATATATATTTATATTTATATAATGAGGACGATAATAAATCGATTTAACACAATCTTTTATGTACAGTATTAATATTTTATCAACTTCTAAGATACATTCCAATTAATATATATACGAACGTATATGTATAGACAGTTTTCTCCAACGATTATATATTTCACGGATTAAGCTTCGGCAGATGTGAATTATACCATAATATCGCATCATAGTGTCACAGATCGTTAATATATGAATATATGTGTTTCGGCACGTGGTTTTAATCCCTTATTAATATTATTATTGTTATTATTATTTCTTTCATCGTCTACTCGTTTGACAATTTCTACGGTGAGTCCTTTAATTTATTCATCAATTAATATAATATATTATAGATGTAGGTACGAATTAAATTATGCTCAGTTGTCTTCGGCTTTTTCCTTCGTTTTATAAACATCTTAGATTCCCATTACTAATAGGTGATACGCTCTTTCTTTTTTTATTCTGATAAACGTGCCTAAGAATCCTGAACAGGAACATTCTGATGAATCTATATGATTTATGCACATAAAGTTTACTCGGAAGAGAGGAAAAATATCGAAGCGGATCGTAATAGTTTCTCAGTATTTAATTGCATTAATTCGACGAGAACCGATAATTACATTAGCTAATTATCTTTGGATAAATATATAAGTATATTCAAGTACATAATATGAAAATGCGCAGGACGGAATTATTCTGCAGAGTTTATTCTTTTTTTTTTCAGGAAATATATCATATATTAATGTCGTTTACCCCTTCGCAGGGTGACTGGCTTACCACAAGGCTACGTTGCTCGAGCGATTAACATTTTTTGTCATTTGTCTAGAGAGATAAGATTCAGATTTTATAATCGGTATTAAACCGCGTTGCGGTGTAGCCGCTGCTGCTGCTGCGGCTGCCGCTACTGTTGCTATTGCTGTTGCTGTTTCATTTTTCTATGCTAATTGAATAGATAACGTGTAATTATTATATACACTGATATAATAATTGCTAGAGATATTATATACATCAGGATTTAATAAACGATAATTGAGTCGTTTTAATTCACGTCATTTGATAGAATTATTAAGTAATATGTAAAATTTCGATAATTAATTTATTCTCCGAATATGCGTTTCATATTTTTCTTTTTTTTTTTTTATACCATTTCAAATATCGCATACAAAATTTCAAAATCAAAGAGCCTTGAATTTCATTGTTATATACAGTACAAATCCGTTGTCTATACCTTGTCGTTATAGTAACTAGAAAAAGAATTCTGTTTTTTTTTTTTTTTTTTTTTTTTTTTTTTTTCTAACTAAAAACTGAGAGAATTTGTATGCATAGGTATATATGTGTACTGGACCGTCGCCAATTTAAAGATAGCTGCAGTATAGGTGTGATAAACACACGCGTAAATCATCGAACAGAAAAAGCAAAGTAAAGAAGTTTATTTTTCTATTTTTTAGTCATTTTTCTTCAAATTCTTGATCTACTCGTCTGCACTATAGTATGTAGGTATATATAATAGTTGAATCACAACAGATTTCACATACTAAAATTATAATTACTTGGGCGTGGTGTGATGGTATATAATATAGTGTGGGAAATGCTGGATGAAAATCAATAAATTTTTAATTATAAAAACTCTAAAAAATTACGTTATAATATCTAAATAGATACCTAACGTATATATCGAATATCGGTATTCATTATCTTATACAGAATTATATAAACGCAGTTAAAGTTTATTAGAAATACCGCGTACGCGATGTATAAACGCATCTATAAACTCGACATAGCCCGAGGACGAGATAATTAACGGAATTATTTTCACTAATTAGTTATTTGCCATGACGCGCTAGTGTATATGCATAGGTTTTATGTATACTGCAGCTATACCTATACTATACGTCATATACATTGTGGTTATGGTTCCGCTGTATTATAGATCACACACCGTAATATATCTAGATCTCTGTTATAATTATAATTAAACGTATAGTTGTCGCACTGATTCTTATTCTTATTCTTATTATTATTACTTTTTTTTTTTTTTTTTTTTTTAACAAAGAAATAAATATTATCGCCATTATCGGATATCATTCTGAATATGACACCTCTTGTATATACGTATTCACGGACCAAAATAAGATTGTTGTTCGTATATTATATACATTATCGTAGAGTTATATACATAGAGAATCAGCCACGACTTTTGAGTCTTTCTATATATAATAATTATTGAAAAATATGAAAGAAAAAATGAAAATATAATCACACAACGTTAAATTTCACAGACTTTGTTCTGTATCAGAAATAATAACGGTAATCTACCGGTGTAAATAGAAAAGAAAAAAGAAAAAAGAAAAAAAAAAAAAACATAAAGAAGATGAGTAACGAGATAAACGCAAACAGCCGCGGTTTACTCATATATAATGTGCGATATATTACGATGTGTCAATCAATATGCTATGACTATGGAAAAAGTTAATTTCATCAGATTTTCTCATTATTGTGAACATTTTTTTTTTTTTCTCTTTTCTTTTCATTGTAATATACTAAGTATATACGTGTAGAGTAAATCGCGAATCTGTCAAATTGATCCATAAAAGTATAATGAAAAGCGCGATTATCATCATAACGGATGACTGCTTTACGTCGCAGTTGTAACAATAACTAATACTGTCACTGTTGCTTCTGAGCTGTTCCATACCTGTTACCTGTATAGGTAGTACATAATGTTGATGATAATAAAACCAATATTGTCTTTGTCGTTGTTTCAAAGGCGGTTATAATATTTACTCTTCAATATGTACCTAATACACTATATATACATATATATATATACGTGTATATTATAATCTCGATTCTCGCGAGAGACAATTATATATTATTTCGTTTAATAAAATGCCTGCGCACGCGTAGACTAACTTATAAAACGGTAATACGTATAGGTGTATGCAATATGTGATACGTATATTATATACATATATGCAACACCGTGGTATAATTAACACGTGTAGATAGCGTGGGGATCACGAAGTAAACCGAGGCGTGATTTAACGATATGAGAGAAGTAAAAGTATATAGTATATATAATAATAAGACCGAAGAACTAAATTTCAAGAACTCAACAAAAAAAAAAAAAAAGTATAATTAAAAGCCTTTTTTCCCTAACCATATCCTATCGTCGTCGTCGTCGTCGTCGACTTTTATATTTTTATTTTTAATCAATGGCGTATACATAGATATCTGCAGCGAAATGAATTTATACTTTCGTAAAAACTATATAGCTGCGTCTGTATATATTTAATTGTTGAATATTTTCTATATATACCCTCGATATATTTTAAATTTCATTTGTTTCAGCTTTATTCAACATATGATTTGATCAGCATAATATCGTCGCGCATGCATCGTCACTCTATCGAATCTCTTTATTCCTGGATAAAAAGATGATATCCGGGTTTGAAGATCGTAGAAAAAAGAAGACGAACACTTTGAACACCGCGAGGTTTGAGGTCATGCTCAAACCAACATCAAGACAATATATAAGTTGATGTATCAGTTCGGATTAAGCCCGGCTACGGCAGAGGTGCCTAGCATGTCTGCAGTGGCTTTAGGGGCTAATCGATGGGCCTCAAGGGTCGTCGTGGTCCTTCAATTAGCGGCTTGGAGTGCTGTGGGAATCGTTCTTTTGCAGAAGGGTGTATCTTCGTTGCAAAAAACACCGGTCGATGTCAGAAACGTGACAAAGGTGCGTGAGGGAATTCATAAGACTTTTTTTTTTTTTTATTATAGAAACACACGTACCTATATAGACAATATGAAAACTATGTCATTGAAATTAAATTCTTCTTTTTTTTTTTTTTTTTTTTATCATTATAGGTAAATTACACCGAAACTACAGTGGCGAATTTGATGATGAGAAGAATCCCCGTTGAAATAACCGGCGATTTAATAATAGACGATAAAAGTCGTGATCGCGGATACGATTCCGACGTGAATATACACGGAGATTCAAAGAACACCGTGAGACCAAAAAACCGTGATTCAATAAACGAGGAAAAAACTGTTCCCGGAGTTGTTCCTCTCTCCTCGTTAACCCCGAATCATTTATCGGTTGACAAGAAAGTGGTTCCAATCCGTGAAAAGAGCCTTTTTCAAAATCGACAGAATTTAAACGAAGAGGAAGAAGACGAAGAAAAAGAAAAAGACGAAGACGAAGAAGAGGAAAAGGAAAAGGAAAGGGAAAAGCCCACCGTATCGCCGTCGACTAGTACGGAAAAATATGAGAAAATATCAGAAGCTCGTAAAAGGCTTCATAGTTCAAATCTCAGCGGCGGTGGTGCGGCCGCAGCTGCGGTAGCAATGGTCGCAGTTGGTGCTGTGATGTTGGTTCTAGGTCCTGTGGTAATAATCCTCCGAGCTTTGGACGAGAGAAGACAGGAGAGAAGGTTCCTTAAACTTTCGGGACAGGACGATCCTCCGCCTAGTTACGAACAAGCTACTTTAATGGACGAGGCACCCAGATATTCGACTCTGAGTTTAAATACTATTAGCTGTTCTCCTGCAGCTGAAGCAGCAGCAGCAGCCAGAAACAGTGTTACAGATTCTGCAACGGTGGAAATAGTCCGCGAGGTATGAGCCGAGTGAGGGCGAGAAAAAATAACTTGAAAGAAAAAAGAAAAAAAAAAAAAAAACAGAAAGTTATAAAAAAAAGACAGTGAAGAGCGAGTCGACAAGCGAAAATCCCAATTAAAAGTTTATATATACGAATTTCTCATTTGTATAAAACTTTATAATGCAATGATTGCGCGCTGCAGTTGATTATAATTGACAATGTGAGTTTCTGAACTTATAGAGTACTAGTAATTGTTATATTTTATCGATGTGGCTGCACGCATTAGCGGTTACTAGTTTTAAATCGTTCAGCTGTTATTAATTACTGCACTGCTATGACTCATCTTGTCAAACGACTATTGAAGACAATAATTAGGTATAGTTTTCGAACTATATATATATATATATATGTACCGCGATAGATATACGAAGAGCGAGACGTGCGAGTATAAAAACGAAACCATATGAATTTTTCATCATTTTCCTTCATTATTTCGCTAAACCACGTTTATGACACTCGTCTTTCATTATTATCCATCTGTATATCGTATAGTTGGTGTTATAATGTATGATGAAGATAATGATGAATCGGATATTACCTTATAGGTGGATGGTTCTTTTTTTTTTTTTTTTTTTTTTTGGTCTTACACATTTTTGTAACAATTGAAAAAAAAAAAAAAAAAAAAAAAAAGTCAAACTCATAATACAAAAAACGAAAGAAGAATATATTAAGAAAAGAGTATTTTTTTGTATCCGTTCTTGTAATTATTGTTAGCATTTAAATATATAAATATAAGCTCGAAGTATTCTGTCTTGATAATAATTATTATATTAAACGTATAATAAGTTTAATTTTTGAAGAGCGACGTGTATGGGGTAAGAAAAATAACTTGTGATTTTAATCCAATCGTATGGGTGCAGTGATATTACACCGCATGAATAACGAATGATAAAATTCGTGAAAATTGGCGATATAATAACGGGATGAATAGAACACTTTTAATCGTTAAATTTTAGACTGATCTATAACCTGAAGAATAAGAGAGAAAAAAGTAGGAGTAAAGGAATATAAGAGGTCGTGTTCCACAGAGGAGGCAATTGGTTCTAATTGACCGCGAGGGCCTGAGGAGCATGACCTCGACTATTTGTCGAATTGAAGCTATATAGCTGCAGTGATGGCAAATAACAACTTTTCGAAATGAGATATTTCATACGGAATTTGATGACGCTTGTTCAAGTTTACGTAGTGATCTATGGTCGCGTTTGCCCCGAAGTCTTATCACTATATTATGTTATTATAGACACAGGTATAAATTACGTTTGAAGGATTTTTTGTAAATAGTCAGGAATTTATTAATCATTATATTAAATATATGTGTTTTATTTTATTATAATAAAATATAGAAACTTTTGTAAGACGATCACCGCGATTTCAGCCTATATATGACTGCGTGAAATATAGGTATATAATAACATACATTATATTATATTGATATATATTTGTATAAACGATAGGGAATAAAAATATTTCCAAAAACTGTTGTTGATGCTGTGATGAAGCAATTTTTTCTTCCCATTTTTGAATTCGTACAAAATTCGTGTAAGAAAAAAAAAAAAAAAAAAAATCAAGGATTAATAATAATAGAATGTATCGTTGTACACCTACTGCAGTGTAGTGATAAAAATCGCAAATACTGGAAATAGATAAGACGATAAATAGCCACGTTGGTATACCGGCTTATATATCGTATTCAGGTTTCTTGAGTGATAACGAACCGACGTTTCTAAATTCGCGTAATGCTACTGCAGGTAGATATTAGAGGTATATATGTACCTACACGCGCGAATACCCCGTATATTATGAACGAGAAACGGTTTCATCTTTAGCAAGAACGGATTAATGAAGAATCGTGATTAAAGAGGATAAACTACAGAAATAGTGATATATATCGCACATCCGCCCTGTATAGGCGGCTGCACCTATATATGCATTAATAATTGGAGCGCAGATATCGGTTACAATTTTTTCTAAAACCTGTAACATAGCTGTCGATGATAGGTATATAACTATATACACACTTTACGATACCGAATGCCTTACACGGAATATGGCTTACACCGAACAGCCAGCAGCAGCACAACTCGGAGCAGAGATGTCGGACGGGACAGAAGCCGCACCTCTTACAACCGGTAAGTGAAAAAAAGAAAAGAAATAAAGAAAAAAGGCAAAAAATGCGGGGAAAAAAAAAAAAAAAAAGAATTTTTTACATCGATTAGAAAATGAAGTATCCTCTGTAAGATTTGTTCCTCTTATTTTGTCTCGGACGTTGTAATATTGTGCGATCTTTCCTCAATATTAATATATATGTACGCAATGATCGGCGCTATACGACTGGTGGCGTTGTGGGTATAATATTATATCATTCGACTAACTAGTTTTCTAAGGCACGCGCAACGTCTACGTATACCTATCTTATACATTATATGAAATTTTAAGATTATACTATATAAGGTTGTACAGTCGTAGAAAGAATCAAGTTCCTCTCGCTTTAGGCGACGATGAGCTTATAGATATACCTACACGAGTACGTGTGGGTATTTTTATACTATATAGGTACCTATTGTATTAATATATAGGTATATCTATATCTACGTTATTTTTCGATCCGTTGATTCGCACTTCCCGTTATCTTATCTCGATTTCAACATCAGGCTTCGATTTCAGATATATATAGGTATATATATTCCTAATACATATATGCGATCTACTCGCTATTGTATATTTATAACTATTATATACACATATATACTGCAGTTCTCTTTGCTTCATTCTCGTTTCTTTTCGATAAAAAAAAAAAAAAAAAAAAAAAAAAAAAAGATGCTGTTCTCTTTTATATTCAACTTGCTTATTCCAACCGTTAGTTAAAGTTTGCACGCGTTACGCGCTACCCGCAGCAGTACGTATAAGTAGGTATATATAGCTAAACTAGATTTCAACTATATACCTATATGCAACTAGTAGTTAATATAATATTCGTTCGATCCTGTTTTCTATCTCTTGCGATCAATCTTATGGCAACGGGGTTTCGGCTCACCTACACGCTCCGCGCTTACATGTAACCTGCACATATACCTATGATATATACGAAACTAAGCAAAACGGGATATATAGCTGGTTGATTTAAGTATATTTCGAATGGCTCGATCTAATCTCAACGCCTAATACGCGATTCTATACTTATATTATATGATGGTGTGTATCGGAGTTTCCGATTTCTCGTTACGCATCTCGCCTTAATCTCTCTCACAATTAAGCTTGCGGTATATATATAAATAACTATGAGAAACTATTCTGGTTTGAATTATTCAAAGATAAATGAAATTCTCAACCGCGCGTATATAATTATACATATAAAATATATAATTGGCATTGAACAAAGATTGACTCGGATACTCGATCAACCTTTCACACTATACCCATATACGCGTATATCTATATATTATATGTTACAAACACATATATGTTTCATTCCCGTATATAATAAATCGCGTGGATATATAAAAGTGACGGCCCTTCGTACTTAATACGCGTCTTATAAATTATCTGGCTTCGTATATACCTTATCCTTATTTCAAACTCAAGGATTTTTACATTTTTTTTTTTTGTTTTCTTTTTTTGTTTCATTTTTAGAACGTCGTTATGGATTCTACGCGTTGGGATGCGGGGCTGCAATAGTTCTGATTGTTCTTGCAGTCGGTATCGGAGCGATTCTAATTATCGGAGTTCGTGACGCTGGAGTAATGCTGGCTATTTTATTACCGATACTTGTATTGGCAGCGGTATTAGCCAATCTTTTTTTATGGTATCAGCACAAGAGAGCTAACAGACGGAGAGAAATTGCAGCTAATGAGTGGGTCTCCGCTACGTACGCTGGACAGGTTCGTTTAATTAATAAACGCATATATAGAAATGAGTAAAAGGAAAGAGGACAAAAAATTGTATTATATATTATTGTTCATTTCGCAGACGCAAGCTGCTTCCGCCCCTGAGGAGACACCAAGAAATAGCGATTCATGGTCGTGGTTTAGAAGATTTTCGCAAAGGACTTCGACCCAGTCTACTCCACCACCTGGTTACCAAACTGTGGCTGGCACGCCGTGAACAAAATTTAAACACACTCATAGCAACATCTGTTTTTATACTCTTTTCTGTTTTTCATTTCATCCCTACAGCATAGATACTTATAAATATTTATAAATTATTACCCAGTTTGTTGAATCGTATTATTTTGTTTTAAATGTACAAAGACTTGGAGAATTCCAACCTGCGAATTTCTCACACAAGATTATAAAAATGTACAAAAATTTCTGCGTGTCAGAAGATTATCGTTGTTCGAAAATTTTAGTTGAAATCAACGCCGTTCCCGCGTCGCAATTCGCAGCACTATATCATATGCCGCGCGAGTTTGAAATTGTATTTAGTTTTGTTGCTTCGTATAGTATGGGAAAAAAAACAATATTGCAAGGAAAGTATCAAAATACGATTGTATTAACGTATACGAAGTATTACCTCGCCCGATATTTATGCCACACGCAGGGATTACTATTCTTTCTATTCATCATTTTATGTTAACGACTCTCGAGTCTTGCGATAGAAAATATCAAAATAAGAAGAATGATACATATCAAACTCCGGCGCGGAGAGATTATAATGTCAATAAGATTTATTTCAGAAATTATTTGTCGATAGTTTAGTCGATAGATTTTCTAAATAGGAGAAAAAAAAAAAAAAAGGAAGAAAGACTGAATTTCATAACCTTACTTTATTGAGCGATGTTTCTCCTTGGCGCGATCCTGCCAATCCATTGCTTTCCCGTTACAATTCTATTCCTCAATAAGGCAGTTCCCCTTTAAGGATTGTAAGACAGTAAGAGTTTGCACGTATCACGTCACTAATATTCAATATTTTCCTTTTCGTATATACATATAATATAATCATTAATCAGTAATCACAATCACAGCGGAAATTTGAAAATATGATAATTCGTCTGTACGCCTCAAAGTGGCGCCACTGTAGCGCGAGCGCGAAGCTTGACGAAACTCTAGGAACGGTGGAACCTGGAATTTGGAACGCGGACTGAGGATTAGTATATCCAAGATGGTGCTTGAAAGTACGATGATATGGTGAGCGGTGAAATATTATTAAATTATTAACAAAAAGCTATAAATTTGATTTATTTATTAACCGTATATAAAAGCCTGACTAAATACCGCCTTAACGAAATCAAAAGGTCGTACGTTTCGTTCGCCGGTGAAAATAATACGGGCTGTTTTTCTATATGTGTTTTACAACGGAGTGACAATGCAAAGTTGAACGGCTTCGTGTCAACATATAAAAGGCTTCTATAAACCCTGTTTAACACTTTTCGAATGCTTGCTACGCCCCTTACCCTCTCGATCATAGATCGTTAATTATATACTAGGAAATCTATAAGCCGTAAAATTTCTTTTTACTCCGATTTTAATTTTTTAGGTTATATCCACTTTTACGATACTTATTATATCGTGTCAGATTTCATCTCAGTTCATATCTATTCACGCATATCTCTACCCTTTGTCTTGTTTTTCATTTTCTTAGTGTCGACAACAGCGACTACATGAGAAATGGCGATTTTCTTCCCACCCGTTTACAGGCTCAACAGGACGCCGTCAACTTAGTTTGCCATTCCAAGACTCGTTCCAATCCTGAAAATAATGTGGGACTAATTACTCTCGCTAAGTAAGTTAATCAAATTTTTTTTTTTTTTTCTCTTCTTCAAATCAGTCAAAATAAAGGAACTGTGAAAATTTAGCAGACTTTAACGCCCCATATTTTATTTCATTAATTTAAAACAATTATTTACTTTCAGTGTCGAAGTATTGGCTACGCTGACCAGCGACGTAGGTCGTATTCTCTCAAAACTCCATCAAGTACAGCCTAATGGAAACTTGAGTCTGATAACGGGGATCAGAATCGCCCATGTTAGTATATTTTCAGATGACTATAGTAAACCGTTAAAATAATTGAAAAGGCGGGCCACTTGTCTTGAAAACAGGCTCAGGGACATTTCTTTGTGTCTAAAAATACTTTTTCTTTGTTCTTTCCTTCAATGCTTTTAAAGAAAGCTCTAAAAAGACAAAGAAACTCTCATATCTTAATATCTGTGGTATTCTTTGTCCAAATTTGATATTAGAGTTCTTTAAAATGTTATTTCGTTTTTCCACAGCTGGCGCTGAAGCATCGCCAAGGAAAGAACCACAAGATGCGTATTGTAGCATTTGTTGGTAGTCCCATACAGCTGGACGACAAAGAGTTAGTAAAGTTAGCCAAGCGTTTGAAGAAGGAAAAAGTTAACGTAGACATAATAAGCTTCGGCGAAGAAACCATCAACAACGAGGTCCTAACTTCTTTCATAAATGCATTGAACGGTAAAGACGGTACGGGCAGTCATCTAGTGACTGTACCCCCGGGTCCCCATCTCTCGGACGCTTTGATTTCCTCTCCAATAATTCAAGGAGAGGATGGAATGGGGGCCGCAGGAATAGGCGGAGCCGCTTTCGAGTTCGGGGTCGATCCTAACGAAGATCCTGAATTGGCGTTGGTGCGTTTCGCGAATAATAGATCAGCAGGTCTTTCTCGAATTCTATTAAATAACCGGTTCTTATTTCCTGATGCTTCTCTGTTCTCAGGCGCTCCGTGTCTCGATGGAAGAGCAACGCCAAAGACAGGAAGATGAGGCTCGGCGAGCCCAGGCCACAGATGCGCCAGCTAAGCAACCGGAGACCATAAAAGAGGCGCCA
The DNA here is from genome assembly GCA_943736025.1 of Tenthredo mesomela. NCBI lineage: Eukaryota > Metazoa > Arthropoda > Insecta > Hymenoptera > Tenthredinidae > Tenthredo > Tenthredo mesomela. The sequence continues at coordinate 320,097 of OX031017.1, forward strand.
AACGAGGAAGCTATGCTGAAACGAGCCTTGGCTATGTCTCTCGAAGGGGCGGAGGACGCGACACCGACCACAGAAGCCGTTGTAACAACAGCTGGAACTGTTCCAGATTTTGCGCACATGAGCGAGGAAGAGCAGATTGCATTTGCGATGCAAATGTCTATGCAGGACCAACGTCAGTTGAAAATCTTTTACGAATCTTTCGTTCTTCTCGTTTGATTTTCAGCTCATTTGTTATCATTTATGTTTCAGAGGAGCCTGAGACTGGTAAAGACGAGGCAATGGACGTGGAAGAAGATTATGCAGCGGTGATGTCAGATCCCGCTTTTCTGCAATCAGTTTTAGAAAATCTCCCGGGGGTCGATCCGCAGTCAGAGGCTGTACGCCAGGCTGTTGGTTCGTTGCAGCAGAATAAGGATAAACAAGACAAGGATAAGAAATGAGGAAATTGGTTAGATGAAATAAAATATTTACCTACTCCTAAATTCATTTAAGATTATTTGATACTCGTGAGAGCTGCTGTACCGTGTAACGTTTATGAAAAGCTTTGACGATAATGAAATACATTATCGATTCATCAAATATCATAAATACATTTGCTCTCCTTTATTTTGTTTCAATAGTTAGATAAAATAACAAAATAAAAATAAAATCACTATAACAATAATAACAATATTGATAATATTAATAATGATGGTATCATCAGTGATAATGTTCGCCGATATGTATCTTCCGTATTCGTCTGAATTTCATGATTTTATTAATTCGCTGGTGATTTCTTGGGTCGAAAACTCGAGATTGAAAGAATTTTGTTGGTGAATTTATTGCCGTTAATATTGTAGCCTGGATTATTTGATTTTAATAAACAGGTTTGTCGAAACCGATTTTTTTTTTGTTCTTATACAGAAAATTAATCTAATAACATTTATTACAAAATTTTTTTTTCCTCGCGATGTTTAAAAAAATATTTATATTTCTCGTCAGAAATGAATTATTTTACATTGTTTTATACAAGTTTTTTAAATACGACATCTTAGATCTATTTCTTAAATCCTAAAATACGGTATAATATTCTAGTCTTATCGTATAGTTATTGTAATAATTTTTATAAGTTTGAATATCTTGACTTAGAAAAGCTATTCGATCGAACTGAAAGTTCAGGAAATTAGAATTGCGAGTAAATTCCCTAATATACACAATTTCTCCGCGATGGAAATCAATTTTTTTGAAAATTTGTCTAAATGAAAGAAAAAAAAAAAAAAATCGGAAATCAAAATTCAAAGTATTTCGAAGAAAATTTCGAAAAAAAAATTTTTCATCTACTCGAAGATTTGGAAATAGATTTTTGAGTTTTTCAACAATTCAGAGTTGACTTAGAAAATGTTGATATATACATTCGAAATGTTGAATTCTTTTTCCTTAACGACTTTGGGTTTGTAGCTTTTGGGTATTTTCTTCAGTCTGAAATTAAACAATCGCATTAAACACAGTATAGTATTTAATTTTCTTCTCAAACAAAAAAAAAGAAGAAGCAGAAGAAAGAGAGAAACAGAAGAACAGGAAAGAGAAGTATAACTGCTGATTTTCTATATTTTCCTGACAATCTCGAAATCCTCGAAAATCTCGCTAAATACCCAATTTCCACTGTTCAAAAATCTCCTCTGATCTTCCAGAGTCCCGTAAAATGATTAGAAATTTCTTGAAATTATTTGAAAAGCTTCAACAATAGTTTGAAATTGTAGATATCAGCTATGTACCCGGAAACCGATCGATAATAATCTTCCTCGTGTTTTAGATTTTTCTACATTTTTTTTCTAATGCATTTATATTCAATTATTACGATTCGAAATTCCAACGGGATATATAGGGAATCAACAAAAATATTCAATAATTAATTAAATTGTGTTTTGAAAGTGTCGACCTTTTTTTTCCCGATATAAAAAGAAGAAAATACTATAATATAACTTGTCTCGCGTCCGATTCTCGTCTGACTATAAAACAGCGTCGACTACTCACGCGCGGCTTGCTAACACGGCTTTATCTACTTACTCGCTTGCGCCTCACGGTCGGGGCTCGCGTTGAATCTACAGCGCATCGTATAGAGTCGTAAGATTCGTCTGACCACGGAGGGGATCGACTACTCGTGCGTCTGACTAATATGCTTCTCGGCGGCGACGATATAGTTTTATAGTATTTAAATTCTAATTGGAGAACGTTCTTTCGGATTGATTAATAAATGCAATAAGCGTAGAAAAAATTACCTGTAGTAAGTCGTGTGACAGGATACGGAGGCGGAGGTCCAGTCCCAATATTATTATTATTATTCCTATCATTGTTGTTGTTAGAGTTATTAACGACAGTCTCGTCTCTATTAGTCTGAAATCCAACGGCGTTAGAATTCTGTTCCTGATTATTGTTGGCTCTCCTCATATTTCTGCCAAATGTTGAACTCAGGATTGAAGTCAAGTATTGAGTCCTGGTCGGAGGCGGTGCGGTGCAGGTTAATGGATTTTGACCATTTTCATCCCCTTCTTCGACCTTGTCTTGATCTCTAATAGTCGATGGAATTGCGGGAGGTATTCTCACGCTATGAGAGCTAGTTTGACCGTTTTCAATCGAAGGAACCACCTGCAGCTGTGACGTGCTGTCAACATTTTGAATACCGCTGTGCATTATCGGTATAAATAAAGGCTCAGTTTGTACCGCCAAAGCGTAGGGTGGTGGGTTCGATAATCTCGGGGGTTGAATCTGCGGAGGAATTTCTTCCGGATCTGGGGTTCTCGTTGCGGATACGTTTCCAGGCTGGGTAGCGACCACCGTTGTGTAAGAAGGCGGCAAGTCAGCCACCCAGTAGGTTTGGTATTCCGGTGGATCGATGATCTGAAGAAAAAAAGGGAATTTTTGTTTTAAAAAATGATTGTTAGCCATTTTTTGGATCCACGTCGTTTTTTTTTTTTTTTTTACTTCTCTTTGCACAAACCTCGGGGAAATTATCTATTCCTCCTGAGACGGACTCGAGCTGTTGTTCTCTGCGTCGTCTTCGTTCTAGCTGGCGGCTAGCCTCCCTGGCAAAAGCTCTCTCTTGTGTCCTGCGAGCGTCGCAAGCCGCATAACCGCACGCGACGAGAAACAAGAGTGTTAAAACAGCCAGGGCGACCCACATGTGGGTCCATTTGAGAAGAACCGAGGCTACCAGAGCTGCACCCACCCATGCGATGACCAACGTTGCTAAGGCACGACCCGAACAGTCGGCCTCCTTGCCGAGGCAAAAATTTATCGATTAGGGATCATAGATCAATGTGGAAAATTCGTAATTATAATTTTGTCGAAGCGTTATTGATATTCGATAAATTAGAAATAAATCAATGTGTAATATTCGGAATTTGATTTTTATCGTTTATATATATGACTGATGTAATATGTTTTTGTGCAGGGTATAGCGTGTGGGATTTAGAGCTCCGTTGTGACATGTTTGATTTCGTAATCGAAGCGGAAACCTTCGTTTTTAATTTTTATCCAAATATATTTGATGTTTTTTAGACATGATTTTCGGCTCAAGGTTTTACATATAGATTGCCTCAATGTCGAGTTGCGTAAAGTGGTTTTTGTGGATGTAGATTGTACAGCAAACTAATATCGTCAAGAATCTTCATTAGTCAAATTTTCTCTGATATTTATTTGTAATACTAATTACGAGCAGTTTTACCATTATTACACCTTCCAACCGAAAAACGATATCTAGCTACACACGTCCGGCAAAGAAAGCCAAAATTCTAACAAAGTGCAACACAGAAATAATTCCATTGCATCTAATCTGACCAAATTTGTGTTAAATTAATATTAGCGTCGTTAATGAGCGGTGAAATAGTCATTCATACGTGTACAATGCGCGGGTTGTATTTTTGATCGGAATATATATATGTATGTATAATATATATATATATATACGTGATGATTTATAGCTGGATATAAAATAACATCTACAATACTGTATATGCATATAATATGTGAATCCGCAGCTCGGTACCGAGCTTTTGACGTTTTCAGAACACGATGCTGATTAGATAAGCACAACATTATATTACAGTTAATTAATAAAAAGATGTGTAGGTAGTCATAAACAGTCGCACAAAGCAGTATAGAGCTTTCAAACAATTAGCTTAATAGAAACAACAACAAGCTAGATAATACTATACGGTTACATCTAGGTATACTCATTGTGATAATTATTTTTTGGTTTCTTTTTTTTTCAATTCTTTATTTTCTACTCTAATACCCCGCGAAATTTTTGACCGTCCTTTTTTTTTTTTTCTAAAATTTTTTTTTATCTCGTTTCAATGTCGATTTATTATTGACATACTCTTAGGCCGTACGGACTGATGTTTTCCTCCATCTAGGGGTTGGGCGTGAATCGGTAGAAATCTCTATAGCATCTGTTCCTCACATTTTTAGTATCTCCTCTGAAAATAGATTTTTCGGGTACGATCCTTTGCCGGCAATGCAGTGAAAAAATCAAATAAAAATTGAAAAAAATCAAATAAAACCTAAACTATTTATGTAATATTATTGCGAAACTATAGCCTTCCGACGTTTCATATCCTCGGGAAATTTATAGTCATTCGAGGGAAAGGGGTGAGGGGATTTGCGAGACCGTTAGCTGTCACTCATGTGGCGATAAGGGTTGATATTCTAATTATGTAGAATGAATAGAATTTGTATAATTATGCAGGCAAATAATTGTCTACACCAGTTGCTATAACGCACGATATTAGATTTCAACTGATGTATATCCGCTGCTTTAATAGATGAACCTATGTATTGTGTATAATTATAATCCCACCCCGCATTGTGGGGGTGAATGAGAGATAAGCGTTTGATTATTGACAAAACAGAGAAATGATTAGAAAAAAAAACGAAAAATGGGATGTTAATATGATCGGCAACGTACTCTGGGAATATCTTCGATACGGTTGGCCATCATTAGGCCAGCTCTCCGATGATGCATCCTTGTAGGTCCTTGATCGCCGAGATATGTGTGTTGCACAACGTACGCCGGTGTAGGCATTTACGCGGTTGAAATTAGCGCAGAATTGCACTTCTCGTATATCGACTCTTTCTATTCCTTTCTTTCTTTCTTTCTTTCTTTCTTTCTTTCTTTCTCTCTCTCTCTTTCTCTCTCTCTTTTCCCCTTTTGCTCTATTTATTTATTTTTCTCTCTCACGGTATACTTTCTCACCTATATTTCTCGTCGATATACCTGATCCCTTTATCCTCAGCTGATCAGCTGCAGTCACGCATCCTGATTGAAACGTAAAGACTGGCTTGCATCAAAAACGAAGTGTAGTATAAATTGTTTTCTTCTTTGGTCAAAAAAAAAAAAAAAAAAGGTAGGGGGCTATTCTTTGATTTTTGTCTCCTTCATCCTTGAAAATTTTTCAATATTCAACAAATACCGTGATACACGATGAAAACTATCAATATATTACAAACGCAGTACAAATGATTCGAAATACTAATGCTGGGTTAAGTGGAGTAGTTATATAGCTATATATTGAACAAATACCACTTCACGTGACTAATCAGATAGGTAAGACATTATATTAGAGTAAGAACATAAAGATGATGGATTCTGTTTTAATCATTCACCCAATCCGTAATCTAAATTAGCAAGATTTGCTTAAGTGATAACCATGAGGTCCTATGTAGCTGTTATTGCAATAACTACATACGTTATATTGACTATTTTTATTATTATTATTATTATTATTATTATTATTATCAGCATTACGAGATTCTTTTATGATAAGCGTCCCATGTAATAATTTCTTAATAAATGTATAACATATAGGTACTATATGAATAGTAATAACTCTTAGTTAGACGCTTGATATTATTATTATCATTATCGTTATCATAATTATTATTATTCATATTATCTTAATTTTTTGTATGTTTTTTATTTTATTTTGTTCTTTAAACTCACCGTTAACAACCAGTACAGCAGCATATTTATAATTTCTCTGGGTATATAGGTGGTGGATTTTCTTTAATTAATTTGTTCTTTTTTTCCACAGTTCTGTAATAACGAATAACAATTTTAATCGTTAGATATTATTATTATTATTATTATTATTATTATTATTATTTTATCTTGATAAGAATGTTAATTTATCTTTAATAATTAAGCGGCTCTGAAGCTCCAGCAAAGCTATATACCTACAATAATAATTTTCGCAACATTTTCAACGCTCGGTGTAGGAGGAACATATTTTTCATCCTTCTCGCTCTCTGCAGCGTATTAAATATAGTACCTATATACATTATACTCGAACTCGATCTCGATTTCATTTCATATTGTAGCTACGTTACATTATGAGGGTTTCATTTTAAGAGATTAATATCGAAATTTGCGATCGCATAATATAAGAACGACGTTAGAAATTAAGGTGGTTGTAACGAGCGCGAACGCCGGTTGATTTTGCAAGTTATCGCTGCACGAGCGTTTCTCTCACGATAAAAATTAATCTTATCTATACCGCACGGCTTAACTCAATCACGAAAATGTTTCGAAATGAACTTCAAATTGAATTTCATACGAGTGAATCTGCACAAAGATTATTGTTATTATTATAATATATATATACCTATATACTACTCAAGAAATCATTCGAAATTGGCTACTATAACAGACGTAGTATACAATTTTTCGAACCCATGCAGTTCAGTTCCAGTTTTTAATCTGACAGCCACATGCACCTATATGTGGACGAATCACAATATTTTACGATAGAAATTTGATCAAATTAATTGTTACGTAAAATCTTAGTTCAATTTTTTTTTTTCCTCATTATTATTTTTCCCCGATCCTGTCAGAAAAACAGTTATTGGACAAAAATGATAAATAATAAATTCTCTTCATTGATTAATTTCTGTCACTGCCGATATAAATCGCGACGATATACTTTATCAATGGTTCGCTTATTTTCTCTTCGTCTTTTTTTTTTTCTTTCTTCTTCTGATATAATCAGATACGATAATAGGTTTCGAATAGCCTCGGACTCGTAGTGCAGTAGCCAGTCGAAGGCCATGATTTCAAGTTCATATTTATAGACTCTACGAAATATGACGAAAAAAAAAAAAAAGAAAAAAATACAACACATGCCGTAATCTACATAATATTATATACTCACACTATTCTCGGTTCTTTTCTCTTTTTTTTTTGCTGTATTTCTTTATTCTTATTTTTATTTTTTTTTCGTTTTTCTGAAACACCTGCAACGGTAGTTTTTTTTTTATCCTCGTTGTTTCGCATGCATAAAGTTGCACTTGTTCACCAGCTGACCGCCATGTAGTACAATATTATCGTAATTATTGCACATTTCTTGTGCACGTGTAATTATTATTGTCGAAAATAAAAAAGCGATAGTTAAAATACGACGATTGCATGAAATTTGACGAAAATAAATCAAAATTATATTCACATCTTGTCAGACGGTTGTATATCATACCAATACTAGTACCGGAATATGAAATAATACTGAAACCGAGTAAAGGTATTCTACCACCTGTTTAAACGATACTAGCAGCGTGCACCTAGCCAGTATGATATTAGCGACGATAAGCCCCCTCTTCTTTTTAAAACAGTAGGGTATAGGTGTCTACTTTATGCTATCTCTCGCTGTTTGTCATCTGCTAATCAGATAGATAGACGTTAAGTTTTGCTTAAAAATAAAGAAAATGAAAATGGAAAAAAAAAAAAAAAATTCACTTTAATTATTAATTATACTGTCACTATAGGTATATGTTTTATTACTCTGTACACACAGAGTAGCTTCAAACCGGCGTTATACTCGATTGATTTGAAATTGTCTTTCAGAAGTGAATTGAATTTCTTTATTTCTCTCTTATTTCACATTTCAATGACGTATATGGGTACGTAATTTGTGTTCTATCAATAATGATAGTAAAAATATCATTATACGAAAAAGAATAACACGATTTCACTGTAATATAATAATATATGAAAGAAATTTTTTTTCACCATCACAGCTGTCTTCGCTAATCCTGATTGCGGGAAGTCAATATTTATGAAAAAAACACATTCGACTCATATGTCTGCGCGATAATATATAAACATTATTTTTTTAATATATTTACCTGGTTGACTGTATATCTTTTTTTTTTTTTTTTTTTTTTTTCTTCAAATTCATATCTTTTCGAATTCAGAAACTATAAGAAAAATTATTATAAAATAACATGTTTCAACTTTTTTTTTTGATTCATTTATTTATTTATTATTTTTGCTGTGATTGTTAGTACATAATCTTAAAGAATTTATGTATAATATTATATTTATATATAATAACGTATATAGAAATGTCAATCAGAGTCCAAGTACAAAAAATAAAACAAAAATAAAACGACCGTTTTTACTATTTCGAATTAACTTTTTTTTTTCTTCTTCTTCTTCTTCTTTTCGCTCTCTTCTTTCGGCGAATCGATAAGAAGGAGAGAAAAAAGTCTAGGGAGTAAATGAGAAAAAAAAATTAAAAATGATTCTATATAGTATTCTATATACTAACTATAAAATTCTTTTGTCATTTGGACCGTGATTAAGATTATAATATATATATATATATATATACATATATATATATATCTTTTGATCTTCTCTGAGACATAATATCGGCAAGGGACTAGGGGGTGAAGACGTTTAATAATTCTATTATGAAGTTATAGTATGGAAAATAATGATGTACATCTATCATCAATCCCTAGTTCTACGCCAATGAATAAATAACACTAGTAGTACCGCAACCGCAATAACTCCTCTTCGAGAGTATTTTCTTTCATCGCAATTCCATATTTACATCATCGATATATAATCGAGTCCCCTTGATTGAGTACTTACCAAGAACGGTTCTTCATTTTCGCACATTTTTTTTACTATTAAATGAGTGATAATTATATTTAGCTGCAGCTGGGTACAGGTAGGCGCATAATTTATAGAGGCGAGTGAAAATTCACTTCCGTTTCAGCTGCTGGTCGAATAATCTTCTCATCATATTTTATTACGATCATAGCTATATAGTCGTTTCGAAGTATATAAAAAGGTAAATTCTTAGGGCATAAGACGCGGGTTGAAACGTCCCATGTGAAGGATCATCCCCGTCGGATTGTGTCTCACAAAGTACAGGAAAGGTCTGTCCAATTTTAGCAAAGGTCTTTCGTTCTGTTTTCCTTTGCTAAGCTGCGAAAGCTCTTTGGAATTAATCGAGGAACGTTGTGACCTCTCGTCGTCCTCCTTATCGTCTGGAATTAATTGCTTTTCGGCAGGTAGAGATCCCGACCTTTTATCCAGGTCGTGGGATCGCTGAACGTACTCTCCTACCTCCAAGCTTCTCTTTATTCTATCCACTTCATCATCCTGTTCTAAGGTATCGAGCTCGTCCTGACTCTCCGTAGTTTTCTTATCTACTCGAGCTCCTCGAATTGGACTCGCTGGGTAAATTTCCACGTGGTGTCGACCCCCGGTTATCACTTCGTCGCCGCATGTGCTGAACAAGTTTATCTGCGGAATTAATTGTGATATCAATGATTACAATCATAGCTCTGAGATCCTGCGAGGTAAAAAAATTGAGAAATATTGAGCCAAAGAAACAAACCTGAAGCATGTCGGCGAGGTGCAGATCATTTCCGACTCCATTGATGCCTTTGAGATCCGCGTGTCTTGAGAACAGATCGTCGAGTCCCATACGTTTGAGGGCAGCGGTAGCATTGACGACAGACCGATGACTGAACTTGGGTACTTGAACCTCGAGGCCCATCCTAGGGATCAGAACTCTGATAAGCCTGTCCCAGACCCCATTGGTAAAAGCACTTTCGAGAAGCCTCTTCTCTAAATGATCAAGACTGTCGCCAGGTGCAGCCACGCCCTGTTGTCCAGGGAGAATGAATATCGTTGATACTAGATTGCCGACACCTCCGAGAGAAACGACAGTTGCGTCTAGGCCAGGTTCGTATCCAGCCAGGACACCGGATCTCCAAACGGTAGCGGGAACAGGAACAAGTTTCCTTTGCCTTACTGCGGGTAAAACTGCGAAATACATCTCTCCGTCTCTACCCTCAGAACTGGCACCGGTGCAATCAGTCTGGAATACGTTTGCGGAAAGAGCAGCGAGCGGGGATCTTAATGGCATCACGTTTCCCTTAACAAAGTCGCGGATTCGTCCCCCGGTCTGTCTTCTGATCAGCAAGTTTGTCCTCCGTCTTACCAAGTCGCTTATCGTAGCGAAATTCACCTCTTCTACGTGTCCGTCGTAAAATTGCTGAGCCCTTTCCTTGTAGAACGGCAAAAGTCTCCCGGCCTTTAGTCTGTCGGCGAAAAGCTCCCTGACGAAAGCGGCGTTTGCGATGCCCTGGCCTCGGGCCAGGTTCACACTGTCACTCACGTTCTGGAAGACCAGATGAGGGTTGAACGTCACCACGTCATCGAGCTTCAGGATGTCGTTCATTTGACCAGAGGTTGGGCCTCGAGCTCCAAGGAACACCATCGCTAACATGCTCGTCATACCAAAGGGCGAAAGAGCCAGAGATCTCGCTGTGCTAAGACCCTTATTTGCGGCAATCCAGAAACTGAATGCCAACTCGTTGCAAAGAGCTGCGAAATTGCCTATGTCCGTGTCCTGGTCTCGAGTGCTTTCGTCAAGGCTCACTGCGCTGTGGTGTGCTTCTAGAGGCACTGATACCCCCTCGATTTTGTTTGCCAATGGTGGTTCGTCAGCTGAAGGTTTAGATTGTGGTTTTATCATGGGGTATGGCTCGCTCTGAGGTATCAGGGTCCACTTATCTTCTCCGGTTTTAGTACTTTCAGTATTTGCAGGCCGTTTGTTTACAGGAATTTGGACTTTGTGAGCATTTTGAGCCACTGGCTTTTGTTCCTGTTTTTTTTCTCCGAGTTTCGCGTAGGGATCAGAGATTGGTTTCTTCGGCTGAGACGTAGACTCGTGCTTGACCTTCTCCGCGTCTTGTTTCGACGTTGTTTTATCAGTTTCTTGTGAGTTTGTGACTGGAACTGGCTTCTGGACGCTCGGTATTTTCGTAGGCTGGATTGAAACTTCGACTACCTCAGGTAGCTGGTTCGAAACCGCGATTTTCTCCGGTGTCTGGCTCGAAACTTCAACTTTGTTAATCTTAGAGTCAGGAATCTCAGTTGGCTGGATTTTTTTCTCGTCATTTTCCGCCTTTGGAGGTATTTTGTGTTTGGTTACAAGTACGGCAGTGTCGTTAACCTGAATTCGGATCTCCTGAGTCTTAGCCGGTGTATTGTTCGGATTGTTATGCGAAGTGGTGTCGATTCTGACTACAGGTTTCGCAGTTACTTCATTTTCAATTTTCGTGGTGGTTGGACTAGTGGACGAAGTCGTTTCAACGGGCACAGTAACTTCAGGAAGCTTGGATTCGACAGTATTAACCGTCTCTTTGACGCTCTCTTCAGTCGTCTTCACGACTACTTCAGGTTCCTCGATCAAAACGGGCGACTGAACCTTCGTTTCTTCAATGTCTGCCTTTGCTGGGGCCTTCGACGAGGATTCTGAGCTAGTAACAGTAGTTTCTGCTTTCGTAGGCTTTATACCAGAAGTTTCTACTGCAGAATCGTCTTTATCAGCTTTTTTCGAGGACTCATCTGCTTGCGATGTATTAATTACAGTTGACGGAGAAGTCTCAGGAATTTTCTCGATTTTCGTCATTGAACTACTCGGTTGTTTTTGCTCAGGGCTTATATCTATTCTCACGAGAGGTACTGACGTCATATCCTTCTCGGGGACTGAAGAATCCTCAATATCAGCTTGCTCAGGTTTGGTGACACTGGGAATTTTCTTCTCAGGCTTGTCTCCGCTCGAATGAGACTCGGGGCCTTCAGTCTTTACTATTTCAGGTTTGCCTACAGAGTCAACAGACTCTTTCACAGCCTGAGATGCATCTGCACTTTCCATCATAGCGGGTAATTCAGTCTTAACATTAGTCGACTCGGTTTTTTCATCAGTAGATCCCGAATTCGTAACTTTAGAATCAGTCTGGGCAGTAGATGGGGTTTCTATCTCCTCCTGAGCTTCAGTCTTGTCAGTTGTACTATCTCCACTCGTTGCTGTCGAAGTAGAAACCTCCAAAACCTGGTCAGACAGTTGTAAGTTCGGCTGTGTGGATGCTGGAGTAGCTAATTGAACAGGTACAAGGTCCTGGCTGGATTCGTTCGATTTGTTGTTAATTTTAGTCGCAGTATTATCAGCCTCGGGCTTCTTTTTCACAATATTTTGCAAAGTTTCAACCGACACAGGTGTGATTTTCGTGCTTGTGTCTTCAGCTTTTTCTTCAGACTTCAAAGGCTTGGCAGTTTCGTCTTTGATTTTCTCAGGGGATTCTTGCATCGGTTGAACATCGACAGTTGTAGACACTACGACTTCTGCTGGTACAGCTGTCGGAGTATCCTTTACTGCTGAAAGCCCAGCTGGTTCATTAACCGGCTTTGGACCATCTGTCTGTTTGATTTTCTCTTCAGAAACGACCATCACTGGTTCAACAATTTTGACGGGAGTCGGCGCAGGTTTTTCCTCGACCTCATTCTTCGTCGTCGATTCAATTTTCTCGCCTTCAGATACTGGTGAATCGATTTTTACCACTGGCTTGACAAGAATTTGTTCTGGGAGCGCATCTTCGTCGACGGGAGCGACAGAATCCATCGAATTTTCGGTCTCGACTATTTTTTCGGGCTTCGTTTCATCAGATTTCTCGCTAGTTTCCGTAATTTCTGTTTCAGGTTTCGGGGGTTTTTCATTTTCTTCGTCATTAATTTCTGGTTTAGCTTCAGTCGTTTCCTGCGTGGTGTCAGCTGCAGGAATCTTTGTATTTTCAATTTCCAGCTGCGGTTTGTCCTTGCTCGATGTTTCGTCTTCGGGTTTCAACGTCGTTTTCACGTCAGAATCCACATTCGCAGTTTCAGTGGGACTCGGGACATCGATCATTTCATCTCCTGTAGCGGAAATAGCAGCCTCCACTTGAGGCAATTCCTCCGGAGATTTATTTTCTGTAATATTCAAGGGCTGGGCACCAGCGATTAAGCCACTGGCAATATTCGCAGCTGAAGAAGATTCCAGTACGTCTTTTTCCGGGAGTGAAATTTCGTGAACCGAGACCGGGAGAACTGTCTCAGGCGCTGAATCAATCAATTGATTAATCGTTGAGACGGTATTCGTCAGTTGAATTCTCACCACTGACGACTCGGTCGAATCGCCATTCTTGACGGCAGAGACCGTCGGTTTGGTTTCAGTGATGTCGATCCTAACGATTGGCACCTCTGCATCAGAGTCAGTCTCAGATTTTGTTTCGTCCTTTACTACATCCTTAATTTTCTCCGGTTCTTCTAATTTTGGCGTCTCCTCATCGCTGCTAGTTTCAGAAATCTTGTCGGCTTCTGATTTTTCTGGAATTTTCTCGTCCTCCGAAGTCGAAGCTTCTGTCTTCTTGACATCGCTGTCAGATTCGGAAGGAGTGCTGCTGGATGTGGGAATATCGGTAGAAAGCGGCTCAGAAATTTTCGTACTATCAGAATCATCGATAACAGAAGTGGTCGTCGTTGGTTTGGGGGTTTTCACTTCTACCATAACCATTTCAGGCTCAGATTTATCCGGCTTCGTCGTCTCTTCCTTCGTTGACGATTCGACATCCGACATCAAAGGCTTGGTAGCCTCCACACTCGCAATTGTAACCGTCGATGGTAGATCCTCGCTTCTCACAGTACTAGCTTCTTCGCTCTTAATCCCATCCTCAACTCTCTTCAACGGTGGTTCTTTGGTCTCAGGCTTCTGAGGAATGGGAACCATAGAAGGCATCATTTCCGAGACTTGGGATATCATGCTGGACACAGAGTCTGCTAACTCCGTCAACAACGTCTCTGGCTTTTTCTCCGAAGTCGTCTGGGTCGTTTGGCTATCAAAATCCCCCTTATTGTCAGTCACATTATCTGCCTCCGATGAAGCAGCCTCAGTAACGAGGATTGAACTCTGCGTCGTTTCACTATTAGTGTTCGTTACAGTCTGTTGGTCGATTTTATCACCAGAAACCGTCTCCTCAGCTGAAATCTTAGGCGGTTCAGAAACAACCTCGATCGTTTCAGGTTTATTTCCGACATTTTCGGAAAGAGCCGGAGCCTCAACCGCTGTTTTAGTGCCACTAGAGTCTGGAATGATTTCAGGCAGCATTTGGAAGACAGTCTCAGCCTCCGTTACCGGAATTTCAGGGGCTGAAACGACTGGCAGAGTTACTTTAACATCCGAACTATCGGGTTCTTCAGAAACCGAAGGTGTACTATCGTCTGTTTTCTCGATAGAGTCTTGAAACTTCGTTTCATCTTCAGTGCTCGGTACATCTTGCTTCTTCTGATCATTATCAACAACCGAAGTTATCGAATTATCAGATTCGACCTTATCCTTGGTCACCTCTTCTGCCACATTGACGCTACTCTCAGAAATGAGCTCATCGACAATCGAGCTTATCGATTCAGGGATGAGATTGATGATTTCCGAAACGTCCTGTCCGATGGTATCAGCTGAAGTAGTCGTTTCGGTTTGCAATGACGGGGTAGTTGGCTTCTCGTCAACACTTGTCGGGTTTTTATCCTTAGTCTCTTCCTCCGTAGTTATAGGTTTCACTTCGGGATTACCTTGCGCCTCTTTTTCCTCAGTCTCAATCAAAGGATCGGCAGGTTTTTCATCGGCCAATGGGGCCTCCAAATTAATCGACGGTTTCTCCAGCTTCTGTGTATTTACAGTGGGCTTTGCTTCCTCCGTTATCTTCAACCCAGAAGAAGCTTCGGGTTTGTCAGATCCTTCTTGAACCGAGGGGACGAAACTCGAGGTGACTTCCATCTCCACTATTGTTTCTAATGACTCAGGAGTCGTCGTTGGCAATTCTTCGATAACTTGCGGCTTCTTTACTTCATTCTCTATCCTTTCGGTAGCTGAAATAATCCCTGAAGAAGAATCCGGAGTTTCCGTTTCCGGACTAGCAACTGTCTCAATTTTTTCCGGCTCTGTATCAGCAGGCTTCGTTTCCTTATCCTTCATCTCGTCGGCAGAAATAGTGTTGAGTATTTGATAGATTGGTTTCTCCTCAAACAGAGAAGGGTCTTTCGTCGTTGATTGAACACTATCGGCAGTAATCACGGGTACCTGAATCATAGGTCTTTCAGGCTCCTTGGATGTCACCTCCTCAGCCTTTGCCGGTTCCTCTTCTTCATTCGGTTTTTCCATTTGATTGACTTTCACCATTTCATCAGTCTTACTCCCTTCATCGGTTGGTTTGGTCTTCTCTGCCTCTGGCAATTCAGTTACTTCAGGTTTTATCTCCGGCGTTTCAGGAGCAGGCGATTTTTCAAGATCGGTTACAGCTGCAACTGGGATATCAGCGGTACTGACGTTCTGCTTCACTATTTCCTTCATCGGTTGACTATCAGCTTCCGGTAAGGTTACAGGCGCTGATTCAGTTTCACCCCCTAAAATTGAGGGGAGAATGCTGCTCCATTCGTCGTTTGCGTGTCCAGGAATAGTCGGCACGGTTCCTATAGGCATCGCAGGTTTGCTCAGCTCGCCCTTGAGCACGTTTTGGACATTTTGAACGACATCGGCTACCTGAGAAAGAGGGGAGAAAAAGAGAAAAAGAAAAACAATGTAAAAAAAAACAGAGAAACAGAAGGCTGGAGAACCAGGTTTCAAAAAATCAATTCACACCTTCATCTCTCCACTCATATTGTCTCCCATTTTCTGCGGGTCCTGCGTTTCCATGGGAAACGGTCCTCCACCGGCAGCAATAATGCTCTGGATTTCGGCGTCCGTCATTTGCCTGGTTATCAGTTGTCCCTTCTCGTCGACGGTGTAAAATTGAAAGCCGTCTGGTTTAAGCATGTCAACTGTCGACGCTGGCAGATCATCGGTCACTTTTCTCGTGTCTGATTTTTCCGGATCGTTTTCCGAGTTTCCATCCTCGTGACCCATTACCACGGACACAGACGTCACCACGCTGTAGGGCCAAGCAATGAATTTCATTCATAATTATAATCAATCGGTTAAACGTTACGATTTCAAAGAAATTTTAATATCTACCCACCTAGAACCAATCAGCTTGGTCGAGGTGTCGATAATTTCGTCTGGAACCGGAAGTCCCATCGTCGCCGTTAGGGCCACTACTAATAGCAGCCATCGCCAGACCCAGGACATTTTTCTTTGAGTTCTGTACCTGGAAATATTAAATCTAGATGATAAAATCTGCGTGGAGTGCACGGTGAAACGTGATGAAGTAACCGTCCTTTGAACAGTTTTTCTCTTATGTGTGACGCTTAATTAACGAATTAATGAATCACGATGGACAGCGCTGTGTCATAGAGACACGAAAGCCACTACTGTAGCAATTAGCAGTCGAGAAGTGGCTGACACGATCCGAATAAGTTCTCGTCTCGTAAATCGCCGGTGGGGCGGTGGGTTCTAATAAACTCTGACCACGTTTTTGAACGACCCAGTAAACCGGGCGAGTAGAGCATGACGTTTTGGCGTGACGCCCAAGGCGCGGTTCTTTATTCGTAAGCGATAATTGCATACGCACGCTAAAGAAAGAAGGAAAGAAAGTAGGTGTGATTTTGAAAGGAAACAAGGTTCAGGGGCCAATTATCACATGCGTCTTCCCTCCCGTTTCCATCTCACGAACCTCGACTAGGCATAAAGAATGCTAATTGATTAGACTGCCCGCTGTCACGTCCGTTATAAATTAATCATCGCACCTAATTGACGTTTCGTTAGAGTTAGAAGCTTTCAATTAACGCCTGCATGCTTGAAAACCGAAAAACGAAACCATTATTCGACTCTATGCAATAAGAGTCGACACGGTTTATTGAAAAATAACCAATTTTCTGCACCAGCAGGGAATTCCTTGCAAAATCTCGCGGCTGACACGTAATGTGCGAAAAATTTGGAGCGCTCAGTTTTCGCATGCGACTACTGACCCAAAGAATAGAGGATCCTCGACAAGGCCTCCGGGCCAGTCGTTGACCGGTGTATAGCGTATACCGGATTACATATACCGGCGGTCAAAAATTGATCAAATTTACTTAGCGACCGGTTTACAGGCGAGTATTTGCGGATACGTGAGGAAAGGTACAAGAGTATACCTACTATGGTTGCAGGGTGTCGTAGTATATCTGTCAGCCCGAAAACTCGCAATATACACGAATACATGAATGTGCGGAAATTTCGCCTGACTCATTCGGAACCATAAGCCAAAGCCGGGAGTCCGTTATTCCGAATGCGGTTAACTGAACTGTTATAATCGATGTGCAGTATCGATTCTGTACGATATAATATGTATGTATATATATATATATATATATGTACGCGTATATCACGTATGACTGTGTATTGAAATACAGAAAATATATCGACTACACCGAATCTGAGAAATGAGGTATGGGTATAAGGATTGAATGGCCAATGAATGGTTTAGAATCGAGTGGTTATACAGTTAACTTGGATTCTCGCCCCGCAACCGTTACCTCATTAACGTTTCTTTCCGAGGTCAATCAATTCTTGTTTCCTATTCAGTAACAGATATCCCATTATTATAGAGGGGTCAGGAGTGCCCACAGGGGTAATGAAGGTAGTGAGGAGATAAGAAGGAAAGGAATCAGTGCAATATATGGCAAATATAATATCGAATCTAACAATAGGAAGAGAAGGGACAGCTGAGATGAGAATAGAATTCATTATAAACTCGCGGAATTAACGTGGGTGGAGCGTGAATCTGGACCGAAAAGAGGGAACTGAATTAAGTCGGTCACGATCAACAGACGTTACTATTCGCAGGATCGAACTAACTGTAAGTTTGACTAACCGCAGGACCACGCAATTCAACCTACGACCCAAGACCGGTGAATGATCTCAGAGTCTAATAGATTATTTGTGGTTTGAGAAAAAGAGAGAGAAGAAAAAAACAGGAAAAAAATAAAAACGGTTATAAAATCGAACAATCGAATCCAAGAGACAGAAGAAACAGAACCGAACCCTTGTATGTATTTAAAATCTAGGCAAAGTTCGTCAAATTATTGAATGAACGAATAAATAAGACTATCACTCTATCGTCGAAGGACATTCCGTGCCCGTTTTATTCCAATGGTTTATATCCTCCGGGCAGAAAATAGTTTTTGAAATTTTCTTATATCGAACGCCTGGAGCCGTGATGCGGGAACGAAGAAAGTGCTCTGAACTGAAATGCATGATTAGTAATATATACCAGGAAAGAAATTATGCCCAAGGAATGACGCACTTCTAGGTAAAAAAAGAAAAAAGAAAAAAGGAAAAAGGAAAAAAATAAGGAATAGTAATGTATAATCGAACCACAGTCAAAAGTTCGAATATATAAAAGTAAGATCGAACCGTGTTCGTACTACATCATATCATATACTGTAGTAATGAGATAGGAATTCAGTGTTTTCGATTTCACCGATTGTGAGTGTTATTGACTTTGCTCGCTGTAGGTACCTACACGAGTTTATTTTTCTATTCTTTCCTGTTCGTCACGAACGCATAGTATAAGAATTAGCCTGAACTCTCCATAACTACCTTATAGGTATATTACTATGTGAGATAGAATTCTAGACACCCGCTGAATGAAAGATTGTAACGGGATTAGGAACGGTCCACGAAACTGGACACTGGTCACATGTAACAGCTCTGAGAATTTAATGATACACCAAGTCGAAGGAATAAAAAAAAAAAAAAAAAAAAAAAAATAAAAAATCTTTATCATAAGATTCGGGCTTGTTTGATAAATTGGTGGTTAATTTTGTCTGACGCATATATAAATTATATATAGCCGGAAGTAGGCGAGGCTTGAGACCAACGTCCAGTACCAGTTTGACTTGAAAATTCTGGACCGCAAGTTCTGGAACACGCGAAGCTCCTCTCCGTGGTCGAAGCGATGGCCTTGACCACCACAAGACTCCAGGAATACATATACTCGGTGACACGGGTGACCGGGTAGCAGATTTACACCGTAGCACGACGAGAGGAAGAAGAAGTTTGAGGTAAAAGAAAAAATATGCAAGTTTTTACGGTTCTCGGTTGATTATTATTCTACATCGATAAACGAGACGGAGTTAGTATTTGCCATTCGGAATGAATTCGAGACGAGTAAGAGGAGAGTTTTGTAGATAAATCGAAGTCGTTGAACCCCCACGGGGTTGATAAATCGGTGAAAAATAACCGATCTCGTGCGAGATCGCATTATCGACAATTGTCGAGAGGCGGCAAAAAGTGCAGCGGTGAATAGAAACGGCGAGGTATAGAATACACCCAGTAGGTAGTTATCGTCATCTAAAATAAGATGATATCGTAATTCTTGTACATTGACATCGGAAGATGAACTTCTACGAAATGTAGGTACTATATATACAATGATTGACATATGTACGAAACGTGTACTAAAAACGGGGTGAAAAACTTACAGCTTGATTATACGAGTGCGATGCGACGTCTTCTTGGCACACTTAAAGATTAGTCGCGCGGTGTATTTAAAATTGAAACCTCTAGGTCCACTCGAAAAGAGTGAAATGGGATTAGATCAGGTAGTGAGGTATCGGCGTCACTGAAGATGAAAAAAAAAAACTTTTTAAAATGTGAATATATAATGACGGGTAAATGTCCGCTGTCGCGATGCAATCCATGTATAATCTCCCGTCTGGCCTTGCCTCTCTCGGAAGGGTAGTGACCCCTGCAGTAGTAGTTCCCCTTTTATTATATTCTTCTTATTTCCCTCCTTTATGCAGCAGCTCTTGAAGGAGCAGCGCTAATTCCACTATTTTCCTCCTCTCTGTATGTGTCTATGTACGGTCCTCTCTCCAAGTATCTTATAATGGTTTAACCGAGAGAAGAGCGGCCGACTCGGATCACGGCTACTAGCTGACTGGTATCACACACCTGCGCACCTTCCCTGACTCTCTATACCACAAAGAAGACTTCTCGCGTCCAGACCTCCACGAATCCCCCTGGAATCCTCAGACCATTACAGGTGCAGACCAACTCCTCCTACTATACGCTCTTCTCTCTTTATCCCCTCCTTTTCATCTTCCTCTTCTTCTTCTTCTTCCTCTTCTTCGTGGAAGAGCCGCGAAGACGCTACTGATGATGGCTTCGCGTGATACGTCGTACTTCTTTCGGCATCGGATCTCTTTCTCTTTTACTTCCGATTAAATTCACCTCAAGAATGTATACCACGACTCGACTAATTATTATACGGACGCTCATTTCTTCGACATATGTATTGGGATTACGTAGAACGCGATGTTCGTAATAACCATAGCAGAGTAGCTTGGATGTGAAACAGGGTGTATATTTTATTGGTACAATTAAATAAAATTCTGGAGTGGTATTTAGGTATACCTAGACACACATTTACAATCGTTACATATACGTACATGCATATTCCCAATAGCATATTATAGTATACCCATATCCACACCAAAGGAGTAGGTATATCCGCAGAATGACGATAGTTTATAAGTTGTTATCGTCTAAGATCTGGGTTCTAACGGTGATACTATATACCTTAGGATGTCGTCGAGTCGCGAGGCCGTAAACCGGCGTTATTAAAAAGCACACACCACGGTTCTCGGGAAGAATGTTTCCCGCGGTAGGATTTTTTCCTCTTCTTCTTCTTCGGCTTCTTCTTCTTCTTTTATTCACTTTTCAGAGCCTAAACAAACTTTAGAGCTCTGAGACCGAAGACCGATCGCTATTCATTTTCTGTACAGAATTTCGATCCGAGGTTGTAGACCTCGAAACAACGAGACTCGTTGAATTATTTAACTTTGAGTTTTGCTGTTTTTTTTTTTTTTTTTTTTTTTCGTTCGTTTTAACGGTTCATTTCAAACGAAATTTCCGCAGATACATAAGATTTTTTTACACAAAATATCAAAGAATATCTTCGGACTCATCTTAAAATTGGAATAAGAGCATATGGTCAATATTTGTTCAACTTTCAACCCATATAATATATAGGTTCTGTGAACGGCGCCGAAAAAATGCATTACAGTGGACCGTCTATCAATATACTATTCTGAAAATTCTAGCCAGCAAATATCCTCGATTAACGCTCTTTTTTTCAACGGTTCACGGTTTGGGTAGCTCCGAGTGTTACCGGAAGTCGACCATGCCACCCGAATATCCGTTGCTAATTAATTGACATTGGCGTCATATATCGGCGCAATGTAAACTCCATCATAATATCCGGCTCCGGTAATACCAATAAAGCGAAAATATCGATTCGAGAAAGGTGATTTTCTCGGTAATATCCACTTGACTTGAAGCGACTTTATATATTTATATACTATATAGTTGACTTGAGTTTACTTGACGATAATCCAAGTTTTAAGCAAACTAGCTCGATCGCCACCACCTCATGCCTAGGGCAATGCTCTTTACTTTACTTGCTCTCCGCCCGCGAAGACATAATCTGGAATTTCATGCCGGAGCGATCATCCGTGAACTTACTGCGGAGATGAGAGAGAATATGGTCCTTTTAGTCATTCATTAGTATAACGTATTCTGCAGCGTTGCAAGTATAATTATGTACCTAATCTATGGGTGGATAATTTTTATCTGATATATAAGAACGTCGCGCAGGTATAAGGTATATATCTTATATTCGCGATCAATTTGATCCGCGATATTCGACCGGGAATATTATGTCTTTATCCACCGCGAAATTGGACGTTGAATTTTTTCGCTTCTCGAAATCCCAATTTTGTCAAGAGATGTATTATAGAGATAGACGTATATTATATGATTTACAGTTAGACGTCCGCGATCGCGCCTAACGCTATTCGTTTGTGTATGCAAATTTTGTTTTCTCTTATTTATTTTATTTTTTTTCTACTTCTCTCATCGCGCCTGTTTACAGATCCTAATCCAAAGTTTACTCGGTGAGTATCCGGTAGTTTGTTCCTCAAACAAAACTCTCCGTATACAGGGTGACCCAAGACCCCCGGACCGGAAAGAATGGGTGAATTCCTCGTTGGATTTTGAGACGAAATTTCCTTTTCGAAAACTTCGTCCGATCAACGGTGTCCAAGTTATTAAAGATAAAGAGTAGCCAATCAGCGCCTCGCTTTAGGTCCGTGCCAGTGCCGGGTCAATAGTGAACGGCGGGCAGGGCCCGTGGTTTATAATAATAATAATAATAATACGCGTCGATCGTAAAGTGAAGAAGAAAGTAGCCAAATGTAAAATAAACCACGGGCCCTGCCCGCCGTTCACTACTGACCCGGCACTGGCACGGACCTAAAGCGAGGCGCTGATTGGCTACTCTTTATCTTTAATAACTTGGACACCGTTGATCGGACGAAGTTTCCGAAAAGGAAATTTCGTCTCAAAATCCAACGAGGAATTCACCCATTCCTTCCGGTCCGGGGGTCTTGGGTCACCCTGTATATTCGTGTGCAAGTACTATACGCGAATAATCTTTGGTCATCTATTAAATATACCTATATATACACCCGTCTTTATAGGTAATTCCGCAAATATTTATTCCCGCGACTAATGGCTATAACTGTTCTTTTCTAACTTAGCATCCCTCGGGCCTTATGGACACCTGTATAAAACAGACGTTATAATCGATTCTCGTTTAAGAGTGTAAAGCGATGCCTGACCCGGTCACCCAGACCCTGAAGATGTAATTTTATTCCAGGCGACGAGAGGTCGGCGATCAATCGTACGCGTGTAGCAAGTTAAATTCCGATCTAGGAATAAATCGATATTCACCAAGCATCGGTAATAAAATCGGTCATTTTATTGCTCAAAGAAAGAAACAAAGAAATTAATAGAAATAAAGAAAGGCTTTGCAGTTAATTTTTTTTTTTTTTTTTTTCTCGACTATTCTTCCTCTTCCTCTACTTAACTTTTTTCGAAACGATAATTCACAACGCTCGGGCAGAGTTAGGATATATATATATATATATAAAGACGGGTATATATAAAGACGGATATAGTATGAACTCGGAGATTGTCTCTCCGCGATGATGAAAGAACGGAAGTCGTTGCTGAGGCCCCGAAAAAAATGATCAAGGGCATAAAACTGAACCAAAGAGTATACCGGGGCTCGACCTGGGATTCAGCTGGCAACGAAAAGACCGTTATGTCGGGTATTCTGTTCCCACGAAAGTCGTCCAGCTTCGTCCGTTTGTCTTTGAAGCAGTATTGTTTAACTATATAGGTATACTATACGCAGCTGTATTGAATTATTTGCTTTTTTTCATTCTTAGCAAAGTTCCCCTTTTGTCTTTCGTTCGTTATCTTCATATAGATGCTGCAGTCTTCGATGTAGAGTATAATTAATCGAAATTTGACGACCTCTTCTATGCGGTATGCAGACTCTTCTCTTCTTTTTTTTTTTTTTTTTTGGTCGATAACCCGGTGCAGGTACATACATATAGTTTGAATGAACTTTCTTTGCATAAGTAGATAACGGGCGTTAGTTTAGAGTCTAGACATACCGATGCTCGACACGCCCGTGACCGTCATTATACTATATTATACTTTGCGGTACGAATCGCGTGACCGTGCAATAAATTATGGTATACTGCGAATACATCGTCTCATGTTTAATATACATATACATGTTTTCGCACAAAATTGGAAATCGATCGTCAATCGACGATAAAATACAAAATCGGTAGTAAAAATAGGAGAAATGTTAAGAGAAGAAAGGCAAAAAATAAAAATTAAGTAAATAAAAGCAATACCGATTCTTCAGACTGCGTGTATACAAGCTGCAGTTATGTAAATAGTATTTATTTATGATAGTTGACATTTGCGTTTACAGTGGCGATTAATTATTTTTTTTTTATTTTTTCATTCTCTCGCACACTTAATGGGGTAATAATAAAGTATCGGTAAAGGTCGTTAAATTGCGCAATGATATTGGGGTCATTTTAACCGATTAGACATTACTTTTCATCCACGCTGTTCTATGGCCGATTATATTCAATTTTTAATCGCGTAGGGTGTACCTGTGTCGAAAGGTCAGCCGGAGGAGCGTACCTGAGAATTTATATACTGTGCGATAGTTCGTATACGAATTCGTAATCGAGTTTAGTATAAAAATCGATGAAAAATCAAAGTGAAATATAAAGTTGTTATAGGTAAAGGAGCTATTATAAGACCTTATACAGTTTCGATATATAAATTATTATTAATTAGACTATGAAACTAATGAACTTGAGAACAACTCGGCTCGCCTGTCTCACGCTTATACAGCTATTGTCAGGAAAATATACTCTCGAATAGTTTACCTGAGCTGGTAGGTAGGTAGGACTGGTAGGCTGCACTGCAGTCGACAAGGAAACAACCATAATACATATAATTACACAATATAAACGCGAGCAGGATGAACAGAGTGAAACTGACACCGACTAGGTGGGCAATTAAAAAAATCGACTGTACTTACAATTTTTTTTTTTTTCCTTTTTTTTTTTCAAACAAAAAAATTGGATGGAAAAATGAGAAAACTGTATCCTGCAGGCTTCCATCAAATGGATATTTTACATCAGATTTTTCTTCTCATAATTCGATTTCGTATATTATATTACATATTATATTATTCCACACAAGGTTATATAAATAGAGAAGAAGTTTTCATCGAAATACTTTCACTGTCAGAGGATATAGTATATATATAGTACCCCCAGATATTATATAGATTTTTGCATATTTTTTCATAGTACGGTCTTTTGACGTCGGTTAATGATGTTATACGTTTCGACAGATATATATTTCGCGGAACATTAGTTTTATATATACTTATATACATACTTATATATAGAATTTATTCTGAATGAAAGTGTCACGTCGCGGGATGATCGTAACCTGATTTAACGAGCCGGTTATTCGATTGAATCTAAATACCGATATACCTCATAATATATTATAGTTAGATATAAAATTTCTCTGTCATAATTAATTAACATAAATGTGGATGAAAAATGGAATAACGGTGTAGTAATAGTATTCAATATATATAGATATACATATTTATTAAAAATAGGAAGAGAGAGGAGGCGAACTTTTTTTTCTTTCTCTTTTTTATTTAATCGTTATACCGAGAAGAGATCTGCGCGATATATTATATTATATTAGATTCATTAATAATTTTGTTAATATACCTTCGACGAAGAAATACTTACATATTATGTATATAATAAAACTGTATATTTATTACCGAGTCAATGACTGTCTAATGAAATTAATTACACGCGTTGACGCGCCGTATTATGATTTAATTAGGTGTTAGTTTACCCATATCTTCATGTTTCAGTTCCTCGACACCGCGACTAACAATCCCTCTCCTATATCGTTGCAACGATTAAGTAACGAGTTTCAATTACACAAATTGCAGGAATTCTCGCCTCTTCGTCGTTAGGTACTCTTTATACTTGTACCTGTGGTTGAATTTAGTGAATGAGAAATGCACGGGAAAATAAAATAAAATATTCTAAAACCGATTCAATTCGACGATCGTTATAGAGGAATCGAAATTATCTAACTAACTGCAGATTAAAAATATATTTTGTGTAATATAGGGAAATGGGTTTGGCTGGATTCATGTATATGACATGTATGTAAATTTGAGGCGTTATTTAATATCCCAATTTGACATACATATATATATATAATATGATCATAAATTTATAAACCAAACTGCTAACGGATGTTTAACAATTTTCAAGCCATGATATTATAACTGCAGATATATCGTTGTTGTAAATTTGAAGCATAAACTGATACCTGCATATTAGTATTCCCGATGAAATACGATTCTACTTAAGCTGAACGAGAATCAATATACCGATATTAAACACAATCGTTGAATAAAACGAAGAAAGAAAAAATCGATTTTCATTCCATTATACGAATATATCTATGATGAGACATTTCGCGCTTTGGTATAGCTGGTGGGTTGCGTAAGTAAATATATAACTAACGAAAAAAAAAATACATGAAGTAACAATACAAAATTTACAGTAACTCCAGACTAGTCGAATACAATATATACTGAAGATTGTGAGTAAATTTGTTACAACAATTTCCATAGTCACAATCTAGTGGGTTGCAAAATTTTCACCGATCTCTATCTACAGCCTCATTAATCATTTGTTACAATACGAAGTCTCGTCTTCTTGTTAAAATACAGGTATGGCAGTGTAAAATGTTGTAAAAATGTTGAAAATTTTTTTTAAATTTAAAGCCGCAACACAAATGAATGATTAATATTTTTTATTCTCGTCTATCTTACCTGAGGGCTAAATTTTTTCTTATTTTTTCTTTCTTTATCCTCGATCGATCGTGTATATACCTATCTTACTATTATAGTTATAATAAGTTCACAAATTATTCATTTATTTCTTCCATCTAACACTTTCACACAGTATTTTAATATCATCCAGTTTAAATGGGCTGGCTATACATTATAATATAAGTAGCAGTACATCGGTAATATTATTTTCGATCGAGAGTTTAGAAAAAAAAAAAGTGATAAGAAGAAGAGAGCGAGAGCGAGAGAGAGAGAAAAGAAAAGAAAATTGTTTCTCTTGCAATTTTAATAATAATAATAATAATAATTATCACACCCTGCAGTTTATTAAAATGCAGACTACGTGCAGTTCGACTTACGCGGTGGCACTGAGCTCCTCTCAGACTCAACATGTCTTTTATAACCCCTACCATATAAGTACAACCTATAGTAATAAATTTCGGTGTACCTACTATTCAATTATTGTGCAGCGATGATTTTCATAATACATACCTACATCGAATTATATCTCAAGTATTACAGAGAATAGAAATAATAAAAAAAGAAAATAAATAAAAAATCAAAATGAGAAGAAGATGGATCGTTAGACTATAAAATATATATTCACAGATAGGGAGATTTTTTATTTTATTTTATTTTATTTTATTTTATTTTATTTTATTTTATTTTAATAAAATGAGATGAAATGAAATGAAATTAACAAACATAAGTTAATTGTTTTCTGTTGCTCGCGTGTTTGTTGAAAATTAAAAAAAAAAAAAAAAAAACTCTTTGGAGAATGGTCGATTGCAGCGATCAATCGGTATATTATTATACGTACTATATACTCTGTTTCGCAATTTTTTTAGGACAAGAGAAATTCAAACGGTTTTTAAAACCTATAGCTTCTACATTCGATTTTGCACACAGAGATATTATACGTAAAAATATATATAAAAAAAATCACGTGATTCGGAAGCTATTGATGAATCAAATTATTTTCTATTATAGTATTACAGTTTAATACGAACGTGAAAGGGAAAATATTTTACATTATTCAGTTGAGACAGTTTTTCGCAATGGTATAGGTACAAAGGTACATAGGTAAATAGATTCTGGGACTCGTGGAGATGTCATCAATAACTGATGGTCGCGTATACATAGATGTCTGATTTTCTAAATTCTATCTCAAATTCTGTATTATACGACGCGTATAATAGCAATATTTAACTGTTATCGAACCGTTATGACTTAAAACGAAAGAAAGAAAGAAAGAAAGAAAGAAAGGAAGAAAAAACCCAAAAAATAACCGGTTCAAAATATCATACTTTCACAACGAAACCGCTCACTTGCTGGTGAAAATAATGAGTACAACAACGATGATAAAATTTCGACAAATTTTATCCCAAACTTTCCAGACCTCCTATTTATCATTCCGGTATAGAGAGAAGCGAAGCGAATTCAATATATTAATATACTTCGTTAATCTGAAAAGCCTGTGAAAATATTCGGATTTTCCAATTACTTACGACCTACGTTATACGGTCGTGTCGTTAGAGTTGCAATTAAATCGCTAGCCTCTGCAGCAGCTCAGTAGTACGTCTGCTGCTACACTTGACCTGACTCTATTTAATCTGAGGTGGGCGCACGCGTTTCTGCAATCGTTGTTACTGCTGCTGCTGCTGCGGTTGCAGCGCGTAATTTTTAATGAAAGAGAAAAATGGTTGAGAGAGAAAAAGAGGAAACGGAAAAGAAAATCGAGCCAAAGTTCAAGTTATACCGCGTTATTTGTCATTCAAGAATATAATTGTGTCAAGGGGTGAAATTGTACAGGCATACGGTTTTCGTATACGAACGAGTTTAGATAAGGCTTATACTTTTACGCGAAATCGTTTTGTTTCAAAAAAAAAAAAAAAAAAAAAAGGAAGAAGATTATCTTAACGATCGAACGTTTTTTGAAAATCTTTATTACAATGTGCGTATCACGTATATATAGGTATAATAAATTAAGAATAATATAGTACATAGGTATGTATAATATATCGCGTCACTAATGTCATAAGGTCGTAAGCGCCAAAAAAATTATTTTTTTTTGCGGATATGCCCAAACGATGTTATATGACACGAAAAAGATTTTGCCACCAAAAACACGAAATTTTTTTTTTTGGCGCCTACGACCTTATGGCATTAGTGACGCGATATAATTTATAGTCGATGATGATATAAAATTTATTAGTAGTTATATATAGGCGAAGAATCTTTCAATTTCCTAAAATCATTACAAGCCTTTTTGATTTTTGAATATTGTCAAATATCATCGTTAGTACAGTACGCGATTATCCTGCTGCAGTGACGACGCACAATTGCTACGTCTTTAGATGCCGAAGTAATATCTTGCTTGGTATAATGTATACGTATCTAATATATTGCGATAACGAATATGAAATCTAAAGATAGTTATGTGAAATTTGAAATAAAGAAAGGCAAATGAATTATTATTTTAATGATAATTTTTAAACACGCGATCATAAAGTTGTCGCGAATTATTATATTATATACTATATGTATGTGTGTCTATATAGGCATACGCATCATTGGTTTCCGTTACGTAGGTACATAGTAAATCTACGAATCGTTTATAATTAAACGAATATGTTTGAAGAAATTTTTTATTTTTATTTTTCTCTTCTTCACCAGGTTTGAAATTTTTCTGCCAAATTTCGTAGTTCATATGGGTAATGTGTATAGTTACAGTATATATAAGTTCGCCTGGACTGTTTCTGCGTCCACACTACTCTACCTATACCATATGAAATGAATATAACCGGGAGGACGTCGAACTCGAGAATCCGTGAGGCTATATAATATAATATAAACGCGCGTAAACCAGGAGAAATTATTTTTATTATACAGCAGTTTCCCGTTCTTATATACATATATACACTATGATTCTCTTCTATATAACTGGTTTTTAGAAAATATGTATGCCTATACCTACTACCCCGAGAAAACATCTCGTTTATTACGAAATAACCCGCGAAATCTTGTTCGTATAGTACTATACTTATATCGAGCCTTGAACCTTGCGACGAGTTTTTGAAAAAACTGCAACATCGTATCGCAATATCGATACTTTGATATTGAGGAAACGAGAGAGGTGAGGAAATGCTTCTAGAAAAGTTAAAAAATAAATTGAATAAGTAAATAAATATCGGGACTATTCAATTCATGTATGATTACCTATTCGAGAATATAATAACCGAGATGGGTAAGTGCGATCATCCCGAATTGCGAAACTGAGAAACATAACGTTTTGGCCGATTTGTTTTTTGCCTTCTTTCTCTCTGTATCCCGTGTTGAAAACTGTTCAGAAATAAAGTCGGAAACAGAACCAGGCCAAGAATTACTTAGTCAGAAATCAAGTCACGAACGGAACGGCGAGTCGAGTCACGAACTGACTAAGGATAAATCGGATCAGAAAAGTTTGAAAAACTTGGAGAATCCAGGGATTGATGATAATATCAGACAATTATCTAGAAAATTGAGAATAGTGATTAGTCAATTCACCCACTACGTATTATTACATAGTCATCATTCGAGTGAACTCATCGTTAACTTTCCTTTCAAGCCTTCCTTACCAATCTCCACAACGAGTTATGAGTTTATCGGCGATTTGTCAACCGCCCAAGGCAAGGCCTTCTTCGTGGACGGATCCCGGTACCAAGGGACATGGGATTCCCTGGGGATGGCGGGCGTCGGAAGTTACAGGATGCCTCACGGTAATTAGACTAATGGAAAAAGAGTTTTCGCTGTTTCGATCATTAAAGAAATCAAATTGCATAGTCATTCATTAAAGATTTATCGAAACCTATGGTGACAACCTACTCGCACGTAGTTTAGAATTCACTCATCGTCAGCGAACTGGTTAAATTTGAAAGTGTGGGGTACCGTTACACGATCGAGAAATATAGGCGTGTGTCAGGTCCAGTTCATTCATTCATGCATTCATTGATTCGTTCAGTCATCTCTTCTCTTTTCTTCTCTTTTCTTCTCTTCTCTTCTCTTCTCTTCACGCCTCCTCGACTTCGATTTATTCAGAAGTTCTCTACCTGGGTGAGATGAGAGACGGGATGCAGCACGGCAAGGGGAGCCTTGAGTATCCAGGAAAACAGGTAATAGACGGTGTCTGGAATCGTGGCGAGCTCAAAAAGTGGAAATACACTTTCAGCGACGGTCTAATATTCGAAACTGAGAACTGGACGTACTGCAGATTTCCTGACCGCAGGTGTCTACTCGCGATAATTCATTCCTCTCATTTATTTTTCGCAATTTATCTCTACAATTGCTCACAGATTTTATGAGTCTAAAATGAAAGGCCTAAACCCGGCTGGAAGATCGTTGAAGACTCAGTATCAACCGACCAAAGTTATTCCATTAGGATGCTACGATTCTGGTGACGGGATCTTCGACCCCTCAACCCTTTGCGTTACGAATTTCGAACAGCCCTCAAAAGTAGGTGTACCCGCGTCCATTCCTGGAGAATAAGCTTGCCATGTCCCGAACTCCTGATCTTTCATATTCCTGTAGATAATTCGAATCCCATCAGCAAAGGAGTGTCAATGGATAATGAAAAACTGTCGAAAAGGAGGAACAGAACCGACCGGATATCAGCCTTGGCTGAACGAAAATTGGTCTTCGATGCCCCCAAAGCTACCCTACAGATTACCAATGTCTAATGATTCGCCAGAAAGATGGTGGAAGAGGTACGTCTGCATACGTATGACTATAATTGAATAATATGATTTATAGATGCAGGTATGGTCACGCGTTACTTATACATATATTAATCGACGATCTTAGATAGGTTTGGAATGACTTTCCTCTTCACTGCGGCGCGTGGATGAACGACAACTTTCTACCCGTGATCATATATTTATAAGATATCGCTGTATAATATATGTTTATTATCTCTCCCAGGATTTTCACTTTCGAAAAAGATTCGAATCTCATCCTAAACGAGAGGCGACGGTATTTAGGGAAGGGTGAAGATGGCGTTTACGGGAGGTAAAATTATTAAACTGTTCGATTAATCAATAGCGATTTTATTTATAGGGGAAAGTTTGTTGGCAAATAAATATCATCATACTTTCAGGCCCGAGGGACATACGGATTGCGTTTGCATCCCTGAAGGGCTGCAAAGAGAACTGGAAACTGATTACGACGTATGCGGTGAGCCAGACGTGGGTGGTGATGAAAATTTTTACGAGGAGCTTGATATCCTGTAAGAATTATGCTTATAATTGTTCGACTATGGAGGATTTTCTTTCCCCTTGATAATTTACGAGTTTCTTGTAATTTCGTGTATTTCTATACAGACGTAAGGTCGTCTGTGAGGAGATGACTGATTCTGGTCAAGAATACCATGGCGAGGACCAGGAGGATCTTTTAATCACGGTTTGCTGCCCACCGGGAATCGAGATAACGACGAGACGGAGGTGGAGTTCAAAGTCGACGAAGAGTTTGGAGAGTGCGGGAGAAGAGGAAGAAGAGGAAGAAGAGGAAGAAGCGGAAGAAGATGAAGAAGAGGAAGAAGAGGTCAAAGAGGGAGAAGAGGAAGAAGAGAAAACCGAGAAAGAAGAGGAAGAAGCAGATGAAGAAATGGAAGCAGTGAAAGAAGATGAATCCTCGAAGGAATCGCAAACAGACTACTGGGAAGAAAAGGAGCAGCGATTAGAAGAAGGTTTTATAACTAAGTGGGAAGAAGAGGTGGCGGGAGAATATCACGTCGATGATTTAATTCTATCGGATAAAATGTTGCGGGAGAAATCTATGGAAGGAGAATATGATTTCGGTCCATCAGAGCAGAGGCTCAGCAAAGATTTCAACGAGTCAGTGCAGTCGAAGGTAAATATAATTTTCTTTCTCTTTTCCTTCTGATTCAGATATAGTATGGTTGACAATTCATTTATTATGCGTGATTTCCAGAAACGATCAGTTCTTCAGAAACGCAAGTCAGACGGAGCCCGAAAGATAAGACCATTTAAAATTGGGCTAAAAAAACAGGCAAGTCTTTTTGAATACAGGGAATAAGTTTATTTCAGTGATTTTGGAAATTTTCATTTTTCTGTTATTGGGATATGCAAGACTCGTAGTTAAATCTGCAACGAAGATAAAGAACAAGGCTGATAATTTCCTTGTTTATTAGTATAATGGGATTTTTATTTATTTGTGCAGAAAAAACGATCCTGTCCTATCGTCGACGACACAGAGCAGCTTCTTCAAAGAAAGGTAAATTACTATATAGAAATGAATCGTAGCATGTATGAATGAAAAATTCGTTTTCTTTATTTGAAAATCCTTCAAATAATGTATTAATTAATTTTTTTTTTCCAATTATTTCGTTCTCGAAGGTTGGAGACTTGTTGTTTTCGCCAGCGTTAGATGCTCCTAGATCGCCGGTTCACCTCGTGAGAAAAGAATGCGATCAAAAATCGTGCACCAAGTGCAAAGCTCAACCCCCGAAGTACGACAGCTCAAAATGCGGTGTGATCTCGCCATCCCTCGTGAATTGCCCAACGCAGAGAAGGAAACGTGCCCGAGCTAGTGTTTGTAGAAGGGATAAAAATTTGAGGGATAATTTAGATTCGGAAAATCAGAACATTTGCTCATCTTTTAAACCATTTATCACCATCGAGAGTAAATAGTCGAGGGATAGGAATAAATCGATTTCATTGAAATGAAAATGAAATTGGGATGAACACCAAGAAAAATAAAGAACGAGTGAGTGCAGGGTGAGTAATATATTGATTGCTTTATTATTCACATTTTATACCTATTTAAAAAAAACGGGGTGCATCTACTTCTAGATATTGTAGAAAATGATGAAAACTATCAAATTATTAATTTTTTTGTTATATAAGTATAAAAATATGACTTTCATTAATTAAATATAATGAAGAGGCGTGCAACATGAAACATCTTCCTTTTCGTATTCTGGCATTGCTATGTCCGTTTACCGCCTTGTTATATGCAACTTCTAAGTCATGTCTCCGGCCTCAGGTCCGCTCGGATTTAGAGAAATAGAATATTAATATGAACCTTGTTGCATAGACAAACAAATAGATATATTACTACAGATTTAAATAACTAGGATTAAATAAATAATAAATATTAATATGGGCACCGTTACAGGGTTTTAGTTTTGGCAGTCGTTCGTTTATCAAAAACGGCAGGGTTTTAGTTTTGGCAGTCGTTCGATAGTCAAAAACTGCAGGGTTTTAGTTTTGGCAGTCGTTCGTTTATCAAAAACGTCAGGGTTTTAGTTTTGGCAGTCGTTCGTTAATTGAAAACGGCAGGGTTTTAGTTTTGACAACAAACTTCATCATTATATAAATATTCGAAAAATGATTTATTTTCAATCCCCTGCCCCTCATATCCCTTTTACGAGAGAGAAAAGAAAATTTATGAGAATCGCCTGCGAAATTGATCAGGAATGATATCTAGGTATCGTGAAAGTATGTAAGAAATTTCTCAACATCCCTGCGAATCAGAATAATTTATTATTTTCCTATAAAACGCTAATAAATAATAATAAAGTGAACGACGCTGAGAATTCATACTGATTGCCGCCCGTTCTGCTTGCGGCAAAAGTAGTTCGTGATTTCGCCAGTAGAATAGCGGTGGCGTTAGCAGCCGAACTAGGATCGGCACTGACCTACGGTAATAGCTTCCTTGCTGTGAGGAGCGAGTGATATGATGGAGTCAGTGACCCTCGTGGCGTCGACGAGTGTCGACGAGTTAACATCGAAGCGATATCAGTAAGGAGCGACTGTTACGAGCATCGTAATAGTTTCTCTGAACTAAATAATGAATAATATGCAATCTATTCGATGTTGAAATGAGATTCATCTCAACGAGTTTATAGAGTAATTCATTGAATGAGAGTGGATTGAGATGAGTTCTCGTTCTTCTGAATTACAAATCGAAAATCTTCCGAATCGAAATGGAAATGAACGTTTTTTTTTTTCTTCTCTTCTAGCTTCTAGAAAAATAATTTCCAGATTTCTATCGCAGATAATTCAATGTAATATTATGTATTATTATGAATGCAGGAACTAAGAGATCAACGGTTATACCAGGCGCAGAGGGAAAAGGGAAAATGTATTATTTTCATTTCACATTCTAATACGAAATATATTCAACTATTTAGCTGTTTATATACATAGAAAACTTTGTACACTGTCGGAATACAGGGTGACCCAAGACCCCCGGACCGGAAAGAATGGGTGAATTCCTCGTTGGATTTTGAGACGAAATTTCCTTTTCGAAAACTTCGTCCGATCAACGGTGTCCAAGTTATTAAAGATAAAGAGTAGCCAATCAGCGCCTCGCTTTAGGTCCGTGCCAGTGCCGGGTCAATAGTGAACGGCGGGCAGGGCCCGTGGTTTATAATAATAATAATAATAATACGCGTCGATCGTAAAGTGAAGAAGAAAGTAGCCAAATGTAAAATAAACCACGGGCCCTGCCCGCCGTTCACTACTGACCCGGCACTGGCACGGACCTAAAGCGAGGCGCTGATTGGCTACTCTTTATCTTTAATAACTTGGACACCGTTGATCGGACGAAGTTTCCGAAAAGGAAATTTCGTCTCAAAATCCAACGAGGAATTCACCCATTCCTTCCGGTCCGGGGGTCTTGGGTCACCCTGTATATTAACAATAGTAAAAACGATCGAGTTTTTCACTTTTTTTTCGCCTAATTGATGATTTCAATTAAATATTTACAGACTTGTAAATAGAACTATAATGAATTTCGTTCAAGAAAAGACTTTGTACTGAAGATACTTGAACTTCTCGGTATCGTTATTGAGCTGCTTCCAATCTTGCCATAATATCTGTAATAAGATATATTCAAAAGAATAAATGATTAGGTACTTATATACCAATAGGTGAGACATGAAGAATGAACAATTTGCATAGATGATTAATCACATTACTTGAAATTATCAAAGCCACTTGAAGAAAGTGATTTTTACTTATTATTCTAGTATATTTATCCCATACCATAAATGGTGTGTATCCTATATGTTCCAGCTGTCTGTGTTTAGCGCATATATGACCCAACAGACGGTTTGTATTCTTAGCATACGAATTGCTGCTGCCTATTACCAAAGCAAGCCATCTGATGTCGTCCAAATACATTTTCGGCGGATGTTTTACGTTGCCGAAAGGCAATTTCGATAATGTCGAGCTTATGGGGATCGGGGTATTCGTTTTGTCTAAACAAATTATAATGTCAGGTCGCTGGTACTGCGGCAAGACGTGATCCACGTGAATCATTTCTTTAGAGCCGAGGTATTCCTGAAAAAAAGAACCAAAGAACACATGTTTATCTTTTGAAATTGTTCAATTGTTAATAATTTTTCAAAATTTAGGGTATATACCTCGCAGGTTTTTACAACGTCCAGCATAAAATACTCGGCGACAGTTAGTTGGGAAGTTTTTGACGACGGTGCCCAGTCCGTCAGTCTCTGTGAGAGAAAAAACAGATAGAAGATAATCAATTTTGATTATACTGAGTTTATTTTCGATATAAGATCGTTTTTTGCTCCCTACTTCTAGTATCTGGTGTTGAAAGGCTAATAGAACTGGTGTAACATTTATCATTCGTTATTTGTTTGATTTAATGTAAAGGAAGTTAAAAGAGATTATAAGCAACAAAGTTATTGCAACAACTAGACCCTAGAATATCAAATTTTGACAATCTTTCACTCGTACCAAGGCTACGT
This sequence comes from Tenthredo mesomela, assembly GCA_943736025.1. Taxonomy (NCBI): domain Eukaryota; kingdom Metazoa; phylum Arthropoda; class Insecta; order Hymenoptera; family Tenthredinidae; genus Tenthredo; species Tenthredo mesomela. The sequence goes on from OX031017.1 coordinate 356,269, forward strand.
CTTCTCGCGTTCGAGTGTTGAGTCTTGGGCCTTTATAATCTGGAATTTCAGCTTCGATATCCAAATCCAGGGCAAGTATCTCACGCCTAATCGTGTTCACGTTAGATCCGTAGGCTCTTTGAATATTCTCAGGATCCAGTGCCTGGGCTATTAAATTCTTTGGATGAATATTCAGTATACTGAGGTGGTGGAGGCAGGTAGCAAAGCACTTTGGATACCTGAACAGAACATTTTAATTCAATAACTCAAATCTTTGTACGTTTAAACTATTATTTCCCAAGAATGAGTTCATCCTTAATTTATATTCTCATTTCTTACTTCTTACGGATTAGTTTCAGCAAAACTTATACCAATACTAATCATACCAACCGTTTTAATTCTTCCTGCCTATCCGAATCGTTCAGCTCTTCTATTATACGGTCGAATATGTTTGGCTGCTTTTCTGGCACGTAGTTGAATGAGGATAGAGCGAAAACCAAACACCTGATGTCCTTGACCCTCAGCTTTGAGATCTCTCTGTAAAATCTTGAACAGAGGAGAAGACACAAAGTTATGGAAAATTAGGGATTTAAAAACTTACTATTTTACACGTATTTAAGTAAATCCTTCGACTCTGGACTGATTGTTTCAAATCAAATCTCACCTAGCGGCTACAGCGTTCAACAATTCTGCATAAAACAAGCTTCTGTTTGCAGCAGCGAGTATAACATGGACTAAGCAAGTAACAGAGAGTCTTGGTATCTGCGGTATAGTATTCTCGAGAAGTTTGCATAGAAAGTCCAGGTCGCTTACATGAATGCTGTACCTGTAACAGAATAAAATATGAGAAAAACTGCATAAATTATTGATTAAATGAATTGAAAAAAAATCATTAAGGCTTTGAAAACCTACCTAACAATCTTAAGTATAGCAGCCAAGCTAATTTCATTAATAGATCTAATCTCCTTTATAGTTCTCTCTATAATAATAGCGAGAAGTTCACGATCCCTGATGGTAGTTTGGCTTTTAAAATATCCCAACGCAACGATGGCGATTTCATCAATGTCCATGTATTTAATGTTAGACTTAAGCTCGTATTCAACTTCCCTAAAGTTGATAAGACTGCTGCGAGATACGCTGGCGTAAAACATCAGCTGTACGAGATCTTGTTGGTTCAACATTCTCGGATTTCTACCAAGTCTAACAATGGCTTTAAGGACAAATTTGGACCTTCTTATCAATCTCAGTCTGTACCAATGATCAGAGACTAAAAGAAGCTTCTCAATGGACCAAGACTTGGCGCGATATTCACACTCTGAATCCAGAGCTGAGTAAAGTAGTGAATAGTTTGAATCGTCGTCGTTAGTTTCGACGAACCATAGGGCAAGAGATTTGAGTATATGGAATATATGATCGTCGTTAAAAATCTTTGAATTACTAGCCAGAGACTTGATGATGTCTTCATATTTATGGTCGTATATATTTTCGTTGTTTTCCTTAGCGTGGTGAGATATTAAACGAAAGTTATTTACCAGGTCTTCGACCGGTTCGAGCCGGTAATTTTTACGGAGTATATTATTCAGCTGATCCTCAGATAGTGTGAAATTTTTTCTGCCAGGTATAACGGCGATTGTCGCACTGTACGATAGGTTCTTCTCCATTATTGAATGGGTGTATCTGTTCTCCGCACCTTCCCAGTTCGTATAGGGTCGCTGTTGTACCTCATCTTCGTTTGAATTTACGTCTGGATATTCGTAAAAATTACGTACACGAGAATCACTTGAATAACTTTTATTGTTATTGAAAAATTCGGGTCTCGTAACTCGAGAAACAGAGCTGTCCGCTATTAGATATTGACACTTTTTTACTGAAGTTAACCTAACCCCAAAATTACGGAGAAAATTAACTCCGCAACATGGAACAACGAGTTTAAACATTTTTTAACCTTATATTAGTGATAAGCAGTCGGTTATTCATGCTGGAAATACACTGTTTTAGAATAAACTACATTTTGATAGCCAGGACAGCTCCTCGCATAGTTACGTCGACGGGAGGTTATGTGATACTAAACTCCGAGCCAACTTCGAGCTCACGATACATGATTTTGGTCAGTGAGTTCTAAAATATTCTGTAGGATGGCGCTGTGACTCGCGTCAATGAAATTACCTGCACGTCTATTGGGTTGCTTGCGATCAGGCGTTCCATTTATTTGAAAATGATTAAAAATCTTTTTTTTTTATTATAAATTAGTTTCTTGTAAAAAGTACATACGTGGATGATTAATTTTGGCAATTAAATGCTCTACGTATCGAGAACTAACACTTTACTATATACTTACGCAAGTGTTACACAAACAAACACGTCCCAAGTCAATTTTAACTTTAATTTTTATTTTATGGATCGATTTATCTTCAACTTATATGGCAAATATGGTTTGAAAGTGATGATGAAGCATCCTTTCAGATAATCGATACTCAGAAAGTTAAAATTGTGATGCAAAATCAATTTTCAGAGTTGTCGACAAAAATCAATTTCTCAAGTGATCCAGATATTCGTATTTGTAAAAGAAATGTATGGGAATTTCCTATGGATCGCGCGAGTTGTAACCCTCGAAAAATTGTTATAGCTGCTTCTCCTCCGCAATAACTTTTGGCAGTAAAAGGTTCAAACGACGAATTGTCTCGGCTCAGGTCTCGAGTTAGAGGGAATAACGAACAATTAATTTTATATCTTTGCCCCTGATTGGAGTGAGTGGAAAAGTGGTCCTCCCTTCATCGTCGTTGTAGTAGTCGGAGCGAGACTCTGCCTTGAAATTTGTCTGGCATTCAGACTGATAACAAAGCGGTCCAATAGTCATCGGTCCTGGTATAGATATAGAGAAAGATATAGATCTCGGGTCCCTGGTGGTTGCTCAACTTCTATAGAGTTGACCCAGTTTGTTCGGTTCAACTCCGTATTCTTACCGCATAAAGTTCCTCACTCACAGGTTACTTGGTGACAAATTGGAATTAGTCCTAATTGTCTTAGTTTAACGTTAGTTTCACAACGAAACTTGCCCTGCTTAATCGAATTTATCCATCTCTTGCATAGCTATACGGGGGATTCCGACCGCCTCCCCTCCACCCCTCCGCCCATCAGCTTGTTCACTCTCTTCGTCTATACATTTTCAAATGCGCAATAAAGGAGAAGGGAGGAAAATAAAAAATACACAATAAAGCAATAAGGCAAATAAAAAGGTAAACCGCGTGTTATACGGACTTATAAATATGGAGAACAATTGAATGGGGGCAGACGTGGAGGTGGGAATTGGTCGCGTGCAATTAGAGTCAAATTACTCAATCCGATGGTAATCCGTTGAGTTATATGATACGGACGTATGTGCCCAGTACCTTGAAGTCGTTGCAGCGTCGGTACGCCCTGGGATCACGCTACCAAGTTCATAAATATCTGCCAGGTCGCGTACATCGGGAAATTCAGCCGGTGTTCTGGGTGTGTTATCATTTCTTATGGAGGGAGAACACGCCAGTTTTCAGCTATAAGCGTTGCAGGTTTCGAATTTGAACTGGTGAATTTCGAAGGTTTCTATATATGGCGAGTGAAAATCCTTTGGTGAAACGCGCTTATAAAGAAACCTTGGCCCGTTACATTATATCGTAGCAGGTAAACCAAAAGAAGTGCGGTATCAAAGCTCTGCTGAAAGTTTACCGTTCAGCTGACACTGTGTATCTCTATATCTAGAGGCTGCAGCCGCACAACAAAGGTGACCGCACAGTTGGGGTCACGGCGGAAAAGGGGCTGCGGGCTGAGATTGGGCAGGGGATTAATCCGCGATATAAAGTAAGATAAGTGGTCCGTGTCGGCCTCTGGTCGTAAGTACTTCGCGGCGATATCTAGGATCGCAAAACTAATTTCAGCGTCTAATGGTTCTGCCAATACCAATTTCTGTAAGACTGAATAGCGTTTCTCAGATCTTTAGGTCGGCTGACTTCTATCCAACGTAGTCTGCGGACTTATTCGGATTTATTGTTAGACTCGCCTATTTTATACCTTCTTTGATTTTTTTTTTTTTTTTTTTCCACCAATTTTCCACATCTTAATTCATCCCCGCAGTGGAAACGCTTCTCAAGTCTCGGACTCTAGGATAGAGTATAAGAAGAACCCGGAAATTCCGCAACGAGCTATAAAAGTAAGGCCGAGCCGTCGAAATGCTCCGTGTTCTGTTTTACGGCGTCACGTTTCGCCGAGTTATGGGTTAACTAGCTTGGAGAGTGCTGAGCACTCGAAACTATATCCCTGTTCTACGTTTTGATCGAGAAGTTCGAGAGGCTCGATGTTTTCCCCGCAAACGATGTGGATGCGGCCCCTCTAGCCACGAGATAGCAATTCTCTTCTAACGATTCTACCACTTACCTCCGACTCTCCCCAAGCTTGAGGTAGAATGCGTCGAATACCTACCTGTGCCAAACTCTCTTCTCATTTTGTTAAAATTTGCAAAGTCCTTAAGAAGTCTATTACAATCTAGGAACCACTGTATATACACAATGTTGAGAGCGTTCAAGATTTCTGTAGCTTGAGATGTGAAAGACTTCGCTATCGGTATTTCGAATGGGATATGATTGTACGATTTGTCGGTGTGGATAAATAATGACATACAGCTCTGGGAAGAGTTGTGGAAACATTCGAGACAATTAATATTCATCATCAAGATAGTTAAAAAATAAAATGATAGAACAATGCATGTATTTTCCAAGAATTCGTGTTATTTACCATAGGCTGAAGATTTCCGCGTTATCTTCATAAAACACTCGCTTCTTATCGGTGAGAGCAAACATCCGAAGATCACCAGTTGGAATGTCCTTATGACGTCTGGTACGTGAGCAATATAAGGTTTCATGCAGAGGATGTGCTCAAAATCTGTATAAAATATGATTTCTCGTAATCCATGCGATGATTAGGTGTTGAGGTCCCTTTGAATTTGCAATAGAGTCTTATCTTTGGTCTCGGGAAGATACCGCATGAGAACTGCTGTGCACAGGAATGTAATAATCGCAAAGCCGAAGAACGGGACTGAGTGCCCAAAACCCCATGATTTAGCCATAAGTAAGTAAAACTTTGTGGTCGTCACGGTCATGGCACTGCCAGATATCCCGATTATGCAGTTGGCTAGCATCTTGATATCAGTGGCGAATAGCTCGGCCTGGAGGGTCGCGGGTACGGTCAGAACACCCATGTTCAATACCATAACCAGGAGCAAAATGGATCCTAATGGAATGATGGAGTAATGCTTGAGGTCGATGTCCATATGTTCTATCAAATAGAAATAAGTAGCGATAATCGCGAGGAGGGAGGATGTGATCATTCCCGAGGTGAGGAGGAGGGGCCTGCGCCCGAATCTGTCCACTGTAAAGATGGTCATTGTGGCAGAAAATACCTGGAGTGTGCTGATTATTAGCGACAATACGTATACATCGAACTGAGAGCCCATGTCCTTTAAAATTATGTGGCAGAAGTACAAGATGATGTGGAATCCGCAGAAATGTTGCAGTATTGTCCCTATCATTCCGATGAAAAATGACTTGAGGTTACCGCGTATTGTAAATAGTTGCCTGAAGGCACTCTGCCTCATCGGAATGACTTCCTTTTCAGTTTCATCCGATTCCACCAGAGACTTGCCCTTCTCGCGAATAGTAGCTTTGATCAGCTCGAGTTCGTCCGCGACGTCCGTCTTACCACGGAGCTTCATGAGGGAGCTTTCAGCCTCGTCGGGCCTGCCTACCATCATGAGGAAGTAAGGTGATTCGGGAATGAACCAGAAACAGATCAGGAAGATCATCGTAAAGCCTATGCAAACGCAAGCCATTATGCGCAAGCCAAGGTGCGAAGCTACCCCAAACATGAAAAATACTCCGGCGTGATACGCGATGGCGCAGCTGGCTCCCAATGATCCCCGTATATTTGACGAAAAAATTTCAGCCATGAATATTGGACAAGCGCTGGCTATCAGACCCATTGCAATTCCGGCTAATACTCTTGCACAGATCAGAACCTGATGGAAAATATGGTTACAAAACGGTGAGGCCGGGTTATTATTATGGAAACGTGAGTCTGACGATAAGCACCGAAACACTTACCATGGCATTCTGAGCTACGAGGATCATCCCCCAGTTGACCATCAACGGTGCAATGGATATCAATATAGTACACCTTCTCCCCATCTTGTCAACGATCCAGACGCTAATCGGTAAAGAGATTATATGCCCTATGGACATACAGGCCGCCAACGTTGAAGCATCCTCAGTCGTTATCAAAATCCGCGAGTTTGGACCCCTCAATTCATCCAAGCTTGGTGAATTCCATCCCATCAAATGACCAATACAGAACATACCGGTCCCACCTGACGATATGAGCAAAGATTATTGCAGCGACTGCATAGAGAATATGAAGAACAAAGTCTCTTCAGTTCTTCGCAAGTCCACCAAACGAAAACCAGTCACCATGGTATCGGATACTCACAGAATATGGCAGAAATGTACTCCCAGGTACGCGAGCCTTCGGGCGATGCGTACCTTCCCCTTTCAGAATCTTTCCCCATTTTCGCTGTCTCGTTTCTCAGCTGAGATTCAGATATTTCGTAATCTTACAAACGACTGCAATGGATCTGGTGGAACGTTTGCTGTTTATAACTAAAATTCGGCCTGATTGTGAGGAAGCAGTGATAAGATGGAAATGTGTAATTAAGCATTACGTATAACAATTTATAGCCTGGCTCTTGTGTTGGTCTTACCGAGCTTCATAGAAATTTCGTGTTTTGCAACTCACCTATTAATTCAGCCCTCGAGAGCATGATTTGCTCGTTTTTCCAAACTCCGTATATCAAAAACCTTATCTATTTTTGTTACAGTATCGTTCGAAGCCGCCTCCTTTGATTTTCCCTTCATTCGGTATAGATTAACGATTACTAATGCTCGAAGAAATAATAGTCCAGTTACGAGAGAGACTGTAAATGTAGCTTACCTGCACAGTGTAGCCTGCTTTGACATAACTTGTAACTTTATGAGGACGTATAAGAAAATAAGGGATAAATTGATCTGAAGTCAAAGTCCAGAGGTATATCACAGATCCCAAGTTTATCTCTATATGATAGAAATTACATGACTTACAGTGAGGCCAATTAAAGTGCATGGTATATCTATATTTGAGCTTAGCTTTTGGAAACGTAATCGTGATCAACATAATCTTAATGATAAGAGCCAGGCAGAGGTTGAATATACTCTTAGTTCTATCGTTATCATAGTATTTAACAGGTCCTTAACTTCTTATCGTAGCCTAAATTAGTCTTTGAATTTTTCCATATTCGTTCGAAGAATATGCCGATATTTTAGCGTGAGCTTCACACCTTTGGCAAATAGTCTTTTCTTGTTGAGTTCGACGTTTGGCTAATTTATAGCCGACCTGCAGTTCGCGCTTGTGTCCAATCGATTCGTATGAGCCTTGAATTTATCTTTCAACTGCCGAGTTGAAGTTTAAACATGAGCAATAAAGGTTTGGGTTCACAGCTTCTTCTCATTCCCGGCCACGGAAGAGCTACTTGCTCCGGTAATCAAGCGTTGAGCTCCTTTTGAATCTCTAATAACGTCTTACCCTTGGTTTCCGGGAGCCACCGCATCAGGAGGGCTGTGCAGAGAAATGTGATGAACGCGAAGCTGAAAAACGGGACTGAGTGCCCGAAGCCCCATGACTTCACTACGAGGAGGTAAGACTTCGCGGTAACTATGGTCATAATGGAACCAGAAAATCCGACGATACAGTTGGCCAGCATCTTCACATCAATGGCGTATATTTCGGATTGAATCGTGTCGGGTATGTTTGTAACACCTATGTTCAACACCATGACGAGAAGGAAAACGGAGCATAATGGAATCATAGCGTACTGCTTGACGTCTATGTTCGTATTTTCCATCAAGTGGAAATAAGTGGCGATAATACTGAGGAGGAAGGTTGTGCTCAGTCCCGAGGTGAGAAGGAGAGGTCTGCGCCCGAATCTGTCCACGGTTAGAAAGGTCAATGAGGCGGAAAATATTTGAAGCACACTAAATATTAACGATGCTACGTATATGTCAACCTGGGAGCCCATGTCATTCAAGATCAAGTGGCAGTAATATAAAATTATCTCAAATCCACTAAAGTGTTGCAGCGTAGTCAATACCATCCCGAACAGAAACGACTTGAGGTTGCCGCGTATCGTGAAAAGCTGCCTGAATGCACTCTGCTTTCTCGGGGTGATTTTTGTCTCAGTTTCATCTGATTTGAGGAGAGACTTGCCTTTCTCGCAGAGGGTGGCTTTGATCAGCTCGAGTTCGTCCGTGACGTCAGTTTTACCACGAAGTTTTTTCAGAGCGCTTTCGGCCTCGTCCACCCTACCTACCATCGCGAGGAAGTAAGGAGATTCGGGAACGCACCAGAAACAGATCAGGAAGATCATCGTGAAGCCCATACCGCAGCAAGCCGTTACGCGTAAGCCAAGATGCGGCGCCACTCCAAACATAAAAAATACGCCGATGTAGAACGTGATGGTGCCGAAGGCTACCAAAGATCCGCGTATATTTACGGACAAACTTTCAGCCATGTATGTCGGACTGGCGCAGGCTATCAGACCCATTGAAAATCCAGCTGTTATTCTAGCCCAGATTAGAACCTGGTGAAAAAAGTTTCAGAAAACGGTAGATCAGGTTACTTCGTTGGAGATGTGATTTTAGCATAATGAACACGGAAACACTCACTACGATACTCTCAGCAGCCAGGATCATCCCCCAGCTGAACATCATCGGCACAGTGGCAATCAGTATAGTACCTCTTCGTCCTATCCTGTCGACGATGAAGATGCACAATATGAGAGCAAACGAGTACCCTACAGCCATACAGGCAGCCAGCGTGGACGCATCCTCAGGCGTCACCAGGATTCGCGAATTCGGAGCACTTAATTCAGTCAGGCTGGGTGAATTCCATCCAATCATTTGGCCCATGCAGAACATACCGAGTGCACCTAACGAATCAAGCTTAGATTATTATGGTGACTGTATAGAGAATATGGAGAGCGAAGGCTTTCCAGTTTTCTGTCTGTCCACTGAATCAATCCTATGGTCACCGTGGTATTGGATACTTACAAAATAGGGCGCTAAGGTACTCCCAGGTGCGCGAGCCTTCTGGTGACGTGTACTTTCCCTTCTCGGAATCTTTTCTCATCTTCGGTCGTCTCGTATTTCAGATGTTATGTAGATATCTTGTGCTACTACGAGCGACTACCTTGAACTACCGAAACATACGTCCTTTTGTAACAAAATTAAGTCTGATTTAATTGTGAGAAAGTAGTGATAAGAACGGAATGTTTAGTGAGGCATATGGCAAAAATTTATGCCCCGGCTTTTATGTTGGTCTTACCTTGTCTACCTTGGAGCTCGAGATATATTCAAAGATTTGCAATTCACGTGTTAATTCGGCACTCAAGGCAAACTGGCGGGTGACATGATTCGCACGTTTTTCAAAACTCTGACTGCAGTCAGAAAAAAAAGGACCTTTATTAAAGAACCGATCGAAGCCGCGTTGACCCTTCAATTCCTCCTTCAGTCAGGGTATAAGATTAATGATTTCAGATGTTCGAAAAATGTCACGAAAATAAATGGTCAAGTTACGAGTGAGAATGCAGCTCACCTGCATAGTACGGCGTACTTTGATGTGTCCAGTAACTTTGTTAGGGCAAATGAAGGAATAAGAAAGGAATGAATCTGAAGTAGAACTTTATAGTTATATATCGCAGTCTTGATAGTTTATGTCCATATAGAAATAATTACATGATTTAGGTACAGTGTGGCAGACTAAAGGTAAAGCTTGTCTCAAACTCTTTTCGTATTCATTCGAAGAACCGCATGCCAATAGTACAGCGTAAACTCTACATTTTCGATGAGAAATCTTTTCTCGTTCATATCGACATTCGACTGATTTATAGGTACATCTAACTTGTAGCTCGCGTTCGCATCGAACCTTTTCCGACAAAGCGTTGAGATCTTGAACGTGATTTTTTAATCTAACTGTCAATTTTGGCGGTATCTATCACCTTTAATGTAAGCAGTAAGCTAATCAATTAGGTACTGTGATGATGGTGTAACTATGTCGTATTGAGGTTCAAACAAGAGTGATACATTGGCGCACAGCACCTTTTCGTTCCTGGCCACCGTGAACAGCCTTGCTCCGGTGATTAGGCATTGAGCTCCTTTTGAATCTCTAACAGCGTCTTGCCCTTGGTTTCGGGAAGCCACCGCATCAGAAGGGCAGTGCAGAAAAATGTAACGAATGAGAAGCTGGAGAACGGGACTGAGTGCCCGAAGCCCCACGACTTTGCCACAAGAAGGTAAAATTTCGCGGTAACCGTGGACAGAATACAACCAGATAGTCCGACGATGCAGTTCGTCAGGATCTTCACATCAATCGCGTATATTTCCGACTGGATAGTCTTGGGTACGCTCATAACACCCATATTCAATACCATGACGAGGAGAAAAACGGAGCATAATGGAATCACGGAGTAACGTCTGACGTCTATGTTCATGTGTTCCATCAGAAGAAAATAAGCAGCGACAATAGCGAGGAGAAAGCCTGTGATCAGTCCCGAGGTGAGGAGAAGAGGCCTACGCCCGAATCTGTCCACGGTGAGGAAAGTCAATACGGCGGTAAATACTTGAAGTACGCTAAATATCAGCGATGCTATGTATACGTCGAGCTGAGAGCCCATGTCTCTTAAAATCACGTGGCAGTAATACAAGATCATTTCATATCCACTGAAATGTTGCAGCGATGTCAAAGTTATTCCGATAAGTAACGATTTGATGTTTCCGCGTATCGTGAAAAGCTGTTTGAATGCGCTCTGCTTTCCTGCAGTCATTCCGTTCTCACTTCCGTCCGTTTTCATCAGAGACTCACCCTTGCCACTCAGGGTAGTTCTAATTAGCTCAAGTTCATCCGCGACGTCTGTTTTGCCACGAAGTTTCACGAGGGCACTTTCGGCCTCTTCGACTCTGTCGACCATTAGCAGGAAGTAAGGGGATTCAGGAATGAACCACAAACAGATCGCGAAGATCATCGTGAAGCCCATGCAGAAGCACGCCGTTACGCGTATGCCAAGGCATGGCGCTACTCCGAACATGAAAAGTACCCCAAAGTAGTACGTGATGGAGCCGATGGCTCCTAGCGATCCGCGTATATCTGCTGACAAACTTTCGGCCATGTATATAGAGCACGCGCAGATTATCAGGCCCATAGAAAATCCGGCTGTTATTCTTGCCACGACCAAGACCTGATGGGATTCAAGATGAGGAAATGGTTGGCTGGGTGATTTTCTGAGCAATGTCAGCTAGGACTGCAATTAAACCAGAATACTCACCAGGACGTGTTCGGCGACCAGGATCAATCCCCAGTTGATCATCATTGGCACAGTCGAAACTAGTACACTATTCCTTCTCCCTATCCTGTCGACTATGAAGACACTCAACAGAAGAGCAAGTGCGAACCCTATTGATAAACTGGCCGTCAAGGTAGACGCGTCCTCGGGCGTTATCAATATCCGCGAGTTTGGTCCCCTCAATTCATCCAGACTTGGCGAATTCCATCCTGTCACGTTGCCAATACAAAACATACCGGTCGCACCTAACAAATTAAGCTCAGATTATCGCCATGACTTCATAGCGAAGATGAAAAGCAAAGACCTTATGCACTTTCCTGTCAGTCTACTAATGGTATCGCATACTCACAGAATACAGCGCTAAGGTACTCCCAGGTTCGCGAGCCTTCGGGCGACGTGTACCTTCCCTTTTCGGAATCTTTTCCCATCTCCGGTCGTCTCGTATTTCAGATGCGGTACTGATATCTCGTGCTCGTGCGAGCGACTGAATGCATCTGGCGCAACCTTGCAGTTTTGTACAAAAATTTGGCCTGATTGTGAATAAGCGGTCATAAATTCGGAGTGTGTAGTTAAGGATTCTGAGGATAATTTATAGCCTGGCTCAATTGTCTCGTATTGACGGTGCATGATGCACATTTCTGTACTAGTTGTTGCAATTCACTCGTTAATGACGAAATGATAATCCATCTATAAAAGAAACTGTCTCATTAATCGACAAAGAAAATAATTTGAGGTAAGATTCGGGATTACCGGGATATCATGGATACAACTATAGCGACACGATTTACAATATCGCGGAAATCTAAAGCCTTCTAAGGTTCAAAGAGAAAGTTGTTCACTTTTTCATAAACTTTTTATTTAGGTATACACGTATATAGATTAGCCTATCTGTTTGAGCATGGCATCAGGAAACAGAACGTAGTTAACAGTCTGCAAGATAACAGTAGAGCAGAGGTTAATAAAGATAACTAAGTAGTGATTTATGTCGGTAATGGTCCTCAGTTTCTTTTCTATTCATCTGAACAATTTAAAGACTGTGATAATGATCTGAATGCCGAATTGAGGCTCAAACACGAGCAAAATATTGACGCACATCACCCTCCCGGTGCCGGCAACCGAGACAAGTTACTTGCTATGGTAATCATAGGCGTTGAGCTCCCTTTGGATATCCAACAGAGTCTTATTTTTGGTCTCTGGAAGCCACCGCATCAGAATTGCCGTGCAGAGAAATGTAATTATCGCGAAGCCGAAGAACGGGATTGAATGACCGAGGCCCCACGATGCAGCGATGAGAAGATAAAACTTAGCAGTGAACATGCTCATCACACTACCAGTTATCCCGACGATGCAGTTCGCCAGCATCTTCACATCAGTGGCGTAGATCTCGGCCGCGATCAACGGGGGTACGGGCACAACACCCACATTCAAGACCACGACGAAAAGAAAGGTGGAGCATAATGGAATCATAGAGTACTGCTTGACTTCTATGCCCATGTGTTCCATGATGAAGAAGTAAGTCGCGATAACAGAGAGGAGTAGAGCTGTGATCATTCCCGAGCTGAGAACGAGGGGCCGGCGCCCGAATCTATCAACGGTGAAAACTGTCACTGAGGCAGAAAATACTTGCAGTAAACTGAATATCAGTGATGCTACGTATACGTCGAGCTGAGTGCCCATGTCGCTAAATATCACGTGGCAGTAATACAACATCGATTGGTATCCACAGAAGTGCTGCAAAGTTGTCACTGTAATCCCGATGAAGAAGGACTTGAGGTTTCCGCGTATCGTGAATAATTGCCTGAAGGCATTCTGTCTTCTCGGAGTAAGTTCTTTAGTTCGATCCGATTCGACGAGAGATTTGCCCTTCTCACGGAGGGTGGCTTTGATCAGCTCGAGTTCGTCCGCGACGTCTGTCTTGCATTGCGCGAATTCGGACTCCTGAATTCAGCCTGGCTTGGTGAATTCCATCCGAGCAAATTGCCAACACAGAACATACCGAGTGCACCTAACGAAACGAGCAGAGATAAGCTCTTCGCTAGTCCATTAAACGAAAACTAGTAATCGTAGTATAGAAAACTCACAGAATGCGGCGCTAAGGTACTCCCAGGTACGTGAACCTTCTGGCGACGTGTACTTTCCCCTTTCAGAATCCTTTGCCATATTTTGTCGCCAATTATCTCAGCTAAGTAGCAAATATTTCGTGCTCCTGCGAGCGACCGGCTTGAACTAATGGAACCACTTGTTGTTTCGTATGACAATTCTACCCTATTGTGAGAAAGCTATGATAAAATCAGAATGTGTAACTAGACAATCTGACGTAATTTATAGCCTGGCTCTTGTCCCCGTTTTTCAGAAGTTGTCCCCCATTCTTCCTAACATACTCCTTAGTCCGCGAGCGTCGAATAAACGAATAAAGTGACGAGTGGAGGGATAAATTTCAAATGTTCGATGAAATTTGTAATAACGAATCGTCAGATTGCAATCAAAGCTTATGGCTCATCTATATCCATGGTACAACGCCCTGAGGACAATGTGTTTCAGTTTTAATGAGGCGGATCAAGGATTAACAAAGGAAATGATCCGACTTTGAACTCGATAGATACAAGAGTATTTTGCGAGTTGATCTCGATGAAATTAGGGACATGATTTACACACCGCAGAAAAGGTCAAATCGACTAAGGTTTTACGAGACTGCAGTGCCTCTCTTTATTTTTACTTCTTCAAATATTACATTTAGATAAAAATAATCAGTCTTATCTCTGTTCGAGCATGACTCAAGAGAAGAAGATTGTATTTAATAGTCTGCATGGTGATAATATTTGTGAATTCTGATTGTCACAGTTATCAATCTAATACGACTTTTCCTCTTCATTCCCCTTCATACACACGTTCAGGGATCAACGAGCCGTTTCCACTTTAAGGTGACATTTCATTTCATAAGTCAATCCTGGATGGGAATAGCAAACGTTTGTTTCAAGGGGGACAGTCCGTTACGGAGCTTTCATGCGTTCAGGTCTCTTTGAATCTCCAAGAACGTCTTGCCTTTCGTTTCGGGCAGCAACCTCAAGATGAGAGCTGTGCAGGTCCACGTGACAACAGCAAAACTGAAGAAAGGCACGCAGTGACCGAATTCCCAGGTGATAGCGAGTTTTAGGTAAAGGCTGCTCACCACGACGGACATTACACCCCCGGACATCCCTATCAGGCAGGTTATCAGCGCCTTTACTTCAGTGGCAAGGATTTCGGACTGAACAGCCATCTGCATAGGCATCAGGCCGACGCTCACCGCAGCAATATTGAGAAACATGGTACAGACAGGGAATATACTGTACGGGGTGACGTCTATCTTCGTGTATTCCATCAGGAAGAAGTAGCCGCAACGTTTCGTCTGGTAGTCTCTTACGTAATGCAATGCAAGACACACCCACTCTTCTCTCCTCGCATGAACAACAATTACCTGAACTACGATAGCGGACATTAATTGCTGGGTGGAACGTAGACACGTCGTTCCTGCGACATCGCCTTCGAGTCGCACGTCAAACTTGTCGCTTGGATCGAAAGCACTCTTCTATTATTAACGAAGAAATATGGATGAAATTTTGATGAAGGAAGTTACGGTGACCGAAACGTCAACCTGAATCTTATTCTTCTCTTATTTATTCTGTATATATAATAGATATACGATTTCGTCAAAAGGACGTTCCGCATGTTGCACGAAATATTGTCCTTGTACGACTTTCTTACCTTCACTCGAATCGTTTCAATTATGTATGATCATCGACCATTCAGTGTAACTGTGGTATGAGCTTAAGATGCGGGAATCTGAGATTCTGTTAGTGGTTGAATTATCTCGTATAGCGAATTTTATATCTATAGCTTTCGGATGAATAAGAAATAGGGCATAATATTGGGTATATCCGTATCCATGGATTGTAAAGTCTCGCAATTGTATTTCCGAATGACAAATAAAGATATAACATGATGGCAGATTTTAGAGTTGTATTTATTCAACTTTTTATTCAGTTACCTGTCACCCACGCTCGTACGAATTACGCGTAGGTACATCTCTATTTGAACGTGATTTTTATATACGGACAGAAATAACAGTTCAAACAGACACTGGATTACTGTTGTCATCATGCTTCGTAATATTTTTCCATCAAAAGACACAATTAAACTTTCAATGTTTGCCACCTATAATTAAAACTGGGATTATCGTGGGGAGAAAAATCTGAGCTCACCTCACACAAAAATAAGACCTTAACTCTCCGTTGACTTGTAAAACAGAACAATGAGCTCCTGGCACCTTGTCAAATGGAATATCGTCACATGTGGAATTATTTATCATTCGCTATATTCTGAAAATGACCTTGCATTTTATCTCCTAATTATTGAGCAAATTAAAAACGGTAGTCTTCATTCTTTCGCGGATTCGAGGCGGAGCTAGGCGTTTTATCAATCGTTCAGGTCCCTCTGAATCTCCAATAGTAACTTCCCGTTGGTCTCGAGAAGCATCTTCAGAATCAGTGCAGTGCTGATCCAAGTTATCACGGCAAAGAACAGGAGAGAAACGGAGTAATCAAGGTTTCAGGTCTCTGCTAACGTGAGGTAAGATTGCTTGCCAATACTGGCTATCATGCCACCCCTCACGCCACTAATACAGATAATCGCAGCTCCTTTACACTGGTGGCAAGGATTCCCGACTGAACAAACAGCAGATCAACGTTGAGCACAACGATGTTGGTGAAAACTCCACCGAGAGCAAATATTGCATATAGAGTGACGTCTATCTCGGTGTACGCCATCAGCTAGAAGTAGATGCCAAAGAACAGGACACAAGCTTCACTAATCACAACCGAAATGCATATTAGAGATTTGCGGACGAGTCTGTCGATGATGAAAATTGTCAGGATGTTGGAAACGAGCTGAACCATGGCGACTATATCATCGTGCAAATGTGAGCTGATATCCCACCGTTCATTTTCTCGAATATAATCTGGGCGTAACTCACATTTTTTCAACTTTGTTGAATTTTCCGCCATAGGGGAATATATTTGAAAATTTAACACATGAGCCCTTCTCGTAGCATCCGCGGTTCTTTTGTTGGTTACGCCCTTCTGATCCTCAGCCCTCGATATGATGATATTCATGATATGAGGTTGATGATAGACTGTGAAAAAATTTACAACCGCATTCAATGTAAGATGTAACGTTTTATTTGCTTTAGCTATACAAACGAGAAAGAAAGCAGATATCCACAGGTACTGTTGCACATTCTTCGAAGTTATAATTAGATAAAAATAATACAGCGATTTACAAAGTGACATGGTATAGATATATATAATGAATTTGATTGTAATGCAGATCTGTGCAAATAACAAAGAGGGGTCCGAGATGCCGCTATTATGCGTTCAGATCCCTTTGTATCTCAAGGAAAGTCTTTCCCTTCGTCTCAGGTAGCAGCTTCAGTATAAGCGCTGTGATAGTCCAAGTATTGACAGCAAAGCCGAGGAAAGGCACAGAGTGACCGAGACCCCAGGTCTCCGCTAATGTTAGGTAAGATTTGACTCCAATAATTGCCAAGATACCGCCACCTACTCCGATGATGAGAGATGCCAACTCCTTTACTTCGACGGCAAGGATTTCGGACTGAATTACGTGCTGCAGGGGCATGAGACCGATGTTTAACGCAACTACGTTAACAAAAATTGCGCAGAGGGCAAACATTGAGTATGGAATGACGTCTATACTCGTGTACTCCATTAGGTAAAAGTATACGCCGATAACCAAGACGCAGGCACCGCTGACGAGACCCGAGATACAGATGAGAGGCCTGCGCCCGAGTCTGTCGATGACAAAGGCGGTCAAGATGTTACAGATGAGCTGGACTACGGCGATTGATATCGTGCATATATGAGTCGTGATCCCAGCTTGCATTTTCTCAAATATAATTTGACCAAAGATAATAATACTAATGGCGCTACCGAACTGTTGAACTGCAATGAACAAAAAGTTGATACATAATGCTTTCCGGTTTCCGGCTACCGAGAAAAGTTGCTTGTAGACATTGAACTTCTTTGGGGCTTCTCCGTCTTCACAATCGTTCAACTTCTTCGTGCTCTTGTCTTTCTGGCTTATCGTCATTTTGATTAGCTCCAGTTCCTCCGAGACGTCTGTCTTTCCACGGAGCTTCTCCAAGGCTCCTTCGGCCTCGTCGATCTTGCCGACCATTGCGAGGAAGTAAGGTGACTCGGGAAGAAACCAGGCACTGATTATGGCAACGGTTACGATGGCCAGGCAGATGTACGCCGTTGCTTGCAGGGAGAGAAAGGGCACTACAACGAACATAAAGAGTACCCCGGCGCTTAACATAGTGCCGCAAATCATGCTCACAGCTCCGCGCAACTTTGCGGAGGCGATTTCGCCCAGGTACATTTGCGGGAGGCAATATATCAGGCCCAGAGATAGACCGCCGAAGAATCTCGCCACGAAGAGAACCTGACCAGAAGGAATAAAAGTTATCTCGGTTATTCTGAACGTAATATCCAATAGCAAGAGAGCAGAACTTACCATGATGTGTGAGGTGACTGCAATCAGCCCCCAACTAATAATCGTTGGGATACTTGAAACCAGGATACTGTTTTTCCTGCCCAGCTTGTCAGCCATGACCATGGTAAATAGCGGCGATAGCATGTGGCCCAGAGAAATCATGGCTGCCAGGGTGGATGCGTCCGAAGACGTCAGAGGTATGGGTGAATCAGGTCCCATGAGTATACCCAAGCTTGGTGAAGTCCACCCGGCTATACATCCGACGCAAAATATCGTGAGCGCACCTAGGAAGACAGATTTTTGTGCTTGTAATGATCATTACCCATCTTCATCGATGTCGGGTTGACGCTACAGCTCAATGTCAGAAAATAATTCGAATCCATTTAATCACGTGAGTCAAGCCTTGGATTCTTTGCATGCTACTCACAGCTCATCGCACCAATGTACTCCCAGAAGGCAGAGCCTTCAGGACTCGTATAACTTCCTTTGCTCGAATCCTTCCCCATCTCGGAACTTATAGCGTAATTATTCGTCCCGATGTAGGTGACACGTTTACCTTCAAACAACTATTTCGATTGCGTGAACGGAGGCTCGTTTTATACAGAAAACGGTGTAATCAAACAAGATTCCCCGCGATAAGATCGAAATATACGTAACCGGGCATTGTCGAACAAATTTATAACTGAGGTTACAGCAAATTCACCGTGATTGTTTACGTAAGCTCTCCTCAGTCATTGTGTGAACTGCGCATTCACCCGAAAATTAGTAACGCACATTATTTACGGGGTGAAACTCAGCCCCGAAAATCAGGAGCAGTTCCTCATTATATTTACGTTGGTCTGATTTTTCTCGATCATGAACGACGTCTTCCATATACCTGTATAAACCCTTAGCGAGGCGATGTTGCAGAGTCTCTCGGCTGACTTCTTCGATGATTACAACGAACGAAAGAACGAAGGAAACTATTCAAAGTGAATTACAGGTGTTCGCAAATCTTACAATGATTGCAATTTCATTTTTTTTTACAAACGAAATTGAGCGAGTATGATGAAGAATGATATGTCTGATATACCCCAGGACAGGTTGACAGGTTTAAGCTTTTTATACGGCAATTGCGCGCTCTCACGCGTGATTTGTACATTTTTATTTGAACATAACTTGTTTACACAGATAGGTAATGACTGTTTCTACGATAACGAGGAGTTCAAATTCAACGTGTAATTCCGGTTACTATATCAGTATCCACTCGTTTTCCTTACATATTCAACGTTACCGCTGCAGACTTAGCGAACTATATATGAACGGAGTTAGAGTTATCGAGGTGAATCAAGGAGTCTTCTCCGATCGAGTTTAATGTCCTGCGGACTATAGTAGCGGATTAATTTTCAACACTGCTGATCAGGTATCGAAGACGAAAATCTGTCGAGTTCTCAATTTGTTGAACATCACGCGTTCAAATCCTTTTGGATCTCGAACAAAGTCTTTCCCTTCGTCTCGGGTAGCATGATCAGTATGAGCGTTGTGCAGACCCATGTGGTAACAGCAAAGTTGAAGAAAGGCACGCAGTGACCGAATTTCCAGGTTTCCGCCAACATAAGGTAAGACTTGACCCCGACGATGGCTAGTGTGCCGCCTCCTACGCCGATGATACAGGTTGCTAGCCCCTTTACCTCGGTGGCAAGGATTTCGGATTGAATTACGTGCTGCAGAGGTACGAAACCGATGTTCAACGCAATTATGTTGAGGAACATGGCGCAGACGGCAAACATTGCGTATGGGGTGACGTCCATACTCGTGTATTCCATCAGATAAAAGTATACGCCGATTACCAGAACGCAGACACCGCTAAGGACACCCGATATGCAAATGAGAGGCCTGCGCCCGAGTTTGTCGATGACAAAGGCGGTCAAGATGTTACAGACAATCTGTATTATAGCCACCATCATCATGCATACGTGACCCTTCAGGCCGGACTTCATTTTATCAAAAATAATCTGACCATAAGTAAGGGAGCTAACGTAGCTACCAAAAAAGAGCGCCATAGCAAATAACAAAGCGATAAATAGCGCTCGACGATTTCCGGCAACGAAGAAGAGCTGCTTGAGGACACTGATTTTCTCTGGAGCTTCAAGGTCCTCACTCTCGTTCGAGTTATTCGTACCCTTGCCCGTTTGGCTGATTGTCATTTTGATCAGCTCCAGTTCCTCCGAGACGTCAGCCTTACCCCGGAGTTTCTCCAAGGCAGCCTCAGCCTCGTCCATCTTGCCGACCATTGCAAGGAAGTAAGGTGACTCGGGAATGAACCATACACTAATCACGGCTATGATTACGATGCTTAGAGAGATGCACGCCGTTGTTCGTATGGAGAGGTAGGGCGCAACCACAAACATGAATAGTACCCCGGTGTTTATCATAGTGCCGCAGACCATGCTCACAGCACCGCGTAACTTTGCAGAGGCAATTTCGCCCAGGTACATCTGCGGGAAGCAGTATATCAGGCCGAGGGAAAGGCCGCCGATGAATCTCGCCACGAAAAGAACCTGACGAGAGGGGACAACGGTTTTCTCGATTAAGGATGACACAAATGATGAAGAGAAAACAATCTGGACAGAATTCTTACCATGACATTATTAAAGGCTGAGATTAGTCCCCAACTGATGATCGCTGGAATACCGGAGACGAGGATACTATTCTTTCTGCCAAGCTTCTTCGCCATAACCATGGTGAGGGTAGGTGCCACAGCGTGGCCTACAGCGATCGTAGCCGACAAGGTGGATGCCTCTGAAGGTGTCAGGGGCATGAGGCTATCCGGCCCCATCAGTATACTCAAGCTCGGTGAAGTCCACCCGGGTATGCAACCGACGCAAAATATGATCAGTGCACCTAGGCACCGATATAATTAACATTTGTTTGCCTCGGATGAGATTTGAGTTTGATTAGTCGTCGGAGCCAAGCCTGCATCCCAAATTTGCTACTTACAGCTTGTAGTGGCGATGTACTCCCACATAGCCGAGCCATCTGGACTCGTATATCTTCCTCTCACGGAGTCCTTCGTCATCTTGGATCCTAAAGTTTCGAGCTAAGACGTAGGTGCGGTCGCGTATCTCTTCTACCAAGTATTCGTCTCTCGCCAACAGTCGCCTATTATATATAGAGATCGGTCTAATCAGCAAGATCCACGTGATAAGATTGACTTGTGTAACTAGGCATTGTAGAATAATTTAAAAGCGTATTTAACCTGGATTTTCGTGTTCCACCGAGTAATCCGTTACATAAACTAGGAGAAGACACCCTCTTCTTACTTCAGCGTGTAAACCACACGTGCGCATTGGCGATGACGCGCGTTCTCCACGGTTCAGATAGGGTCTTCTGATTGCTAAAGGTCTTCTCGACATCTGTTTTGATTACTGCAGGAATTTCATGAGGGTTGAATAAAACGAAACCGAGTTTTCCTTCGTTGATGCGATTTATTTACCAGCAAAGTTTTTGCCGTCGCACTTTGAACATCATCCTCGCCATTCCTTTTTGGCTGCCAAATCTCAATACGCCTTCTACCGTTCTCCCGCCTTTTTTTTTAACCATGATCTCTTTCTAACCGCAGCGAAGCAGCTGGAAGACCTCGAGTAAAATCCAAGGGAATACTGTTACATTCATATTATGTTCTATGTGAAAGGAAGTATAAAATTCTGCAACAAGTTGCGGTTGCAATTAAATTAATTTTTTATTCAGGTACGTTCGTGCGAATCGATCTGTTTCAACACGACTTTGCGCAGTTGAATTAAGTATAATGTAATTATTTACAATGTCAGTGATGACGCGGCAGGGTTTGAACTCAACGTACATCCCCCCTGCCGTTATCAGCCTTCACTTATTACCCAATTTTTACAAAAATATTTCTGAGGTTCATCAGGTATGGAAAGAGGTTGCATCATATGGAAATCTCAGCGACTATGAGTTCAGAGCCTTTTGAATCTCGTACAAAGTCTTTCCCTTCGTCTCGGGTAGTAGCTTCAGTATGAGCGCCGTGCAGATCCACGTTATACCGACGTAGCCGAAGAAAGGCACGCAGTGACCGAATTTCCAGGTCTCCGCCAACATGAGGTAAGACTTGACGCCAATGACGGCTATTGTGCCGCCAAGTACGCCGTTTATACAGGTCGCCAAAGCCTTTATTTCGCTGGCAAATATCTCGGACTGAATTACGTGCTGCAGAGGCATCAGGCCAAAGCTCAGCACGATCATATTGGCAAAGACGGCGCAGAGAGCGAAGGTACCATACTGAGTCACGTTTACATTCGTGTACTCCAGCAGGTAGAAGTAGACGGCGATAACCAGGAGGCAAATGCCACTGGCGACACCCGAGATGCAGATCAGAGGCTTGCGTCCGATTTTGTCGATTACAAAGGCGGTCAGAATGTTACAGACGAGCTGGAGCGAGCCGATTATCATTGTGCATACGTGGGATGAGACTCCAGTCTTCATTCGGTCCAATATGATGGTACCATAGACCATGACGATTACGTAGCTGCCGCATTGGAGAACCAACATGAACAGTGTGTTGATTATCATTGCCTTTCGGTTTCCCGCCACCGAGAAGAGCAGCTTGAAGGTGTCGAATTTCCCTGGAGCTTCTTTGTATTGACTCTCTTTCGAGTCCTCCGTGCCCTCGCCTTTTTTGCCAGTTGTCATTTTGATGAGCTCCAATTCCTCCGTGACGTCGGTTTTACCCCGGAGCTTTGCAAGGGCGACCTCGGCCTCGTCTATCCTTCCGGCCATCGCAAGGTAGTAAGGTGACTCGGGAATGAACCAGACACTAATCACGGCCATGGTCGCGACGCCGAAGCTTATGTAGGCCATTTTCGATACGGAGAGGTAGGGCACTATTACGAACATGAATAGTATACCGGCGTTTATCATCGTGCCGCAAACCATACCTATAGCTCCGCGTAACTTTGCGGTTGCGATTTCACCGAGGTACATCTGCGGCACGCAGAATATCAGGCCTACGGTGAGGCCAGCCATAAATCTCGCCACGAGAAGAACCTGGCGAGAAATAGTCACAGTTTGAATTGGAAATCTCTACAGTATTGTAAAAAGTGAAAAGAAGAACCTGCACGAAACTCACGATGAAATTTTGACTGACTGCAATTAGCCCCCAACTGATCATCACCGGGATACCGGTGACCACAAGACTGTTCTTTCTGCCAAGCTTATCAGCCATTACAGTGGTGAATGTAGGTGCCACAGCGTGACCTAGAGCGACCATGGTCGTCAAGGTAGATGCTTCCGAAGAGGTCAGAGGAACGGCCGACTCCGGTCCCATGAGTATACTCAAAGTCGGTGAGTTCCATCCGGCTATGCAGCCAACGCAGAATATCAGGAGGGAACCTAGTGACACGGTTATGATCAACTATCCGGTCATCTCGATGTTAGTTCAAGCTTGGATGCTTCAGTCATTATTTGTCTTACTTACAGCTCATGGTGGCGATGTACTCCCATAGACTCGACCCTTGCGGACTCTCGTATTTTCCTTTCTCCGTATCCTTGCTCATTTTTTTACTGTCGTGTATCGAGTGTATTAGATATAAGTGTCGCGTGTCCGTCCGAACAACTATTTCGATCTTACGGAAGGAGGCTTGTTTTATACGTGGATCGGTATAGTCGGCGAGGTACCCGCGATAACATCGACGTGTGTAATTAGGCATTGTAGAATAATTTATAACGACGGTGCACATAAATATACCCACGATCCCACGTACATAGTAGCCCGTGTCGTAAACTTGCGCAAGTTTACCCCCACTTCAGTCTTCATGTCTCATTTACGGGACGAGAGAACCCTGACTCGATTATTGAGAGTGTTTCTTAACTATTTACACTAAGATTAACAAAATTTCATCCAATTTTGATGTTAATTTAGTCAATCGTAAATTCATCTTATAATTATAGAAGGAGAGGTCTCACAGAGGGGGTATGAAATCCTTAACACACGTCACAACTGGTGTTTGACTAAATTTTTATTCAGGTACGCTGGTGCGAATCGTTTAATACATAATATCTTTGTTTAAACATTTATTTTGTGTATAAATAGAATAATTAATCTCAATGATAACGCGGGAGAGCTAGAAAATACCGCTCACCATTTATATACCATTGTCAGTCTTCATCTTTCCGTCTGTGTATGAATACAATAAAAAATACTCCTGTTCTCCGCCGTTTATGATGATATGAGCTCGCATCGTGGAGTTTAAGCAAACGCAGTAAAGCACAGTTCGAGATCCACGTGTCTCATAAAAAGTACCATCTCAATCTTCGATGTCTATTTGATGAGACTTTGGCTTTCGTCCATCAATCAGGCTTTGAAATCCTTCTGAATCTCGAACAGAGTCTTTCCCTTCGTCTCAGGAAGCAGCTTGAGTACGATTCCCGTGACGCAGCTGGTAATAATCGTAAAGCAGAAAAAAGGTACCGAATGACCGAAACCCCAGGTCTCCGCTAACATGAGATACAGCTTCATGGAAATGGTTCCAACTATTCCACTGCTTACACCGATGACACAGTTTGCCACCGCCTTCACGTCAGTGTTAAATATTTCCGATTGAACTACCATCTGAATGGGCATCAGACCGATGCTCACCGCAAGTACATTGGTAATAATGGCGACGAGACCAATTATTCCGTATGGGGTCATGTCTATTTTAGTGTATTCCATCAGGTAAAAGTAGACGGTGACAATCAGGAGGCAAATGCTACTGCAAACACCCGAAACGCCCAAGAGAGGCCTGCGTCCGGTTCTGTCGATAATAAAAGTGGTAAGGGTGTTGACGACGAGTTGGAGGATGGAAATCGTCAGCATGCATGCGTTAGCCGAGACTCCAGTCTTCATCTTATCGAATATTATGTCACCATATACCATTATGGTGATACCACCGCCGGCCTGCTGCACTGTAACGAGCAATATGCAAATAGCTAGAGCTTTTCGGTTCCCAGAATCCGTAAATAGCTTTTTAAAAGAGCTGGGTGCTTCTTGAGCCTCTTGCTCTTCCCCCTCTTTGCGGTCCTCCGCGTCTTTGTCGCATTGGCGCACTGTCATTTTGATTAGCTCCAGTTCCTCCGAGACGTCCGTCTTACCACGGAGCTTCTCCAGTGCGCCCTCGGCCTCGTCCATCTTGCCAATCATAGCGAGGAAGTACGGAGACTCAGGAATGAACCATACACCGATCACGGCTATGGTTGTGATGACTAGGCAAACGCGTGCCATCATTTGCACGGAGAGGTAGGGTACGATCAGGAACATGAATAGTATACCGGTGTTGAACGTTGTGAGGCAGATGGTTCCTATAGCTCCACGCAATTTAGCGGTTGCAACTTCGCCCAGGTACATTGACGGGAGGCAGAATATCAGACCCAAGGAAAGGCCGGAAATGCATCTTGCAATGATAAGAACCTGGTGGAAGGGAATATACCAGGATAAAGGTATTGCTCGAACAGAAACTGAATGGAACTCACCATGACGTGTGTACTAACTGCCATCAGCACCCAATTAATAATCATCGGAATACCGGCTGCCAAAATACTATTTTTTCTACCAAGCTTGTCAGCCATCACCATGATCAGTGTGGGTGCCACAGCATGGCCTGCAGCGGCTGCACTTGTCAAAGTAGAAGCTTCCGAAGAAGTCAGATTAACCGGTGTATCTGGCCCCATGAGGATGGCTAACGTTGGTGAATTCCAGCCGGCCACAAAACCGAGGCAAAACATCATGAAGAAACCTATGGAAACACGGATTATCACCCTGACATTTGAATCGGTAATTATTATTCGCCCTTCTCGTTCTTGATCGCAGTTCAAAGTCAGAAGAAAATTACAATTCTATTATTTGAATCGGTTTCTCGGGTACTGCAGAGTATACTTACAGCTTACTGCAGCAACATACTCCCATAAAGCCGACCCTTCAGGACTTCTGTACCTTCCTTTTTCGGAATTCTCGCTTATCGTAGATGGTAGCATTTCGTCTTTAGAGATGTAGATATTACGTGCTACTGTAGGCAATTATTCAAGTCACGGTGATGGTAGCCCATTTTATACTCACGATTAGATTGAGGTGTGTGATTAGGCATTATGAAAAAAATCTGTTGTTTGGTAATATTCTTTGTTTTCATTTCGTAAATTTTTGTTTACTCGTCGAAATCCACGTGTCGAAATCACGGTTCTTGTCGGTTTTTTCACCGGTGATTAAAAATGAAAGAAAAAAAAAAAAAAAATATTATTCATCACCGAAGAATTTGATACAGAGTTCAACGCGAATGATCCTTGCCATTCTGTTCGGTTCTCCACTCCGTTGCCTAAACCGTCATAGAACCTCACTTCATCTGTCCAAACAATAATGCAGCACACATATCTCACGGCTGGAACCCTGTCATATGTCTATCCTCCACGATATCCACTCGGGGCTGTTACTGCACCATTAATATCTCATCGAGCGAATAGTTCATCCGCACATCTCGGTGAACTTATGTCAGTACGTAATACGCAATATCTATGTTCGATGCAGCAGTCTCATGATAAGGGATGAAGTAAAATACATGAAAACACCCCCTCGTATACCTTGTAATGTAATACAGGGTTTTTATTTCTCTATACGAGTGAAATTTGAGAAAAGAGATGGTAATAATTCACAGTTTCAACGACAACGGGGCCACAGAGCTTAAAAATCAGATCTAATTTGTATCTTGAAATAAAGTCTTCGCCAGGTCACGCCACACGTTCAAGGCTGTCTCCGAATTTTTCTCTCTACATGTGATGCGATCCCGTTATCTCGATGTTTACACATCGTAAACTGTATACCTTTAGGCAAAAAGACCTCTTTTGAGTTGGCTCGAAATAAATAATATGAAAAGAAAGTCGAACAATCTGATTAATATATGACTTCGACAAGGTGTTTCAATGGACTCGCCTTACCATACCAGACCGGACTATTTTTTGAAAACTTGTTGATGTCATATACGATTTTGGTAATCCCAGGAATCCCTTGTCTCGTGTAAACAATTACGTATGGCCATTTTGGTTAAACGATATGTTTACCTATAACTGACTGAAAATATACCTTATACTCTGAATCGAGAGATATGAGATGTTACTCTTTTCCAGGTATAGGTACCGGAGTGAGAAATTTTCATTTCAAGATGGATTGAGGAAAAGCAGTAAATCGCGAGGATCTGCAGTGATGAGGAATAAATTGCTACGTATTTTGTAGTATGGAAAGTATATATTTGAAAAAAAAAATAAAATAAATACTCTTCAGTCAATAATGTAAAACCTAATTTATACAGGGGATATAAATACGAGCTAATCGGCAGAGTGCGACTTGTTGAATTTACTGTTTTGCAAGTAATTGTTACGTTAGCACTATATCACCGTGTGTTTGTATTAAAAATTTCTGCGGGTTTACGAAAAGCTAATAAAAAATATTTCTAGCGATAACGAGGGAGCTTATGGTTATTCGCTGTTTCTGTCGCTTCTATTTTACTATATTTTTTCTGCTCCTTTTGGAAACCCAAGGCCGTCGTTAATTTCCCGAATAATCGACGACATGACGAATAAAGCACATATGCGGCTGAAGTCAACCCTTTCTTTGCGAAAAATCTACCCCCTTATCACGCGTTGAGGTCCTTTTGTATCTGGAGGAAAGTCTTTCCCTTGGTCTCGGGAAGCAGCCACATAAGGCCAGCCGTGGTTGTCCAGGTTATCACGGCGAATGATAGGAACGGTACGGATTGACCAAATCCCCAAGTGGTAGCCATGAGGAGATAAGATTTGAGTGCAACGGTGCTTAACAGTCCGCCAACGATGCTGAAGATGCAGCTAGCCAAGGCCTTTATATCGGTATCGAATATCTCCGACAGAACAACGTTTTGCAGCGGCATTAGACCGAAATTAGCGGCTACAACTAGCACGAAGACAGAGTAGAATGGTATCATAGCGTGCGGCCTAACGTCCATGCCCACATACTCCATGAGGTAAAAATAAGTGCCGATGATTAGGAGGCAAATGCCGCTGATCAGACCCGAGACGCAGATCAAAGGTTTTCGGCCAAGTCTGTCGACGAGAAACGATGTGACTACAGTGGTGACCAGTTGCAGTACGGCGACGATCATTGTGCATATGTGAGTCTCTACGCCGACCCCCATAGCGGTGAAAACCACGTGCCCGTATATCATCACGGTTATGAATCCACCAAACTGATGGGAGAGCGTGAAGAGTATCATGATGCAAAGGGCCTTCCGGTTCCCGGGGACAGTGCAGAGTTGATTGAATGCATTGAACTTCTTCGGAGGCTCTTCGTCTTTCGTTTGATTCGGGGTTTTCGTAAGACTAGACTTCCCTTTCTGAACCAGAGTGGCTCGAATCAGCTCCATTTCGTCCGAGACGTCTGTCTTACCCCGGAGCTTCTCTAGAGCTGCTTCAGCCTCGTCGTTCTTACCGATCATGACCAAAAAGTACGGAGACTCGGGCATGAACCAGAAACTTATGAGAAATGAAAGTGAAATCGCCATGCATATGTACGCCGACGAGCTGACACTGACGTAGGGAATTAAAACCATCATGAACAGGACTCCTGCGTTGAACATTATACCCGAAAGCATCCCGATACCACCCCGCAAATTTGGTGATGAAATTTCGCCGAGGTATATGAAACAGATGCACGCTGCAAGGCCGATGGCCAATCCGGCGATGAATCTAGCCACGAACAAGACCTGTGGTAATAAGAAAGAGCGAAAGGTTCGCGATATTTTCATTTCGAACCAAACTAAACAGGTGAAAACTTACCATGACGTGTTTTGCGACAGCGATCAATGCCCAGCTGACGATTAATGGTGCACCGATTATCAGGAGGCTTGTTTTACGCCCGAACCTGTCCATCATCAAAATTGTCAACGGCGGAGCCAATGCGTGTCCAAAAGAAACTAGGGCCGCCATGGTAGAGGCGTCCGACGGCGTTAGGATGATGGGGGAATCGGGTGCCATTAGTTTACCCAAAATCGGTGAGTTCCATCCTACCACGTTACCGATGCACAACACCAAAAGCCCGCCTGCAGCAAGAATGGAAAAGCGAGACACGTTTACGGAATGGGAAATTAAAATTAAAGCTATAAGACTTCGTGTCCTATCCTCTATTCTCTATCCTCTCTCTTCTCGTACTTACAGCAAAAGGTGGAGAGATATTCCCAGGTGGAGGAGCCTTCCGGAGTTCTGTACTGTCCCTTTTCAGAGTCTTTCACCATGTCTGTCTGCAGTAGTCGTCTTTATTTAATTGCAACGAACCTGACGTTCGCGAAACGTGACGTTTCCTAATGATTTACGGAAGTGTGCAAGAAGTCGAGCTATTTTATATCTTATATAATGTCAAGATAGCAACGATAAGATCAAGACTTGCAACGAAAGTGCACCGTACCGTATAATTTATGATTCAATGTTTTCTATTTACCTTGGCAAACATCGCTCTTGATTGTTCTTCAATTTCTCACCGTTCAGTTCCTGTGTTTGCCGACATGACGTAGTAAATCTTTTGCCGAGAGAACATCGCGCAGCAATCAGTCAGACTACGTCAAAAGATAATTATGATTATTCCAATTTTCCAAAGTCATCGTTGTTTGAACTGCGACATTTCTATTATTGCAACTAAAGCGCACCTTTCGCAATGATTATTGGGACCCAGGTGGACAATGGGCAGTGGAAATTTTGGGACAACGATAGAGTAGTTTCTCATTTCCGTGTCAATTCGGCAAACGATGTTTGCCCCCCAGCTATGGTATGGTGTGAGGCCCACCATGAGACTCAGGACGGTCGGGTTATTAAAGATGCCGAGCAAGATGCCTGCGTCGAATTCACGCCGGTATCGGGGAATCTCCCTTCATAAGTTTTTTCGAGGTTTGAAGAGCTCCATTCTGATGGGAGAGAGATGGATAAAATAAGAGGGAACGGTATAGTCGGAAGGAAAAAAAAAAAAAAAACTGGGAATAAACCGAGAGAGGAAAGAATAGTCGATAAAAATTCAAGTCACGAGTTGTGTATAGGGTGAGCTGCCTAGCTAAGTGTTGGTAGTCACCATCCCTTCGAAATTAAGGCATAAAATTGCGGTGCTACATTTCGCTTGGCTTCCTTTTTCACACGCACACACGTACGAGGGTATATTTGACAATTTTGTCCACCTCTTCTCTCTTAACGCTTGGTTCAATTAGTCACGTTGTATAAGCGAACTTTGAAACTTTCTCGATTTTCGCAAACTATGAAAAGAAGAAGAGGAAGAAGAAGAAGAAGAAAAAAAAAAAAAAAAATACAGAGAACGTATTCTTCGAGGTATTTTATATCGAGGAAGATGAGATTCAACGATTGCAGAGTAACAGGCAAGCTTAGCCTCGCGGTATAAGGTCCTTCGGATCGATGGTCTCTGGGCATCGAGGCTATCCGCTCCGGAATTGATATTCGAGGCTCGTATCTCGTCTGCAAACTTCGTTGGAATTTGAACTACCGCATAACAATGTGTCTGGCGGAAACACGTCGTCTAGAACGGTCAAGGGTCGGTGGTCACTTCGCTCGAGCGGGTAATAATGGGTAACAAACGGTTCGGAGCATCGCGATCGCAGCGATCCGTTTCCCGCATATATGCACCTATTAACCAATTGCCAAAGAATGCATAAAAGGAAAAAAAAAAAAAAAGAAATAAAAAAAAAATGATAGAATCTCGTCAACACATTATCTCCAATCCACGACAATTAATCCCCTCTACTCTATTGAAAATCCCGACTGTTTCCCGCGGCCATGTTTCCAGTATAGTATACAGCACTGTGCCTCTCAACGACCTACTAGGTGCGTTTAATCAGAGGTCGACCCTCTGCCCCATAGATATTGCCGATACCTTTGATCTGCGTCAAAGGGGGTAAGCCAGTCGCCAATGGCAACAGGATTCTAAACCAGCTCAAGAGCGGACGCGGGCGGTTCGGTGTTCGAGTATCCAGAGAGAGGAGTAGGTAATCGCGATCGTGGATGAGGGCGAAGAAAAAGAAGGAGGATGAGAATGAGAATGAGAATGAGAATGAGAATGAGAAGAAGAAGAAGAAGAAAAAAAAAAAAAAATTGCCTTTCTTTATAAACGGCCGACCATTTGCGAGATCGTTTCTTATTTTTCGAGACCGCGTTTCAAACTCGGGTAAAAGCCCCGTTCTCAAGCTTTTACCACGCGCATTATTTGAATCGTTACCGATCGATTTATATAGCAGGCGAAACCGGGCTGCAACCCCGCGGTGCGAGGGTGTGTTCTTCTGGGCTTACACGTCAGTTGAACAAACATAGATACTGCGGAGCTGCTCGTATAGCACCAGAATGTCCCGAGGCGAAGTAGGGCAGGTAGAAAGCCAGAGCCAGAGCCGGAGCCAGAGCCGGAGGCAAAGCCCTGGCCAAAGCCAACTTGTCCTTGTGTTTCTGGCTCACAGCTTGCGCCAGTTAATCAGACAATTGTATCATTGGATCTAACGATCTCTGGTTTGCGAATACGCCAAGGGTTTTAGCAATTAACGAGTTAATTCGCGCAGACTGGGAGAATACAATGGTATAGAATTCATTCGCAGCTAGTGATGCAGGGTGACACTTGATACACGTTTTTCATCCCCCTGGGCCCGGGGGCTTTCGCCGTGGAATATGGCCAGTGCATGATGTGGGGTGTGGGAAGAAATTGAACGGTTTAAAAGCTGCGTGTATTATTTATGCCGTACGTCACCATAACTCGAATTTTCGAAATCCGCGGTCGGATATATGCTGAGCTTAAATATTGAACGTTATATGTGACCATGCCTCTCGCCTCTCGTTCGCCAACTCGAGTCTCTCCCTCTTTTTCTCTCTCGTTCTATACTATATCGGACGCTTTTCAGAGCTGGTATAGGGGTAAATCAAATATAGCGTTGCGAATTTCAAATGGAAACTAATTGCTTTCGTGCTTTACTTACAGCCGCAGTGACGCTTTAATGCGCTTTAACGCGCTTTAACAACCTCTATACAGCCCCGTAGGGGGTGCAAAACGTGCATACATACATACGTAGGTAAATAGACGCACCCGACTAGGGCTTTACTTACCAAAGTAGGTAGCTTAAGTCTCGTAAACGCCTGCCTCGCGGAGGCCGTTAGGGTCTGGGAACCCCATTTTTATCACCTTCACAAACAACTATATTCCGTACTATTTTCCTACACTTTTTACCTCTCCGTATGTCTCTCATCGGCACTTTTCGATTCCTATACAACCTATCTACCTGTATTAACTTTCCGGGTCTGAGGGCTCCGGCGGGGCTCATTTACCTTCTTCAATGGTCTCGCCCGGGTGCGGCCGCGAGTACAGGGCGAAATAGGATCGAATCATTTCAATTCCAATTTCAAATTCAATTTCAAAGCCCCGATCTGTATATCTGGACGTTTCGTAAAGTATATGTGTGTACACATGGCACTAAACCTTCCGTACAGAGAGTCGGATACAAATCGTTTATCTATACGTAGATTTATTTAAAAAAAAAAAAAACGGGAAAATTCACATACCTACATGTATATGATATACGTAGATGCTGTCATCATTATACTATACCTGCGGGAGAAATCTCGCCTCTGAAACTCCTGCGGGGTAGGTTACGCAGGGTTTCGGGATCTCAGGTCCACCCTCGAGTAACTGTCAATAATGTGTCGTGAAAGATTAACGATCGGCACCCAAGCCATCGCTTTCTCCAAATTTCTTTAGCCCGCGTGTTCCCGCATGGCAATCGGAGAAATAAATATGCCTCACGGGTCACCAGTCTTCTTTTTCCCGGTTTTTTATACCGCGGGGAAAGGGTAACCGCTCCGTTACGTGGCATGGCATCCCCTCATAACTCTAGCTCGAGGAAAAGTTCGGGGAGAGACGAGAGAACGATTTGACAAAAATCAGTAGAAATATTAATAAAATGAGGAACACGGCTTCTGTCTTTTTCCATTAATGCACGCACGCACACACGTGTTGATTCGACATACCTATATATAATTTATTGAGAGAGGCTCGAGGTGCGAGAGTAACTCGTATAAGTAACCTCTGTATCGATCGTAAGGTTCAATGGAGATAAGAGATTCTTTAAGCCAACGAAAAAGTAAAAAAAAAAAAAAAAAAGTAAAAGTAAAATAAGCATCCCTTCGACCTGATTAAAAACTTGATCCAGGTCGGATGATGGAGGCTCTCGAAGTGCTTCCGACTTTCGACAGCGTAAAATCCCCGAGGATTTGGTCGTCTTATTAATCCGGTGCCTCGGTAAAAAGGCATCTCAAGAAGTTGGATGTGAATTGTAAATATGGCTACAGCGAGTCTTTTTTTTTTCTTCCTTCCACCATCTTCTTCTCATTTCTCTTCGATCCGCGAACTGCTGTATGAACGGGTCGTAACTTTATTGTCAGATGAAAACACGTCGAGTGGGTATACCTACCGTAGTATGTACAAGGGTGCGTATAGCTATACGCAAGGGTTCATTAAATTCTTATGAAAGATCGTCAATTTGGGACTCGGCTGTTGTTAAACGGACAATACGTAGTCGTCAAACCCCCGATTTTGGTCGCAGGATCATTCCAGGGGTTCGCAAGGACCGGTCGTTAAATATCTAGTTACAACTGCCTGAGAGCCTGAGGAGATAGCTGGAATTGTCTAATTCTCTCGGGGGCTAAAGCCGCGTAAACAGACCTACGTACGTCGTTTCTCATGGTTAAAATATATAATCGGTACACGGATTCGGCGGATTTGCTTTTCCTCGCACGAAATATCCAGCAAATAGGTACTACACCAGCTGAGTCCAGGATTTTCATAATTTAGATTCCTCATTCGGTGAACGGCGAAAGAAGGTCAGTCCGACGCTATTTCCGCCTTAGTATATGAGGGAAAGAATTTTTCCAGCTCTTTCCTTTGACGGTAGGTACTATATATATATATATATATACCTATACCCGCTACACTGGGTCAAAGAGAAATAGAAATGAAGACGGAGACGAGGGAGGAAGCTGGTATAGGGTCGAAATGTAACGCTGGACTTCTTTAATTTGATGGATTCATGTCTTCGGCGAGGTCTGCTGCCAGAGTCCCCCAAATTATCCAGAAAGGTTCCTCTTCCCTCTTCCCTCTGCCCGGTAATTTCGAGGAGAGAGAAACTCGTAATATCGTAATCGGTGTATCGTATTAGTATATTATGAGAATAAACGAGGACGTTTATGAAATTTGTTCAAAGAAAGAAAAAAAAAAAAAAAAAA
Source organism: Tenthredo mesomela (assembly GCA_943736025.1). Taxonomy (NCBI): domain Eukaryota; kingdom Metazoa; phylum Arthropoda; class Insecta; order Hymenoptera; family Tenthredinidae; genus Tenthredo; species Tenthredo mesomela. Next base: position 390,548 of record OX031017.1, read on the forward strand.
AAAAATGGGACGAAGTTGAACGTCGAAATTCTCAACTCGACCCGAACAAAACCAGCCGCACAGAATGAATACGAGATGCGGAGGGAGGGCCCTTAGTTTAAATAGGACTAATTCAGAAATTGTAGAGCATTGTACGACGGGAGGCTTTTCAGGTAATAATAAAGGAATTAAGACGTCTAGCTAGGTGAGGCTTGGGCGAAGGTTAGACGCCCAGATTTTCCACGAAATCTAAAATCCTCGTGCGTAGCTATAAGCGGTGTGGAAGGTTCAGAGTGCTGCTTAAGTATTTACCAAGAACGTGCCATGAGGGGGATCAGCCTCGCGGCATAAGCTACCTTGATTAAAATCCCCTCAATTTTTAATCTCTTATCGAAATTTATTCAAGTTTCATATCCCGACGGTGAACGTTCGTCTCTGAGCTGGGCCGCTGTATAGGCATATCGTATATATACATAGAGCGTAGTTTCCGATATACCCTAGGTACTGTTTCAATTAAAAATTGCTGCCAGGAGGATTTCACAGAGTCCACAAAAGGCTCGACGTACGCTGGCTTCGCATCGGATATGTAAAATTCAAAAAATGAAAGAACAAAAGTGAGCAGAACCGCAGTATAGAGTGATGTGCGGAATAAGGATCCTGATGGGGTCTCGCACTCCACTTCTATATATAACGATCATCGAATCCTTTGATTTCCTTTACCCGTAGCCTGCACTCGGTGACTATATAGCTCATCCTCGATTCCCAAGGCGAGAGAATAAAGGACGATAATATTTTACTATCCCCAGACCCCGCGGGTTCGGTAAAGCGAAGTAAAAATTGAGACTGTATAAAACAGTAAAGGTGAAACGGGGGCTCGATAAAATTAAGGTAGGCATGTCGTCGTGCACGGTCTCTGCGCTTGAGCCGGTAATAAAATTAGGGGTAAGGAAGTGAATTTACGCCAAAGTTTACTCAACCCCTGCGACTGGTGCTGCTGCTGCTGCTGCTACTGCAGGTTGGCGTTTAAGGTGCGATAAAGTCGGCGTAAATTACGTGACGCGCTCCGCTGGGGTAATTATTTAATCGAGTTATCTCGAGCGAGATGATTCGCCCCCGTCTGATATAAACGTCGATATATGCATGCGATGCTTATATATTATTCTTATTATATGGTATTGCGAATATCTTGCCCCGCCATTTTCTTCCATCCCTTTTTCTTATATCTGCGGTTCGGATTCCGAATTTCTCTCCTCTCGGGTAAACTCTTGGGTCTAACAAACAGCGGGATCGACAAAACATCCCATTGTCCATTCTGAGGCGCATGCAGCCTTGCTCGGCGCGGTGGCCGGCGGTGGGCAAACTTTGGGAAACTTGTGTTCGAAGAACATGGACCAGCAGTGACGAAAGTCCGGTATAGCCAGACCGCGCGAGACAATAATCCCGCATTCTAACCGAAGCCTGGGATGTTCTTCGGAGTTTCCTGCTGTCAGAAGGCTGTATATATACCCGCCCCCGGACTTCCTGTTTCACAATTTACTTCCGTTTAACCGACGGCTAGGTGTATACAGGGTGCTCTTTTTTAATCGCCCCGCGGGATAATATCTCCACGAACCGGAGAGACGTACGCGACGAAAAGTTTGATACGATGTTTTAAGGGATGCGAGGGGAAATATTAGTTCATTCGTCATTCGTCATTCGTCATTCGTCATTCGAGGGTCGATGTATTTTCGTTACAAGGTTCGAAAATTTTCAACATATAGAAATTAGATGGAGAAATTTATGGAGAAAATAAGACGATGCGAACTTTTCAGCTTTTCAAATCGATCGCCAGAATTTTATCGTTCTTCGATCATATACGTGTGGGGATATATGTCTAAAGTTGAGCCCCCTCGTCTGCAAGCATAGGTAAAGTATTTCGTCGAATAGTTTCGGTCGTATTATTTATTCGAGTCAAAATATGGGGACAATACCTAGAGCGATTGTATCTGCACGTTGAACGGCCCGAGGTGTCGTCTCTCCCTATACCCCTATACCCTACACCTCAATACCCTCTCTAACATAGGATAGAGGGTTCGGCGAGAAACTTTGGAGAATTTATCTCGAGCGGTGAATCGGTATCTCGTTGTTTAGACGCCCCGAGCAATACCCGTGGCTAGGAAAGGGGCCAAAGTGCCAATCGAGAAGAATCCAAGCGCGAATTGTTTCGAGGAGTATAGTAGTTGTTGCCCCAGAGAATTCGAGTCCGTTCAACGCAGAATGGGACAAAGCGCAGGAGGCGAAAGCCCCGGTTCTTATAGCATCGTAATTAATAATTGCTTCGCCTCGCGTTTTCCGGCACCGGAGGTAAATTCGGTAATAAAGAAAGTGAAATAAATGCGGTTAAATTAAAACCAGAGTAATAAGAACGAAGGAACATTAACCGATTATTATATCGAGTGGCTCGGTTCATTTTTACCTAACGAATATTTAATTCGCTATATTACACACCGGCTCACGTGACCCTCGCGGTTATTCATACCGCGGCCATTAATTACGATGTAATTAATTAAATATTAGGGGAGTCCCTGATTAGCGGTGAATTAAGATTTAGAAACTTAAAAGCTCGCGCGACTATAGTATATATATACTCGCCACCGTGCGCGAAGAGAATTTGGCGGAAGGATAAAGTGTCAAAGAGCCAGACGTCGCTTAGCGTGGGCATAAATCAACCCCCGAAATAAAATATAGGTTCAGCACTTTTTTCTTAAACCCATCAATTATACCGCGCATATTATAGCTTATCTCCGGCACCATATATATAGGTTTTACCTATAATTTATTGCGGCAGTGATACTGTAGTCTATACATTGAATATCTATGCAATCGAGGGAAAAATTGAAAGCTGTCAATTATTATTTTTGTCCGGAAAATATCATTTATGGAAAGAAATAATTTACCGATATAAATGTCGGACGACCACGGCCCCGCAACGCGTCGATATTCTCAGCCACATTCAGCGGTCAGGGCCACGACCGTGGACTGCGGGATATAAGGGCGAGGAAGGTGTTTTTTTTTTTTTTTTGTTTTTTTTTCTACGGGAATACCGCCCGGGCCGTTTGTCAATTACGTTTTATTCGATCGGTGGATTTTACAACGGGACTGGGGGGTGTCTAACGAGGGATTTTATTGTCCTCCATCGTGCAATACGGGAACTGATGCCGGGGAAAGAGAGGGGCGTTATCGGGTGCTAAGCCGAAAATATTGGACAACTATTTTATGGGCCTGTATGTGGGGAGAAAGCGGATATTTCATCGCCTACCATCCCGAATTATTTACCACCCCGAGGCCGTGCGGGTACAAAGAAGGAGAAGAATCTCCCTCCGAGTTGTTTACACGTTTTGCGCAGTATTTCGCGGAGTTGGTGTGTCTCCAGATATATCGGTACTAATTGGCTTCTCTTCTCTTCCCTTTCCTATTTCTCAGCTTCCTTTCCAGTTGTATAAGTCGCATAGCTATATAAATCATCAATTTCTTGTAAGTATACTCGGGTATAGGTATACAAATCACTATACGCGAATATCATATAGGGGATGTATAACCAAGTGAAGATAATTTCGGCTATAAATATCGACTGTATATATATATATATATATATATAGTCTGGTACTAGGTACATACGTCAGGGATGGAATTTTCCGTCGAAATAACGCAGATGTCTGAATTCGCAGGAGTTTGGCGTCGGTAGGTCTGAGTTCCATTCGGAGAAATAGCCACGGGCCACTAACAATCCTCTCAGCAAAGGTGCTTAGCGGTGGCGCAAAGTGTCTGGCCTGAAAGGGTGCGCTCGCGAAATACCTACCCACCTTTACAGGAATTCGAAAACCCGAGTTCCCATGACTCGGAGAATCGCTAAAAATTGATTCTCGCACATCAGAGCTTTTACTCACGTCGAACATGCAGGGGTATACGTAAAATCTCTTAACTTTTTTCCACTTATTATACCGAGACAGCCTGACGAATTTTTGCAAATCGGTTTCGGTTTAATTGGGTAAAGTTCGCAAACCGCGCGAACTTCTTAACGTTTCGACGGGTTGTCGTCCAGCCCCCTTAATTACCGGGCGATATCAAGGGACGACATCCAGGGTCCTGGGTCGCTTGCGAAGGTCAGTGTTTGTCGAAGGATGGCAAGAAGTCCGGAGCTCCGGTTCCTTCGAACTACGTGGGGGGTACGGGGTGGGGGTGGGGGGTAAATGTGAATTGGATCGAGGTTATGGGTATAGACCCTATCTCCCCGTCCCTCGAGAAATCAGCCCAGTAGATGCCATTGTCGTCGTCGTCAACGTGTCTTGTGTATCGACTTTCGGCAAATTCCTCGAACAGCTAAGGTTTGATACAAACTCAAAGCCCCGCGAGCTATGGAACAAGTACACATACCAGCACTTGAACTATAGTACTGGTATCAGTCTATATATACGCCCTCAAGTTCAACTCTCCAAGAATTTATAGCCGAACACTGTTTGCTGACCTCTGAGCCCTAAAACCCCCTTTGTGAGTCCTTTGCTTAGGCGCGTAACTCGGCTCGGACTAACGATATAAATTATTCCTGAATTGGTTGAGATAAGTATTTCGCCTCGTCGAGAAAGTTTAAGTACGTCCGAGTTATAGGAGGCTGGCTTGTTAAAGACGTTCGCCTTTGCACAGGGTTAATATAATTATTATCGGTCGAGATTCCGCCGGTTTCTATACGTAAACATTTTCTCAAGATTTTCACCCCTCTTGCTCCTTCTTCTTCTACTTTTCCTTATCCTCGCGCCACAAGTTTATACCTCCAAGAAACACCATCCGAAGTTTAACTTTGAACTAAATCCGAGCGATGCATTCACTATATAGCTTACGGATAGAGTTGCACTGCCTTGCCAAGGCACTAATTGGTATCTCGAAGTTGGAGTTGAGGTAGAATTCCCATTCAGAAAATCGCTTATCGCCTACAGAGAGATAGATAGAGAAAGGGATGGCTAATCGTTGAACCCGATCCGTGTATAATGAGTCGCGAGATTAGATGTGCAATGATTTTCTGACCATCCTCCGATTCGACGATTGAAATAGGAAGAAAAAGCAGAAAAAGAAGGTGGCAACAGGTGTGGCGGTGCAGCATTTGACCCGCTGATACGTCGAGGGTTCTTTTGAAAATGCTGAAGGGTTGTAGTATGCTTTTTGGAAATTTCAAAGCCTGTATTGAGTCCAGGATCCGGCAAAGTTCCGTGCATAATAATTATGTGTACGGCAAGGTTAAATATTTGAACGAGATGAAATTCTCTCATCGTCAGTAAGGTTTTTAGCCAGCGTGTACTGGACGGGGGTTACCGTCCTCATTATATGCCGAGTACTCGCTGTCATTTACGCCGAGTAACCAAGATTTCTGTAGCACCTCTTCACCCCGGTCGTACCTACCTACCTACCTACCTTCAACTCCTTGAGCCCCAACTCTTCTCGTAGAGCAATGCACACCAGACTTACGAGGACCTTTAATAACTCCGATACCCACCTGCAGGTAAAGAGGACCCTGCTTGCAGCAAGGGTTTCAAACATTGGAGTATGTATTCGAGAATGGTGGTCCAAGGTTTTTAGTAATATCATTCCATGGCGTGAGGGTGAATTAAGGAATGAACGAATGAATGAACGAAGGGGTGAATAAAAATGAGTTAAGAACGAAGTAAAGTTTCATTCCGCAGCGATGCACAGGGGGTAGAAAGGGAGAAGGGAGAAGGGAGAAGGGAGAAGGGTATAGTCGCGCGGTGTAGCTAGGTATAAACAGTTTGACTTTCAAATGACTGGCGTAGTTGCGAATATAAAGCAGAGTTGTTTTTCTCCCTTTCTAACTCTTCGATTCGGGAAGTGAATGGCAAGGCCTCAGGTTCGGCTCGAACCTCGATGAATATTTCATGCGCCTTGGAATCGGCAAAGGCCCGGGAGGCAGGTAAAGGGACTGAAGGGGTGAGAGAAGGCATTGTCCAGACGTGAGATTACGTGCCATATACCGAAGTCCCAGCTTTCCCTGCAGGGTAAAGTTAACCCTTTCTCCTTCCTCGTTTCCCCTTTCCATCCAGGCATGATCCCACGAGCCCTAACCCTTTCGCCCTTGATCCTGAGGACCACCCACTCGCGGTTCGATCTACGTGGTCAGTCATAAAGTCGTCCACGTGACTCCCCTTTTTTTGATTACCCTTTTTTTCCATCGCTAAATATAGAGCCCCGCTCTCCGATGGGACATTTTTTGGAGGATTATACTCGTGGGATGAAAAAGAGCAGAAGAAAAAAAAAAAAAACGAAAATTAAATCTACTCACACAAAGAATCTCGATTTCGTTTAACATATAAGTATAACGTGGATACTTATTCACCTTAACGCGACGGTGTGTATAGTAATTACGCGGTAAGATTATCTCGTGCACCTCGACAAGAAAAATGAAAAATGAAAAATGTAAAATGAAAAAATAAAGTAAAAAGTCGTCAAAGAATAATATTTCCTCTGGAATATCTGAGCACGCGATGGTCTTGAACGTAGATTCAACAATGCTCATCTCTGTATAAGATTTCCAATCAACCACCGGAAATAGCGTCTGCGTCGGAGATGAGGTTCCCGTTCATCCTCCCCGCCGCCAAATCATTTCGCTGTTAAATTATTACCGAAGCTTTCGAGCGTCATATCCATCGGCGGGAGGTCGTACCAAAGTTAAACATCATCATCATCATCATCATCATCATCATCGTTTCCTTAAAACATTTATTTATCATGGTGAACGTAGTATTTGTTACACAGTGATATGAATTCTTTTCCCTTTCTCCATTCTTCTCGTTCTCTTCTTCTTCTTCTTCTTCTTCTTCTTCTTCTTCTTCTTCTTCTTCTAGTTCTAGTTCTTGTTCTTGTTCTTGTTGTTCTTATATTTCGTCTTCATCTTCTGGTTTGTATCAACGCGCAATCAGAGGAAGAGGGTAGTGGATAACGGGAAAGGACAGCTCCGCAGGTCCGGAGACAATATAAGTGGTTGATGCGGAATCTATTACGCCTCCCAGGAGACGTCGGGGTCGTCCATCATGCAGACGGAGTAACCGCGAGCCGACGCGACGCGAACCTCGGGTAGCGGTACCCGTTGGGAATACTAAAACAACGCGGTGTGCCGTGCCAGGGTGTTCGAGGATGAGCCGGGCCGGAGAATGAGGTTTCAGATTACTACCCGTAGCCTGTTTTATTGCGGTTTCCACAATTTTACCGCTTTGGTGCAATTGGCCTCTCTATAGCTGCAGAATAAGCAGCTCGCACGAGTAGAGTTATACGACTACCAATTCCGAACGAAAAACTAAAATTAGATGCTCATAGTTCGAATGATCGATTATTGATCCGAACCAGATTTTATACTATACGCATAAAAATCCATCGTTTCGAGTGCGATAGAAGGGGTTTTACTTTGGCAAAAGAACTTGAATTTCTCATTCTGTACGTAAAGTATACGTCCGTTGGGGTTGGTCGAGTTAAACGGTCGACTACATCAAGTATATATGCTAAACTTCGGGGTTAATATTTATTTCCAAAGGCGGGTCTCTGCACCGCGGTTAAATACTGAGGGGGAACACAGTTGCTGGTTTCTGCTGTGTTATGGTGATTCGGAGAACAGAGTCCTTATTCACCACCCCAAAGCCAGGGGCACTTATAGCTGTGCCGTGGACGGGGGCGTGGAGGGGGTCGAGTTTAGTTTAACACGACTTAATCTCGCGTGACACGTGAAGTACGTGTGCGGTAGTACGAAAACGGGTCTGCACACGCCATCGGTAATTTCGCAGCTGTAATATAGACAAAATAATTATACTTAGCTGTTAAAAACGAATTGAAACTCCCTCTGACGGATTTTATTACTCTCTGGGAAAACTCCGCAGCACGGTACCTCCGCTTCGTATATACCATACTAATACATACTACTATTCTAACGCGGTAAATAGTCGCGAGTAAAGAGAAACTGCAGCAGTGGCAGGTGCGCCGCGATTAAACTAACATTACCTGCAGACTCCCCCTCTTCGCGTCAGGTTACATAATTACATCATTAACCCACATTATGTGCACCTTTGCCTTGAGGAAAACTTGGAAAACTATAATGAATATCTCCGTTCGCGGGTCACGGGTGTTCATTCGTAAATATGAAATTCGATTGATTGACGAAACGCGAGTGTCAATTCAATTGTAATTCCATTGATTTGTTTCATCCCCTTTTTCGCGCTGTTCGTTTAGTTCGGAGTTTCCATTTTCTATGATGATCAAAGTTCGTTTTTTTATTTCACGAATTTGAAACGAAACCCTTTCGAGGTAGGTACGTATAGCGTGTCGGCGTCGATCGAGCACTCGCGCACTCGCGCACCACCTCTAACACGTGCAACTAATGGGTTATTATTTCTAGTGTTATACCGAGGGATAAATGAAGTTGTTCAGGATTCGTATCGCTAAATTATAACCTTCCTCGTATTATACGTTGCGTCGCGTCGAGTCACGTTTGTGTAGGTGCGGAGCATATATAGGTAATAATGATGCCAGGTTTTCTGAGTATACTACATGATACAAGCGCGTGCATATTCGCCGAATCTGAAAAATAATCGAAATGATAAAATAATTGATATTAATTATAGGATATGATCATAGCAAACATGCGGCATTTCTCTTGAAGCAGTGCATTGCGGAGCAGAGCAAAGTCGAGGAAGCGTTAAATCGCACAATCCCCGGGTCAGCTAGGCTGCATCAGCATTTGTGAAGTTTGTCGCGCCGTTGGGTTTTTAGTAAATTAAACGCCGGGGCGTAGCGCAATTCGTTATTTAATTGCATTGTGATTATAATTGGAGGTCGGAGGTCGGAGAACGCCGGGTAGGCACGCATATATGTACTATATGTACATGTATGTACATACGTGTGTTAAGCATTCTTTAATTGAGAGAGGACCAACGACAAGTCAGTCTCACGCTGTACGGGTTTTAATATCTGCTACTGAACGATATATATATATACGTTTTAAATTTGTAATATAATTAACGGGGTAGAAAACTCGCGTTTTTTTCTAACGAGGTGCCATGCCACGACCAATTCCACTCTCATCAGCTGCGTGTCGGAAATTAGCCGGATTATACAATATCGTCTTTGTATAATAAATAAATTTCTATATCGAAATAACTATGAAGATCGGCGGGGATAGAAATTGCGGGTGTTATTACCTCTACCCCTCGGTTTTAAAGAAAGAGCATTCTAATATACCGCAAGCTCAAGTTTCCGGAGCTGCACGGCTATGTGAACTTTGGCGTGGGCGATTAATATTTGCAGACAATGGGCACCCGCGCGATTCTGACTAACCAAACCTTACCCAACCTTACCCAACCTTGCCTTACCTTACCTTACCTTACCTTACCTTACCTTACCTTACGAATTCGCATACAACGAACCAATAATACGCGGGCGAGTGTGTGTCACGGCACGTCTGCCAGCTAACGTACGAGGGAAGTTTCCATTGTCCCGGAAGCCACGAGCGGGTAGTACGAGGCATGGAAAACCCTTCGAGGAAAGGTTATAGACAACTATTATATCTTAGATTCATCCCCCCATCCTTTATACTATATTAAAGATGTTGAAAATTCATGTTCGTTGTGAAGAATTTTTATTTTTCATTCCCGTTTTTCACGTTTTTTTAGACAATTTTAGCTCTGTGTGCATGTGTGTGTGTGTGTGTGTGTGTGTTCGAAGAAATTCGTATACTCGCTATACTATGCATAACGTCGTACCTCAACGTACCCTTATTATACGTCGAGCTGTTTATTAAACTTTACACCACCGTCGTCGTCGTCGTCGTCGTCGTCGTCGTCAAGTCAGTACCGAAAGAGTTTCTAGTCTAACCGCCTTGGGGTTTCGTGTATAAGGTGTAATTGCCAAGGGCTAGGCTGCTCCCCCACGCCTTTACTTTGATCTCTAAAGAAGCCAGGTTTCTCGTGGCTTAAAGGGCGCGTTCAACCGGTCAAGGAGCCCATCATCCCTCATCCCTTAAATCTCTAACAAGCCTGGGCTTGACCCAAACCTTATATACTTGTCCACCGAAACAAGGGGTCCACGTTCCTAATCCACCGCTAAACTTTAAGCGCGGACTCTAGCAATCGATTTCGCATTCAATATCACGTCGCTGACATATTCAGATTAATCACTAATTCTCATTCACAGATATATCAATACCCGTTATTATCATCATTATTTCATATCAAAAACGAACTCTTCCTTCCTCATAATATTCAAAGTCAGATTCAGAATTATGGTACATGTTTGTGAGATATGGGCCTGCCTTACGACCACGCGATAATTAATACCTTCTTTTGATTACAATTAGATAAACGTATCTCGTTGAGGAAACAAGCATATATATATATACCTTGTTTGTCGGGATCATTCTCACACAATTTTACAGTATTATTATCCCGATTCAGTGAAGAGACCTGTTGACGCGCGCCGCGAGTAATCGGTTTTATTTTTCAAGTGATAAAAACAGCCGGAGTCGGCCAGATGAGATCGCAGCGGTTCCCGGGGTTGGAATTAATCGAGAAAACTATATATTCCGATTGAGGATGAGGGTGAAGTGAAGTGCAGTTAGAAGGACGAGTGTTATACTGCAGCCGCGTTCTATAAATCATAGCTTGAAATCCAACGTTACTTATTGCGGTTGCATCAAAAGTGACGTTTGGTTGCAGTTTAGACCGATTCTGCACACAGCTGAGGTAAACAACAATACGCAATCAAGCAGAGGGTACGTAGTACCTGCTAGGCGGTTGACGGCTGACGTTGGCATTACCAGGACCATTGTAAAGCTTTTGGATTGCAACTAGCTGTGTTGGAGGTTGAACCGCGCGCAATATACATAAATAAATAAATAAATAATATTCGGCATCGGGTCTGGGGGATGTGAATTTTTTTTTCTTTTTTTTTTTTCTCTTCCTTCTTTCCTTATAGAATTTAGCGGGTATGAAAGTTGAATTTCTGGCGGCGAAAGGTTGCATATATATACTATAAGGGGGTCGTGTGCCAGGGTATGGATTTTTCAAATTTATAGCCACTACGGTGCAACAAATATTTGCAATCTTCTACCGGCCCGTTGCCCGCATGGAGACATTTGCATATCTATGAAACTCGCTGGGTGTAGTAGATATAGATTATATGTATATAGAAGGGTGCCCACGATAATTCAAAAAGATCTGTAATATTTTCGAATGCACTAAACTGCATAGCTAGCCAGCCAACTCGGTGCTGTTGCGACGAAATTTAAACGACAGATTTAACATACCGGAAATTTTTCCCATACGATACTAGTAGGTAGAGGTACCTAAATATCGTTGTAGAAAACTGTTCACATTTAAATTTACGATTTCGGAAAATATACTACCAGTTCCGCACATCCTCAATCCCTGATCTGTACATATATATACTATATATACCTATGTAGGTGAACGAAGTTTCGTATTATCGGTGGTTCACCTGCAGGTCAAGTACTGAAATAGGTATACAGTGTACCTTGGGTCAAGCGAGAAGCTCACTCTTATGTTACGAAAGTTTCTGCGAAACTCGTGGATTTCGAGAAAGAAACAAGCGCATATATATACTTACCTACCTGCTTCTCTGATGCACCGATTACACATCCCCGCGATTTTTCTAGCTTGGATTTTACACACGTAAGCGGATTATCTCGATATACCTATTGCACCTGGACCTGTACGTGTACCAAGCTCTTGTAAACGTAGAAAGTTTTAACGACAAGAACGAAAGAAGAAATTCTGGTGCTATACTCGAAACGAAATCCCCACCGGAGAAGATGAGCGTATTGCTGGGATGAGGTATAGAGTAGGGATACCGCTTCACTTTAGCACAGGGCTAATACAAATTAAAAGAACGCTGGATCCTTTTTCAGGGGCTAAAAGCTTCGTTCGGTGGCTCGTTTTTTCTCTCCCATAGCACAGCTTTACGATTTTTTATATCCTTTATCTCAGGCACAGTTTTTATTTGCATGCCTCGACTCGAGCCCCTCAGTCCCTCGTCCCTTGTTCCTCTCGATAAGGTATACAAGGACATGATTATAAATAAGTTGCCTTTGTATTACAGTCTCTGATTGAATTTTCCCCTAAAAAAGAAAAAAAAAAAAAAAAAATGAAAAGAACAAAAAGAACGAAGAAAATACGTCCCAGCGCGCTTCACGTTCTAATGAAATCAAACGTTTCAATTTTGGTGCTTTTTATAATGAAATATACACGGACGCGGGCAGATATTAGGCGCAATCCCTCGACGTGTATATGGGGTGAAATCCTGCACCGTCGGTGATGATGAAATATTGGTAAAATATATTATATTCCAAAGGGAGGCTCGCCGCAGCTCGCCGCAGCCAACTTGTTGAACTTGCCGTTGACGAATCGCTCTTCCTCTACAGCCATTCGATACCGATAAAACGAGGAGGCGAAGTGGCGAAGAGGCGAAGAGCAGGAGGTCGCGACCTCGTAGAATTCGAATTCAACCCTCGAATAAATAGAATTAGAAAATCCCGAGTGAAGGTTTGGCGAAGGACGAAGGACGGAGGGTGGCTATTCACCATTAAATAACAGGTGTAATTCTGAAACGCGTTATTTGTCTGGGGAGGTTTTCGCCTTTCGGGTAGTTAAATGGGTTACCCCATCAGCCCTACACTCTCATACCATACCCCTGGACCCACTCACTCGCCTCGCTCGTCAGCTTTTCGTTTCTATTCAACATCCCCAATGGAACACGCGTTGTTACCCAACTTTCTTCTTCTTCTTTTTCTTCGTCTTCTTCTTCTTCTTCTTCTTCTTCTTCTTCTTCTTCTTTTTCTTCACGCTTTTCTATGAGTTTTCGGTCAGAAACACTCGCTCTCTTATTAGAGTCAACTAATTGCGAGCTTGTTTCCGGCCACCCTGTTTTTATTACCACTGCAGGATGCTCACTATTTCTGTTTTCATCGAGATAGATTTCTTCGACCAAAGTCCTCATTATAATGGAAATGGTCCGTATATTGGGTTTTTGGGAACGGACTTCTGCGTCATCGTGTGATACACGGTTTAACGACGAGACGGAAGTACACGTCACATATTTACGCTCGATTAAATCACCCCTGATATTATTATACCGCGACTCTGATTTATACAAGGGTTTATACGGCACCCTCCGCATAAGCCCTTCTTCAAACGATATTTACCCTTTGTCGGAGAAATGCGCGCGTGGTGAATCAGCACAGGGCGCGGGGTGAAGGAGCTTATAGGTATCGGCAAGTCTATAGCTCTGCACCCTCAACTCGACTATCTTCTGCACACCATATAACATATATACTATTAGGGTGCTCCTTATATTTTGGTAATATTCAAATTCCAATGCTTCCATGGGCCAGAACGTATCCAAATATATACAACAAAAATTTAGTCAGAACCCCAAGTTCCCATCTCAATTCCAACTACTGCCCCAAAGCCTTCGAACTTTCCCATTTAAATATAACGCCCGATTTTTAGTACTTCGGGGGTAATTTTTTACTTCCTATCGCATTATATATCACTTCTTTGAATCTCAAACTCCGCACACCCTTTCTTGCCTAGATAGCAGTGTAGGCTAAGTTTGAGATTTATTTGGGATGCACTGAAATTCGAAAATGATGAAATAATAATGAACACCCCAATTATCGGTTTTGGATATAAAAGGGTTGAAAAACCTTTTTGGTACTAAAATAAGAAGAAATCAAAAATGAGAGTGTATGTAGGAGTAAACAGAGCTGCCACCCCGGAGGCGATGAGCGTGACGGATGCTGCGGTGCATGCGAAACTTTTCCTTCCTCACTGCGCACGATTTTCGCTGAAAGCGCCAGAGCTGTGGCTCTAAGTCGACAGAAATGAAGAGAGAGATGGATAAAGATAAAGAGAGAGAGAGAAAATGAACGAAGCGTTTAGAATTCCGGTAGCGTATTCCCTTGCGGAAGTGTATAACTATATTTATACCTATCCACGACTTACTGGAATCTCTAACATAAGAAATAATGATATTCTATATAATTTCAACTTCAACCTGCAGTTCTGAAATGAAGAAATAGATTTCTTGCACGCGTCCGACCCTTGACCCACTGCACAGTCGTCAGATTATTTTTTTCGCATCTTGAACCCGGGGTAGAACCGAGCTGTTAACCTCGGTCCTAAATTTACGAAATTAGCCGTCCTTTGTTACTGGGAAGATGAAAGAGCAACGAGGCGGTTGAAACGTATAGGATCCTTTCTTTTCTTTCGTTTCATTTCATTTCATTTCATTTTATTTTATTTTACTTTCTTTTTCTTCTCCTGTTCCTTTTCTTCTTCGCGGGTGAGGAAAAAAAGAAGAAGAAGAAGAAGAAGAAGAAGAAGAAGAAGAAGCAGAAGAAGAAGAAGAAGAAAAAAAAAAAAAAACTCGTCCTCCTCCTCGTTTCTCGGACCCAATGCTAACTCAACCTCCGAGCAGCATCTGTCCTAATCTTTCTCGGGCGACAGGGGGCTGATATAAATCGAACCTGACCTCTCGAGCGTGGGGTAAAGAAGAGAAATATAAAAAGAGTATAGGGGATGAAGAAGACGAGAGAAAGAGAAAAAGTGAAAAAACAAAAGGAAGAAGAAACAATTCGTTTGTATCCAGACGGATAATTTTTCTTTCAATTTCATTACTCATTTAAGGGTGCCTATATATCTAAGATATATAGAGAATATAAGGGGGTGATAATTTTACTTGAAATAAAACGTAGTCCGTTCTTCTCATTTCTCATTCAAATGAACTTTGGCAGTATTTCTTTGTCTTGAATACAAAGTTTTCGGTTCTTTACATCCCCAGCGCCACTGTGAACGTATACGTATATGTATATATATAATATACATATATGTATATGTAATAAATGTATATGTATATATATATATATATATATATGCTCGACTCTGCTCTGCTCTGCTCTGGTTATAAATCGTTAATTTCTACGACCCCTAACGCGCACCCTGCTCTGTCAGTCCGTTCGTTTAAAAGCCAGAACGTTTCTACGGGGGTAGGTGTACGGGTATATACGGGTGTTTTAAATTTTTAAACCTCAGAGAGGAGGACCTGCGTTTGACACCTGACTCAGCGGCATTGTGACTTTCGGCGGGGTTTCCTGTGGCGCGGGTCATCCAGTCAGGGTAAAAATTCAACCCCCGTAATTAATCTCGTATCACGTCAACGGCAAGAAGAACAGTTTTCAAACGAAACACAATCTCACAGTGTTACACTCTCTCTTTGTTTTTTTTTTTTTTTTTTTTTGTGTTGTTTTTTTTCACCTTTTTTTTTCCTTTTTTCCCCACTCGTTTTCGTTTCTTTTCTCCGCTTCTACTCTCGCGCTTCGTTTAGCTGTAAAACTATAGTTTCTGATTTCAAACTCGCCTTTCTTCTCTTCTCTTCTCTTCTCTTCTCTTCTCTCGACGTCGTGTCGTATCTAGTGCAGACGGTTTAGCGTCGGTATTATTCAGCTCCAAAGCTTTCTAGTACTTCCCTCGCCTCGGCTCGAGCCACTCGACAGAAGTCAGCTCTAGTGTCTTCAACATCGTACTTCCTCAAGTACCTACCGTACCGTACCGTACCGTACCGTACCTATACTATCCACCCATCCACCTTATGGTATACTACTACCCTTACGAACAGTTTTATTTTTCACCCAACCCGACGAGCGAGCTGGGCTTGTCTCCGTATATACTACGTCGAGTTACGAGAAAGAGATAAATAAAATGAATAAGCGAACAGTTTTCTCATTACATCTACACGCGGGTATACATCCCCACACCCCCACATCCCCAACACCCGCCATGTGCGAGTCATTAATTAATTTCATCTAAATAACAGATCTTAGAGGCCCTAATTTTCCCTGACGTGTATGCCTATGGGATATGTGGGTGTAGGTAGGTATAACGTGTGCGTCTGACATCCTCTTTTGATTTTCTTCATCCCGGGGGCGCAAGGTTGCTGTTGCAAGGGTGATAAATTCCTCGTCAAATTCTCTCGGAATCAGACGCTCGCGCCGCGACGGTTGAGTAGGCTTGGCACCAATCTGGGTAGGGATTGTACACTCGGAAGTTGAGGGGACGTTAAAAGCACCTGGTACCATGCCTACTCACATCGCATATCGTCTTTGCCCCGACCGAACTGAGACTACCGAATATATCTCCTTTTATCATCTAATCTCGTATCATATTTTATCCTCCTTATTCAGCACGAACGAATCGCGTCTAACGGCTTGGAAAATTCTTATATGACCCGCGGTTATACGAGATCATTTTTTTTTTTTTTTTAATAATTGAAAATCAAAATCCAATTTCCCGCGCACGCAACTATACCTATTACCTATACCTATACGCGCGTTGAACAATATCGATAATAATTTCCGGCGACGATAATTGCTCTAATGGATTTTATATAACATGTTGTATGTTACCTACCTACGGTTGTTCACTTTATTGGCTCGACCTTTTATTTCTACACCGGAACGATAATAGGCCGCCCTTTGCCCGAGGGATTTATCAAGAGTACATCCCACTTCCGGGTGATAGAAAAAAACGAAAAAAAAAAAAAAAAAAGAATCGAGACCAATCCCTGCGGTTCTCGATCTTGTTCCGGAAAATATAGACGCAATTTGGGTATACCTATATGTGGAAAACGAAAAAATAGAACAGCTGATAATTGTTTTTTCAAAGACAGCAAACAAGCACGAAAGTGCAGAGAGAAAAAACGCGAATTTTTCATGCCGCCCATATATCGGAAAGAGATTTTCGTTTTTTCCTATTTCGCAGCTCCTCTTCTGCAGTCTGTTTGCAGAGATCAACATTTTTCCCCTCATATTATTATTTCGCGTCGTAGGTAGGTAATGTTCGGTTATATTTTACCTATGCACAGTGCAGTTTAACGTCACGTGTAGGTATAGTATAGGTATACCTATACGTATCGTATATTACTATGGACCGATGGGTATTTACCGAATGCTCTGATATATCAGGAAAATATTTTCCGCTCCGTAGACATTATCCTGCAGAGGACCCCCTGCCCGAGGCACTCTTCTGTGGGTATAGATTTCGATATTCAATTTTTCTTCTCTTCTCTTCTTTTATCTTCTTCCCTCGTCTCGGCGTGAGTTCCTCTCCGATGCAGTCTAGCACAGCGCATTGTGCAAGTCGACCGTAAGAATTCTTCTTCTACTTCGTTTCTGATGCTGATATGCTGCTCAAGCTCAACCAGAATGCATTCAACTATTCGTTCCGGTGCCGGTAGTATACCTACCTACTTATACTACTCCCCAAAAGCCTTCGAGGTATATGTAGTATTTCGTCATACCGCAGGTACTGATTCTATCATATATCTCACATACAGAACGTCTCAAAACACATAAAAAAAATTTAATCAGAACCCCAGGTTCCTATTTAAATTTCAAGTACTACTCAAAAGCCTTTGAACTTTCGCCTTTGAATGACACACGGTTTTTGGTACCAAGTTTAAGATTTTTCGGAGCTATATAGGTAGTGCAATAAAATTTGAAGAAAAAAAAATCAACCGCGAAATGTCTGAAATCGTGTTTTCTTCAAATGGAAAAATTCGAAGGTTTATTCGGGTGCATGGTACTTACCTAATATATATGGTTGTATAATCTACAGTACAGAAATAGACTGCCAATGGATTGATACGTAGATATAAAAAAAAAAAGGTGCCAGATAAGTTTCTATATGCATATAGTTATACCTACCGTATAATTAATCCGCAAAGTCTCGTTAAATATTTGCTAACAAGATAAGAGAATTCCGCGACTGCGCGCCTGGGCTTGTGATTTACGATGATAATTTTGCGCCGTTTTATGCCATTTTATATCTTATATATATATTTCTATTTAAACTAATCGTGAAACGTATACCTACGTGCAGGAGATCATAGTTTGCACAATTTCGCCTTGTTGATACTCCTCTTAGTGTACGATTTGTATTTAGAGCTATGCTGTGCCAACCATATCTCGAGGTGTGGTGGTGCGGTTATGGCTAGGGGATGATGGCACCCCGCAATCCTCTTAGCGGGCGACGACGCGTTTCGCGAAATATCTGCACCGTTGAATAAAACGCCGGCTATTTATCTACTATCGGAAATTGCCCACAGCTCTATAGAGCTAGATGAAGATGTAGTATATTGATGTTAGAGGTGTAAAATATAGAGAACGATTCCAGGCCGGGATGATGATCCGAATTTTAAAATACTATATACTATACCGATTCGCAGTTTTTCGAAAAATCGTATCGAACCAATTTTCGCAATCTTCTTTGTCAAAATTATATTGACCATGCATCGATTATTCGCATAATCTTCGCAGATCGAGAGGAGCACTAAAGCACGCTACAGAATTTTCGACGGACAATAAACCAACGAAGACAATGGGCCAGCCCCATACCTAATAGCTAATAGAATAACCGATAGAATAACGGGTGACCGCGGCCGGTCTGATAACGATTTAATTAATAGTATGCCAGTCCGCGTTGTTATCAGCCAAAAGTCTTGATTATGGTCGACAGTTTGTATATACTATAATATTATATGCCACGATTTTATTTTTTAACGCGCAACAAAACACTTGAAAATTTGACAGAAAATTCGCAAGGCGATATTTATATACGTAACATACGTAATGTCCGTTTAATCGTCGGAGTTAATATTTATTCCGGACGCGGAAGATGTGCTAAACGCAAGGTTTTTCTTTTTAAAACCGTATGCAGTCTGAAAAAATTTTCACGGTCAAAAAATTTCACCCCCACCGTCGTTGTATCACGTAGGTATAACTATATATAATTTCGCAGGCAGATCCGGCTATCGCGTTATTTTTATTTTTATTTTTATTTTTTTCTTTGCTTTTTATTTTATTTTAATTTCACGCTGCTGCTGTTACTATATATGCGTGGGTGTCGGTGTGCTGCAGCAGTGCAGTAATCAGTTTAATTGTTATTGGAATTTAGCCAAATGAAGTTTAATCTCGCGTATCAAATACACCGGTTTATGATTTGCGCAATTTTCAAAGGAAAAAAAACCAAAAAAAAAAAAAAAAAAAAAATGTAAATGAAAATATTTCGTGCAAAATAGTAGACGCGTATATATATGTTATATATGTAATATGCATAATGGAGATAAAAATCTTCTTCTATATAATACTATATATGTGCGGTTATACAATGCGATAAAATATCCGCAACACGGGAAGCTACCAGTCATAATATAACGCGCATTGCACGCACGCGGATCGCGTATAACTCGCTTTGGCTTAAGTGATTCTAACCACAGGCTTTAGACCAACTTCCTAACTGCAATTCCATTTATATGCTCAAAATAGGTGGGGTACAACCTTCTACTATACCTTCCGTATATAGGTAGTAATATCGAGAGTGAATATTCATGAAGGAAAAATGATGCACGGATGCAGTTTCCTGGGCGTATACCTTATACCTTATACCAGTACCTAGCTCGCGTATTAAATCCACGGGCTCTGATGCTTGTATATACCTATATACGAAATAACTCCGCAAGATTATACATCTCTCATATATAGAGAAACGGCGAGAAATTTTACAGTATATACGTAATATACCTATATATATATATTTGTAATCTATTTAAGAAATAATCAATTATTTCACAATTATATACGACTAGATTTTCACACGTATACATATATACGAATTAATCAATAATCGTATACGGGTATATATTATGTATTATATACGCCATTGTTATAGTACCTCCACTATAGCTATAGGTATATCGTACCATCTGTCAGACGCTAATTAATCAATTAATTGATGATTAATTAATTAATTAATTAATTAATTAATTAATTATTTCATTAATTCATTAATTACCGTCTCTGCAACGGGATAGTGGTGATAATTTATACGAAACACCCTCGAGCGACGTGGGACCCTAGCTAGCTCGGTAAATATCATGCACGCGTTCCTTTCCTTCAATTCCCTAATAACGATAGTCAGCATGCGATATTTATACGCGTGTATACTAACGTGGTATATATATACGATGCATGTACACTACATACATATTTATTTATTTATTTTTAATTCTCCCTTTCCCCGATTTTCAATTTTTCTCCCTTCACCTACTCCTACTACTACTACTACTACTACTACTACTACTTGTACGTCTGGGTGGGTACTATTTTTCACCGCTAAGAGCATTTACGCGTTCCACATATCTGCGGTCGCAGAATCCACGGTGAGTAGGTACTATATAGAAGGATAGCGGAGCCCCCGGTACGGTTGATTCGTTGAAAATAGACAAAAAGTAGACATTATACGACCCCCCCGCGTCCTATATAATACGGAAAATTTATCATTATACGTACGCGAGCATGCAGCACGGATGTATATATAAGGGAAAGCGTTTGTCGTTGCGGCGATAGGGCGAATCTCTTCCATTGGACGAAGAAAAAAAAAAAAAAAAAAAAAAGAAAAAAGAAAAAATTGCTTCCTGACTATAGGGAAAGAAAGGGACGGAGAGGGGTTGGTGGATGAAAAATCTATAAAAGCAGACGTAAAATTCATTTACTTTTCATCTACTGCTGCACCAGCAGTACGCGCGAGGTCCCTCTTTATTTCTCTGAATTTCTCTCTCTTTTATATACACGAATAGATTGCAGGGATGGTGAGGGTTTTTTTTTTTTTTTTTCACCCTCGAATTTTTAAACCCCCGCGCTACACAGGATTAGTTCAGCTTTATATACGAATTCCGGATTTCCAAGGTGCGGTCTCTACACCTAATCCCCTATACCCCCCACACCCCACCATTTCGAAGCTTGCGGGGATTGACGAGAGAGAAAAAAAGGTAAAAGAAAAAAAATTGCAATGAAATGAAATGAAAATGAAAACAAAAATAAAAAAAAAAAAAAAAAGAAGAAATTAAATGGCTGGACGGAATTTAATTTACTTATAAAAATTCAATAAAACTGACGCCCCCGTATAGTTCTATTATCCATGCGATAAATTCTTGGGGAAGGGTCGATTATTCTTACCGTTTTTTATGAGAAAATAAAAAAAATAAAAATAAAGAGAACAGAAAAAATCTCGCCTCAAGTGTAATGAAAGTTTTGCAGGGGTTGAAAATTTTGGTCCGACAAGCCCGGATTTTGTTGAAGATAGCGCCTAGGGCGACTGGAACCGCCTCATCGTCCAGGATCCATCGTACACAGCCGCAGAGCTATATAATATACCCAGATCTCTGGGAGTTCCTAAGCGGGAGTGAAACTTTGTCTTTAAAATTTGCTACCCCCTTTTTTCTCTCTCTCTCTCTCTCTCTCTCTATCTCTCCTTTTCTCCCTTAAGATGTTTTATACTTTGTAAATACTTTGTTATCACTCCATATTCGGTAAACGGGTTTCCTCCTCGGTGTATAATACCGTAACAATTCACGCTCATCCAACGCCTTAGGCCCCGGCGGCGGGCGTCTCTCACTCTCTTTTTTTCCCTCCCTTATTATTCGACAACTTTTTCTTTTTTCTTCTCTCCTCGAAAGAAATGGGAATTAAAAACCCTCGTCGAAGAAGAAAGTATAACGCGAGAAGAAAAAAAAAAAAAAAAATAGAATGAAAATATTAAAAAAAAAAAAAAAAAAAAACAAAAAAAAAACCCTTGTCCCTGCATACATAGGTACATATATATATATATATATATATATATATATATAGTTCTATATCCTAACAAGTATCGAATTCAACAAGTAAACTTAAACGTAGGGGAAATAATATATGCCGTGGGAATAGGGGTAGGGGGGTAGGGGTAGGTGTATTTGAACAACGTTTTCTCCTTTCCCTGATGCACACCGGAGAAACTCAACGTCTATACACAAGACATACATTATACGTCTCTTCGGGACGTTTACCATCCCTTATCTCCTACGTCAAGAGATATAGACCTATATATAGATAGAGAGAGAGAGAGAGAGAGCTGTGACTGCGAAAGCCGTCAAGCAAACGGGTGTCA
Organism: Tenthredo mesomela; assembly: GCA_943736025.1. Classification (NCBI taxonomy): domain Eukaryota; kingdom Metazoa; phylum Arthropoda; class Insecta; order Hymenoptera; family Tenthredinidae; genus Tenthredo; species Tenthredo mesomela. The sequence continues at coordinate 412,606 of OX031017.1, forward strand.
TTTTAACCCTCCGAACTGTCCGAAGGTAAGACCTATCCTTATCAGGTTTCCAGAGACATTGCGTCGCGTCCCCTTGTAACCCTTGACTATACTGTCACTGGTAGACGATCCGCCTTCAAACTGTACGTCTAGATCTATTCAGAATATGGAAAATTTAGTGGCTGCGTAGGTATATATTAGTAGATACTGCGATAAGACATTATCGCCGTTATACATATCAGGGTTGAAGTTAAACGGTACAGAGGATTTTCGATTCGATATAATTATATTTGCGACAAATCTTCGTTTTTTTTTTTCACCTCGCTTGCGTTCTTCTCTCTTATTTTATTTTTTTTTTCTTTCCTTATATACTTTCTCATTTTCTTATTTCTTTTGCGGTCGCAAAATATCCACGCGAAACTTTACGCTCCGCGGTGCGCGGATAGTTTCCCGCGACTTTGGTGTTTGTCGGGTGGTTCGGTCGGTTGGTACCTTGGCAGTACTACCTCTACTATGTGCCAACCCCACCTCTTTACACACAACTATAACGCGGTGTATACAATAACTGTATAAGTTTCTGCACTGAACTTCTGCAGAACAAGAATACCCCGCAACCCTCTGCGCAAACACCTGTTTAATATTATGTCGCGGTTACAACGCGCCAAGGGCGTTTCAAGCTCGACAAAGCTATGTGGTATACGCGGATATGTCATTTGCAATTAAAATTCTACAACTGGATAAAAAGATCGGGGCAGAGAGAGAGAGAGAGAGAAAGAAAGTTGGCTTAATTGTTTCAGCAGAAAAAAAAAAAAAAAAACCACCCTTCATCTTCGGTTATAGATGGGGGCGTCTGAGTATACTTCTATAAATACAACTTCGCTTGTTATCATTGCGACAGTGATATGTGAAACGAAATTCAACACTCTCTCATTAGTTATAATTTATTTATAGAGATTTAGCAAACTTTCGTATGTAGGTAGGATAGACGATGTAGTTTACACGGTAGGTATGTACCTACGTACATACGGCGCGAAAGTTGATGTTTGTTTTTTTATTTTATACATTTTATATTTTTTATTTAATTTTCTTTTCTCCTCAAATTTTGATTCGCAAAGTAGACCTTTGCAGCTATATTACAGTAACCTTTAACGGAACTCTGTGAAACTCAAACACGATATCAGACTCGAAAGGTCGGAGCGAATTAGTTAACTTTATGGTGAGAGCTAAAAAATGTTTCAAAGCTTGCGTATAGAATAAGAAGAACTTGGATCATAGTGAAGTAGCTATGATTCCGAAAAGAAAAAGAAAGAAGAAGAAGTCGAGGGAGGAGAAGGAGGAGGAGGAGAAGAAAAAGAAGAAGAAGATGTAATCGTCCCATCGAGACGTTTCCAGTTCGCACCAATTGAAATAACCCACGTGTTTTAAACGGTCCGAGAAAACCGCTTAACTCTTGATGAAATAAGGGCTCTAATGAAATTCCGTAGTACGCGCCCGTACCCCTAGTAGTCGTCCTCACCTCGCCGGTTATTAAGAACTGACTTTGAGACTGGGGATATCAAGCTCGGGAGGAACTCGAGTTGGGTGTTCAACTCGTCTAGCCGCACGAGAATCGTATAACGTGGGGATACCTATAGTTATATATATTATCAAGTTCTTTGAATACTTCGCGATTGACAGGAGGAGGAGGAGGAGGCCCTTCACTCTTCAGCCTCAGCGATTAGAGGATAGAAATTAATTGACAAAACAGGGAAAGAAGTATAGAGAGGGCAGAGAAGAAGCTGAGAGATTCCATTGGCGGAAAAAAGGAACAGAGAAAGAGACGCAGGAAATTGCATCATCCGTGCAGCTTGATTCGGGCTTTTAGAACTTAAGACGTTATTATAGTCCATCGTCGAAAGTAATAATGGTTCTATTCCCGGCTATGGCTATGGCTATGGGCATGGGGCGAGGGTCGGGGCCAGTCAAGGGTGGGGGGGGGGGGTGGAAAGGAAGGTGATGGTTCGTAGAGGGCAAATTTTGGGGCAGGGGATGATGACGTCATCATCTCCTCTAATGCTCAGACATTACCGCGTTTAATTATTCCTCCTTCTCATCCCCATACCGCGTTTGCTACCACTTCAGCCCCTCGGTCTTACCTACTCCTCATACTTACACTATACTCCTCGCCAGCCTGCGTTACTTATGAGTTCTCGAAAAGCCGCGATATCAAGGATGCCTTGAAATATAAGTACCTTATCAAGTATTATTACACAACGAACAACGAAAGTTACATAACGCGTCTGCTTTTTTTGCTTTCTTTTTTTTTTTTACCCTCATATAAAGCGCGATAGGGGTATCTATTTCGAATATACGTATAGGGTTGCGATTCTTTTTTGTTGCACAAAAAATACGATCTCGTTGATACTTCGCACAACACAATTGATCAGAATTAGGTATTTGATTGATGAATGATTTCATATTATATAGTCGACTAGACGCCTGTATAACATAATCAGGGGTTCAATAGGGTTGCTATTAGATTTCTATTTCTTTCCTTCTTCATAAGGTAGCGCGGGTATAATCTCTTCATATATATCGTGTTAACCAGGAACGCGAGCTTGGGTGTCGACCTGATGGTGAAATATTAAACGCGTGTTTTGACTCGGTGAATTTGGTTCTAGAGTTTCAATCGTTCGTATACTTATACGATGAATCCCACGATAAAAAAAAATAAAATATCGCAATTTTATGATACGAGCTTGAATTCAGCCATTCTACTCAACGTTTTGCCTCTGCGTGAAACTCGCGGGGTTCAAAAAAAAATTAAGAGGGCATAAAAAAAGAAAAAAAGAAAAATAAAAGAAAGGGACAAATCTGTTTATTCTTCGGGGAGAGACGTGGACGCAGCAAGGCGAGGAGAGACAAGACAAGACAAGGGAGGTATGAGATTAAGATCAGAAGATCTTTCGCGGGGTTTGGGTTTGGGCTTGGGTCTGAGTCTGCGTCTGCAGGCAGCGTAATTTATCCCGGACGCCATTTTGCGGTATGGTGCGGTACCAGGAATCTCATATCCGTCTGAGACGGGTGATAACGACGAGTCGTCCGACCAACCCGCACCCGTACCCGCAGCCCCAACCGTGCGAAATATTATAGCCTCGTGCCTGCCATTTCCTGGCTTTGATTGGAAATTGTCACCGCAGAAACTATATCTACGCTTCATTGCCCGTTCGGATATTAGTAGCCTATGCCATTCGCGCTCGGGAGCCTCGTAGAGCTCGAAACTTTTTGATTGCATTCGCGCGCTACCCCATGGAAGCCGGAGGCATCGAGATCGACGTTATACGCTGCATATACGTCATTGTCAATCGACGTCTCTCCCCCGGTGTTTGACTTTTTTTCATTTCTTCTTTTTTTCTATTTTTCTCGTTTTCTGTTTTTCTTTTTTTTTTTTTTTTTTTTCCCACTTTTTTAATCGATCATTTTAGTTTGATTAACGACGCAGTACTATTTGACAGCCACCACGGTTACTGTCTCGTTAAATATCGGATCATATACGATACACGGTTGCAGGTGCCACTCCGGCAGTTCAGCTAGCAGATGCGAACGATCGTTCGCACCATGGTGATTCGCATATATCTATTTTTTTTTTTTTTTTTTTTTTTTACTCCAAAACAATGTGAATAGAAATAAAATGAACTTCGTGGAAATTGTGCAGGAAATTTCTTTGAAATAAAATCACCCGTATGGTGTTAATGGGAAATAATGAATTATCAGTTATCACAGACGTGCGGGCCATCAGCTCGAAGTGAACCCGGTGCAGTATGCAAGTAATATATTCCATGCGGTATCTGGGTATCCATACGTATATGTATATACCTAGAGGTAGGTAAATCGCGGGAACGAGAACGTAGAGTATAGCAGTTTCGAAAGTTGTTCCGATTAACGGACCGTGAACCAAGTTCTGCTCCACGCTCGGACGTTCCACCGGTTCCCGCAGGTGTTCCACCCGCGTATCTGCAGCTACAGCAATTCGCTTATTCCACGTGGGTATAGTACGTATATGGATATAGGTAGATAAGAGTCTACCGGTCTACAGGTACTAAATAATCCATTTTTATACATATCTTTCCCCATTTCACGTCTTCGCGTCGTCATTTTTTTCTTATCCTTTTTGGTTTTTTTTTTTTTTTTTTTTTTTTCTGCAGAAAAGTTTTCGCGATACGTGAATCGGAAACGCCTATAGCAGTATAATAGTATACCAAACGTCGATGTTCATGTTAGCATTAAAAATTTGATTATCGAACAAACGACATGGCGCGTGGCCGCGTCCCGTCGACAAGGGTTGAAGAGGACAAAGGTGGAGTGGCGGGCTGCTAGTAGTTCGCATTGTCTTGCGGTCCGTTCGGGTCCTATGGATAACGGCCGGGAACGACTATCGCCGTTGGTTGGTAATCGAATTGCTGCAGGGTCGTTAATTGCGATATCGGGAAGCCCGTTGATTTACGAACATCCGTGGGATATCCTACGGCTGCGATTCTCAAACCCCATACCAAACCCCCGAACAGCTCTCGCTTCAGACACGGGGATGAAATTTTCAAAGTAACTAACCGAAGGAAAAAAGATAAATAAAAAAAATACCCATGCGACTTTAGGGTTCGGAAATCGATTATACCGTATACAGTATTTACTATATGTGTAAGTTGCGGGGTGCTGAAATATATATATATGCCGGAGATAATCTTTCCGCACCCTTCTTCCAGCTCCGTCACCGATCGGAATAGTTGTAAGTTTTCCGGGAGCCATTTACCTATACCCACCCTTTCGTCTAAATCCATAGATCTTGTGGCAGGGGGTGGATCCGATACACGGGCTGTTTATGTTCTCGGATTTGTGGAAATTCCCGGAAATCCCTAAGTCCAATTCCCGCGTTTGCCAACTTTTCAATTTTCGTCCTTTAGCCGGATACTCGAACCCTCTTCCACTTCCTCTTTCTCTTCCTCTTTCTCGCTCCTCTTCGCTCCCCCCCGGTGAACCAACTCGTCTCGGAAAATTGGGATTGCTTAGACGCGAGGCGTAAGTGGCTACTTTACATTTTTACCCCTCGGAATATCCCCGGAATGCACCTAGCCGGGGACAATAAACGTGAAAATTTGTTGCCCTCGGTTTTAGGCCGCGTTTCATCTCAGCTACCCACTCTGTCCCACCACGCCGCCTCTCATCGTAGAGAACCGTTTACGCGATTAAACCTTTGTCAAAAAATTTCAACATTTCTATACAATAAATTTTTCATCCCCATTAAAAGAAAAAAAAAAAAAAAAAAAAAAAAAAACCAAGGAGAAAAAGGAAGAGAAAGGGAAGAAAAATGAAAGAGAGGTTCGTATAACTATTTGCCGAACAAAATTTCGCACATAAATGTTACCGCAGGCCAAATCTCTTTCCCATTTTATGTAATATACTATTATAGAGTATATAATACCATACATATACAGTACACTTCAGGGAACGAAATTTTCTCTTCTCATTTACCGCTATACGGTAGTATAATATCGGTCGCATATTACACTACGTCTCGTATACGTATCCTTATATTGTCAGTCGTAAACGTTATACCGAACGAAAACAACAAGCCGTGAGATCGTTGTATACAGAAAACATACAAGGTGTTCAGATCAGAAATTGTATATGACAGCATATAAGTATACAGAATCGCGTTTAACCATAAGTCTTGAAAAAGTGTCTTGTACTATAAGATATATACGTAAAACGAAAATAGATCGTGCCAATGTGTCGGAGGAACGAATATCGTCCTGCGAAATAAAAGAATCGTTCATTCTCGTCCAACCTGCTGAGATTCTATAGAATTTTAGCAATTTTTGAGGTAAGGATACCACCCAGTAGAGACGCGTGATATGCGTCAATAGACAAGGGTGGCGTGTCAGTAGCTCGTGAGGTGGTGCTATCCGAGCAGCTGATACGTGATAATGATAATCAAGTTAATGCCTCAGCCGCCCTCCACCCTCTTTGGCATCAGCAGTCGAATAACCCTCGTGTATAAGGTATGAACAGACTGAGGTCTGTGAGGGCTGAGATCGGAGAGTTTGCGTGTCGCTCCGCACTGCAGTGGTAGGTAGGTATGTAGTACATAATAAGGAAAAAGAAGTGCGCCTGCAGGTACTGTAACCTTCGCTCAGGGCTCGGTTTATACACTCATACATATGGCGCAGGTGCAATTGCAATTGCATGTTATATTTACATCGAAATACCACACCACACCATGTCATGCCACACCATGCCATGCCATGACATGACATGCCATACCATACCATACCATACCATAACCCTGTAGCCTCCCTCGTCGGGGTAGTTAAGGTGTGAAAGTCGGCGAGAAATTGAGCCATTTCGTGCTAATTGAACTCCACTTTATTGGCGTCTGGTGGTTCGCATGCATGATGATGCGCGGTAGCAACGTGACGGTTCTATTCATGTCTCGTTTCCATACATAAACTGTATCTTATATTGGATAATAAAATTTGAATTATTGTATATGAATATGTGTATAATAGTAATAAAAGATAACATTTGTCGAGTTTTTCGCATCCATGTGGTTGAAAAGAGTAAATACGATGATATTTTCCTAAACTGCAGGATCGCCTCGGCTGCAGGTCGAAGCCACGGAAGCATAAGCTTTCATTTTCCTTTGCCTCTTCTTCCTTGAATTTATATAAAAATAAAAAAATAAAAAATGAAATGATAAAGACACGGTGGCATTATGACTATGTTAATATTTTTAGTCCGATGGGATCAACGTTGGTCTCAAATTTAATTACCATCTCTAATACATAATACATCCGAGATAGGTGGGTAGGTATACAGAAGGAGGTTCTGCAGAGGGTCGGATATTGCACACCTTAGTCGTGAAGAATATTCCTCTTCGTTGCATAAACATGGGGCTATATAGCTCGCTGTTGCTCTGCTATGCCCGGTATTAAAACAATTTTTCCATAATCTAATCTAACGAACGGTTCAAGAGAAAACGAAGCAAAATTTTGTTGTTTTCTCAAATATAATAATATATTCGCACCAGGCTTTAATCCGCGCTTCATATTTCTTCACGTGCGTCGTCACTCGGCTCGATGCAAATGTGTTTACACATAATCAATCGAATTAAAGTTCGACGATCGGTTGGATGCGGCTTGCCTCCACTCGACACATCTACAAACTGTAATTAAATTACACCTAGTACTTCATTACATAAATGTGCAGCAGCTGCAGTACCAAAGTGACAAAGTCTAGGGAATCGTTGAGTACCGCAGTGAAAATTAATTACGAGATTTTAGCGGTGCACACACACACACACGCACACTCATATACATATTGTACATATCGAGTGAAATTTCAATTCGCCATTCCCAGACATACGCTTCGCGTATTATTTGACTTTGACTTCCGCAAGTTCAGATGCGCATTCTGATTGAGGCAAAGTCTTATTTGTCATAGTACCCTTTAGCTTTTCGCCTTTACGCGGTTAACCGAGATGTTTCAACGAGCAAAGGGCACGCGTTTAGTTATCCAACTTGTTCCTTGGTACAGGATTATGATTACGGTATAAAACGAGGTGCTTATGAAGCATCAGAGTCAAATTCAGTCGCTTTATGCTCGGTTATTATAAAGTGGGTTCCAACTTCCAACTTCCAACTTCTATTCGAGTGGCTAATTCAGATCCTAATTATACAACGTGGCGGGGTAAAACTTTTCTCCAGATTCTTGTCTCGACGATATAATTTGGACAGCTAGTTTCTCGCCCATTATATTAGTACCCATTCTGAACCGGGCTTGAAATTTTAACAACGTCAGGTAAGCTGCGAGGCCTCTGCACCATCCCACTTGAAAATTGAACTGAACCCAGTCCATGACCTCCGAACTCGTATATTTCGCGGTGAGAGAGCAGTAACTAACAATTCCTAGTTGCGGCCCGCCGCTATATTTTCGTCAGCTCATTCCCGGGGGCACTCTGCGAACCACCAATTTATTACCACAGCCCTCTTACCAGATACCTCTTCTCTCTTCTCTCTTCTCTCGTCTCTCGTCTCTCTTCTCTTCGCTCTTCTCTTTCCGCAACCCGATTCCCGCTTCTCTGAAACATCACCTCGCTGCTGCACCCACGACGTATAGCGTAGCATCAACGAAGCGTCAAGAATAACGAGACAAATAATTACACCTTTCGAATTTCTCGATTATTTCCTATCAGGTTTCCAAGGGTATTCCAAGGATTCTACGAGCAACAGTCTCCAGCCTCCATCCCCCCAAACCTTCGGTCTTGTTTCAGTTTTTATTTTACTTTTGGCGGCGTCGAAGTGAGTCGTTCTCCACGTAACGTTCGAACCCGGTCCCCGAAATTCCCTAGGATATATGAATTTATTTGACACGCACGTGGTCTGGCTTTTCCCCCCGGTCTTATAGCTCAGACCGTAAATACACGTGCTCACCTTGTCCGCCGGTTAAACTGAGGTTTCTTTTTTTTTTCAACCGTCAGAGGTCAAGCGTGACATTCGAGGTTCGGCTTAGGGCTGTCCTAAACCGAATTATTATCCTCAGAATTCGTGTCGATTGTGATTCCGAAACGATAGCTGCCTGCCCTGTACGTGCCGAGAATTGTAGTAATTGCTTCTTCGAAAAGGGTCTATATAGGTATGTGCTATACCTACCCATGCTGCTCTCGCATCCTTTCCCACACGCACACGCACACGTGCATACGCAGAAATACGTGTATATCTCTGTGTCTTCTATACACTCGATTGCACTTACAATGTATATACACATAGCTATATACATACAGCTATATACATACGTACCCAAAGTCCCTTAAAGGATCAGGGATTCCATCGATCTGTATATATACGCCGTTAGCGAACGGTATCGTTTGCATTTTTCCAACTCGGTTCTTCCCTTTCCTCATCCTCATCCTCATCTTCCAGCTCATAGATACTTTTGGCCCGCAGTTTATCTTCCGTTCTTAGGGTCGTATCTACGATAGGATATACATATACACGGTAGCATTGGTATACATGCGGGTCCTGTCGTGGTGTGCAGGGCGAACTTTCGCGGTAGAATTTTCATAAAAGGATAATAAAGCTCAATTCACCGTGCAGCTACTTGATCGAACCCCGGTTAGAAACGTATCTAGGTTTATTCAATATACTTGTATATCTTCTTTCGTTTTATCGATATGTTATTTTACGTTTGCATATCATGGAACCCGCGTTCCGTCACTCGTAGGTACAACACTTTAAATATCGGACCTTACCATGCGTAGACCCTTCTCGGAATTTCAATCGTAATCGGATGACAGTGTAAGGCAATTAAGCGATAATTACCACCCGTAATAAATATTCGAGGCTATTCTATAGACCCCCCCAAAGAGTTCTTGCGTCAGCGAAATTTGATTTCAGACACGGTTTCGCGACGTGAATTATTATCGCAGGACGTAATAAATTACACCTATCGTTTCGTATTCGATATAATAGTTTGAAGGAAATTAAAGGATCGATTCGGAAACAAAAGGTGTGGGAACGTTTTCGAACCTATGAATGCAATTAGGTCGCTGCCCGCAACCATTGTGTTTTTAAATGGAAGAAAGGAAGGCAGGAAGGAAGGCAGGAAGGAAGGAAGGAAGGAAGGAAGGAAGGAAGGAAGGAAGGAAATATTTATAGGAATAGGGTTGGGAATTTTCGCTTTTGTTAATTGAAATTTCTTTACTTTTTTCCTCCTTTATTTCGCGATTTCACTTTATAGCCTGCGAAGCCCAGACCCCGACCTGAACGTATTTCATAAACCTTTTCCTCCTATATACATTCGCACAGGAGGAACTGGTGCGAAGTTACGCTGTACCTATAACTGGCCCCCAATCCGACAAAAGCACTCGCAAATAACCAGATCGTTTAGAATCTGAACCGAAAACAAACCTCGGTAACTAGGAACAAACCAGACCCCCCAAACCATCCGCGATTATTGCACGGGGGAAAGAGTTAGGGGCAAAGTTTATGGTTTGCGAAGAAAGAGCGAATATCTGGCAGAGTCACAGCTAACAAACTTTCTTATATATAAGAATATAAGGAATGAATCGAGCGAGTATTCGGTACATTTATACATAATAAAACGCTACTTGCAATTCCATATACAACGAAATTATTTCGAGATCTTAACATTCAGTCGAACCGACCGCGACGAATGCTCGAGCAATTTTTCGCAGAAATTCTTGAAAACTTATCTGCACCGTTCAACCCCGATTCGTCCTGTAGAATGTAGATATATTCGTCGAGATTTTGTCAATTTCATCGGAAAATTTTCCGAATTTCATTTTAAAACTTCCCTCGAATTGACATTTTTCTTTTATAAATAATACGACATTTTTATAAGCATGGGGCACATATGCTGTCAGCAATGTCTATTTCCTTGTCATATATTCGGGATACAAATCAAAATTTTAGGGGAAAGCCTTATTTATATGGGAATCGAAATTGTCGGAATATTGATATCTTAAAAAATGTTGAAAAATTGAATTTTAATTTACCGATAATATGATTCGACTATATATACCTACATTTCGTTTATATACAGATGGAAGAATCGTGTATCGGAATATCGTATATAGGAAGCGTAGTATCCCTTATGGTGGTATACGTACATAAGAGTCTTTCAAGATTTTCGGTACCCTCGAAATCCCCGAATAAAATTGTGCGAAGCACTTAACTTTTCCCGCAGTCGAGTTTTCCGCTCGTATTCCATGCCTGATGGCTCGTCCACCTCTCGCTCTTCGTACTTACCAAACCCAACTCGCCCTTTTGCCTTTTCGGTGGATTTTCACATCGTCGTATATAACGACCCTGGCATGGCCTCTGGTCAGGCACACGACACACACTCTAGAGTCTAGACCCAAACGTATCGCGCCGCGTCCTGCGGGACTGCTGCTGCATCCCCTTCCTTCCAAATGGTACTGGTGCCCATGCCGGGGCTTTTCGTCCCTTCTCATTCAATTTCTCGCTGCGGTATCCCCGTATACACATTTTATATATATATATATACGTACTGAGTACTATAACACCGACACATGAATATACCTACCACCTACAACAGAGGAAGCTCTGCTCTCCGCCCTTTTTGCGTCGGACGTGAGTGACCGCCGTCGTGTTGCGGCCACTGCATCCGCACACACGGAGTTTAGCGGTTTTTCCTTTTTTTTTTCTTTTTTTTTTTGTATTTTCTGTTTTTTTTTTTTTTTTTCTTTTCTCTCCCGCAAAACTGCACCAGGTATGTACACCGGAGTTGTTTCGTTTGGGAAATAGAATATATACTAAATTTCAGGAAATACCTACCCTATTCGGACTATTTTCCAACGTGATACACCTATAGTACGTATTTTACGAAAATTTCATTATCATGTCATTTGTTTACGCGGTGGGTATATAATCATTATTGAATTTTGTACTTTGAGGGGCAGAAAATAATGGAATAGAAACGAAAAGGAGGAGGAAAAAGGAAAGAAAAAAAAAAAAAAAAAAAAAAAATTAAAAATGGGATGAAAAACGGGCGGACCTTTTGAGGGAGCCAAATGTTAGACGGATAATGTCAAGTGACCACGCGCGCTTCAAAGGGCACCAATGTTCGCCGGGGGATGCGAGAATGAGGATGGGGATAGGGATGTGGACGTGGGGATGTGGATGTGGATGTGGACGTGAAGAGGTAGAGAGGTATGAAAGCGGTACCCGCGACGACTGTTTCATTGTACCCATTGTCGATTCCTGGACAATAAACCCGGCGAGGAAGAAGGTCCCCCTGCACTCGCCTCTCTGCTTCCGAGGAATTTAATAAAAATTGATTTTACTTTTGTGGTATCGGCGCTTTGCCCCCGAATGGTTGGTCTCGCGTCTTATCGCTACTCGTCCTTCTACACTCGTTCCACTTTAACTCCCCTTTCAAATTCCTTTTTATATACCCCGTATATTTCTTCTTTGACTGGTGCACTGGCATTATTGTCAAACGCGTTGGTATACATCCCCATACCCCTATGGCCTATTCTTTCATAGATGTATAAATATATACCTATGCGGTGGTAATACGTCGACCGTGAATCCGGCGATACCTACCCGCTTTTCTCTGCAAAGAGAAAGAGAAAGAGAAAGAGAAATAGAAATAGAAATAGAAATAGAAGAAGAAAATGAAAATTCGAAAATTTTCTTTTCGGTTAATATTTAGGTATAAATCGAAAACGATGTGAAACGGTTATATATATATAATACGTGCTGCAGTATTTCCTAAAGGTTTCTCATTCGGAAGTAATCGGTCATATCTAGGTGGGAAATAACCTGCAGAGACAAAAGGACTGGGGGGTATGCTCACCTTTTCGCCTTTACAAACAATGAGGATAAACAAAGAACTGGCGGAGGGTCGAGTGCTAATTTCAGATCTTTGTTCTACGTTTTAGACCTGTGGATGTAGGGTACATGGTATAGCACGATGAAATACCCCTTTCGGATGGTCACTCGGTCAGTCAGTGGTACGCGAATGCAGAAGCCCATACGCGGTATACCGTTTAACCGCGAATAAAATAAAATTGTGTAAAAAAAAAAAAATAAAAAATATTGTCAGTCTATAAATTCTGGTCAAATTTCATGTGAAAAAGAGAGTAAAAGAAAAAAAAAAAAAAAAAAAAGAAAAAATGAAAAAGAAATATGCTGAATAATTTTTCTTCACTCCCATCTCGACCCGACAAATAACACTGTGCGAAATTGCGAATTTAATTTACAGCAAAAATAACAATAATAATAATAACAATTAATAAAGCACGGGCTCGGTACTTTTTTTTTTTTTTTTTTTTTGTTGTTGGGGTAAACGTAAATGAAATATATTTCTGGTTAAAAGATTCGAATGGAAAAAAAAAATTAAAAAAAAAAAAAAAAAAAAAGGAGAGAACAGATGAAAACGAAAATGAAAATTTAAATTATATACCTGAAATTTAGTCGGGTGTATTTGAACGGTCAATTTCACTACCAATTTTCCAATCTCTCGAACTCTCTCCGCAACCCGTTCTCCTCCGTGTCATACCTATATGGTTCTTTGTTTCCCTCGTTGAGGTTCATTTCCGGTTCGTTAGACGCGTACCTCTATGACCTATACCTACCGTATAGATCCGCGCCCAAACTTTCTCTCGGAATTTTCTCCAACTCGATTTTTTTCGTATAATTATCGAAGATTTTCGTTCGGTTTTTTTTTTTTCTTTCTTTGATTCCGGTAAAATATTCTGATGTTATCGGTCCGAATCGCGTATATGCCTATACAAGAGCGCGGTCCCAAAACCCGGTTGTTTGCCAAAGTTTCTCCCAGCCATCTCCCCGCGATAATCAAGACAGTTAATATCCCTTCGGTGGTGGTAACTTACCGCACGTCATCAATGGCTGGTTAGGGTTTGGCAATTACGAAATTACCACCAATTACTGGAAACTGAGCGGATCCCCGGGATATACGTACCTCGCTGTACGCGCATAGAAATCCGGACTTGCCTTAGTGGTATGGCTGTAGCCTAGACCGGGCATATGGCATGGCATGGCAGCTGCTTATCGGGTTCCTTCGGGGCTTCGTATAGATACCTACCTATTCTCACCCCCGGAAACGATCTCGCATTGCGGTACGTACAATCGCTGCTATTGCCGCATCAAACGACCACCGGGACGGCGAGAACCCGTTTTATACCTATCTACACGAATTTTGAAAAATGAAAATAAAAATCACAATATATAGATAGACCCACCTCGTCATATTGAGGTACAACATTTGCTCTGTTCAGCAGCCCGTACACCCAGTTTATACCCCACACACATATACCTATACTTATACATACCTTATACGGTGGTGAATAGGAGTAGGGGGTGGGCCAGCGTGTCATTACGATTGTCAAATATGCACGAGCCCAAAATAACCCCCGGACCCTCGAGTTCACCGAAGCGAATGACAAACTCTGTTCCAAAATATACGAGGCGAAAGATTTTCATCATTTTATTTGCCATTCTCTTTCTCTCTTTCTATCTCTCTCTCTCTCTCTCTCTCTCTCTCTCTTTCGCTTTCTGCTTTTTCTTTTCTATTTTTCTTTTTGTTTCTTTTTTCGCATACTTTTTTCGCTAATTTTGTTTGTATACTACGTATATGCGCCTGTATATTTATACCCCCGCGCGCTCGTTATATTATGAAAGAACGAGAAATGTTGGGTTTTAATTGATAATTCATGAGAGGGTGCAGACGAAGCACATACGTATACGTATATGTGTGAAAAATTATTAGGAAGAAGGAAACCCTTTGGTATAAGAGGAAAAAAAAAAAAAAAATACTTTGGATGTTTCTTTTTTTTCTCTCTTTCGAAAAGTTTTATAAAAACTGGGTACCTAATTGAAACTGCGATAGTCGATGGGATAACACGCGCGGTTCTTCTCTCGGCAGGGCGATAGCGAGTCAGCATTAGCTGGCAATTAAAAAAAACCCGCGAGAACCGCGCCGAACGAGTGAGTTAGCTCGATGCTGCACGCGCTCTAATTAATGATGCGGGTTAGTTGCGGTAGTCCGAAAATTCGTCTTTTTTTTTTTTTTTTTTTTAATCTTTTTTGGCTCCTCTTCCCCCCCTCCGGTCATTTCTTCATTGCGGATCGTTATATAGACCCGAACGAACGAACGAACCGTTAAAAGAGCTACGAAAGCATTTTTAAAGACCGACGGTATCATTTTTCCGTTTATAATAGTTGTCGAAAAATATCGTAGAATCGTTTCCTATATATACGTATGATATTTAACGCGAACGTTAAGTTCAATTCTCAGATAGCGATTCTGAAATCGGATTCTTGCCCAATTTCACACCCCATTGGTATGTACACAGCCGGGCCGGGGCATAGAAATTCAGTGAACTTATTTTCTTCCCTTTCTTTGTAAACCAGCTCCCCGAAGCATTTCGATGTTGCACTAGCTGTGACCAGGCTTTTCGGGTAATAAAATTGGGGCCCGCACTGCTGCTTTTGGGATGGAATCTTTCGGATAGCGGAAAACACCGAAACGATTTCCGCATTCGCGCTGAGCGCGGAACCTTTATACAGTTAAGAGAATAGGAAGAAAAGATGGGGCGAGGTATCAGTCGGGGAAAGAAAAACTCTCAAGTGAAAATGTTTCTCTAAGGTTCTTTCTTGATAGAAACCATTAACCGTCGAGTTTCTGCTGCTGCTACTGCGCCGAAAGGCAAACCCCGAGGACATATACTTCCCCTCTGTACACACAATTGTGTGCGGTTTTCACCTACGTGCATCTCCACGTGCAGGGTACGAATTTTATTATATGGTTTGTTTTTTCAATACGTTTTTTTTTTTTTTTTTTCAATTTCAGCCCGATACTGAGTCTTTATGTTCCAGTGAGTTTTAATTAATTACATACAGGTAAAATTGTTTCGGGTTTCTTTTTAATTTATCATCATTTAGGTATACGAGGGTGAAATAAAATAAAATAAAATAAAATAAAGAAAAAAAATAAAAAATAAAAAAATGAAATCAAATAAAATAGGGAACACAGGGGTGATATGGGAATGCCATTCGTTCGTTACGTGTTACGAAAACAACCAGCTCATATAGATATTTTATGCATTGTGTAGTGTAGGCAGTAAAATATTGTCTAGGATAAGAAACGGTCTTCTTGGCTCTAAGCCACAATCGATATGCCACGATGCAGTGTCTGGAAAGTTTATCCTAGAAAAGGGTTCCTTCTATTATTATATACGCTCTATGTAGGTACGTACTACCTGCAATCGCACGTACACTTATTTCCGCTGGTGTTATACTTTATAGATAAACTTTATCCTATATAACTAACCCCGCAGCTGGCAACTTCTTCTACAGCTATATCGCCGACTTTGTGGTTCTGGAAAAACTAATAATTGTTTAGAAATATTTCCCCTTTATAAGAAATGTGACTTTCGTATAGGTATATATATATTCGCACTGACGACGGAAAAAGAGCGATGAGATATATAACGAAGGCATCATGTTATCCGACTAACATTCGAGAGGGGACGGTGAAAGAGATGGATCGTCGTGCGAGATAAAGCGAAGCAGAAGCAGAAGAAGACGAAGAAACCCCTTTATGGCTTGATATAGTTAATACTCGTATGGTATATATGTGGGGTAGTATAAGTAAAAATTTGTTTGTAGAAAAAAGAAAAAAAAAAGAAAAAAAAAAAAAAAAAGAAACCACCCCCTCCTTTACGGAAGTTAGTTTTCGCTCGAGTAACGCGAATTTGATCGAAACTCTCATAGTTAGAGAAGTTATTTTTCCAGCTTGTTAAACCGCGCCGAGGAATGGGGTGAAAGAAGTTCGTAAAAATGAAACATAACCGGTACGTGTTGTTGGATGGAGAAAGGAACAGCCAGCTGAGAGAAGGAAAGCGCACGGATTCAGTTCAATCGACGTGGTATAGGTAGGTGGTTGGTTGGGTACCCCAGGTAACTCGTAACTCGAGACTAGGGGGAAAAATTCTAAACGACGACTAAACCCCATTCAATTACTGAACTGTGGCAGAAAAGTACGTATACGTACCTATCCGAGAGAGGTAGGGGTGGGCTGGTGCAACGTTCCCCGTGTGTGTGTGTGTGTGTGTGAGAGAGAGGTCAGAAAATAGCAATTTGCGAATACCATAAAACTGAGACGTGGAGGAGGAAATCTCCGTTAAAAAGTGTAATTGTTTCACGTTCTAGATACTGCAACGACGATAAATCTCCGTAAAATACTACAGCCTCGCGGGGTCAGACCCGTAGAGTAATAGTTCTACCCTCCTACACCACTACCGTCTAGCTAAAGCTCGAACTACATTAACTAGCTGCTTGATTCTTTCTCTCAACGTCCTATAAACCCCGATGAAATATTTACCTCTGATTTTTGCACCAGATTTTTCTTCGCGCAACTTCCTCAGCTCCTTCTTCTATACGAACGTTTTAGATTCATTTTAGATTTTACGCGAAATCTCGTACCGAACATTAATAACTGTACGTCGACTGCTGGGGATAACGAAGTTGGCCAGGTTAACATCAGTTTCGGGGGTTGCTCTCCCTAGCTGCTAAGCCGGGCTAACCCGGGGATAACCCGAAAAGGCATCTTAATTCCTAAGGGATAGGCTTGGTCGGCGTTGCATACTTTTGTATATTGTATGTCAAAGCTGTAAGGGAAAGGGAAAAAATTTGTAGTTATATAATGAGAGAGGGGCTCGTGTGACCGGAAAGCAAGAAAAGCTCGATTTCAAAGTCCTGTAAGCCTGATAATTCTCGTCGGGATTTATGAAACGGCCATAAACCTTCGGCGCTAATAGACTTTGAATGAACTCAATTAAGGGTTGCCGTGAGTTATTGACCCTTGTTCGCTAAACAGAATGCGCGTTTAGGCTCTTTCATATACCATATACCACATCGCCGTGCGGTATCTTCGCAGTCTTTGGTTTCCGGTTCGATAATTTTCAACCCCGCAGACGGTAAAATTTTCGCCTCTCCGTTCTACCCGGTTAGTAGGGTAGTAATATTTTATCGATACTCGGGAAATAGGCGCGATTAGCGGATTTTAAGCCGCGCGAAATGGGGGAGGAGGATAGGGCAGAGGGCAGAGGGCAGAGGGGCATCTCATCTCTTCGGTGTTTACAAGATTTTAATACCGAGATTAGATTTTCCGGCTTTCTGAACGGCAGCTGATTTTCTTTGCGCGGGAGATATGCGGGTATGCATTCCGCGTCAATGCGTTCCAGACAATTCCTGCAGGGCCAGTTTTTTTCCTCCCTCTTTCTCTCTTTCCCTTTTATTCCCCCGATTTCTTTCTTTGGTGGGTGGTGGTATAGGTATAAACGTGAATAAAATCTAAAGCCCGTTCGTGATCCGCGCGGAACGCATGTAGGTACTACTACTACCTATACTACGTGTCTTTGAAAGATTGAATCTCTTTTAAACGCGAATAAAAATAAAAGAACAATCGCGAAGGGTTGCGTATACGTGCGGAGGGATTAGAAGATCAAGGAACGAGTATTAGCGAGGTGCGTGTGCGGGAAGTAATTTTTTTTTAAATAAATAAATTTACAAAAAACAAAAAGAGCTATATTAAGGAAGAGTGCGTGATTAACAAAAAACAATTAAACAAAGACCAAAAAGCACGACGAAATTTACATGGAACGAAGAGAATAAAAATTGGGGTTCTGTTTTCCACGCACCCGCCTATATATAGGTATATATAAATCCCGTATATATGTATAGTATATACCTATGTACACATACATATAGGTATATACGGGGGTAACTAATTTACGAGAGGCCTCTCGTAAATCGAATCGCGAATAACCGGGGGATGCCGGAAATAAAGAGGAATTGTTGCTCACTCGAGGGCCCTAAGTATTCATACATTGCATCGGGTATATATATACCTACGGCCTACTACCTACCTACAGGGCCCTTTGCCCTTAATACCTCCCTGTCTGCGGTAACATCCACTCTCTCGAATGCGAGAATGTATCCGGGATTTAGTTGGCCGAGAATTGTAGGCTTTGGAACTCGTTCCGTGTCGGGAATAGGGGTGGAATGGGGATACTATAGTGGGACAAGCGTAGTACGTGTACATGACGAATTGCTGAGATTTGACTGAAGTTTCTCTTCGACGAGTAATACGGCTCATTAATCAACCGTATTACTCGTCTCTCAAGGCGTGCAGACCAACCCCTTGCCTTCCTTCCTCTTCCTCTTCCTCTTCCCCTTCCTCTTCCCCTTCCCCTTCCTCTTCCTCTTCCTCTTCCTCTTCCTCGTCCTCGTCCTTCGCCTTGCACCCTCTTCAGATCTCTTCAGCTGGTGCGTTATTATATAGCTTAAAACTTGAGCTGTTCTAAACTTTGATAATGTCTATTTTAAGAGGAGGAAAATTTTACTCCTCTTATTCTACCTTTCTCCCTCCCTCCCTCCCTTCCGTACCCTTCTCGTCTTTTTACTTTTTATCAGGAACTCGATTTTAATTATGATGCCATGACATATTATTACACCCCCGAATAGCACCGTGACACAATATATTCATAAAAATGAATACCAAGGGGTCGAAGTTCCGAATTCGTTTCACAGGATTTCGCATCCCTCTTTACGGAAAACTATTTTGGTAGAGTTTTTTTTTATTCCAAAAAATTTAATCTCAAGACGATTGATTGCGGTTTCGATAGAAACAATATGCAGTGAATCGGTACATATATAATATTGAAATTCTGAATTCTCCTAGTTTGGAAAATCGATAGATTCCAAAGCTGAGTATAAGTATTCTTCTTCTTGAATTCATGCAAGAAGTTTACCGGGTTAATATGAGGTAAATATATTATCGCCGGTTATATGTGAACGCGGTTTTCGATCAATTATTGGCCCTGCGCAGCGTGATGAAAATTTTACAAGAATTTCATTTGCCCGTAGTACTAAAGACAAAGGTCCAATATGTTATCAATTACGTCTAGCGTAGAGAAGTTAAGTTTCGGAGGGGGTTTGAGGGGGGTTTGAGGGTTGGAGGGGTAGTTCCATAGAAAAGCCGGAGGTGAAAATTCGCGGCGTTGGTGTGGCGCTCGACGAGATGCCCGGAGTGAAATCATGGTGTCGCCTTTAATGGGAATATTTATGGACTTATTAAAATACCAACCGGGACCGGGACCGGGACTCCGCGGGCTTGGCTCGGCTACGCCATGGAAGTAATAAAGAGGACGGAACGAACGAATATACCCAACCTACCTGGACCACTAAATTACGTCCCTGTGCACCCGGCAGCATCAACCAACGAACTTTGTAAGAAATCTTCTAGCCCTCCAGACGCTGCTGGTTGCTGCTTTAGTCCGCGAGCTTTGCGCCTCGTAAACTTTCGTAATTATACTATTATATACCCACGTTTCAATTTATTATCATCTGCGCTACTGCGGCGCTACTACTTCAAACTAATCGCATCATGGTTTTCAGCTCTGATGTGCGGAATACGACTTGGCTCTAAACCTTCGTACTTATTTTACCTATACTACATGTAATATGTGTACACCTTATACCTAACGTACTACTCCATTGAACTTATACGGTATAATTAGCGACCCTGCTGAATGAATTGAGTTAAACAAAATTTTCAAACCACGATTCAGAACATCAGTTAGTCGAAGTCTATACCAAGTTACGTGATTCGAATTCAATTTAAACTACAATAATTATGTGCGAATTACATGAGAGTTAACGAGTTCAACAAATTACTATGTACCTACCTATAGTATAAGTACAAACTGGGGAGTTTCTTTGATAATTATTTCGCGTGTTAAAGTCACCTAGCTAGCGAAGTCAGGTCCTCCTCGTTATTATGTGTGATAAAATTAACGAAGGTAACTTACAGTCTTTACGCGACTAGGATTTCTCCTCGGACGTATATAGGTATACCTATTCCGGTATATTAATTTATAAAATCTGATATGAGAATAATAATGAACGGTATCGAATGATCGCGATTTTTATCAGGGTATAAGCTAGTCGGAACCGTTAATTATCCCGCATTAGGCTCTCCACGGAGCGGAAATAATTAGGTTGAAATAAAGAAAGGGGAAAAAAAAAAAAAAAAAAAAAAAAAAAATGAAAGAAACGTTGAAATTTACGACGGGAAGCCGATTGACTGATTGTTTATAAATTGTGGCTTTTAAATACGAATCAGTCGAGTCTCTATGGGGCCTGAATTCTTCCGAACTTGAAACAAAGAAGGCCAATTCAAAGCCCATTAAACAACCAAGTATAGTAAGTTATCGGCACGCGATTCGAGTCACGATCAGGGTGTGTACTCCGATCCTCTTTGAATTCGATCTGCAATTCACGTATATACCTAACTGAGAATTAAAGGAATACCAAACCTCGGATCCTCGTGTAGTAGTACCTCTACTCTCTCTCTAGTCAAGGATGGGCAGCACTGACACCGCAAGAATAATTACTGATAAGATGATTTTAATTATCGTGGCGAAGAGAAGTGGGAGCTACCATATAGCCGGGCTGCAGACGGACGCGTCCGTTTTAGATAACGACTAAACAAATGGGATCCTAACGACGCGGAGAACTATTCTCGTTCAGATATATCCGCACAGAAATTGTGCAGCTAATCCTTAATCTCCTTTCAGTCGGATTTTCAATTTTACGCTACACAGCTGGAGAGAGAGAGAGAGAGAGAGAGAGAAAGAGAGAGTTTATATATTATTTAAAATATTTTTACTAAATATAATACCCTGCACCACGATTTTGGTGCCACAAGAGATTTCGCAGTTTTTGGCCAAACCCCAACAATAAATCTATAGAGGGATATATTCCTGATAATCAATTGGTTCAGAAGTTATTCGATTCAATTACTCCCCGATCATGCTAAAATTTCAAACTGAGTATATCGGTATTCTTTTTCGCATTATTTTTAATTTCACATTAAAAAAAAAATCGGTAAGACAAAATTTCATTTAATTTAAAGGCCATTGAAATGGCGAGTGAAAATATTTTTTTAGATCCCAAAATCCGAAGACACGTAACGATCGTCCGATATGCGCTGAATGCTAATTTTCTTCCATATTTTGCAAATCGAATAACTTCTGAACCACGGTTGATATCAGGATGTATGACTCCTAGATTTGTTTTTGGGGGTTGGCCAAGAACTGAAATCTCTTGTGGCACCAAAATCCGGGACCCATGGGCAGAAAAGTGTCCCGGATAAGCGAGAGTACCCCATCCCCACCCACACACACACGTATATAATATAATGTGATTCTCTCCTCGTGGTCGTCGTTCGTTCGTTCGTTAATGAAAGTTAATTTTCGAATACATTTGAGGCAGGAGAATGAGCGGGCAATTATTTATAAACGTCGGAGTTCAAACTTCTAAACTATATTACTTGGTATTATGGGGTTTGCTTAATGAATATTAATTATACGCCCGATACTCGAGCGTTGGCTGCCATATACTCGGGCATCTAGGAGCTTCTATAACAGATCAATTTATTGACGAAATCAAAAATAATAATTGCTGCAGACTTTGATTTCTTCATTTTATGAAATATTTTTCTCTTCGCCTTGTTAGGTAGTATATCTACAAACATAATATAATCATACTTTGAGGTATAAAGTGTCAACAATTACCTGAAAAACAAATTGGAAAAATAAAAAATTGATAACTCGGTTAGTTATCCCCGCGCATTGCTGATTATTAACGAATTTAGTGGATTTACCTAATTCCGGAAGTTTTAACTCTTTCTTTTGGATTCACCGCGACTTGCTCCATTCTCTTTCTATCTATCTCTTTGTCTCTTAATTACCGCAGGGGAAAAATAATATAAAAAATTTAGTCTCGTAACTCAGGTAGTAGCTACCTCTAAATCCTTTGTGGTTTAATTCGGGAGTTCGTACCACGGTTTTAATTCACGTGAATTCAATTTGCCAGTTTTCGTTCTGTCTCTCCGCGAATGTAGACGAGTCGAGTTCGGAAAACTCGCGCAGCTTGGAGCGCGAAGACCGATAAATTTCAATCTCGAAGTCGAAAAATGTTCTGTTCAAACAGCAGGATTAAAAAATTTTCGAAAATCATGACCTTCCTTTCTCTTCGTATTATTTGGGGTATACCTACGAGGTAAAAAAACAAAAACTTCCTTTCTCTCAAGTCAGAGGATTAAACTAGCGGTCGTGATCCGAGTCGTTCGCTATACCTCGGGGATCGATACGGCATAAACGGTGTGAATCAGCGGAGGACGAAGGGTGTAGATTGTGGGAGGAAGAAGAAGAATAGGAGGAGGAGGTGTATTTTCATTTCGCAGTATCAGCAGAAATTCGAAACTGGTCCGACGCGCCTGGTATGCTAAACCAATCGCGTGTTGTTTTAAACAAACCTCTATACGGGGCTATTGAATAACGCATCCCGTCCACCCCCTACCCCTACCCCTTCGAGAAAGCTCGACGAGTCCAGTTTATTTATCGGGTAAAAACGTATTCTTAGATGCGTATATATACAAGGGTTTCGAAATATACATGTATTCGTATACATATATATATATATATATACAATATACATGGACATTGTACATTTTCCAACATGTATTCAAAATTCGCTAACACACACACACACACACACGTGCACACGTACACTTCACATATGCGGAGATAAATTTATAACCGGTAGACGACGTCGGGCTTTCAAAAGGGCCGAAAGTTTAGGATCAGTTTTGGAGTAGCGCCCAGGGGGCCAGGGTAACCCCAGTAGCCCCGTGACGTCACTTCCTCACCCGTCACGCTCCGACAAGCGTATTTTAGGAAGCCCGGATATACCTCGGCAAGACGGTCCAAGTCTCCCGTGACGGTGGTAAGGGAAGTTCAAACTTCTTGCATAAAATTAAGAGTCAAGATCCGTGAAGACCTGCTTCCTTACCTTACTTCCTTACAATCTGTTCTATACGCATATTTCCCCCTCACCCCCCTAGATATATATATATCGTAGATTAGAAACTAAAATATATGCCTTTGGGGTTGGTATAAGTATATCAAGTCGAAGAAAACCAACGAGTTTTTATTATATTTGTTCTTTTTTCTTTCTTACTTTTTCTTTCTTACTTTTTCTTTTCTTTTCTTTTCTTTTCTTTTCTAATACTTTATTCAAGGAATCGGTGCGTTTACGTGGGTCGGATCAAGATTCGGAAATTTAAACAGCTGTCCGAGTTACAAACGACTCAAAGTTACTTATACTTGGATAATATAACGATTTCTCGACTCATTGGTCGTTGTCATGCGAATTCAATGCTTTTCGAAATTGCATTAACCCTGTCTTTACTTTTTTTTTTTTTTTTTTTTTTCCTACAAAACGACAAAATACGCCAAGAAATTTTATCCGAAATTCTCCTGATACAATAATCAATATGTAGCGTTGAAACGTAGGGATTTCCGATTCTGTGGCGAACGGTGGTGCAGCATGAGCTCCCAGCGTCTTGGCTTGGCTCGGCTCGGCTTGGCTTGGCTTGGCTTGGCTTGGCTTGGCGTTAGATCGAAGTTACTTCTGTAGTCAAGAGTCAAGAGAGACTGTAAGAGGGTGGAATGGGTGGATGGGTGGGTGATTTTTCCTGAATGCCTCGGAGCGGGATAGCGAGTGGTCCAAAGGTTCTTTCACATGCTTATATAAAGGCGTTCTCGTCGTGGATGCGGATATACGCGGAATATAAGGTGTAGGTACCGTACCGTTCACAGTTGACTTTCATCTTCGGGATGATTTCTGAACGACGTGACGCGACGCAACTTTTCTTCGACTCAAAGCCCAGCTGTAGATATATACCTACCTATACATAGGAATATAGTTTTATATATATATATACATATATATATACTTCCGTTGAAATAAATCGCGAATTCGTCTCTTTGCGCGAAAGAAGAATAGAAAAATAGTAAAGAAGAAGAAAAATGGAAAAAATTGCTACCGGTGTCAATTTTTCGAATTCCTTATTCTTACTAAAAAAAAAAAATTCTCCAACGAACGCTTACATATATATTCTTATATACGATATTTTTTACCCCAGGATTTGACCGCGAGGATATACCGATGTGTATTTACCATTAGCGTTCACCGGAGTGGAAATGTAGCTTTCAACATAAACGTTCGCGAGAAGAGAAACGTCGCAATTCTTTTCGTTCGTTCGTTGAATTTTTTCCTTTTTTTCTTTTTGCTTTATTTGTTTTATTTTCTTTTTTCTTCAATTTTTCAATTTTTTTCTTCCCTTCTTTATACGACTACCTATATATAATAATATAAACCACGCAGACGCAACTTGCGCAAAAATCTTTTCCGCAGTAGTAATCGAATACTACGCTGCCCGTATAAGAATTTGATTTATTTATTGATTTATTATTTTCAATACTATATATTTTCTCTTTCTATACTTTCTTTAAACGGTTAAAAGGTGTGGTATGAGGTTTTTTCTTTTTTTTTTTTTTCATATTTTGAATTATTACACCGTGGAGAATCGCTATGAAATATATATGCCATCATTGATCTTCCTATACATCCACATTTTCCACATAACAGCTGTGAAACCTTTTATATTGACGTGTAAATATAAAATAGGGTTTTTTTTTTTTTTTTTTGTTGTGAATATCATATCAAACGATAAACTCGATAATTATAATCGGTCCCCTATAACTTCATTAGAAAAAAAAAAAAATAAAAAATAAAAAAAAAAATAAACAGGGAGGTGTAACGTGTTACGTTGGCGGATTAACCGTATTGACTAAACGGACGTGTACATATGCCAAAGCACGTAGACTAAAACTCACACGTATAGATACCCTGGTATATAGTATATGTGTATGTAAATCGGGCATATGTAATTATTCGTTGCGTCATCGTGCCGTGCGGAGTTAACGACGACGTATCATCCCCCCCCCCCCCCCCATCCCCTATCTACATCGGAGGGGGCCCGACGACTCTTTGATCAAGAGAACTTGATTATTACGCGATGTTACGTATCTATCTATCCGCGTCACCCTCGAATCTCACCCTCATCTGAAAAAAATTCCTTTCATACGCATTCATTTTCGGACTGAATATTTCACCGTATGTATGTATATTATATTAGCGGCACAGGGTCCAAAAGCATAGCACGAAGGTTTCCTGTACCGTTCACTTTTTACCTTTTTACTTTTTACCTTTTATACTTTTTTTTTTTTTTTTTTTTTATCCTCAAATAGAACGAAAGAAAGAAAGAAGGAAATTCGTGGGTCAAAGTTGAAACTTGATTTCATACATCGCGAGCTAATTGAATGATAATATACAGATGTGAGATGACTAACGGCAAAGTTGATATATCAATAAATATATGGAAATTGAGCTATCGTCGATATATACCTATACCTACCTATATAGGAATGATCGATACCCTTAGATTCGTGCGCGGGTATCTCGGGCCAACTTTTGATCTCTGATCATCGAAATTTCATTCCACACGGTTTCTTGATCTCTGTAATTGGATCCAAGTAATTTGTCGACTGCCTCAGAGAGTTTGATTCGCGAAAGTACTTGCTAGATGGTATGAGCGATCCTACAGCCTCAAAGGTATATAAGGTAATATAAGGACATCGCGATATTAATTGGCTTACATCGACGAGTTCGATATAAATATATATATATACACAAAATTTCGTTCGAAATTCCAATTTCTTAGCACTTTTGCACATGAACGTATGTATATAGGGTGGTCCTTGATATATACTTAAAAAAATTCATATCTTAATTCAAAGTATGAATTACTGCCCCCGAAAAAAAACAAACGGCCCATGGGAGCATTGAAATTCGAAAATGCAGATCAAATCACGGACCACCCTAGTGTCTTTCAAGATTACTGATGGGTTTTGATGCCTTGGAATATCGTCGTTTCGTCTTGTCATAGTATATACTTCGCGGAATCCATATAAATATTTATAAAATTTGTGATCGTGATTGACTGGGTTGTCGCGCTGTTCGCGCGCCGTGTTATCCAATGGCAAATGAAATGAAATGAAATGAAATGAAAATGAAATAAAATGAAATGATATGATATGAAATGAAATGAAATGTAATGGAACGAGACGAAGTATAGATATATAGGGAGGAGAAGTAAAGAAAGAAATAAAGAAAGAAAAAAAAGGTTGGAGAATTATTTGTCATAACGAACCCCTAAAGCCGTTTAATATTTTTCTAAATGTAAGAATATATATATACAGCGAACGTAAAGCCTGCGCAATACCGCCATACCCGTTAAATAAAGTATATCTTTTCCCATCCCCTCATTTTATATATTACATTCGAGATTTCCTAGTTTATATTTTATAACACGCGGGCACTATAGTCGCGGGTCTATATATTCACGGGGATTTCGCATTATACCCCGCACCATGAGCGCGCTTAGTCGACGTTCTTTATCAGTTTTATATACCTATAATCCGTTGCATATAATAATGATAATAATAATTTCATTCGCACTGGAATTCCCGGTGATTATTTATGGGAAATACATATATATATATAGGTATATATTTTTCATTCTCTTTTCTCTCTTTTTTTCCCCCCTCGGTTCGGACCTACCTATATTACACTCGAATACCACCTAATTGATGAATTTTTCAAAAAAATTTATTGCCTTCTTGTTTGCTGCGTCATTAAATAGAAATAAATACAATAAACTACCTATGTGTAGTACCTATGTGTACCTACCTACCCCTAGGCTCTATTCAACGATCATACCTTTCAATGGAACATGTCATGGCTAGAGATCGAATCAGTGATGAATAGCCTCTGCCTCTGCAGGAGCTCAGGGCTCTTGATGTCCGTAGAATTCGACTAATGCTACACGTGCTTCGCGTTATTTAACGACTACTTTTTTTTTTTTTTTTCCCTGCACACCTATACACAATCAATCGGGTTTATATCTTCTATAGTACTACCTTGGTGGTGGTTTTTTCCCCAAACAAATATATACATAAATATAATATTACCGCGTGTGTGTAATAATCGAAGGATTTGATTTATAAATAATTTATCATCCGACCTTTATACTAGGTAGGTACCTATGTTGACGTGCTCATTTTCGAGGGATTTACACTCGAATATTTATACCCGCACTTTCGTTATCAATTTTTATTCTTTGATTTTTGATACAATTTTAGAATATGAGATATATTTTATAATTTATATATTAACTCTTTGACAAATCTCGACTCTCTCATTTCTGTTTGAAGAGCTATTTTATCGCGAATACGGTGAACGAAATTCCCGAGTCAATATAGTACGCGCCACCTCGTTGATTATATGGAAAAACAAGACGGGAATCGAACTTTTCGGTCTTTGATTTTAGAATAAAATAAAAGAGTCATCAATTTATTTTGCTCAAACTCGGGTGGTTGGCTATTTAATCAATTATTATTGTCATCGGGGTGTATAAAGCGAGGAAACGCCTACCCTGCAAGTTGCAGCTTTAGTATACTAATATATACGTAGGTGTACATTGATATTCGCTGAGCGAACTATAACACTATTTCAGCCAGTCAATGAACAGGTTTAATTCACCCGGCAATTATATTATTCACGATTTGAATACGGTATTAATTTATGCCAGCTAGCTATCTGCGCGAGAACTTTTGCTAGCTAATTTTCATCATTCTATATATATATATATATACACTCGCGAGGTATAGGGAACAGTCGGCGAATTACTCGGATATCGATTAGAGATGTGATAGAAGATAAAGAAGCTACGAACAAAAAAAAAAAAAAAAAATGTAATAAAAATTGACGACAGATTCCACTCCATCGCCCCTATGTCATTCCTATCAATCGAACGATAAATCGACCCACTACCTCTAGCCACCTATATAGGTATAGGTATATCTATCTATAATATAGAATCGGTATAGAAAACGTCTTTTCAAAGGCATAAACTTTTTGGATTAAACTCCCGTAAACTGTCGTAAAATTTCGTTTACCTAATGTCACGCAGCTATTTCGCCAGAAAGTATTTTCTGCACCCTGTTTATTAACTCTAATTCCCTTCGAAGAACCTGAGGGCATATTGAGATGAGTGAATTCTGTAATCATAAAATTTTCTCACTCCTACTACCCCTACATCACTCGAGCGCTCGTGTTTATCGCAAGGAGAGATTTTCGCTAAGGAAAAGTTCGTGGATGTATATTATAGAAAAACCTTACGAAGCTTATTATCTAATAGATCGAAAGACATAAACGAGCCTTATCAATTTTTCATAATTATGAAAATTTATAAAAATATGTAACAGTGATAGTATATTAATTAGTATCTATAGATGAAATAGTAATATTTTTCTCCCGCGAATCGTGTTCACCATAGGTATACAGCTACAACGTCACGTATTATAGCTTTGGGTTGGAAAATTCAGCAAAGTGTCGAGACCTGCGCAAGCTGTCCAACAACCAAAGAGAGAGACTCACTCAGTCGAACTCGACAACCCATAGCCGTCGTATCGCTGATCGTGTCTTTTCCCCTCGTCTATTTTTCTGCCACGTTTTTTCGATAAATATTTTTCGATTTTCGTGATTTCTTAAAATTCGGGAAATTTCTTTCCCTCTGTATACGTGAATTCCTAGCGCTGGTTGATCGGGGCTGGAAAAAAAGAAAATAAATGTACAAGAACGAATCGCTGGATAGATAGAAAAAAAAAAAAAAAAAACGAACAGTGCGAATAAAATTTCTGAAAAAAAAAAAAAAAAAAAAAAAAAAAACAGAAAAGGAGGAGATAATTGAGTGGTGGTGAAAATTTAATCAGTGTTGTGACTGTCGAATCCAATCCAACGGTTTATATATTTCATCCCTTAGCGTGCAACTCCTCGGTATATTGGTGTGTTCAGAGGTAGGTGTACCCCGTAACTCGATTTACTAATTATAATACACGGCGTTGAGATCCTCGTCGACAGTTTAAACCCTTGATCCCACAGCGGATACTGCATCCCCCATTTCCCCCTCCTTAGGTAACCTTGGCTTATTTGATTACAAAAGCGAGGAGAGATGATGATAGAAGTTGGTTTTGACCGCGTGTTGCGGCGTTAGCTCGAGTAAACAGCCCAAAGCCTATAGCGAAAATTGTGAGATAGATATAGATATAGATATAGATATAGTATGCGTCTTATCGGATGACCACGTTATCAGCCCTTATTATTAATAAGAAGGGCGAGTGTGGGGTGAATCGTTTAGAATCAGTTATAGTTTGGGGTATGAATACGAATACGAATGTGAATACGAATGTGAATAATGAATATCTGTTATAACTGGGTAGTACTATACTATATATATATATATATATATGTAATTTGGCGCAGAATTTTATAACGAGAAAATCAAATTGAAATTACGGTAAATCTCCCCATACATATAGTTACCTATTCAAGGGGGCGAACAATGTCTATAAAGGTAAATTGAAGCCATTACCGAATGTGTATATAGTATTATACACTGCAATTGTGTATCAATTTACTGATATTATACGATCGATGGAGACAAATACGTTTAAGGTATAGGTAGGTACTATCTGAAAGAAAATAAGCATATTAGGACATGTATTAATATTGTTTCAATCTTTCGTATATTATATACCTACATATAGGTATTTATCCGCGGCGATGTTTTTCCGGTGTATCGATAAAGAAAATGGGGAAAAGGATCTCGGTACCTACTATACCTATATATATGTATGTGATATAAGATACAGAAGATATAGAATAGTATCCGGTTATATCGAAGTAAAACGAATGAATTTATCATGCGCATATATTACATATGCGGAGGGATCGAAGCGTCGGTAAAACCCCGTTTGGCAGTTTACCTCCTTTCTTTCTTTCTTTCTTTCTTTCTTTCTCTTTTTTTGGTTTTTCTTTTTTTTTTTTTTTTTTCTTTCTTATTCTGACCCTGCGCTGTTACTTATCCAGCGTCTAATAATTATGGAAATATAGTTTTCAGACCACGAGCGTACGTGTTGTCGCATAGGTATCTCGGATGAAGAAGAAAGAATAAGAGGATATCTGCAGATATCGTATATAGGGAGTCGGAGATATATATTTTCGAATCACCCGCAACGCGTTTCGTTCAACGTCTTTTATGCAAATACGATGAGAGAACGCATATGAGACACGTGTGTGTGTGTGTGTGTGTGTGTGTGTGTGTGTGTGTGCGAAAAATATCTGAACTTCCGGATTTTTACATCATTTTATTTAATTTTTTTTTTTTTCCCTCGTTTCTTTCCGTTTTTTTTGTTTTCTCTCTCTCTTTGCTGGATCGTTTGGATAATACTTTTTGTACAGAATAGCGGAAAAGCTTCCACCCCTCCAACCTACTTTACCACCGTTAATCCATTCGAGACATTCGTTCTTCTCTTTCGGTTGGTAGAAATTGTTGTTTTAGAAAGCCCGGTTACTAACTGATTATTTTAAGCCCCCTAAAAGCTGAGAAATTTAGAGAAATTCGAGCCTCGGTAACGCCGGGGGTAAATCCCTCCGGCAACAACAGTGCGAAATGCGGTATTACTTCTTTTCACTCTTACCAGAAGTTCGCAAAGGTTTAATAAACTTTCAACTTCAGTTTTTCACCGATCTTATAGCTGTTCTTCGGCTTTTGCAGGGATTCTGGTATTTGTTAATTTGTTTCTCTCTTTGTGGTTTGCGAAAAGAAAAAATAATATAAAAAAAGAACAAAACTCTTCCAACAAACTTATTATAGACGGTGTCTATATATGGTATAGCCTGTATACACGTATATAACGGCGGGACATGTACAGTTTTTGAGAAGGGGCCGAAGGGGCCGAACCTTATCTTAAAAGACATTTCAATTTCGCCTCTAATCTTAAGCCGGGCCGTGATCGTCCATTGAAATGTCCAAAATAAAAAAAAAAATAAAAAATAAAAAGAAAAGAAAAAAAAGGTAAGAAACAAAAGAAAAATAAAAATAAAAAAACCTTGGGGGATGGTAAATCCATTCTTTATATCCTCGTCGTCGCGATGGTCTCGATAAAATAGTGGGAGGGTTGTGCGCTTCTTTAATGACTATTAAATCGTTACCGCCCCATAAGCAGTGCGAAAGATAATAGAAGAAAAAAAAAAAAAAAAAAAAAAAAAAAGAAAGAAACGTAAAGATAAATGAAACAAATATTTGATCATTATTTTCTTCGACTATCTCAGATTTACTTTAATTTTCTTTTCTTTTCATTAAAAAAATTTTTTTTTTTTTTTTTTTTTTTTCACGGACAGCAATTCGCGCAGGCGTAACTCGACTACAGCTTTTCCCGGCCGTTTGTTCTTCCGATTAAACCTGATTATATATATCTCAGTTCTGTAAATATTACGATCTTCTACCTCGAAACGGCATCCAGCACCAGTACCAGTCGCTGTAGCAGAGGGGTGCAAAAGTTTTTCAGAGCAGATCGAGGGCGGCTAATAATAATAATTAGATAACGAAAATCAGATGAATTTATACACGTATAGGTATACATATAGATAGTACCTATATATACGTCTACGTTTATTGTCAGATTTCTGTGTCAATTAACTAAGGCTAAAGAAATTATCGCAGATTTGATGGGTTGTCAAAAATGTTTATCGCGTCAAAAAATTAGCCATACTTATTATTCTTTAAGCGTTAGCGGGGTACGTATTTGCCTAATTAGATTTACTTCATCCCACATTTTTTCCTTTTGACTATAATAACTTTGTACTATACCTATGTGTGTATATAGGTATAAGGTATATATATATATATATTGAATTCATCACGCTTCCGATATTCGTGGGCAGCTATAAGAGCTAAAAGATTGCAGATATTTCAATCCTTTTCCAATTTTCATCGCCTATATAGCGCGGGGTGATAGAAGACAGGTATTGGCTTCGGATTGAAAATAACTTTTGCTAAATTCAACGAATCTTTACGTTTCACGTATACCTTCATCATCCGAGGATCAGGTTTTTCGACAGATGTCGGTATGTCTGTCTGTATGTCCGACCATCTGTCTGTCCGACAAACTCGCCGAATTTTATCAGATACGGGGTTAGATGAAAAATTCTGAAACCTATTATATATCACAGGGTTGAGATGATCGCCTTCATAATAATTGACATTGTATATTATTTTTCAATTATTTGCCAATTTTTAAGTATGTCAACCTGTTCTTCTTATAATATACCTGTAATACTTGATGGTAATTACTAATTAGTATTTACATTAATTAGATGGATTTGCGGGGTGACCAAGTGTACAACCGTATTCTTCGCATTGTTTTCATATACACGATTCTATCTGACGTTTGTTTGTCTGCGAACCCCATCTCCCTTCGGACTGTGAAAAAAAAGAAAAAAGTAGATGAAAAAAAAAAAATGGGAAAAGACACAAGGTGTCATGCCTAGTAGTAAATAGCCTCGTTGAATGGGTTCAGCTAGGCGTTGACGTTAAAGAGATAGGGTCGAGCGCGAAAGGGGTTTTCTTAAGGGTTTTCCGTGGGCTGGCTGGTCGGAGTAGCGTCACTTGACTGGTTCTGATCTGCGACGGTTCTCAAGAGAAGAGAAGATGGGAGATAGAAGAGAGAGGAAAGAGGAGAGTGAAGAGTGGAGAGTGGAGAGTGGGGAGTGGAGAGTGGAGAGAAAACGCCGGGGGTTTGAGTGTTAGCAAATTGTTTACCTGGCAACAATGGACCAGATGATCCCGCGACAGAAACGAGAGATCCAGTTGACGCGAACAACCGTAGCGAGAGAAAACGAGGGGACAATGGACTAGCGGGGACAATGCGTCGTCACTCTCCTCTTTTCTCTATCTTTCTCTATCTGGGTGTAGAACTGGAAGGATAAGAAAAAGGATAAGAAGAAGGGTAAGAAGAAGAAGAAGAAGAAGAAGAAGAAGCATCCTTCAGGAAGTGGAATAAAAACATCTCTGCAGCAGCAGCAGCAGCACCAGCAGCAGCCTCCTCCTCGACAAGGACCATGGACCGTCTGTCCTCGCGACGTTCTATACTTTCAGCCGCGGTTTAACGAACCTAGAAATTGCGGATGGTTGGTAGGCATCATGTATCAACCTCGCGCAGCAGCCCTGAGTACTACCTCGGGAAGAAGGAAAAGAAGAAGAAAAAAAATGAAAAAAAAAAAAAAGGTACCAAAAAAGGAAGGGAGTGAGAGGCAGTTAGCGAAACGTAGTATTTCTACGTTTTACGAAAAATGGATGTTTTTTCTTCTGGAGTTGCGCCGCGACGTTTATGAATACCTAAAACGCCATTCTGTCATTTAAATTCCCTTCAGAAATAAGAAAAGGAAGAAGAAGAAGAAGAAGGAGTGGGAAAAGGGAAAGAAAAAGCAGATGAAGAAAAGACGAAAAAATAACATCACGTTTTCAGAAACACCCTTAACAGCTTTACTCTCTACCCACACCTATAGTAGTAGCTACCTTGTCCTGATTACACGCGATGGATTTTAAACACGTAGGATATGTATCTGTGGATGGGAGGGGGGGCAGGTCGAATACGCGTGCTATAAATGTATATCCGCGGGTACAGGTAGGTAGGTAGGCAGGTGGATATCTGAATGAACGATCAGCGGAGGCGACGTGCCGCGGGTTTCTCACGCGAACGTCAATTCTAGGGTAGCATATAGGGTATACGGGGGGGTAGGTAGTGCGAAAAAAGTCGTATATGAAATCCTCGGGTACAAATGAGGGTTTGATTACTGCCGGAGGCATTCGCCTGCGTGCCTACGATATTCCTGTAATACACATGTACATCCACACCTATATATGTGTAACACATGTCAATCCGTATACCTTGCAGTCATATACCCTAACCCTATCCCCCCCCCATGTTCCATAATTTTCTATACATATAGGCTGCATATGTAGGTATAATGTATATGATGCCATTGTAACAACTCATTCGTGTCACCGCTACATAATTCATTCCGTATCCGCGTGCCTGCACGGTGCAGGTTTGACGACTAGCTAAAAACCTGGGAGGGGGGGGGGGTTTAAACACCCTCTCAGAAAATTTCTTATTAAAGAGTATATTGGATAATTTCATAACTCTGTGCGATAAAGAGCAGATGCGATACCTTGCTATTTAATTCCCTGTAATATATTAATCGATCGGATATCATTACCGGATCCCCTGTACGATGTATAGAGACACGCACACACACACGTATACGTATAAATGTACATATACTACATACGTGAGAGTAGTACTGCAGGTAATATATATTCTACGTCACGTACGTCTGTCGTCAGCTGGCAGGATAATCTACGTTACTATGTAGACGTATACTGCGGGTATATGTTAGCACTGTGCGAGGTAGGATTACCGCAGAAAAGACGAGAGAGACGTCCTGGTTCTGGTTCTGGTTCTGGTTCTGGACTCTGCGGTTTATATTGCGGAAGAATTTATCCGTTGTCACACGTGCGTCACGTTTATATATTCCTGGGTTATAATATACATTTATCAAACTGTTCAAAATATACACATATGTTACATATTACCTACATATCAGCCTCTTATAATAATTCCTCGATTCAGGAAATACATTGACACTCGGTGTATTTAGGTATACGATCGTAATTTTGTAAGAAAAAAAAAAAAAAAAAAAAAAAAGTTAAAACAGAACCAGGTGAAAGATAAATAAAATGTAAAAAAAAACAATGAAAACCGTGTAACGTAGGTATATACGTACAGTTCGAGCAATCGGATATTCATTAAATGGTCACCGGTGATCATCGGGAATGGTATATGATGACACATGAGGGACATATACCGTGTGTATACAGCGTATGTGTATTGATGCCGAATTACGTAAAGTAAATAACAATAACTGATAGGATATCTGGATGATTATTAATTATCGAGGTTGTGACGCGTATAGTGCAACAAACACGCGGAGTTTCTGTTCGCGGTTCCTCAATTAATTACAACGCGATATATATCGTATACCTGTGTATATGGTATATACATGTGTGTGTGTGTGTATAGGAGATTGCCGAGCGTTCTGCAAATATTAATAAACGGACCTCCTGTATCTATACAAGGAAATTATTCGAGCCTTGTGATCTTCATAGTGCGAGGCATGTATAACCGCACGATGTCGAATACCTTCTACACATGTAAATTTGCACGCCTTACGTGCTTGTCGACTCTATCCTAGACAAATATTAACAAACTATATACAGAAACACGTCGGCAAACGGACCTTATGGCGACAAAATGACAAATCGAACTTTTGCTTACACGATTAATTTCAACCCCCAAATATACAGTGGACAAATTTTCGTTATTAGGAAAATTTCGTACTCCGAAAGCGAGAATAAAGAAATACTTATACCATAAGGGATTAGATATGGGCAAGGGATGAAAATGGAGTTTGGCACCGATCGACACCCCTACTCTATATATTATTATAGTTCCAATTTAGCGAGTCGGAGAATTTCTATTATTTCCGTCGAGAAATAAGGACGAAGGGACTACCCATACTACGAGATTTTCCGGTTCCCATAGATCCTGAAATATCGCGACTAGTCATACGTATCCGCGTATAATCAGCCGAGACACGTATCTGTACACAGGCGATTTAAATTGCGGTTCAAATTTTCCAAATGTTGGTAAATCGGGTATTTATGTATCAGGGTGGTCTTTAATTTCACCGCGACGTCTCGAAATAAAAATCCGAAATTTCGCAAGTCGTGTTTTATCCTAATGGGAAAGTTCAAAGAATTTGGGGCGGTAATATACTTGGGATTGAGAAGTAGGAACCTTGGGTTCTGACTACATGTTTCTTTGTATATATTTGTATAGATGTTCTATCTATTCATGGTATCATTGAAATTCGAATATGAACGAATTAAGGACCACCCTATTGTGTATAAGTTTGGTTAATTTCCTAAACACGGATTATACGCGAAGTTGTATTAATAAATGAGAAGCAACGTTATATAATACAGTATTCTATGCGAAGTTATTACCCGATGTAAACTCACTCGAATTTCCCATTGACTAGCATCACCATACCACTACCACCACCTCCTTGTAACATCATGGGAGTAAATCCCTCAGGATTTTGGCTAGTGTTTGTATTATATATGTGTATAACGTAGGTGTGAATTCAGGTGTATGAATACCCTGTGCACTGGTATATGGTAAGTTAGTAGGTACTGCGCTGTTGCGCGCGGTGGCTAAACTACCCCGCGAATATATATATAGGTAGGTAATTCTGTTTGGTCTGCAGGGGGGGGGGGGGGGGGGGGGGGGGGGGGGGGGAGGGGGTTGGTGTATTAGTTTTACATACGTTACCGCAATGCCCCGGCTCGAATTATTCCCGCGGGATTATTACCCGACTTTAACTTTGTATCTACCCCCTGGCAAAAATTTGCCCCTTGAATCGAGGGAAAATGAGATAAAAATTGATAAAAAAAATAAAGAAGGGAGGGAACGAAAAAAAAAAAGAAAAAAGAAAAAAAAGAAGAAAAATACTAACAAATACTAGGTGCAGAGGTAAAATTGG
Source organism: Tenthredo mesomela (assembly GCA_943736025.1). Taxonomy (NCBI): domain Eukaryota; kingdom Metazoa; phylum Arthropoda; class Insecta; order Hymenoptera; family Tenthredinidae; genus Tenthredo; species Tenthredo mesomela. The sequence continues at coordinate 449,673 of OX031017.1, forward strand.
AAATAATTTGTTCGTCGATGTGTTAGAGGTATAGAGGCACGTGCGAATCTGGGGGTTGAAACAACACAGGGTTTAATAATAATTTAAAGTAAATATTACACGTAATATGAAAAGCGCGACGTATATAGCTAGGCTGGCAGTATGGTATTAGCGAGAGACTGAGGTAGAAAATTTCGTCTCGTATATATATATATAGGTGTAGGTGTAGGCGTAGGTGTACTATATATATGTACCCATGTGGTATCTACCAGTTTACGTAATTGTAGATTAAATCTATATTCATGGTGCAGCAAACAGAAATGAATTCATATTAAATTTCGTATTTACACGTCCTGTGCAACTACCCATGTATACCTGTACCACCCCCCCCCCCCCCCCCCCCCCCCCCCCCCCCCGTTCTCTCGCGTTGTGCACGAGCTAGCTAGTCATGACGAATAAATTAGTATCCAATTGTACAAAGAATTTTCACCCCTCGTTGGAGGGAGATATACTATATTCCATCAATTTGAAAACCGTGTTTTAATTACAATATGTTTTCCCCGGTGCGTGTGGGTAGGTAGGTAGATAGATAGGGTAACATACTCCTCGGCTTGAATTGGGTTAATCAACGTATATTCATCATTAAATATACATTAATTTACCAACTTTGTCATAACCGCGTAATTACAGGTGAAACAATTACGCGACACCCGACTCTCGCACGTTGAAAATTTCTATAATTTAAAATTATTCTATACGAGGCGATACACTCCACGTGGCCAGATTCGCGAAATCCCAAAGAGTTGAGTTTCACCCTGCTGCAGCTCGGTTGCCTATATCATATATTTGTCGATCGTATATATATATAGAAGGAGAGAGTGCGAAACTATAGGTACTATAGGACCACCATACACATACACGTATAATATATACATGTATGTATGTATGTGCGTACGGGTGTACATGTTACAAAGAATGAGAAAAACGAAAAGGAAAAGGGATAAGAGAATATATAGTGGTTGTAGTAGATGGGCGGGTATAGGTACACTACCCCCCTTCCCCCGGCTTAGTGTTTGCACGGAAGTCCATATTGGTTTTCGGTCCTTGTCTTGTCCAACTGTGCAAACAGATCGATGTACACCGAGGCCAGGGGCTATTCTATACCTCGGGCCGAATGACCAGCGAAAAAAATAATTTCTATATTTGCATGGGAGGTTCGCTCTTGTTTAGATAATCGTCAATTTAGAAATTTAGTATCGTCGGATTCGCTTTCCCTTTTCTTCTCTCTTTTTTTTTTTTTTTTTTTTTTTTTTTTTAACCACCCGTATAAGGTACAACCCACACGATATTATTTCAATGTAGGTACGTGAAATTTCTCTTCTCATTCTTTATTAACATTTTTTATTATTATTTTTTTTTTTTTTTTCATCCCCTCGCTCCTCTCAACCTCCTACACCTACACAATTCATCACGCGATATCTTTTACACGATATTTCATAGCCACCTACCCCCCTCTATACGCTAATTCCCTCGAGTTGCTCGAAAGCCCCGCTCTTCTCGTATATACCTAATCGGTGTCGTATTTAAGCGTTATTTTATTTGTTAGCAAAATGTCACGCGTTACCCCTCTACCCTCTACCCTCTACCATCTCTATACTCACTACCCAACCCCTGCATGCGCCGAGCTACAATATTAAGATATTAATCTGGAGGTGGGTAGCAGATTTCTTAAGAGGCTAGTGCTTATAGCCGCCTGTCTACCTCACGTTTCGTTTATCGTTACCAAAATTTATCGAGTTTATAATTTACACCGCTGACACATTATAGTATATAGTATAGGTATAGATATTATATACCCAAAACCCCCGCGGGCGTGCGTGGAAAATTCCATACCTACATAAATATATAAATAATATACCTATACTAGGGTATAATTATGACATGAAATCATGGACACTGCAGGAAGTCAGTGCCTCTCTCTACATAATATACACATACGCCTAGCACAATATTGTTATGACCCAATTTTAGCCCCTGACAGGTGAGGGATATAAGCTTCGTTGATGATGAAATTAGTGGTATATTCAAACTGACGAAATGATCATCTACAGAGAAGAAAGATGTTAAACAATTTTAACTATACATATCATGTTGTTGTTGTTTTTTTTTTTTTTTTTTCTTTCTTTCTTTCTTTTTCTCGCGAATTTTGGTAGGCTGCAGGGTGCAGACGTGGGTGTATAGTATAGATATAAATATATATGTATATGTATGTACATATACATGTGCTGATTAGCTCGTCGTGTTATTCGCCACCTAACACGAGTTGCAGAAATTTCAGGTTGTTACTGAGCGACACGAGCTGCGACTGATTTAATAATTTAGTTACTGTGCCTCCAGGGTGCAGTGGAGATCATATTCCCGTAACATATGTTGCGGGGTTTACGGTAGTAGCGGAAATGCATCATCCGATGTAGGTATATGTAACATACCTGTATACATACATTGCTTGCTCGCTCGATCGCGTTATTTACGATTGTAATCAACAAACTAGATACCCCTCTCTCTTTCTCTTTCAATCTCTCTTTCTCTCTCTCTCTCTCTCTCTCTCTCTGCACCTATACGTCAGCCACTAATGAACATTTCTATTCATCACGGAAACATTGTACATTTAATTTTTTTTTTTTTTTTTTTCTACATAATTTTAATGAGTTTTTAGTCACCGAGTAAGCCGACGAGTGTGCAGTGTGGTATTTACCGCCGGGTATATGAGACGAGGAATAAAAAAAATGAGTCAGAAACAAATCCGAGTACAAAGAAATAACAGGAACAAAAAAAAAAAAAAAAAAAAAAAAAAAAGAAAAAGAAAGAAAAAAAAAAAGAAAAGCCAAAAAAACTGGCAATCCTTTCTACGTTAGCGAGTGCGTAGGTACTTAATTTCGCGGCATAGCTGCTGGCGCTGACACGAGATTAAAAATGTTTACGAGAATGTAACTACCTAGGGTTGTAATTTTTTTTTTTTTGTTTTTCCTGTTTGTTCCTCTCGTACCGTTTTTTTCGTTTTTTTTTTTTTTTTTTGTTTTTCTCGCCCTCCTCCCACCCATCGTGGGTACATTCGCTCGCTTGCACAGTAGAAATGGTTTAGATACCGGATCATGGTTGTAATTTCCCGGTACACCCCTAATTTAACGGTGAAATCATTTCCGCGGGAACTTGTACCTATTAGCTTAATGTCGCGGGAATAAGGAGAGGGGTAATTGAACCGTGGTTCTGCAAGGTATTGAAGAAAACGAGACAAAAGAAGGAAAGAATAAAATAAGAGAAAAAAAAGAAAGAAATAAAACGAGAGAAAAGGAGAGAAAAAGAGAAAAAAAAAATGGGGTGGGATTGTTCGATTCCGCATAATCCATGCTATAGAGATTTGCAACGCGGGTATAATAATTGACTGTAATTAAATCCTGGTGGTAGTTGGATGGGTATATAAACCCCTCGTTTATTGCTCGATTATTATTCGAATGGATATTATTCGGTTATATTAAGGCTCGAGGTAAAAAGAGTTCGAAAATAGCTATAACGACGCGATATCATTATAAGGCTATATATTCTTTTTCATTGGGCTGTTGGATTTAATGCGGAGCTTAAACGGCGACAAATTATACAACGAGTCGACTTTTTTTTTCATTTTCATTTTCATTTTATAATAAACGTTTAGGATTAGGTGGGCTTCGGTATTACCAATACCTTCCTTTAATTAGACGGGCTATTTCGGCCGCCCGAACGCTGACTCTTTCTACTTAATTTCATTCTACTTCAATTCTATGTTTATTTTTCTCCCCCCATTATTTCAATTTTGAATAAAAATCCACCATACCGCAAAACTCACCCCTTTTAGAACAATCTAGGAGCGGACCTTACAGCTAACTAAGTAACCAGCCAAGCAACTAAGTGAGTGGCTAAAGGGGAAGTTGGCGAAACAGAGTCCCGCCGCGTTATAACGTATCTAACTAAGTGCTGCAGCGTTTCACGCCTCGCAAATTATTCACGTCTAGGTATTTATCGCGAGTTTTTTTTTTATCATACCGTCAAGCTACCAGCTAAATATCTTCGAAGGCAAATTAGCAGCAATATCGAAATTCACGAATTTCAATTCACGGCCGAAAACCCCGTATGTGACAAAAAAAAAAAAAGAGTTCAGAAAATCGAATCGACGAGCTGCGGGGGTTGAAACCCGATTCGTGTTCCTCGTTAATCGAATAATGGACTCGCACCGCGATGTGACTTCCCTTTATTATAAAAAAAAGTGTTAGATTTCGTTAGCGAATGCACGCAGGAAAGGGAAGGATCAATCCAACTTCTTCTCTTCATATCACTCGTTCGTGTGAATAATATTTGAAAATGGTACTACTAGTATAGGTGTACCTATTATACCTAGCTGTGTATCTTGTAACCTGCAAGTACAGAGCTCTTAATAACGCGGACTTGGCAAGTTAATTTGTGTATAATTCCGGAAGTTTCTACTCCATACACGTAGTGCATATATATATATATATATATGTGCACGCGGTATACATACATGCCTTGTGTCTTGTCTGGTACCGGAAGGAAGTCAACCGGCTATGGGACAGCAGTAGCACAACATCAGCACAGGGATGTTATTACGTTCCCCGACATACAACCGTCCTGCAGATCCTTGTGTATTACGAGCTGTTCGTACAAGTTGCCAGGGATATACACGGCTGTCCTTCTCCAATCCTAGCTAGTGCCCGTTTTATCCCTCTCTATCGCATCCCTAGCCATTCTCTTCTAGTAGGTAGGTAGGTAGGTAGGTACCTGCGCGATACCGCACCGTGTTCCGTACCTATACTACCGTCCGCGTAGTTATGTCCCCCTTCTTACAACGTGTAATAAGGATAATGCACGTCCCTTGGTAGTTGCGATACCTGCACCCAGAACCATAGGGACGTTAAACGAGGCTAAAATGTTACCGAACGTATATAATGTACATAAGAAGATACCCTAAATCGTTTCTGGTATATAAAACTTGCTGCTAAAACCCACTGGAGCAGATATGAAGCTTCTGCGTGTATTCCGAGGATCGAGTATTCTCGCGGACGTACCCGGAAAGTGTCCAAGAAAATTGATTTTTCTTCGTGTACTGTCTATGTGTAGTGGGATAAGCTCTGCGGGAAGTAGAAATACAGTTATATATATAGAAAGCATATAACCGGTACACATTATATATATATATATATATATGCTTCTGTGCTTTTCGCGAGATATCGCGGGTCTTGCGAGGTATATATGGCTACTGGAAAATATCGATCGATGAGAGGAGTTAGTTTTATTCGATAGAGATTCAACCCTTCGAGAATGGAAGAAAAAAAAAATAATAATAATAATAATAATAAAACTGTTGTCGAAGGGATTTCCGGTGATTCTGTATAGGTATAAAAAGCCGCGGGTGAAACTCGTGCGGATATCGATACATATTGGGGTGTGAAACAGTTCGTTAACCCTTCTACTCATAAACGAATTATATAGCATTCTGACAAAAAATCGAGTAATTGTTACTTTCGCGAGGGTTTCTCGAAACCGGGTAAATCCACGTAATAAAACTTTTTTTTTTTTTTTTTTTTTTCCCATGAACACCCTTATATATACCGACGTGATTTTACGAGTTCTATATACGCATGACGTAAATGCGGGGAGTAAAAATCTTTTTAAAAAATATTTGAACTTTACTCTGCAGTCAGTATAAATTGAATCTATAGCGTAATAATGGAAATGCATCAGCCTCGCGCTAAGCATCCCATAACTGAATAAATCCTCTGAACAATATCCGTTATCGACACACGTATACCTACTGTGCGCACCCCCTTCTGAATATAGTATATTGTAGAGCAGTGTAAAAATTTCATGGAATCGGTAGGTACGGCTATGGCTGAAGGATTCCATCGGCTGTTTACAGCACCGTGTATAATATACATGTATAGGTACTATAGCGATCGGTATAGGAATATAGGGAGGAGTAAAGATATCTGGAATACCTATCTACTAGGTATTGTTGCGATTCAGGAATGGAATTCGAATAGTATGTATACCTAGGCGTATACTGTGCGCAGAGTGTATATATGTATATTGTATATAGTAACTGTTTCAGCGCCGTTGAATTTCTATGATAAAATGGAAAGGGGTAAACTGTATAGCGAGTTTAACCTGCAGCGCAGGCTCCAGAGCCCAGCTTTGACTTATCTTATCTTGATTAATGCGGAGGCTAGGTCGAAAATGTATTTGTCACTCGAGGTTTCTTGGCATCGTTGTAATACTTACTTAACCGTAGAAACGAATTTCACCATTACGTAAACCCCGCCCGCGATACCCTCCCTGTGCTGTGCTATTTCACCGTTTTACGTAACGGTGAGATAAGCACCGAGGAGCTGGTGTACACTGTACGTGGTGTACGCGAGTGCCTAGACATGTTATACGTATAATAATACATTTTTCTCTTCATTTTTTTTTGGTTTTTTGTTTTTTGCGGAATTTAACAAACTACTTTGTGTATAGCTCATTCTATACTATATAGTTACGCGCGGGAAGGTTCGAAAAACGAGCTTTAGTATAAAAAGTGTATTAACAGGAGAATTTAGCAGTAGGTAGCCGCTTGTAAAGCTTGCAGTAAAGTTCGCCCCTTGGGGAATCTCGGAAACGTGGGTATATAGGTAATATGCCTGGCAGGGAGGAACCGGGCTCGTAACCAGAGAGGAGCAAATTTTGCGCGAAGGAGATTTCTACTCGGTACTCGCGCGGAGAGTGAAATATTGATGTAGAGGTACTATACCAGCGCTGAAACCCAAAACTCCTCTGTCGAGTTCAGTTTCGCCTAACAAGAATACAATTCGATGGTGATCCGCAGCTACTTCACCGCCCTTATTCTCTCCCTCTCAATCTTCCAATCTCTCCGTCTTTGTACCTTCCATCTATTACGTGTATCTATATATATATAGGTATAGGTATATATAAATCGAGCACTGCGTGCAATAGTATAGAGAACATCCTATAACGGAGAGGAATTACCGAGTCGGAAACCAGGAAACCAGCCCATCGAAGGTCTCGGCTAAAATCTCGGCGTTGTTCTCGCGACCGCGAGAGAGTGGTTACCGATGGATTCGGATGAAACGTTCAAGAGCGAAGAGGAAACTCGTCGTTCCTTGAAACCAACATCCGGATTCGTGTTCATCGTCAATGGATAGATGGATGGATGGATGGATGGATGGCTGGTTAGATGGTGGGCGTAGTACTACGTTAGTATTAGGTACCCTTCTCTCGACTCAATGGGTTTCTTGTTCTTCCACTGCACCCCTCGATTCCAAAATCCTTCCCATAGGTATTGCTCATCTCGGTGAGGTTGGGGGTCTGAAGGGACAATTGTTTGCTCCTCTTCTGGGGATGGTTTAGACTTCAAACCGACGATTATTGTGGCTTGTCGAATTGACTCGGTGTGTTTAACGTCCACGGGTCCTTTCACGGTTTCTAGAATCCTCGGAAAATTTGTAATTCTTCAATTACGCCCATAGAAATACAATCCATCGGTTTGTTTTCTACATCCCGATGTACCGTTTCCTTTCACAAAGTCTCGTATAACACATATTATTATATATTTCTAACAACGAATTGTTCAACGTTGTTATAATTCAACAAGCGGATCCTCTCCAGTCTTTATAACAATCCTTCGTTCTCCCTTATATATAGCTACACAACAAAGGGGGGAGTCAGTCAGTTTAGTCAGTCGTTGGATCTTTGAGATAGCCCTTGAGCTAATTGTGTCTTTGAATATAACATATATTCCGTGTAAAAATTTGAGCCAGAGATTATCCTCTGTGTTATATACCTACTATATAACGTTTCGTCAAAAAGATGGAACAGCTGTATATATTTATCATACATATATATATATATATATCCACATACATATATACGAAGGTATAGGCAGAAGATGTATAATACCCATTCGTCGCTCACCGACCCCGGACGTTTGTCATTTCTGTCACACGTAGAAGATTAATCTAACCAATACCCACATACCTATATACATAATACATGTACCGTCTATATGTATATGAAGTCTCTAATGTATATATATATATACAGAAAAGAGGAAACTTGATGCGTTTTTACTACACGTATACGTATCGTCATACATGTAGTACTACTACATATCATGCTATATATGGACATATACATTCGTAAATCATGATTAGACTCTACGATAAGACTCTGAACTGATTTATCACTCGTTGCATATACGTATACCTCTATACGACCTCGCGAAATAATTCTCTCCTGGCTTCGAATCGCATATTATAGGTAAAGATTTGGATTTACGCAGTTCGTAGTTTATTCTTTTTTTTTTTTTTTTTTTTTCTTTATATTTTTGAAGAGGTTGATTCTTCTCGCAGTCCTTTTTTTTATACCGTGGAATTAATTCTTAACCCCTTCGGTAGGTCGGTGCACTTTAACAGAACGAAAGAAGTTACGATACGACGGTTCAATCTCGAGGTTGGTCGGTCGGTAGTTTACGCGGTGAATTCATCCGTCTAGGTGGTCGTTTACCGCAGGTACCTTCTCTCACGCCCTGATAAAATGACAGTATAGCTGTTATTCTTATTTCACCTTTTTCCTCACTCTCTCTTCCTCTCTATATTCCACGACATACAAGAATGAGAGGAGAAAGAAAGAAAGGATCGAGATAAAAAATATATAAAATAAAAAAATTCAAACTTTTATTATTCCACGTGCTATACTATATATATATACGCCGCGATCGAAGGTTATACAAATCGAAACTAACTCGCGGATTATCCTGGGGTCGTCTTGGGATAGGAAACGAATATCCATACTACGTATATATATAGCCGTTCGACGACGACGACGACGACGACGACGAAGAAGACGACGATCATATTCGTGTAGATTTATGCAGATTTGACAAAATATCGAAAGATATTCGACGACGAAGGGTGGGTAAGGTTGTGGAATATAAGGTAAAGAAGAAGAAGAAGAAAAAAAATATATAGAGTAGAGAGAGTTTGGTATAAGGCGAGGCGGATACCCTTTACGTACGATTATGGTATCCGCGAGAGCAAGAGCTCGGAAGTGAAAGGGGATTTCACGGTATTGAACGGAAGAACAAAGCAAAGTTATTTCCAGTAATGTGGAAAGTTTTTAGCGGTATAAGAGTCCTTTTTTCCCCCCTTTTCTCTCCCTCTCTCTCTTCACAGGTTTTCTAATCGATCCGGTTTTTCCGTTTTCTTGATTTACTCAGCATTTATCAAGTCTGCGGAGACTTGCGTCTGACGGTTAAACGGGGTTTTCCCCTCATTTCTACATCCACACCGTCTTTACATCACGCGCGGGTGATAATAATAATATAAGAAGAAGAAGAAGAAGAAGAAGAGGAAGTAGAAGAAAAAGACGAAAGAAATATATCTATATATAGTTGGCGAAATTATTATCGGACCTCGTATTATACCAGGCCTAAACCCGTAGGGTATCCGAGGCGAGAGATAACGACGGTGTACACTGCGATCATCTTTGCGATAAAAGATCGAATTATGGATCAATAAATCGTCCGACTCCACCCACCCCAGCTCAGACAAAGAAAGAATTCGACATCTTTTCCTGGTGAAAATGGCGAAGATCGTGAAACGACGACCCGAATTACGTCAACCAGGTTCCTTTTTTTTTTCTTCTTCTTCTTCTTCTTCTCTTATTTCTTCCATTATTCTTTTTTCTACTCGCGCATGGGCTGCAATTTACGTCCTATAGGCTTGGTTTACACACGTGTATAATTTATGGTATAGATATTTTCCATATATATACTCAGCTACTGCAGACGCATAAAAAACGTTCACGTATAATCATTGAATTTACCGACTAAAACAATAAACCAGCGAAATTATGTTGTCGGAGTAATTCCATTTCGTATATGTAGTATATATATAGGTATTATACCATGTATAATATATAATATATACCTATATAGATATGGCCATAAAGACGGATCTGAAATTATATGAAGGGGGTAAACTCGATCGTCTGTGACCTCTACAGAATTGTTTTAATAATCCATTAACCCTCGGCGTAATTTCTCCCAGGACTCTTATATTCTTAAAAGTACGAAGACATTTGCTTGCAGGACGTATAGCGTAGCGTAGCGTCGTTTTCATCCCCCAAAGCTAACGTTCCTTCCTTCGGGAGCAATACCGAGTCCCCGTCCCTTAATTCGGTCCCACAACACGTGCCAAACGCGCTTGTGTTTACAACTAAAGAATTTTTACAAGTATGGGGGGTATAAAGAGTAAAGAAAAAAATAAAGAAAGAAGGAAAGAATGAGATAGAATATACTAAATAAAGAGGTAGACATTTTCCTACCCTTAAACGATAGACATGAAATTTCAATCTAATAAAAACTAATTAAACTAAAGTAAATAGAATCAGAAACTCGTTCTCATCACCCCCACGAGTTTCTTCGTCTGAAATTATTAAATTCTGTTACGTAACGCTAGGATATTCTCATAGTTCTTCATCCCCTCGGGGGAAATCAACGGATTATGCTCGTTCTTTATAATATTATGATATTGTTTTCGCGGATATTGTATACTCCGCTCACTGTTTTGCGAGTATTAGTTGGTGAAAATTTCACGCTATCTATCGGGGGGCATGCAGATAGGTATATGATCAGATCGTTCGAATTTAATACGGTGAGAATAGCAAAGCCGTTGAATTTGAACCAAGAATAGAATTGCGACCAGGGCATTTGTCAGTTGGCACAGTTGGTGTATATATAGGTATATAGTAGGTATATAATCTATAATATATATATATACCTATTCGTAGACACAGGCGGCGGTGTGTCCTGCAATTATCTTCCTAGCAATGAGAGCCACCAGCCAGGTTACTGAAGAGGAGTAAATGGCGGCTAGATACTGCAGGGGTTGGAGGAGATTGAATCTATTTAAAAGCAATTAGAGGCTGGAGGGAAGCGTATAGCCCGAGCTTCGAGTACTATATGATGGTGTCTGAAGGGAAGCGAGGAGGTCTCTAACGGTGACTTAATATCACGGAGGATGAAACATCTGCTGGTCCTTCAATGCTCCGGAGTGCTACACGTGGGGCTTATTCAAATTCTGGGATTAAGAAATGAAAAAAGCTAAAAAATAACCCATGGAAAAACATAAAATTTCTCTCTCTCGCTTGCTCGCTCGCTTCGTATTTGTGTTCCAAGGGTTAACGCTAGGGGTAGGAGCACCCGGGCCACCAAGACACGACAAATAATGGGATACCCTAACCGTATAGAAAACGAATATCGCCTTAGGTTGCTCGGTTTTAAGCAGCGGCAAGCAAAAACCAAACTCACAAGACTCAGCAAATCATTTTCCCTGGCAAGATGTCGGTATTAAACTTGCTGACTGTGTCTCAAGGGTTTTATTTTCTTTTATACAATATTTGTATCTTTTTTTTTTTTCTTCTTTTTTCTTTCGACTGGTTTTCTTCCCAGGATTTATAATCGAAGTTCTGTAATAGGTATAATACATATATGAGAATTTCGACAATCAGAACGAACCGAAAGAAGAAAACACAATAATTAATTGGAGTTCGATATATACGTATAAGAAAAAAAATTTCGTTTGCTAGTTTTTCCGCCACCTGACCAGGGTTATAAATGGTATTTTCAATCGACCGAACAGGGACTGTTTGCTGGTCAATAAACTCGAATCGGTATAATATAAGTGGGTAGCCTATGCCCAGGGTTATGGGGTTCGATCGGTAGCTGCCAAATCAAATGTTGACTTCGATTCCCTCGGTTGAACCGTGTGGGTGTATACCTAGATGTATGTACGTGGATGAGAGAGGGTGAGTAGTTTGGTAGGTAAACGACTGTTCGATCGAATGGTTGATGGGGTTGGGTCAGCCAGGAGGATTGGTTCCTTGGCGGTCCCCAGGAGTAGGCTTCCGGTTCAATTCAACTCGAACGCATTTAAGATTTATTCCCCGGAAGGTGATAAGAAACTACGGTGGGCACGCGGGTGACGCGGATGCGAACTCGGATGCTGAGGCGCGCGGGTACGCGGAAAATGAAGATCTTCTACTCTTCGAGGGTCGCGACGACGATCACCGTCTAACCGTTCCTCAGGGACGAAAAGAAGAAGAAGAAAAAGAAAGAAAATAAAGAAAGAAAGAAAGAAAAAAAAAACAGAAAAATTTAGGAGACATACTATACGCAGTAAAGTATTTTCACGCAGAATTTCGCGCTTTACCGCGAAATGCCGCGGTGCAGGAACGACGCGTCTGAAATATCGCCGTGAGAGATATATATTCCTCGGAATAAGAGAAATAAGGCGAATATAAGAAAAGGATAGGAGAGAATGGCGGTTTTTCATTGGGTAGCTGTAGTAGTGGGATGACGCGTGTTTTCGCGAATGTTTATGACACTGGCATGACAACACTCTTAATCCGGCTCAGTGACAAGCCTTCGCCATCCAGGGCGACAACTACCCCCAGGATGTCTATGTTTATAAAGATTGAGCCCCCAAGGCCTCTACGTATATATATATATATATAAGGCTTTGGGATAAAAAGAACTCATTTTTTTTTTTTTTTTTTTATATAAAACCGTGTAATACATATATATTTATATATATATATCTATATATACGACGTTGTCTGTACCTATACCTACCCACCGAATCTAATTCATTTCTATCGAATTCCGTCAATTATCATACCCCGGCATTAGCGCGCAGGCAGGCCAGGCCACTTGGAAAGTACGCCAAATAGCTACCGATTGAATGGGAAATGAAGGCAACCCTCGTCTCAGATTAATACTTGGTAATATATATTGCTACCAGCTACCAGCTAACCTAATATCCTCCATTATTACCTCCTGTGGGTGCTGCACCATCTCGACTCTCGACTCTAACGTATCCCGTTCCCATGCACGTTATACTACTATCAGATCATATAATATAATGTAATGTAATGATCCCACGATCCACGATCCAAGACGTGTAGATGGAAAAAGCAGCTTTTCCTCTTCGTTAAAAGATAGGATCATCGATTACATCAGCATGCCGCTATAAATCTCTTGCGTTTAATTGATGACGAGAGTATGGGGTATCATATGTATTACGGTGCTCCCTAATTCGGTCATATTAGAATTTTGATGCTCCCATGGACCACAACGTCCCCAAACATGTGAAAAAAGTAAAAAAAAAAAAGAATCAAAAAAAATGTAGTCGAAACCTTGCTGCTCGATTAACAAACGGACGAAATAATTCAATTCTACCTGTCACGGGTTTGGTACTGAAGCAATTTACACCCCGAGTTGGTACGGAGCTGCCGTGTATACGTCTGTCAACTGTGGAATTATTATTTCCTAACCGAGCGTTAATCTGTAACTCAAGAAGTTCATTCGACAGTTAAATGGCTTCGCGTTTTTACTGCACCGTCACTCTTTCGCTAATTATATTATTCGCGTAATTATTCCAGAAGGAAGAAGAAGAAGAAGAAGAAGAAGAAGATGAGCAGACGGAGTGACGGTTGTAAATTATTAATTTCTGTTATTATAGTCTCTTTCCCTTATAATATTATGTACGCAAGTGGTAATACATCTTATATAAATACATTTGAGGAGAAACGGGGACGATGAATGTATTCGAATTAAACGCAACACCATTTCACACGCACAGATATATAAGTTTTCGAAAGTCTTGCGAACATTATGGATATATGGAAAGGTAGAGGCGAAAATTTATTCACCCATAGCAAAGTGGTTTTCAACCCCCGCGAAATTGTTTTCTGTTAAAGTTATTCCTAAATTAACCATAAATAATAATTAATTGAGCGAAAGTGAAGATCTAAATACGGCTTGCAGCAGCAGCAGCAACAGCAGCAGTAGCTCGAGTACCTACAAGATATTGTATACCCCGCAATATTCGACTCCGTATTGCTTTATCAGCTGTTAAAATCCCCAGAGATTTTACGCAGGTTTATATTGTATATATACGGTAAAACTCCAATTTCCCTGGATTCGTACAACCCTTAAAGTTCCCCTCGATTTCTGGTTGTTTCCAGTCTCACAGAATTCGGAATATACCTAGATGCATGTATTATGTATGTACCAAAGTAGAATTTAGTCGAGTGCCAAATCATCCCTGGCATGAGGGTGCGGGAGGGACGGGGGGGGGGGGGGGGGGGGGGCTAGGTTGTTTCCCAGTAACCAGCGTCGTTTCGAAGCTCGTTATAACGCTGAGACAACTTCACAAACCCTCCTTGATGTACGTATGTGTATATATATGTACCCTAATATATATATATATATGTATAAAGTAGCTACGCAATTAGCGCTACTTTGTAATCAGCGAGTAATCTTATCAACGTATTATAAACGCGACTAGACTAGGGGTTGTTGTATACTTCTTCCATGTTCTCTTCTCTCATATCTCATCTCATTCTCATCTCATCTTGTCAACGAAGTTTAAATTCTAGATGCATATATATATATATATATATATGTACAGCCATATATATATAGTATACCCAACGTATAGGTACTACATACGAATTGAAGCATAAAATTATACCCCTGCAGGATAGTAAAAAATAGAATGGGTGCAGGGAGAGACCGAGCATTGGGAAAATGGGGGTTGGAAAAACCGAATGGCTCGCTAGCTGTTTGGCAAAAACGTTTGATAGTAGTAAGTCTCGTTAAACACGAAGAGACGGAATGCGACGGGGTGGATGGATGTTTTTGCACGGAGTGCTGGACACTGGGCAGTTGGCCAAATCAGACCCAAGTGCTGCTTGTTTCCACTACGATATCCTCGTCACGTAGAGACATACACACATACATATATATATATACGTATACAATATATATATACATTTATACAAACGTGGAACCTTTTCTCTGACACCTATATCTTCATGAAACAGTTCGCGTTTTAATGTTTCAATGTTTCACCTCGTTTTTACGACCCTCTTTGTTATTTCTTTATCGTTTTTCTTATTCTTCTACTTCTACTTCTTCTTCTTTTTTCTGTTTTCTGTTTTCTGTTTTCTTTCATGTCCTCACCCCTACCTGTTACAATACTGTAGCGTGGCTCGTATATTACGTATTCGTTTTTCTTCTCTCTCTCTCTCTCTCTCTCTCTCTCTCTTTCTCTCTCTCCCCGCGGGCTTGGGGTTGGGTAAATATTGCACCAAATTTAAAGACATTCAAAACCAAAAATCAGCCTCGCACCCCTCACTCTCTCTCCTTTCGTGCTTTTTTTACGACAAAAAAACTAAATCACCAACTTTCGTATTACAAATTCTGAGCGTACATACACACATACAGACAACCGGGACCACAGCCACGACCGTGATGCAGACGAAAAACGTACGTGACGTCGATTAACTTTTATCTCGGGGCGTTGCGCGTCGTGCTTTTCTCTGTCGACGTACTTTTTACCCTTATACACGGCACCGCTGGTGGTACCACTTCAGGGTACAGTGAAGCATTTCGTACAACTGGCGCAACGGATGCTTTGAAGAATATCTAACGCACGTTTTTGTTCATCCATGTTCCCGAGAGCGAAAAAAAAAGGACGAAAGAAAGAAAAGAAAAAAGAAAAAAAAAATTAACACGAAAGGACAATGAAAATAAAAATTTATACGAATAATTTCTGACCACTCGATATTCTCACAGAATAAAATGAATAAAGAAGAAGATTTTAGATTTTCGAATTTCGATTTTCAGAGAGTGGGAACACGCGCGGTTGCGAATTCAACGCGTTGGCAAATGTTTGCGCGTCTCGAGAACTCGAAGGACCGGCGTCGAACAAGGTTCGGAAATATACGAAGTGGAACCGCGACGATGGACCGAATCTGAAGGCGCGAAGGGTTGCTACTGGTTTTTTTTTCTTTCTCTATTTCGCTCCAACTTGATTTTTTTGTTATCTTTTCTTTTCTTCTTCTTTTTCTTTTTCTTTTTCTTCTTCTCCCTTTTCCCTCATTCCCACGCCCTCGGGGTTAAAGGGCACGAGAGTCTGTGGACACCATCGAACCGCGTTAGATCGAAAATGAATATTTCATGGCGGAAACAGGGGCAAACCTGTTCCGTTAAAGTCAACTTTATAAAACGTCCTGACACTCTAAACTACCTAGGCGACCTGTTCAAATGAAATAAATAAACCTCTCAGGGCGTTCTCTCTTATAATATATATATATGAGATAAAAAAATAAGTTCGAACCCGACCTCATCCCCCTATACGACGATGACGTGACGTTTCAAATACTCGACGAATAACTCGACGGAGTGATGGAAGGTATAAGTATATATATTATAGGTATATAGGTATATAATATAAGAATAGTCAATAGGTAAACGAGCTTTCTTTCGTCTTATAATTTAAACTCCTGCACACATATATACTCGGAGTTTTCTTCGTATATATATGCGGCTGCATTGACGAGGGCGCCAAATTGTTTTGGCATTTCTCCAGACTGATTTCCCGCAGAAAAATCTTTCTATACTACGGTACGAGGCCTTACCACTCTGCACCCCTCAATTTTTTTCCATCCTGTTTTTTTTTTTTTTTTTTTTTTTTTTTTTTTTACTTTATTTTTGTTGACTCTTTTTCTACTTGCCAACGTTTCTTTGAAGCAAAATGAAACTCTTGCGAATGTGTATAGGTACGTGTATACCGCGAAGGGTGGATTCAGAGGAGCCCAGGTGTCGTAATCCTGCAGCAGCGTTATTTACGCAAAATATATATTTTTATTTCTTTCTTTTTTAACATACGCAAAAACGTATATATATATATATATGTATATATTTTTTTTTTTTTTTTTGCCAAAAAGTAAAATAATTAATCCCGCACCGTATACCGTTCTTATAGTTCGGCCGTTATACCAACAATGAGTATTCAACCCTCGTCAAAACGTCGGTAGAAATAATTTTATTCTTATTTTTCTCTCTGTAAACGCGTGAATTCGCTTTATTATATTTACCACATGTAGTATATTAATATTCCATGTATGGATACGTGTATATATTTTCACGGATATTTGATCCTCTCGATTTCACCCACTGCGCCTAGAATACGAGCCAAATAATGTTCAACCCCCGTGCCTTAGGCACACGCATCGGTTATTTATTCATGCATAAAACGTACTACGGCCGTCTGCCTATAGATAGGTTCTATGCAGAGCAGGCCGGGTAGCAGTACGAATATAAATATTTAAGGGTTCAACGATGAAAGAATATTCGCACGACCCGAGGCCCAACAAAATCCCATAAGTTATAACTTATATTTAATATCTGAACACCTATCTATACATCCAAAGTTTCTGGGTGGTCAATTATTTATTGACACTGCTACGTATAGATATGTACCTACATACGTGTCGTGCGTCGTACTTATTAGCGTGGAAGGACTTTTAAATTATTCAGAATTTTAACTGCGATTGCTAATCTTTGACTAACTAATCGATCGACTATATTGTAGGTAGGTATACATATACATATTACAGGTATTCAGACTCAAATCAAAGAGCTGAAAAAGAAAAAAAAATTTAAAAGAAACCATATTGAAAAATTTCACCTCGTTTTATTTTCTTTTTCAGAATTACCAGGCATCATCCCTTGAGACAGACAATTGGAGGAACACACAGGAGCTTCGGCACGTGAGTTGAAAGAAAAAAAATTAAAAAAAAAAAAAGATCTGTATTTTCCAAAAAGAATTTATAACGATGATGTCAGATGATTGATAAGATGATGAAAAAAAGAAGGAAATCATCCGCTCCTGAAAAATAGAACACTGGTAGCTCTTTTAAAAATCTTAGGGATGTTATATTTGCGGAAGGTGAAAAGGTAGGGAAGGTTTCTAAATAATCAAATTCCTCGTTTGTGACTTGAAAGCCGTCCCGTGAAAACTGAATGTTTCACTTTAATCCTCCTCGCACTCTGTTTTCCTTCGCGGGATGTGCAGGGAAAGAAACGTAAATAAAATAAGGGTAATGATTAAATTTTCGCTACGCGTAGTCTCCCTCGACGCTCCCGGCGCGGCACGCGACTCGCGTCTCCCTTTCGTCTCGTTTCTGAAAAAAGTAAAAAGTAAAAATTTACACTGCATCTGCATCTAATACGTACTACGATCTAGGCATATACAGTTATACTATACCTAGGGGGAGAATTTCCCTATAGCGCCAAAATCCGTGAAGAGAATAAAAAAACAAATATAATAATTCGAAAAATACGCAATCAAATTCCTTCGGGTTTTATATACCTATATACCTATATCTCGGAGTCAAAGCTGATTCGGAACCTGATCATTGGATTAGGTATTGACATTGTTTCGCAAACCCCTTTGCGAGCAGGCGACGTAACGTGCAGTTTCCAGTCGAACATGCAACGCCGCGTGACTGGAATGGGTAATCAGTGGTATAGACCGATAAATGGCTATTCACGGGTTAAAATTAGATTCCCGCCGAGTTCTGTTATTGGGCGCCCATCGATTTCGCTTGAAAGCGATGATCCAGCCTGATGCAGCGTTATTATAATTAGTCAGCAGTTATATTGGCTAATTAAAGATCGGCAATCTACTATACGCGATAACTCGATGCACCTGCAGGGCTAAATCATGCGGAAGAAAATATACACATATACCTATATGTGTGTGTGTGCGAATGTATAACGTACATATTACAATCATCGCTGCAGGATAGCTATAGCAATATTTACTATACGACGAGAGACCTGCACGCACGTGTAGGTGTACAGCACCTATACTACGTGTCTACGACGTCTAATTGCAATTGCAACAGCAGAATAGCGACGTCTCGACGTCGACATTAGACGTAGACAGCGACAGGTCTGTAAAGGTGCAGTCTGGGTGAACATTTTAATAAAGATTTCTTGGATTTTGTCCCTTACATACCAGCAGCTAAGGTTTATCTCTCTTTCTCTTGCCAAATAGAGTAGGTATATAAGGAGGCAATATCAAGTGTAAAGTGTCGACTTTGGGAGGTAGGTAGGTAGGTACCTATACCTAGCTACGTTGGAAGAGTTCTATGTATAGAAGTGTATAAGACGGCATAATGAGCGAATCGTAAATAGTACCAGCTAAGAGAGAGAGAGAGAGAATGAGAGAGATTTAAGGGCTAAAAGTGTAAGGAGAAGGGAAAGGGTTGGTTCTCTGTAAAGTAGAAGAGTGCGAAAACGAGAGCTTGGAGTGTATACGACGCGACGACGCTATCAGAGCGGAACACTCCGGGTCTCTTGGCGTGGTCTGGGGGGTATTAGGAGAAAATACACACAGTGCATCATCAAGCGAGCGATAAGCCGCTTAGATGAGATGGTCTTGTACGAATGTAGCCACGATATTCCCAGCGAGTCCCTATTTTTAAGCGGTACTTCTCTCAGCTCGGTCTCCGCATTTATCTCGGATAGCGCAAGTTTTCCCCCTTTTCTTCTTTATTATATGCCGTTTTTCTCTCTTTTCCTTGGGTGTCGGTTATAAGGTATAATTCGGTCGAGTCGTTCAAACGGAATAAAACCACTGTGAGCCAGAGCAGAGCAGAGCAGAGCAGAGAAGCGGAGTCGGATATGCGAGGATGAGAAATCCGGAATAAAATCGACGATAAAATTATGTACGCGCGCTCATTGATCGCAGACGGGTATAATAAGGCGTTCCCTCCGATTCCCCGGATATTCTTCAGTTTTTCCTTCCCGAGTTTCTACGGTTTCGCTCGTTTCCTATATACCCGACCACACCGAAAATACCGATAACCAATGCTTTACTCCTTTTCAACTTAACCGGGAGTTATATTCCCCGTCAAGAATGGATCACGACACCCTGGGGATGATAGGGAGCTGCTCGCGAAGAGAAGCCAGCTGTTAAAAAAGGTTTTCTCGATTGTTTTCGCGCCGGGGGATGGGAGGGGGCAAAAGAGTAACGAAAAGAAAAGAAAAGAAAAGAAAAGACAAGAGGAAAAAAAAAAAGAAGAGAATATAGAAGAGAAGAGGGGAAAAATAGAAAGAGGGAAGAGGGTTACGCGAGGATAGAGAAAAACTTTTTGATGGTGGATTGACTTATATGGGAAAGAGTTGTTGCCTCCGAGACGAAAGAAAGTGAAAGAAAGATGGAAAGATAAAGGGTGAGGGAGGAGAGAAGGACCCTTTTATCGATTCGCGGGCGCGGGATACCGAAGAGACAAAATTCGTTGAAAATACGTTGGGATATTTAAACCAAAGTGAATTTTCATACGATTCGGATAGCACCATGTACCTACGTACATATACGATGAAGGGGTAGACAGGTGGCATCAAATTATTGCAAACAATTACGTTTAATGAGAAGGTTAACGCCACCAGACGCGAACTCGGGATGCAAACGTTCTGCTGCCGAGTAATTAGCAAACAGAGACGCGACGAGGACCAGGACCAAGACTAGCTAGAGAAGTCATCTCTCTTTCTCTTTATCCCTTCCACCTCGCCCACCCCCCCTAAAAGTTCGCCCTAAGGAAGGAATCAGCTGTTCGAACAATTATTACCAATTTTCGTCTTAGGTATATAAATTATAAAGAATAACAAAAATCATTGTTATAATTGAATTAGAAATGAAATTGGGGTGAGGTGAGGTAAGGGCTTCCCTTCTCTTCTCTTATTCCTCGTATCTCCGAGTCTTTTAGCGATGTATATTTTATTAAAGCTAGGGGAAGGGAAGGGAAGGTTCGAGGGTGTAAAGTCCCGTGACCGTGATTTCCCCCAACGCACCCGAGTGGAATCGGTTACTGTTGATTGCTCGAATCGTAACGGGCTTTAGGACAGTTAAATTCTATCCGATATTCCGATCGTCGCCTCGTCGTACCTCTGCGCTGCACGGTTTTCCCAAAATTGCCAATATTTCGATTTAAGGGCGACATGCGTACACGAATTAAAAAAATCCAAAAAACAACCCCCCTCTTCGCGCTTCTATCGTAAAAGTAAAATAGTAAAAATTTCTCTGCGCGATAACTATTCTAATCCCGGGGTAAATAAATGCAGTGAAATTTATTGGCCAACCCCTAACCGGGTGGCGTATAATTCAGGTCGACTCCTCGCGTACGTCCCGGTTATATAACCGTCGCTATGCATCACGGGCAGACCGGTCGATCTCGGAGTTTCCCCCAGCAATCCTCGAGCAGTAGCTGAGGCAGGTTTCCTGGATTTAGCATCGTATACGTATACGTATAATAGGGGAGTGCCTAAAACCTAAAACTTGACGAATATTCGTTTAAAACGGCGTAGGTTACCGGCTCGATTTGCTATCCGCAAGTTTAGCCCTAGGTTATCTTACTTACCTTAGGTTTCATCCCTTAACGCGTTAGACACACCCGGCGAGAGATTCGCTTTATAACCACAAGTTGAACGAACCAGAATCTCTGGTTGGGTCAGATTTCAGGTGAGAGTTCGGTGTTAATTAGCGGCTATTGGTGAATAACTGCGACCCTAAGGAAACCATCCCCTTCTCGATGGCATATATATATATATATATACGTATATTCAGGATGAATAGGGGTTTATCTTGTACATATACGTATACGTATGCCTATATCCTATACGTTAGGTATATATACGTTGATGTGTAAAGTATGTCGGAGGGTGAATGAATGGGGGTGTAGGGCTCGGTATTATACGACAAAAGGCACCGACGTCAGTTTACGATTCGGTTTTTTTCATATACTTAGCAGAATTTCCATAAGGCGGGATCAGTGTCGCGTGTCATTGGGAGGAACGGCATAAAATATAACCCTTCTTCTTCTTCTTCTTCTTCTTCTTCTTCTTATTCTTATTCTTATTCTTATTCGCTTTATTCTTTTGCTTCTCGTTTCTCGCGCACACAGGGTTGAAAAGCTATACCGGCATCCGCCGAGACGCGGAGTTGAAGGGGGTAGGTATATGTATATAGTATAAGGTAAAAAGAGAAAGAGAAGGAGAAGGAGAAGGAGAAATAGTCCCCCAGGCTGTATAGAAAATTTTATCACCGGCAATAAAAGCTGGTGTGATATTTCGCTGATGCGAGAAGAAACTAATATAAAAACCCCTAAACATACCCCGATATACCCTTAGCTTACATACATATGCATAAAGACGGATTCACCCCTCTCTATTTCACTCGCATTTAGTAGCACCACGTAGATTCGAAAGAGAACAAAATATACTTGTGAAATAAAAACGCGGGGCATCTGTTTCAATTAGGTAATGATGAATTGTACGTGGCGGGTTGGCTTCAGGGAGAAAAAAAAATTAATACACACACACATCAGAGATCATATTCCCTGTCCAATTAAAACAAGGGCTCGATTTCTGATATATATCGTAAATTTCTACATCTTTTTTTTTTTTTTTTTTTTTTTTTTTCTACTATCAAAAATCAAATATATTGGAAAACCAGTTTCATATTCTCGCGATCTCGCACGCTATATTGAAAGAATCTTTTCACAATGTTATACTGGTATACGGTATTTATAGGCAATGTGTCTTGAGGGAATTTAAGTTTTGATATTCGCGTAAAAGCTTCAACTATTTTCTATAATATATACGTGAAATACTCTGTAGGCGGATTGAATTTCTGATCGAAAAATTAATATCCTCACAAGTAGGTACTATTTAAATATCAATGCTCTCTGAAAAAAAAAAAAAAATAATAATAATGATGTACATATGAATATAAGTCAACGATCAATATAGATTTAGATAAATTCCTTTCTTTTTTTTTTTTCTTCTGAAATAAAATTTGAAAAACTCATATAAGTTTTCATTTTGCCCTGAGGGGGTATAAAACGAATGAATGAAGAAAAAAAATAAAAAAAATAAAAGAAGAAAATACTTTGCGAGAATATAACTTTGATGATATTTCAAAAGCTTCCGCGCTCTGCTCGCTCACTTCGCTCTCTATACAGACGTACATATAGGAGCTGGCTAATTCGCGAGTGTACATATGTATGCATATACTGTATACGTGTATACACACTCGGGATGAATTATTTATAATTGAATTTCATTCCTCTAAATATAGAGAAGAGAGGGTCAAGGTGATTCGGTTAGGTGACTCGAATATTTATCTTCGATTCGTTAATTATTAACTGTAGAGTTGAGCCGTTCCTCGAATAATCGCGTAACGTCAGAACAAGCCGAGGCGCGAGGAAGGGTTCGATGTGATGGTTAATTCTGTTTGTTTTATCAATTTCAATATATAGTTACATACGTTCATCATATTAATAGAAATCGACTGTTTATATATCAGAAAATCAAGTAAAAAAATAAAATTCATTCGTTAATCTGAAGAAATATCGAGGAGCTTTCCTTGCTTGGCATATAGAAATATCAGTTTTGAGCTTGTCTTCCGAATTATGTCGTATATGGGTGGGATATATAATCACATCGTAACTCGGTCTCGCCGATGCGGAGAGCGCGAGAGATTTCCTCGTAAAAATGAGACTATAGATAATATTGAGCAGTGAAAACGTCGCGGGTGCAGAAAATCCGTGCGAGCTATCGTGCGATGATAAAATGGGAATAGGAACTGCCAAGGAGAGACGAGAGGGACTCGACGGGAAATGATCGTGGCTGGTTCATCGATTGATTTCAAACTCGAATTCCGTACCTATAATTAGTTGAATAATTGGTTTTTTTTTTTTCTTTTTTCTTTTTTTTTTCCCTTTTCCTGAATCTTATATTCTAACCAGAAGAGGTGCAGGTCGAAACGGCGTGAAAACGTGTCTCGTTTAAGTGGTACGACGCGGTGGTATACGCGGTCGGACAGACCCAGACTACGACCCTTCTGGCTTGTTCTGTTCTTCGCCGCACCGGAAGTTAATAAATGGAGAATCGCGTAAGGAAGTACCGGCCATTAATCAACCAACAACAAACCTTGTTTCCGTTTGACATGTTCTTAGAGACGAACGACGGGGAGAATGTTCACGGCAAGAAAGATACCTACTCGCTCTCATATTATATACAGAAGAGAGAAACTCTGCGCTGGCTATGAGACTAAGCGAAACGGATACGTCAACTCAACTCGAGCTTTGTGGGTGTATAACCGTGCAGACTCGAAATTCAAGGAGATAAGATGCGAGGGAAGGACAACTGTTCCTTTCCTTTCCTTTCCTTTCCTTTCCTCTCCTTTACCCGTATCCTAGATTTTCGCCCCGGAACTATACCGCGACCATTGTGCACCCGAAGAAGTAAATTGAAGCGATGGGATTTCCCTGTCGCTCCGTCCCATTGTTCCCCTTTATATACCGGAATCGATTGATTGATTTTATCGTTATTGCGACGACGTGGATTCGCGTTAACAGTCGTGAGAGGATTTAACGCTTAGTCTTTGTCCACAGAAAACAGTCGACGGTTTTTAAACGGAACGTATAATATGATAATACTAGTTGAAAGATTTCTCTATATCTGCATGCTGCAGTCGTGAGATTTTCCCCAATCTCATTCGAATTTGAGGGAAACGCGAGTGAACGGAATAATGAAAGAAAAAAAGAAGAAGAAGAAAAAAAAAAAAACAACCCCTTTCCAAAACTCTTTCGGGGAGAGCGACGTATTTTTCGAGGGTAGCAAATACGAAACCAAACCAAACATCGCAGGACAGAGAATTGGGTGATCCTGGCATCTGGCGCGTGGTGGTGCCAGTCGCGGGTAGAAATATGTTAATAAATGCAGAAACGGTTGTGTAGGCGCAAATTCCAGGTCGTGAAAGGCTGAGAGCATTGAAATGCCTTCATTTAGGAATCCCCTCAAAGCTTTTTCTCTATGGACTATACCCTTCCATACTACCTATACGTAGGTAGGATGTGCAGGATGGGGTAGTGCGAGGTCTTTTCACAAGTAGGTAACGCTGCTCTGCTCTTCTCTTCTCTTCTCTTCTCTTCTCTTCTCTTCTCTTCCATTCCCTTCTCTTCTCTTCTCTTTTCTCTGTACAGGCGTAGAGAGGAGATATCATAGCATAGAAATGCGCTCTTCTATTTAAAAAAAACCTCCCCACAGCAGCTATGTACATATTCCTTACAGGCTTATATACCTTGTGTGAAAAAATTTCCTTTTTCTATTTTTTTTTTTTTTTTTTTTGGTTTTTTTTTTTTTTTTTACTTTTCTACTCCATAACTTGAACACGCTTTAGTCACTGATTTCAGCGTCTGAACAACCTATACTAAGTACAGAGTAGGCGTATATAAAAAAACAAAATAAACCCTTAGGTATACAAAATTATTAAATCCAAATGATAAACGAAAAATTTATAATTTTTTTTTTTTTTTTTTTTAATCATTGACTTGTGTGACATTTGAGTCAAACGTTTATCGACGTACATACCTGAATAGAAAGTTGTAGGTATATAGAAATGCAGAAGATGGATAGTAAAAATGAATAGAATATTTCTCTGAGGAAAGGATTCGCTTTACGGTTTTCGAATAGGAAAGGAAATTACGTTATTGATTCTTTCCATATCGAGGGGCTAACGCGACTTTTTTCTTTTTTCTTTTCGTTTTTTTTTTTTTATAAATTTCAATGGTACCCATTTTTTCAAACGAGACTGTCGGCTTTTATATTCTTTATCTTACTGCTCGCGCGGACTTATACCGTATATGTGTGTAGGAGAGAGAAAGAGAGGAAATTCAAACGATATCCAAAAATGGCCTACATTTATTCCACGCCATTTATGAGGATATCGGGAAGAGAAAAAGTTTCTAAAGCTTCCGCGGGCAGTAGCAGCAAGCACCATGGTCATATTATGGGGGCAACGTTGAGTTCAATAATTTCAACGCCGCGAAATATCCTAGTGCGGGAATCTGTGACCAGAAAAAGAGAGAGAGAGAGAGAGAGAGAGAGAGAAAAATAAAATAAGGAATAACCCCGGAAATCAAATTTCAGGAAAATCGGAAAACTTTGTGAATTGGATTCTGGCCCACCATAACATATATCTCTGACTAGTCGCGTATCTTTTATTTTTCTTCAACGTTTTCATGAAGAAATTGAGAAACCCTGTCTTGATAGTCGCATATAGTGCAGAAGCACCACCAGCTTCTGCAACCAACCACGCAGCACCAAAGAAAAGCTTTTGAATCATAAAAGTGGACGAAGAATAAAAAAAGAATTTGAATAATAACTTATATTTACCATAAAATACCTATCCGCTTCCTCGTTAAGAAAATAAAAATAAAATAAAACCGTAAAACTTTACTTTGGCAACTCTTTCTCTGGCCTTATATACAATGTTTTAGATATTTGACTGGGCTTGTTTGAATCGGGGCACCCTGCAGTACGCTTTTGAATATCCGTTTTTAATGTAAACGCGTATATAGTAGCTGGTATACATCAACCCACTCTAGCGGGTCCTCAGAATTTGAATTCTTGATTTTTGATCTTTTGTTAAAAGTTTTTTTCACCCTAAAGCCCGCCCCCGGTTTACCCCGGAGAGTAAAGAAGTCAGTTAAGCAAGCCCCGAACGAATCGTATAAAATTAATTTGCGCGTTGCTAATCGGCCGCGAACTTCGATAATACTCGACTATATTAAATCGAATAATTGGCAATTAAAATGAACACTTGTTAAGTGCAGGTTAAGAGTGCGTGTAAAAAAGAAACGCTCTATTCTACGTAATAATTGCAAAGTATTATACGTATACTAGGTATACGTATAGCGCAACTCGCCAATTAAATTTAGATTCAGTGAAAAAATGTTATCATACAACCTGCACCCTTATATTCTTGCTTTTAATAAAATTTTTATCAAATTTATATATAGAAATATAATATATAAACGTATATATGAAAAATATGTATTCCGAAATCGTTACAACGTCGGTACTATACACTTTGGTTCTGGTGGTTCTGTGCACAGGTAGGTAAATGCGAAACACGATATGATTAGTTGCTCCTTTCAGCATAAGCGGTGTAATATATCCAACGGCACTCAGCAGATTGCAGGCAGCTTAACGGTGGACGGGAGTAAAAAATTCCTTTGGCGGAAGAAATGAAAGACCGCAAGCTCGCTTCTAGCTTATACTTCTACTTTTACTTCTACTTCTACTTCTACTTCTACTTCTACTTCTACTTCTACTTCTGATTATACTATATATTGGTACAGCAACGCGACGCGATACTCTTGAGATGACAGGATCATCATCAGCCAGAAACGACATTCGCCTCCTATATCTTTCTCTCTATCGTTCTTGATTTTTTTCATTTTTCACTCGCGGTTTTTCGAGATTTTTTTAACAGATTATTCCCTTCGTTTCTAACTCTGCTTGATGTAGATGCATCTAATTGAGCGAGAAAATGACTCCGCGTGTTTAATCACTTAATTCGACTTTTCTTGGGGCCCCGGAAGTATAATATAGCCGAGGTTCGAGAGACACTGACAGGAATAAGGAGGAGACAGCGGCTTTCGTAAAGATCAAATTACCCCCTGCCGAGGTGTAGCCAGCGCACCCGGGACTCGAGGGAAAGGTAAAAGTCGAGGTAAATCTTTGCTCTCTATATACCCGTTTCTCATTCCACAAGGATTTACTTGTCAATATTAATCGCGCCTGTGAAGGACCGAACTTTGCAATTAAGAAGTTACCGCGTTGTAAAGGCAACCGCGGCTCTCACTTTGGCGCAATTCAGGAAAACGTTTCTCGATACCTTTTTCCATCTTTTTTTTTTTTTTTTTTCGCGAACAACTTCAAAGCCAGTATATAAAGATTGTGGCTTTTTCTTTTGATTATTTTTTATTTTTTTATTTTTTTTTTGTCAACGGTGCAGCGCCGGGCTTAAATCGAATGAATGAAATTACTTCCTTCCAACGTAGATACCCATATAAGGAGGTGGGGTCGGGGCTAGCTGCGGCTACACGCTTAGCCGTCCAGGATATAATGTAATGTATCGGTAAAATCAATCATTCCCATAACTCGGATTTTCGGTTAAATCGCGTTTCATATCGCAAAGAGATCGTCGGGAAAACCTTTTACCCTGGTCGCGGACGGGAACGGGAACGGGGATGAGGATGGGGGTGGGGGTGGATGGCTCAGCCCCGTGGCCACTCTCCGTCTTTCAGAAATCGCCCCGTGTATATATCGCACGGTCAGAGCTTAACGCTATCCAATTTCAAGGTGAGCTAGCCTATTTGCCGAGGGACAGGATACGCTCTTGTTCGATACAATTCCGGCGAAATAGATCGCGGAGAACTAGTTCAGAATTTATTTACATCTGTACGCGTCTATGTATGTATATATATATATATATGTAGATTGACAATTTAACTGTATTATATATATATATACACGACGATTTTCATCTTCGAATGAATCACTCGCGGGAAAGTGAAATAGAGAGACAGAGGAAAGGGAAAGAGAGAATCGGAATATTATTACCAGTTTCCCGATATAAACCACCGAGACATTTTTACTGCCGAGTATAAATATCGTCGGCCAAATTAAAAGCACTATTTTATCGGCGAGGCCCGCGCGCGGTATAACTTTCGCCGATGAGAGTAACGCGTTGATTTTTTCAAAAAAAAAAAAAAAAAAAAAAAAAAAAAAACGTTCGTCATAACGTTGAAATCCGAATGGTTTTTTCCTGTCTCCCGCGTGTCGCGGTCAGCATTTGCATCGTTCGTCTACATTGCAAATTAGCGGATTATAGCTTTCGAATGAATATACTATATTCTGTGCTGAAACCATTAATTTCGTTCAACAATACTGTAAATATGACCATATTATATGGGTATAGGATATATAATAAAATAATGATGAAAGGTTTCGCCGGTCAATTTTTTTCTCGCAGTAGGATGAGGATCAGCAACGACGGTGTATGTCCACGCGTCTGCTAATCATAAAATAGTAATCCACGTGTGTAACAGATGTGGAGACTCCGAACTGGCCATTAGGAGGGCTGAGCCGAGATAAATACCATTTATTACGTGTAATATGAGCAAATACGAGAACCCCGAGCCCGGAAATATTACGGAAATTTATGGACACGACGATATTAAATGTGGTTTCTAACCTACCGAGCCGTACACCAGAAACGGCTTGTGGATTGGGTGTGTAGGTGTAGGTGTATAGATGGTAGGTGTAAGGGGTAAGGATAGGGGTAGTTACTAAACGTGCAGGTTTAGGTACGCGAACGCGAACGCGGCAGTAGTACACCGCGGGTGATACCGCGCTATCATTTCCCCTCTGAAACTGGCGCTCGTTATTTTTCAAGTGGCCCCTTTCGCGTTTCTACCGCAGGACACGAGGATCCGTGGCTAGACGCCAGGGTAATAAGGTCGAACAAGGTGTCATCCTTTTTTTCTTTTCTATACTCTTCCTTTTCCTCCTTTTGCTTCCTTTCCTTCGCGAACTGCAAACCGCCTGAACGTCCGTCCGTCCGTCGTCGCGCGGTTCGTTAGTTTGACTACTTGACCAGAAGTAGATCTCATGGACGCAGGACCCATTTCGATTTGCTGATAGAGTCAGAGCTAGAGAATGAGAGAGAGAGAGAGAGAGAGAAGGAACAGGGGAATAATCGACGACAAACAGAATACCGCCCTGGTTACACCATATACCTACTATATGCCGGGTTCCTCGAGTTGTTTGCCGCGCGCAAGGGTATAGGATAACGAGTTAAATAATTATACCCACCCCCCGTGGTTTTAGGGAGAAGAAGAAAATTCGGGTAGTTTAGTAATTCGATATACCAGCTATATATACGCACCCCTTGTATAAAACCTGCAAACCACCTTTACACCATATACCTACATTCGAGTGAACACTTGATTAATCGAAGTATAGGTGCGGGGATGTGTCTAGACCCAAAAGAGAACTAGTTTATCAAAACTTTATTAATTCACCCTTAGAGAGAAAAGTTATCCAGAGTCTTTCACTCCGCGCGCAGGTATACCTAAATTAATATTTACTTGTAAGGTATATATAGTATAGCTATGTGAGTATACTATAGGTATATATATACGCTTCGCAAGTTATAGCTACACGGTATTTCACTCATGGCAACGCTCCACGGCCTGGCGATTAAAATTAATAACTATTTGCTGTTTGCGCTTTTACCTTTTATATATATATATATATATATACCTATACACTGCAGCCATGGTATACATACCTACACCTCTGATCGATAGAAGTGTTTATTCAAGTTCTTCTCTTCTCTGTTCGTCTCTTCTCTTCTCTTTTTCCCGCGCCTTTTCACTTTCTCGGCTTTTTCCTTTAGCTTTCTAGCTTTCTTCATCCCCTTCGGCGCGTATTCCTCTTAGCTCGTCGTATACACGTATACATGTATGAGGAGGATGGAAGTAAACTAGCTGTCTATATGTCTAGGCGCGGCAATCTCTCCCTCGTCAATTTATTTTCCAAACCCTTAAGGGGGATATAGAACTAGAACTAGAAATGACCGGAGGCTGCGGGACTCGCGTCTCGACATAGTCACAATAAACTTGGATTGAAGTAATTTTCGTTGCCCTTACACACGTCGTGGGGTCAGGGGAAAGATTTTCTTTCTTTCTTGCTTTTCAACGAAAAAAGCAGAAAATCTAGTCCTCTATACTTTGATTCGAGGTTTTCATTGTCTTCGCACTCGGATTATATCGGACAAAAAAAAAAAAAAAAAAAAAAGAAAGTCCTTATCGCGTTTCACTATAGAACAGAAAGAGAATCTGAGAATGGTACCTTACCTTTGAAACGCTTTGAAACCAGGTTGAGTCGGCATACCTAATATATAGTATATATATAGGTCAGCCAATTAGGGGGGCATGTTAATAATTCGAATCCATAGTTTCGTTGTTAACCATTTCTCGGGAAACCCTCACCCAATTAAAAAGAGATTAATATTTGAGAAGTAAAGAGCCCCCGGTTTTGATCCTCTTTTCGTCGAGCCCTAAATCACCAGTCAAACTCGCTCCGCGGTTCAGCTTTGTCTTCGCGGTCTATAGTTATAAGCATCTTTACCCCATACCCCATATACTCCATAAAGTGAGACGGAGCGAAGGCCGCAATAAGTAGCCGTCTATACCTCTGACTAATATTCAGATATTCAATTCGGCAAAAAATGAATCTTCTCTCATCTTATAGGTACAACACGGTATAAAAATAAAACCGAGAAAATACTATAAGTTGAGCAATTTTTTCATTACCTGAAAATATTTCTTACCTATACCTACTCGAATGGTAAAAGTTCAAACCCATTTATATTATACAACAATAATAAAACAATATGAGAAGAGGGGGAAAGAAAGAAAGAAAAAAAACTGTTTTTTTTTTTTTTTTTTTTTATATCTTTTCAAAGTTTGACAATCGCATTTCTTCGCGGATATCGTATAATAGGCATACTATACAGGGTGACCCAAGACCCCCGGACCGGAAGGAATGGGTGAATTCCTCGTTGGATTTTGAGACGAAATGTCCTTTTCGAAAACTTCGTCCGATCAACGGTGTCCAAGTTATTAAAGATAAAGAGTAGCCAATCAGCGCTTCGCTTTAGGTCCGTGCCAGTGCCGGGTCAATAGTGAACGGCGGGCAGGGCCCGTGGTTTATTTTACATTTGGCTACTTTCTTCTTCACTTTACGATCGACGCGTATTATTATTATTATTATTATTATTTATTTTTTTTTTTTTTTGGACCTGGACACGGAAAACTACGGTCCGGTCAACCTGGACACGTAGAACTACGGTCCGGTAGAAAAAATCAAAAATAAAATAATAATAATAATAATAATAATACGCGTCGATCGTAAAGTGAAGAAGAAAGTAGCCAAATGTAAAATAAACCACGGGCCCTTCCCGCCGTTCACTATTGACCCGGCACTGGCACGGACCTAAAGCGAGGCGCTGATTGGCTACTCTTTATCTTCAATAACTTGGACACCGTTGATCGGACGAAGTTTTCGAAAAGGAAATTTCGTCTCAAAATCCAACGAGGAATTCACCCATTCCTTCCGGTCCGGGGGTCTTGGGTCACCCTGTAGAGCGACAGGTTTTCACCTAAGTCAAATAAAAACTTGACGACGAAAAGAAAAGTATAATAAACAATTTTTTTTTTTTTTTTTTTTTTCTTTTTTATATACTTATATAGTAAAAATAATTTATTGCTATTGTATATATAACATAGCTATCTCGTATCGCGTTTAATTCGAGGACCAACGTCGTCGTGGCCCCGGTTATAACTCTTCTCAAAATTGAGCACGACGCGACGCCAGATAGTCGGGAAATAAGAAGCCAGAGGTGGGGCCTTGGTTATCAAATTTCGTATCGACGCATATCATCTTCTTCTTTTTTTTTTTTTTTTTTTTTTTTGCGGGTTAGGGGTACCTATATACCTATACCCATACGACCGTAGGTATATAAGGGGGCACGTAATTCTACTCTCGCGGCGACAGTAGTAGCTGCCAGCTAGTAGTCAGACGCGATTGCCGGCAGCTGTTACCACCAGTTATTTTTTCGCAGGCCTCTCGCACACAGAAGCGGCAGCGCTAAACGTGCGGGAAAGGAAATCTCGCAGGATTTGATTCGTTTTTTTTTTTTTTTTTTAAAACCTTATTTCCTTTTCCTTTTTTTTTTTTTCTTCTTTCTTTTTCTTTTATTACAGGTAGATATCGCGTTTTTATATTTTTCGTTCAAAAATTACGTAGCACAATCTTTTCTGTGTAATATAATATTATCATATACACGTCCGCAATGCAGCTACAAAGAACGGATTTCTATTCGCGTATATATATATATATAAATATATATAAATCCTTCGCAGCATCCCGCTAATCGAGACGGTTCATTTTCTCCGTTGATACCACTTGATTGCTATGTAGCTAGCTGCAGGAAAAGAAGAGAAAAAGAAGCCTTTATTAGAAGGAAGGACCTCCTTGAATTGACCTCCTACTCCTCTCTTTCACGGGCAAAAAGGAAAAAGAAAAGGAAAAAAAAAAAAAAAAAAAAAGGGAAAAAGAAAAAGGAGCTGGAAAAAAGATGAAGAAAAAGGAGAGGAACGAAGCCTTTGAGCTTGTCGCGGAATAACGCAGTCGAGAGTTTCTAACGAGTCGATGAAGAAGAAACTACGGTGTCGAATATATCGCGTGGAATTTCTGACCCGATTTGCGGTTTGAAAATTGACGTGTTTTTTTCTCTCTTTCGTTCTTTCCAATTTCTTTCTTTTCTCTATCTCGATTTTTTTTTTTTTTTTTTTTCTTTCTTTCTTTCTTCTTTCTTTCTTTATTTATTTAGCTTGCGAGCCAACGTCGTCGGTCGTCGCTACTATACCACTCACTCTAATCTTATAGTGTGTAATAAATTAACGGCGATGACGCGGTGATCTGGACTGCCTACGGCTCTGGTAAACCTCATTTATCATTCCTGAGACAAAAGTGTAGGTAGGTAGGTAGGCAGGTAGGTTGTAGGAAAGTATTCTGTACCCACTTTCTTATACTTTATACACCACAGTCGATATTACCTAGTTCTTGCGGTTAATAAAACTGATACATATAAGTATTGGTGGTAAGTGGTTACGATTTTCTCGTCAACATTCATTGATATCGACTACATGTTATACCTTTCTTTATGAAACTTTACCTATAATTGGCAATTGCACGTATAATATACATGACATGAAACGTAACGTAACGTAACGTAACGTAACGCAACTACCTATATAATATATATATATATATATATATATATAGATATCATAGATTTGAAATGGTTATGATGGAGCGAGACAGGAATCTAGGAAGCAGAAGTAAGTATAAGTCGTCCAGTGCCTTCGACGATTGCTTCATTTCCGTAAATAGGATTCGACGTCCATTTCTCCCTTTCTTATACTTCTCTTCCTCTTTCCTTTAGTTTTTTTTTTTTTTTTTTTTTTTTATGTACGTTTCCTTATGGAATACAAGATCGACTTCTACTTCGTTGTCGTTGTCGTCGTCCTCCTCCTACTCCTTTTCCTATAGATCGATCAATCGTATCATTAGTCGATAATTAAGGTCTTTCGGTCTGTACACAGAGTTAGGGGTGAAGATAGTCGAGGGGGTTTAGTTTCAGCGTGATTTATCGTCGAAGGTTAGCGTGCCAGATATCCATAACCTGTCGCCTCGTGTTTTCGTTTCGTTGAATAGAATAGAAATTTATTGAAACCTTTACGTTTCTAACGGCGAGGAGCGCGCAGCGTAGCTGTTGTCTCCTGGTTCCCCAAACCCCCCCACGACCCCTGAAACATTAACAACGGGTTATTTTCGCGTATTTATTTACTGCCCGACGCTGCTTCGTTGCTACTGCTGGTACTATGGCTTGTTGTTTACAACTTCCGGTATGCGGAACTACTCTTTGACCTTTCCCATTTCTATACTATATTATATACAGTTTTCCCCTAAAATGTGCACGGGACACGGTCACGAGGTAGGCACAATCACAATTCAGTGTATAAAATTGCGCAAGTACCTTCGCTGGTCTCCTCAATTTTCTTTATTTCCCTACTCTTACTTTTTTACACCCCGCAGTCATCAAATTAAGGGAATAAAAAAGAAAAAAAAAGAAAAAAAGAATAAAAATTAAACGTACTTCTGTATAATGCGTACGTATAGCATCAGTTAATTAGGTTGGGCAGGAGGCGTGACGCGGTAATTATTGCAACGTAGTAGTATCTCTCGCGGTGTTGCGCTACTCGTTCTCTGGCCTGGCCTGGCTAGCTGCCTGCCTGCCTGCCTGCCTGCCAGGACAAAGTTATTAATTGCTTCCTACCATTGCTGCTGCTATGTGGTGCCTTGGACGTGGAAACTAACTCCGTACTCGCCTGCCTTCCACCGTTATGCATCATTGCATTTCTGTAGGAGAATTTTTGGCGAAAATTTATCCAGGGGTTAATCGGGGTATATGTTCAACCCCCCGAAAAAAAAAAAAAACAGTGTACGTCTGAAACTGTTACTACCATCTGGCTGCAGAGCTCCGAGCCTTCACCCACATATTGACTAGGAGTTAAAATAGCAGGAGTTGATTAACGAGGAATGTTATTGGACGTCGTTAGACTGCTATTAGTATCGCTACGGGGCTGACCGCAAGCTTTACCCTTCAACGAAACCCTCTGGGGTCAACGTGGGTGAGATTCAAAGGTTTCTTCGACGACCCCTGGACTCCTGGTTATATACGGGACCAAGCGGACGCTCTCGCCGTTGACCACGACTACTTCACTCTGCACTTTTACTCTCTTTACAGATCTATACCTATACCTACGTGCTCAGCTCGGTTCAGCTTAGCTGAAACTCGTGGTCAGATAGAACCCCCCCCCCCCCCCCCCCCCCCAACCCCCATGGGCCGTTCAATCACTTTGACATTTTCTATAACGTGTCCATTAACGGATATAAAAGGACAGCTTTGACCGGGCATATATGAGAGGAGATAGAAAATTGAACAGTCGTACGCCTCACTTGTTGCGCTCTCTAATTCACCCCGAACTTCATAAATTATGAAATCTCTATCCTATATGGAAGAAGAACTAAGATGTAGAAGTATAAGAAGAAGAAGAAGAAGAAGCAAAAGAAACCAACCAGCCAACTTGCTCACTCGTGTGCTGTATAACTTTTCTCAAGACTTCTTTTGGCCCATAGCATCAAATACCCGCGGTTGAACTTTCCCCGATTTCTATACGTTTTTTTTTCTTTTTTTATGTTACTTTTTCATGTCATCCGCTCGAAACTCTTCATCGCTAAACTAGCGAGTGTCAAAAATTTAGCTCCATTTCATTGATTGCGCGAAGTTCGCGATGACTCCTGCAGCTATTATCACTTCTGAAATTTACCTTTGATCTCGTAAACGCGCGGCGATCGACTAACTCGCACTAACTCTGGACCAGGTATAAACGTTCGGCTTAATTTCTAGCGACAGACATATCCTAGTTGTCCGCGCAATTTCACGCGTACGTCCTGTTAATTTACCTCGATGTTGTGCAGCTACAGCTACAGCCATACAGGAATATATATATAACATACAGTTACAGAGCTATACTATACGTACGCCTGCAGCTTAGTAAACTAGGACGAGGTAATCCTGGGAGTAGCTAGTAGTAGAAAGTACATCTAAAAGTCGAGGGAATATTTCATGGGGATTTTTCTTTTTTTTTTTTTTTCTTCTCACTTCTACTTCAAGAAATTATCGTCTCCGTCTCCTTCTTCTTCTTCTTCTTCTTCTTCTTCTTCTTCGTCTAACTTCTCGAATAATATTTAGACCGAATATAAAAACTGTCTTTAATTTTTGTTAATTTCATTTATTCGTCGAGGGAATTGGTCGTCCTCGAGAGGATCTGTATAGGTATATATAAGAACTGAGAAAATAAGTTCGTGCGGAGTTTGAAAGTCTCGAATTGTGAAGTTAAAAACTAAAACGAACGATAATCGTCATCCCGCAATTTTTCGCCATTCCCTCTTCATCCCCCCCCCCCCCCCCCCCCCCCCCCCCCGCCCCCAGCGGCGATTAACGATATATTATTATCGCCTCTGAGCACCTTTCTCGTCAAATTTTTTTTTTTTTTCTTATATTTTTTTTCTTCATATTTCCGACGGAATCATTATTCGCTATTCTTAATTTTAATATCAATTTTTCAATAACGGGAATAAATTCGCTTATATATACCGAATAACTTTTCAGTCACCCTAATTGTTTTTTTTTTTTTTTCTCTCTTCCCATTCCATTCAACAGCGTTTCGCGAGTTTCAATCGTTGCAAAAATTTCTAAGGGTAGGAGTAGGGGAGGATATAAAAGAAGTAAAAGTCGCGGTGGAGTAAAACTTTTAGAAATGCATATCTCCGAGTCAAAAGCAAGTCGCTAGACGAGACGTACTACATACTAGTATACGTATAGATATTACCTATACACGTCTATCTCATACCATGAGCTGCACCTATCGCGTTTTACTCTTCATAACGTCCTTGGCTACGCGGCTGTTTCAGGTGCATTTGTCTTCATTCCTTGCACCACTCTACCCAGATAAATGTCTCGCGTGTGTTACAGCTTAATACCGAAAAGAATCGTCCTTTTTACTGTCGGATCATAATATGTATATAGGTATATATTATATATATATATATATACATTTATACAGAAAAGGAATAAAAAAAGTGTGGCAATGCGGCATCAATTACGCTATACAACGTTTTGTGCGATACAATGCATAAAATGTGAGCAATATACGTTATAGAGTCCGGATAATAATATATCTTATGGAAATATCCCCCCCCCCCCCCCCCCCCCCCCCCCCCCCCCCGATACATATGGAGCATCTTTTCCTCTATACTTGTGAGTTTTTATTTTATTTTTTTCGTTCTCACCTAAAACCGCCGCCCCGGGGGGTAGTAAAGTTTGCCCGAGTTAAAGCCGGACTTGTAAGCTGTAATAAGCCTCGTTCTATCCCGCGATTACCAACAGGAGAACGGTAAAGTTATACGTCTGTCTACCAGAATTGTTGAAACTTTTTTTTTTTTTTTTTTATCGTTCAATATTGTCGCTTCTGTCGCTTCTGTCGGCCCTTCGTTTACTCGAGATCGAGACGAGATCGTGAGCAACCCCAATTTTCCGAGAATTAGTGAATTCGTATCCGACAGCGTGTGTGAATCTTTTGTCAAAATTATTTCATATAATATATTATATAGGTATATTATATTATATAGCCGGAGTCTTCGATCTAAAGAAATGAAAATGAATTTTTCACCCGATTTTTACTTCCCCATGAGAAAATAAAAAAAAACAAAAAAAAAAAAAATTGAAAGCGAAACAGCGTCCCTTGGTAAATGATTTAAGGGTTTCGGACCTCGGGGCAGTAACTCACTTACTTAGTCGATAGCATAAATACACATTGCCTAGGAGTATATTTATATATATACGCGTGGAGGGACATGCTAACGTATTTATTGCCCGACGCTAGTATGAGAGGGGGGGGGGGGGGGGGGGGGGGGGGGGTAAAGAGGGGGAGGGATATTTGGCCCTGCAGACATGACGTGAGGAAGAAGAACAGGCTATATACCTATAGATATAGACAGGGAACGTGCGTCCTCGCCGGAAGCTTATAGGCTGTAAGTTTTCAGGCTATATAGTATAATAGGGGGGGGAGGGGGAACCGAGAACGAAAGTTGGCTTAGTTTTATTCTAGGCCCCCAGGGGGTCCGAGTCCTCTGAATTACACCCTGCAGAAACCAACCACCGACCCATATACTACCATAGACCTCTGCAGGTGCCGGTCAATGGATGTAACTGGGTCAGATCGTGGTAGGGGTGGTCGGTGGCTTAGGTTATTTGACTAATCTTCGGTCTAATATCACGTCTAAATGTACGGTAACACGGGGGGGTTATTCGACGCCGTTACCCTTAATCGCAAGCTTTAAGTAAAGACGCTTAGCCTTATCCTTCTACAAACGCGTTTATTCCGAAATCCAACCCTCTACAAGTATAATTTCACTCGCGATTCGACACGCATTGATTCAATCCGCTCCTCCTCCTCCCCTCTTTTTCTCATATATTACTAAATTAGAAATATCTATATAGGAGACTATATTATATTCCTTATCCCGTTCACATTATATTATCCCTTATCAGATAATACGACATAGTAGGTACTATTATTTTATTTTTTTCTTTTCTTCTCTTTTCGACTTTCCTTTTCCTTTTGCCTTATTTTCACCATCCCTCGTCGACGTACACTATAAATGCGGCAAATTTATCCCAAGCAGCGATTCGAATCGGGGTTGTTTTTCGGTTGGTTCGTTAAGGGGTTGGAAGGCGGGAGGGGGTAGGGGATGCAGGGGGTTGGTCGGACGGCTCCTGGTGGCGAGTTTTGGTACCAAAGGTGAACGGAGGAGGCAGCAACCCTCAGTAGCTGAGAAGCCGCGACGCGAAATCGGGCTTGGTGCTTGCACGATCAACGCGCCGGGGGTTGTTTAAAACAGTTTTTTTTTTTCTTTCGATTTTATTACCCTGCTATATTAAGTTTACGTGCGGTTTAACGGGGTACCATCGATGTTCGTACGAATTATGGGATAAAGTGTCCCGCGGACGAAATTATCTGTATAAAACGTTGCGGAAATTCTCTATAAGACCGCGCGGAGTTTTATAAAAGGAGAATTGTCGTGAATTATCAATCGATTAAAATTGTTCGCAAGAAAAAGCTGGATGATACATTTATAAAGAAATTGGAAACAAAAAAAAAAAAAAAAAATTTCATGGTACGAACAAGTGTTTCACCCCCTATCAATCATTTCGTATATAATACTACTTCGTATAATTAAATTCGCCGTATATTATCCCCCTGCACTGACTCAGAGTCTCCGATTCGTTAATTAAATATATTAATTCAGTTCATTTCTCTCCTTTAATAGAGAAAGAGAAAGATGGATAAAGATGGAGAGTAGAGAGAGAGAGAGAGAGAGAGAGAGACATAGTACAGGGGTGAATAGAGGGAAGGTAAATCGCGCGGGAAAGCAGCTGCGGTCGAAGGGAATTCATATGAAATAATTATAAACGATAAAAAAAAAAAACTGAATTGGTTTTCCACGTGAAATATATAGATAAGCAATTAAATTAATTGTAGCTTTTCGCGATTCTGCGATAATATTCGCGGATCGTATAATAAATTTAACAAAGAATATAATTTCTGCATACTGATGTACCTAAAGCTTTGATTTTTGGTTTACAGTTGAAAAAAAAAAAAAAAAAATGAAGAGGACGAATAAATGTACGACTGTCACGTTGACCCACTTGTATTCTTTCATAAAAAAAGAAATTTATGAAATTTCGGTAAAAATTTTTACCGAACAATATATTTAACTGCTGACTCGTTTCTGTACACACAGTGATGTACTCGAATTGATTATCAATCGTGAAATCGCACCGCGGTACTATATTGCTGTTTGAAGCGTATTAGCGAAATTCATTGTACATACCAAATACACCCGAACCTTAGAATACAATACAATACAATACAATACAATCCGAAGTTATTCGACCGCAAATGTTCTGCCCACGGTGTTTAGCTGCCACAATAATTCATAACTTGATGTAAACACGGCTCATGAATTTTCGGTATATAGAAACTTCGTACACGAAGAGAGATAGATATAGAGATAGAGACTTTACGGTATAATCTATATTATTGTGATACAACAACAACTAATCAGAATTTCGCTTTGTACACATTTATGTGAAACGGAGGTGCTTTAATTATGAATAATTATTTTTCTATCAATTAATACGATTTTTAATTAAAAATCTATTTATAACAGAAAATGAAAATCGCACGGTGAGGAATTTCTATAACGTCGTTCGGAGAGCACTACCTGATATTGTATATCGACCTGGTTATATATTAATGGCTTATTTAGTTCACCCTTATTGTTAGATATACGAGGTCATAGAAGTATATGTACAGAGTCGATATGCCCCATTAGATAATTAGATTTAAAACGAAAAAAAATTAGAAAATTAAAAATTAAAAAAAAAAAAAAAAAAACTTTCATACGAAATTCTTAATTCTGTTACAGGTTCTGTCGTTGACGGTGGTGTGAAAAATCTTCTAAGATAAAAATAAAAACTGAAGAAAAAAAGAATATATAAATTTGGATTCGCGATGTCGAGCGGGGATCAATTACCCTTCGATTAGAATATCGATCTACTAGTACTACGACGATCAACGAAATCGTGTGATGGAATCGAAAGTGTCTTAGACTATAATATGAATACGAGTAAAAAGTGATTATTCGCGTAATTCAAGTTTTGGCAATATAAATAATCGTGGCAAAATAATTGCGACTGCACACGTGGCCCACCGTATAGATTATATTTTATACCACTCGTTCGCGTTCTGCAGGTTTCAATCCTAAATATCAAATTCGTCGCGTCAGTGATATAGTGACAGTGACAGTGATGTGGGTGACAGAGGAACCGGCGAGGTGTGGTAAGAGGAAGTCCGTTTAGTCGGGAAGAAACGCCGGCTGTTACAGAAGTCCCATAATGAAGGGAGGCTCGGGCCAACCTTGGCTGCACGCTTTCTGGCCCCTAGTTGCTCTACTCTCACATCAATCTGGTTCGTCAAAATTTTACTATTATGTAATTGTTTGAAGAAAAAAAGAAAAGAATTCTTTCTCTCTTTAATTCGCTTTGAATTAACATCGTCTTTTATCTCACCCCTTTTTTTTCTAGGGGTTCGTTCTATGCCGCGAGCTAGAGCCCACAGGGTGATTATCGTAGTCGGTAATCGGTCGACTCGTGTGAAATGCTCATTAGCCTTAACGCGGCTTTAATCACTATGGTTTTATATTTATCTTTGTATCTTTGTATTTACCTCTCGTATACGTTGTGTTCATTCTCAGATTTAAATAGCCCAAAAAGTTTCGTGCATAATTATATAAGAGTGAGAAAATTTCTGCACGAGTTTCAGGGCACTGTGTATTACGACTTATATAGAGAATTATCGGTATACGTAATCTCGAATTAACGTTAATTAAAATTTGATCGTCTGATGTTTAAAGTGCGACTATATATCTGTATCTAGGGAGAAATTGAGAAAAACGAATGGCTATATTGGAGAAGTTGAAGAATAAAAGAATCGTAGACACGAAAGAAAGAAGTAAAAAAAATTAATCCGATATCCGATAGGAAAGTAACAAGCTGTACGTATACGACATACATGTATTCACCCTGCACTTAGATACATGTCCGATGGCTTTGAGCCGATCATTTTTCGTATTATCTAGATTTATATTACGGTCGTATATATGACGAAGAGGTAATATTTCAAATTGTATGAATTCCATTTACCGGCAAACAATATGTGATATTAGAAACCGACTATATATACACGCGTTTATATAGAGGATAGTAGGTACGTACGCGGTGTGGTAATATTTGCGGAGCTAATTCCGGCCTCTGTTTTACTCTGCCTCGCGTTTATTATATCGGCAAACAAACAAGGAACTGGGAAATGGGAAGTTGGAAGTGGGAAGTGGGAAGTGGGAAATAGGAAGTGGGAATATAGCATAGTATTACAACCGCGATAACGTGTTAATTAGAGGAGCACGATAATTGAGGCTGCAGTTTTTGAGGAGAAACGCGGTCTTATCTCTGTCTGTCATCTAACCGTGAGCTGCTGCTGCTGCTGCTCCTACTGCTGCTGCTACGACCCGCACAAAATTAACCCGTTATCTGTCCTCGAGTACCGGTCTCTTCTTCTTCCGTCCGCGACAAGCCCTTTGAAACGGCGTCGGGATATCCTCAGTCGAATTATGAGGGTCGTGGTTATTTTTTATTATTTTTATATTCTATTTTTTTTTTTTTTTTTTTTTTTCTCTCTCATCTCACCACGAAAATGAAAAAAAAAGTGCTTTGATTAAAATCATGGATTCGGGGTAGAATCTCGCTCCTACCTTCCTCCTGCGGGGGCAAATTCAGGTGTTTATTTCGTATAACGGTACTATATGCATGTGGTAACTACCCCTGCGCTGCTCTAACCCCCGTGCATTTTTAAGGGACAAAAAATATTATTCACGACACGTATTTGTCGCCGCGCGCAAAATAGCTACGTGCCATAGCAATAAATTTCGTTACCTATCTCCGCGGATTTTGCGAACGTTCGTATAAATATTATCTGAAAGTCAAATTTGTTTTTTTTTTTATTTATTTTTATTTTCGAACCAACGTTTCGTATCCATAAGATCATTTTATCTGGGATATAAATACACCGATGTATAGTAGTATGTAGGGGTTGAAAGATTTCAGTTTGACTACCCTTTTAACTAATTGGCTAGAAAAAAAAAAAAAAAAAAAAAAACTATCGTATTGTTTTATTCGCGTATCGCGGGTATAGAGACACGCGGAGAATTCGAGGAACCATACGGTCCGAGGATTGATTTTTTTGTCCCCCTCTTGTGAAAAGGGAAAAAAACAGGATGAAAATTGGGACCCGGGGTATCCCGACTGACAAATCGACGGTCTAACCAACGGGATCGGGGTGTTGATGATACTGATATTTCCGTCCGCCCTGCAGGGGTACTTTAATTTTGAATTCTGAATGGATCTTACGCAACAAAAGGTTGGACATCGAATCGTTTATTGAATCAGGAACAGGGAAACGATATTTATTTAATTATTTATTTATTTATTTATTTATTTATTTATTTATTTATTTATGGATTTAGGGACTCGCTTATTCCAATTTTAATACTAAAATTCAGCGAGGGGTCGCGGAGTACTTCTCGTTTTTTTTTTCCGAGCATTTCTTTTTTCCTCTTTTCTTTCTACTTAACGACCGTATCTCACAGATCCTGAAAATTCGTCCCCAAATAATCGCGAGAAATATACTAATACCCGCGCGTCTCTCAGCATGCGCGCAATTCATTATTTTCACGAACACCTTTCCTTCTTCTTTTTATTTTTCGTTTTTCGCCTTCTTACCAAAAGCGGGAAATACCTACCCTCGGTTATTATTCACTGGTAAAACGTAAGCCAACTTTTCTTATACTTATACCATTATACACCTACACCTACCCCTAACCCCGCATGCACAACATCGACGCGTCGAGGAAATAACATTTTTCCCTTAATGGTTTGTAACCGAAATTCGTTTATCCATTCACGTTATACGGTCACGTTCATGGTATGGGTGTAGGTGTAAACTGCGTATTTGTATATGCCAAGCCCCATTGACAGCTTGATAATAAATGATCGTTACCTTATAAGGGTGGGAAAGAAAGCTGAGGGAAATAACAAAAACAAAGACAAATGAAAAGAACGGCGTATCATTTTCTTCTTTATTTCGAATATTTGAGCAGATTGCTTCCCAAATAAGAAGCCTCTCTCTCCCCGTTTGATCATCTCGAATAACTCGATCCGTCTCATCGAGCCTCTCGTCTTTCTCTGTACACCAAACGTACTACTATACATTTACGTAGGTATATAATACACAACGCTGCGAGCGCTCATCTCTTCTTCTTCTTCTTCTTCTTCTTCTTCTTCTTTTTCTTTTTCTTATTATTTTTCTTATACTATATCTCTAGTTACAAAAGACAATCGTTTCCGTGACTTGAGCTGAATCAACTACCTCCAGGGTAGCTGCACCCACACCCGCACCCATGCCATTTCCCTTTTCTCATCCCCTCTGAACCCAGCACAGTTACGAACAAAGCAATTCCTACGGGACAAAGCCTCGAGAGAGAGAGAGAGAGAGAGAGTAAGAGGAAGGGCACTCAGCTTCAGGTACTTGAACCGACACCCACCAGTCCTGAAAACTTGTACCAATACCCACCCTACCCTATCCTACCCTACCCTACCCTTATACGTTCACAACGCGATGCTGCTACTGCTGCTGCTGCTGCTGCTGCACAGATGTATAAGTTTTGCGATTATGTGCTATAGGGGTATGAAATCGGGGTGTAACTTTGCACTTTAATGGCGTGTTGACCTATCGGTGTCACCTTCCCTACTTCCTACGCTCTAGTGGGTCATGGGTTGTATATAAGCGCGAAGCGAACGCCCGGCGTCGATTTTCTTGATAAGATAATCGATCGGTGAAAAATTAAAGGTAAACATTTTCATCAGAGAATTATTAAATCTCTACGTATTTCCGATATACAGACATCCTTCACCCTTAATTATATCTTCAACGCCGTTTAATTCAAGCTCGTTAAATACAACTCCAAGGAGTTTATCCGGGGGGGGGGGAATGATTGTAGAAGTCTCGTGCGCACGTGTTCCCGCGTTTGCAGAGGAATGAACATATCGAACAGGGGACGCTTCCAGGGTCGGGACACACGTAACCTGCACTACTACTTACTCACCCGCATTGCACTCGTTTTAGAAAGGGAGCAGACCCGTCACAGTAGAACAGGTCCGCGTATCGATCGGTCGCATGTGTGTATAGAAAGTATAACAGAATTA
Source organism: Tenthredo mesomela (assembly GCA_943736025.1). Lineage (NCBI taxonomy): Eukaryota > Metazoa > Arthropoda > Insecta > Hymenoptera > Tenthredinidae > Tenthredo > Tenthredo mesomela. The sequence continues at coordinate 494,606 of OX031017.1, forward strand.
CCTCTATATGCCTAACGTATATCCCCTGCTGCAGCGCAGAGTACCTATATATACCTACTACATGCATTATAAATAACGATTCACCTACTTTGAGAAAATCAGAATCTCTCCATGCCCCCCATACCTATAGTTTAATTTTCGCCAAAGTTCAATCCGAGTCTAATCCTTCCGATCGGTATTATCATTCAATTTGCTGCACCATCAAAGTCCTGGTAGGATATTGACGTCGGGTTACTTACTAGTGGCGCGGTGCGCCGCAGCCTAATACCGGGATTAGGCCAGATCTGGGTTTAGTTGACCAAGTAGTTTCCAAGGTAAGACTCAGTCCGGTCTGCTCCTAGCAGCTCCTAGTCGCAGCGATGATCCTTAAATTGATAAAAGATTGGGCACGGAAGAGATTAGGACCTCGGTACCCAATTTCATCTTAGCTTCCCGAGATCCTGCGAGTTGACTGACACTTTCCGTGAAAATAAATGGCTTAACAGTTGTGTTTCATAGTATATATGGGGGATTCATCCGGATCTCTAGGTATATGTATACGTATGTACCTACATACAATCTCGGAAGTGGTTCTGGTCAGATTGGAATCAATTGAAATGAACTGAATGGGTATAAGCTATTGACTGGTATCGAAACGGTTTGATAAAACGGGAAGTTAGGAGGAAGAAAAAAGAGAATTGCGTGGTGTGCTGTGTCCGGCGATAGAACGATCCGTGGTTCGTTCGGTTTTATGATTACGGGTCGTTCAATTTTTCAGATAAAACGACATGACGTTTATTCAGATGTCGGAGCGCGTCCGGATGTCTGGGTTTGGTACGACGCGCCTCGGCACGTACGACTTTCAGCTTTATCACCGCGTCGCCGTCGCCTAGCGTCGGGAAGAACTTTTCCGCATTCGACGTTTTCGCGAAGTGCTCGACGCTGTTTGTCTCCGCGTATATTTTTCTCTCCCACCCATAGTATTTCTCGCTCTTTTTCTCTTTTTCTCTTTTACTCTTTTACTCTTTTACTCTTTTACTCCGATCGTCGTCGTCCCCGTTCGTCTCGCTTTTTCACACCGTCCATACCTAGAGGAGAATTTTCATTTGATTCTCTCTATATCTTTAGCCCCCGGGCTGAATTTCCGATGAAAACACACCCGGCAACGTCCCTCTCTTTGAACCATGTTTTTATTAAATTTCAAACCTACCTCGGATGCAATCACCGGCGGCGCAACGTCGCGACGCCCGATACTATGCGATTAAGCTAATATGTGTTTTCCATTAGCCGCAACCGCCTCTACCGTTGCCGAGCGAGGACGGGGTAAATAATACCACCCCCGATGCACAGGGGCATTTAGGTACATGGTATAGGAGAGAAAAAGTTTCTCTCTCTCTCTCTCTCTCTCTCTGCTTCTGCTCTGACGTCAATAAAGGTGGAATCATTCCAATATATGAGAATCGCGAGTTCTTCGGTTTTCGATTCCCGATATTCAACCCCGCAGCTTCCGCATCTAAACGCAATGGTTTATAATTCGGTCCACGTAGGTAGGCGGCTGAACGATCAACGTCGACCCCTCTACGCTACCAGAGATCTTCTGCTCGTGAAACACGCGCCACAATGAAGAGACCCCCGTTGCGTCGCGACGCTACGCCAACTCGGGATGTTCAGTTCAGTTCAGTTCAGTTCAGTTACTCGGGCAAAGGTATAAGGCACTTGACTTCGGTCGTTGAATGTGTCCCTTTACGCGATCTATGATCATATATAGCCCCGAGGCTTTCTAAGATAAGGTATTTTCTAATATCAGAGATAAAGCGTTCCCATTTTTTTCTCCTCCTATAATTTTTTTCTTTCTCCTTCTTCTTAGTCTTCTCCACCTTTTTTTTTTTCTCTTCTCTATCGTTGTGGTTCTATTGGAAACGTTGATGTAGCCTAGGGGGTTGTTTGAGCTTGTATTAAACAAATATAAAGAAATTCTGATCGACGACGTTGAGATAGAGAGAGAGGAGAGAGAGAAAATGAAAAAAAAAAAAAAAAAAAAACAGTTTTTCCAAACCGAAGCGAAATTTTTTAAGGTCTGTTTGAGTTCGCGGAGTAGCGCGGGAGTGGCGTAAAAGTATATCGCGAGACGTTTATGCGGGTTTATTTAATGCCGATATACGACGAGGACGAAGACGAGGACGAAGACGACGACGTGCATATAGTATATATATACACATCGTCGATCCGGAAAACGAGTTTTGTTAAGCTAACGAAACCCTTCGACTGAACGGGTCTCACTTTCCCTTCGGGCTTTTTCAAGAAATGAAGGATAAAAAGCGACCCGCAGTTTCGCCGAAATATATAATATAAAAGAAAGAAAAAAAATGAAAGAAAAGGGATGAGAAAAAAAAAAACCACGAGTAGGTATCACCGTTTCTAGACAAATTCACTCCAATCATTTCGTTTCTTTTTCACCCCTATCCTATTTACCTAACTCACTCTTCAAATATCCAATTTGTCGTCGATCCTGTACTTAGCATTATCGCGAATTCCCATTAACTATCGCGATTCAACACGCGATTTTATGCCTGACGGATAATAAAGGAATAAGAGATAAAAAAGAAAGAAAAAAGAATTGAAAAAGCAAATTATTTTTATACAGTTATCACCGTGACACATGCAACGTATAGTCCTATATATTCATTGCAGATTTTCTACAGCATGGTTTATAATAGAGAAACAGTTATCGCCTGTTTTGTCAATAATTTTAACAATCGGATCCCACACTCACTCTATGCTGTTATTCAGACTCTTGCACAGCATCCGCCTATAGTATAGAAATGTATCTATATAGCTAATCCGTGTCGATATAGGTATACACTAATCATTCACGAGCTTCTATTTCGGTCTACGAAATTACCCCTGTGGTTTTGAAGAAAAGGGTTAACGCGGAAACTACCAAGGCGAAGAAAAAGAAGCTAAGGGTAGGGGATAGACGTTCGGCTTTTACCCGGTCCATACAGTATAGCACACCACCGTTCGAAATGTCTTGACGATTGTTCAACCCTCCTCGTTCTCTTCCTCTTCATCTTATTCGAGGGATAGAGAGGGGGAGAGAGAGAGAGAGAGGGGTGTCCTTGAATGGTCTCATTTTTTTATCGGCCAATCTACAAAGGTCGAAATCTTCGAGCAGCGTGACGTTGACAATGGGTAAAGTTCGGAGTCTACTCGAGTTACACAAACGGGCATGGGGCATCGTGCGGGGCATGAGGTATGCCACTTGGCACTTGCGCGTAACCGACCGCAACCAAAGAAATTCGACACCCTTAGAACTAATTCTCCTTCCCTTAGTGGCGAGAGGAAGAAAAGAAAAGAAAAAAAGAAAGAAAACTGGGAGAGAGACAACCTCCGGGTTCGAAAAAAGTGACTGAATTATACCGCCGCTCCTCTTTTTCTCTTTCTCTTTCTCTTTTTCTCACTCACTCCGAATCAGCTAAACATGTGCATATAACTAGCACACACATACAGACCAGAATATATTCACCTGCATCCCGCAGGTAGAGTAATACAAAGCGGGAGGAAACAATTTCCATAAAGCATACCCCGTTGAATGGAACCCTCTACTGTCTCCCTACGCCATTTCTACTCATAAACTCGACGTATTATCGTTATGCCATAATACTGCACTGTTTTGACACTTTTTTGCCTCCTGGCACCGTCGCTATTGTCGTTTGCATATCAATTACGGTCATGTATATAATAATACTGTATATACAGATAGATACGTCGTACCTGTCTGCAGGGTAATGCATTTATGTAAATGAACTTCTGCGCGGACGTATAAAGAGAGAAAAACTGACGAGACATGTTCGTCCTTTTTTTTTTCTTTCTTTCTTAGCTTTTAATTATTCATATTTATATTCTACATCATATCCGGTAACGCGAAATACGATCAACAGGAAGAAAGAGAGAGAGAGAGAGAGAGATAGAGGAGAGAAGAGAATCTACATTTCGCAGCAGCTGAAGATTTTCTTGGGTCTTTATCATTCATTCGAGCGTTAATGCTTTGGTAATATTGTCTTAAGCGACTGTAATTTATTTTACGAATACCTGAAGGAAACGACCGATCCCACCATTACCCCCTTGGGAATACGTCGCGACGTTACGCGGATTCCGCAAAACGAAGAAAAAACAAAAAAAAAAAGAAATTTCTTCCAAGTGTATATATAAGGAGGAGCGAAAACTGAGACGGAGAGGTATTTTACTTTTCGAGTCGTTCTTCTTCATCTCTACGGAATACGGACACCGTTAAGCCTCGTTCATTTCAACGGTTAACATTCTGACAGTCGGTCTTCTGGGATACTTGCGCCACATCGAGCCAGCTAGATATATCCAGCTGAGGGTGGAATTACGCGAGTACGTGTATTTCGCGTATTTCGATAAGAACCACCCGACTTATACCTACCTACACGTAGTACCTACCTAGACGTTCTACTAGGGTATATGGCTGTAAATGCAGACCATCAAGTTCAACGCGAAATTACAGCGCGATAAACAGCGTGCGGTTTACTCCTAGGGAAAATGGCACAAGCTCGAGGAGAAACTAACGTAGAGAAATACCGAGGGTGTAAACTAAAACAGTTTAGGGTCACCGAGCCAACACCCGCGTACCCGCACCCATGACAAAACCATTCCAAAACGTATCCCGGCTGGACTCGGTCCGCGTATCTTAGAAGAATTTTTTGAGATCCTCTTCGTAGCCGCGCGTCTCACTTATCGCATGAACTTTATGTGAATGACATTTTTGATCGATTATTACAATGAGATTATCAATTCGCGAGTCTATAAGCTTCGCAGCTCGTTAACAAAATTTCAATATTTCTCCACTACCATGATCTCGGAGGTTCGTGACTGCAGCAAGTTCACGTGTCGTTAAACCGGCAATTACCCTCTCATATACATTTATATATATATATATATATATATATATAACTATATAGACGAGGTCGATTAATCATTCGAAAACGGTTGCAGGTTGTACCTGGGTATAAAAATAGTAATTCCCCTGAATCTGACCGGGTTGATAACTTCATTGTGCGTGCTGATCGAATGACTCTCTTTCTCTCTTTCTCTCTCGCTCTCTCTTTCTTCGATCAGTACACACGTAACGGTGACTTTAAGAACCGCATAGCTCTGGTTTAATCGCGTGTCTAAATGAGGTGGGGGTGTTTCTTAGTGGCGTAAGTACCGGGTCGGTTAATGGCTCGTATTTGGTATCGCGGTATGAATTTTCATCCCCTACCCCTTATGTATAAGTATACGAGTTGTAGATTTTAACATCAGTTTCTGTATCAGAAAAACAGAGTCGCGGATTTTGTGTATACGCCTCTATATATTTTTCGAGGCCTTCGCCCGACTTCTTCTACGGCAAGTGCCAATCTCGGAGCTTTACGAGCTAACCACACTTAACTTTTGTAGTCGAGACACAAAGGACCGTAAGTTCTCTTCGTTGGTAGCAGAGCAGCACCACTGAAACTGGTATGAGAGGATAACTTTTCGAGCCCCTCCAGCTCTAGGCAACGGGTCTTAAACCTCGAGCCTTGAGCCCTGAGCCTTTCACGGTTCAGCGCAAAGACCGCAGAATTCGAAAAAGCTAAGTCGTCTAATTGCGCGTTTTGCGAACTGATTCAATCCCCGTGCAAATAATCGTTCACATTATACATATATAATTCATACGATTCCCTTCGTGATTCTGGGTCGCGTGCACAGCTAGGTGGACAATCCGTGGATCCATCGTTCCACGGAACACAAACATACGTGGACGTGGACGTGGACGTGGACGAGGACTGGATACACGTGCTCGTGCGGTTCGTTAGTCAAAGCGGCTGAACAAACATCAAAGAAAATGAAATCGCTTTCGTATATCATCTATCTCTGCACTGGTATACCATATACATACATAAGTAGACATTCATATTATATATATGGCCGTATATGGGTACGTATATACCCCCCGTAAACTTTTCCACAATTCATTTCAACGACCATCGGCATTTAAACCTATACACGTATAGTATACCATCTGTGCAAAATGCATGCATGCATGCATGCATATGTATAAAAACGTTTTTGCACATTTTTTCTTCATGTGACAAAGGGATGGGGGTTGAAAAAAAAAAAAAAAAAAAAAATGTCTAAAAACGTGAAACGAACATTATTTCCACAGCTGCAGGGGGATGAGAAGTCAATTTCGACAAATTTCATCGTCGTTGATGTAAAAAAAAAAAAAAAGAATCGTGGACGGTGGTTAGGGGTGGTTGAATAGCAACGGGCTGCAGGATCACCGCGGAGTGCCCTCGAGACAATGCACTAAACTTGAAACAGAGCACCCCTCTCTACTGCTCGGTTTACGGGGGTGGGTGCAGGGGTGGACGACTTGGTTCGCCTTTATCTCGAGGGTTTTAAGGAGAAAAAGGTCTTTCGGTTAAACCTGAACGGCGGTATAGCTGAGTGCTCACTCAATTATTTTTCAATCCCGTTTTAACGAATTCTTAAACCACAGCTCTCGAATGCCTTTCTACCGTAACCCGGAAACAGTTTAATGAAGTACCTCTACCGGTCTCTGCTCTGTAATAACGAATATTGTTCGTAAAGCTGTGCAGGCGATTGTTAAATAAAATGTAAAAAAAGTTTAAAAAAAAAAAAAAAAAAAATAATCGAAATTGGAATTCATCCGTTCGAACGTCCTATATTATATTGTATTCGTATATATCCGACCATTCAACAGGGGTAAAACACAACGATTTCTAACTAATTGAACACGATTGTTTCACCTAGCGGATAAAACTAATAAAATTTTATACCCAGAGAACGTCTATCTATCGGTAGTCGCGCTTCTACCCTCCTATATAGCCACCAGCCCAGAAGTCGCGAGAACGTGTTGTGGGTCGTAAGATTTTACGATCTGCGTTTACTCCCGTTAGGTTTACGATTTCGACTATATATATACGTATATACACACATCCTCTACCCCCTGTATATCTATATACTTAGCGTAAGAGTGGAGAAGTGAGGGAAATGATGGTGGGTCCAAAGACACGGACAACTCCAAGAGCTTCGCGTAGGGGCTGCTAATATACTGTGGGATTCAGACTTTAAGCTACGCGCATTTATCGATGTTTACCCTATATAGTACGCATATGTGTATCTATACATATATACATATACATTATACATGTAGTAACTACATATGTTTATAGCAGAGTATTTCACCCCCGATGCGTATGCACACATCGCCGTACCTATAGGGGTAGTTAAATCTAGTTTTACGCCTTGGGTCGGACGTTTAATTAACGACGTTAGTTCGGGCGTGTGTATAAGGTATATATCTGCATCCGTACTTATGGGTCCTTACGAGACAAGACGACCGAGGATAGGTTCTCGCATATATATATACGAATAAGACCTGGTGCGGTGGGTATACCGAGGATGATTTACCACGGCGTATAGCGTATACGCCTTGTATCGAGACTGTCTGAAACAGCTATAAGTGTGGGTTTAAGAGGTGCTGCGGAGAGGAGAGGAGAGGAGGGTGAATTTGCGAAACTTTGTACCTACCCTTCGATACTTGGCGAAATTTATCACCCAAGAGGATAATTATTCAGCTTACCATTCAACAAAACCCTTATTTATTAACACTGACCATTTATCGGGGGTATAAAGGGGAGGAAAAACTAATCTCCACAAACGGGGGATGGAAAACTTTTAGATTCTGCGAACACACAATCTACGCGGTATATCATTCCACTCTACTTACTTTCTTTCGATTGTTTCTTCAGATAACTAGGATAAGTTTCCAAAAGTGTTCTGTATGTATATATAGATATCAAGATGAAACGTAATTTTATGAAATTTCTTGAAAAATTTCTTCACACTTTGAAATATACCCATCGACAATTATTATTCAACACGGTATTTGAAAATCCCATCAGTCTAAGTTGTAAGAAAATTTCGGGGGTGATACCCAAAACCCTATACCTACCTCACCGAAATCTCCGATCGTTGGTCGATGTAGTATAGAAGTGGTCCATTAGCTCTCTCGCAGGAACGGTTATAAATAATTCCGTCCTCCGGAGAATCCTGAGACTTGTAACCTCGTCTAGTTTAGTTCCCGGTTAAATATATGTTGCCTATATCCCGCACAGGCCGGGGCAGAGTAGGTACTCGGTCTAACTCATCCCCGAGAGTAAATCATCAATCTGTTAACTTTCGGGTAAAACTATATCTTAGCTAGTAGGTGATACGTGAATAATATATGATGATTGATGAATAATCATTCCAAAAGTTCCTTTTTTCTTCTCCCGATCAGCGCGCATGTGATCAGACGATTAGTCATTAACGGCGTAGCTCTCCCCTGTCCCAGCTGCGAAACATCCCCTATATATATACTGATACGGATCATCATATCCCCCATTCCTAACTAGCAGACCGAGTTAGTTATTTCATGTAGCTATTTTTCTCGCGGTTTCTCTCTACGGGTGGTTGGACTCCATTCGACTGACTCATGTCCTCGTAAACGGCTCCAGTTCACGCATACCCTGCACCATCATATCCAACCACGTCCGCATATATAGTATACAGTATACCTCGTGGCTCGTACCGTAATTGCGTTTTTTTTTAGTCTGACTTTTACTGCCGAGTTACACGCACTAGCGTCTTGCCCATGACACCCCCGCCACCGTAACTAAGAACTAACCCGCTCGTGCTAAATCCGGGTACCAACACGATCTGATTGGATTTAATTACCCGTCTAATTAATTGCATAATTTATTGCACCTACTGATAAACCCTCTGATTTAGACGGGCATCGCCGAAGCGATAGTAACTCTTCGGCTCGGTTTGCCTTGCTCGAATAAGGCTCCGATATTCGATAGGATCGTAGCGTCGCGTCGCGTCGCGGGGCTCAGTTTCATAATCTGCTACTACGATATAAGGTACCTACATAGTTTCGAATCGCGATAATGATTTTAATTCGCGATCCTAAAGGCGTTTATATACCTACACCGTCTCGTGAGTTTATTTGATGTTTGTTACCTAGTTAGTTAGTTAGTTGGGTTGGAAATAAATTGAGGGGGTAAAAAGCCCGTCGTAGTCTCGGAGGTAGAAAATCAGCTGCTAATTTCAAGTAGGTAAGTAAGTAAGTAAGTAAGTAAGTAAGTAAGTAAGTAAGTTAGTTTCTCGTGCCGAAGGGGGTATCTCCCGACTTCGTTTACCCTAATAGTCGTTGTCGCGCTAGATTTCGGGGGACTGGCGTTAATCCGAGTTGAAAATTCACCGGTTTTCGCGAAAAAGCCAATTTTCTAGTTCTTCTATTCGCTCGAATGCCCGTAAGCCGCGTTGTTAAATTTCGCCGCGTTAGTATACGCGGAGTCGAAGAAGGGATACTGTTTTGGCCGGGATCCAACCGGGTCTTAGGGGAAAAAAAAAATAACTAAAGAGAAGAAAAGAAGGAAAAAAAATGAAAAATGAAAAATAAAAAAATAAAAAATAAAAAATAAGGTAAAAAGGCGAAAAAAATCTGCAGGTTCGTCACAGCAATTTCACCGCATAATGGCATGCGGGAGCACGTTGATCCTTTTAATACCGTCTGATTGCGGCTCAATGTATAAAGTATAACCGACGAGAGCAAAGTAGGTAGTATATATCGCCTGAGGTTAAGTGGCAGGAAAACAAAACTGAGAATAAAGTAAAAGGAAAATGTAAAAAAATAAAAATAAAAATAAAAATAAAAATAAAAAAATCGTAGCAAGTATAAAGTCGAGCTTTTAGCCTGTCTGCACAGGCAGAGGGAGGAGATGAAATCAATCTATAAAAACATACCGAGGCGTATAGGTGGATAGAGCTATCGCCTATATACGGAGTTTATTTTTTACGATGAAATTTACGCCCCTTATCAAAAATACCCCCGTATTTCTAATCTCTGTTAAATCGGGGGTGTATAGTGGGATAAGTATTATATATATATATATATATTATATACTTACGCGTATATCCCGCGGGTTATAACGATTTAACGAAGTAGTAACGGTCCGCGAGTAACGACGCGGAAGGAGTAAGATTGTCGGATTGATTCCTGTTAGGGGGTAGATGGCGAGGGGGCAGGGGGGCAGGGAGGAGGCTGATATCCCGCTGTGTAATTGGAAATTAAGAGGAAAGCTCGTTAGGGTAAAAACAGCAGCTGCTAGGATTTCGTAAAGGCAACCGTTGCCTGCCTTATTGGGCGAGGGGGCGAGATAGGGGTGGTTTAGGTTCGTATACACGTATATATGGAGAGTGAGAAAAACCCTAAAGCCTTGACTAATGATATACCTTAACCAAGAATCGCAATAATCGCGGAATGATGGTTATTATTGTAAAGGTAAATGTCGAGGAGAGGAGAGCGCGTAGAGTTAGAGGCGCAGCTGCCTTTGTCGAAGGGTGGGAAACAAAAGTAAAGACTCAAATAACCACCCGGATACGACAAAGGGCGAGCCCAATCGGTGAAAACAAGCCGAGCTTTTGCGGGGTGCTGAGGGAATAAAGACCCGGGAATGCGGGGAATAAGAAGAGGAAGAGGAAGAGGAAGAATAAGAATAAGAGGTAGAAGAAAATGAAGATGAAAATGCGAGGGGTAGAGGAAAGGGATGAGAGAAAGTCGCGTAGTATAGAAGACGTTTAATGGCAGCTTTCCTCAGAAACAATATGGCCGCTCTCTTTCTCAGTTTGTCAAACTTTCCTGAAACGTCCGCACCTATACTTTTACACAGCGATGTATAGTATATACCAAGGGATGAAGAATATCATCCCTCCGCGCGCCGCCGCCGCCGCCGCCGCCGCCTCGAGCGCGAATTGAAGTGCCAAATTTCATTCCCTCATTTTCTAGAAAGTTATTGAAGAAGTTTTTTGCTTTAGATAAAAAAAAATAAAAAAATAAAAAAAAAAAATGAAAAAATGAAAAAAGGAAAAGATAAAGAATGTAAAAAAACGGAATGGAGAAAGAAATGGAAAAAATAGAGAGAAAAAAAAAAAAAATAAAGAAAAAGAAAGAAAAACCAAACCGTACTTGTGTACTACAACCAACGCGAGCATATTCTCTACGGCGGAAAATGACACGGTTTACGAGGAACTCTAGAACGAGGCGGTAAAATTCTTTAAAATAGGATCTTCCGCGTCTTGAATTGAGCGAGTGTTGAAACGACCCTGGAGGAAATGCACCTGAAATGATGTTGTTCATGGTTCGCGAGTATGAAAAATAATACGAAGAGCTGCAGGGGTATAGAAAGAAATGTATATAAAAGTGATTAATTTGTTAACGGCGAAGACGGCAATATCGTTGGTTATTTATTCTTATATGCGGTTCCGTTGGGTTAGTCATGTAAAAACGTATGTCAAAGAAAATCTTGACACAGAAATTTAGCGAAGAGCGATGCTACCGGGAACGAAACTTTTCGTTCGTCAATCAAAGAGCGAAGAGAGTGGATAACGAGAATTCGCGAATGAGAATGGGAATGAGAATGAGAATGAGAATGAGAATGAGAATGAGAATGAGAATGGAATGGAATGGGAATGAGAATATATCTCGAGGACGCGGGGACCGAGCATATAATTTATTTGATTCTTGAAACTTTGTTAAGAACCGAAAGCAGCGCTCTCCCGCTCCCGCTCCCTATACCATTACTTCGAATCTGACGTGGGCTGATAACTGATAAGCACTACTCTTCGTGTTCTGATCTCGATAAGCCACTCCACTCCACTCCACTCCACTCCACTTCGCCCCACTTTTCTATTCCATCTCTCTTCTTTGACCAATTTCCTCTCGACGTTTTATTTCCCTTTAATATCGTAAGGAACCTACCCCAGAATCGCCTTGAGGATGAATTTTCCACTGCGCGGTGTCGAGGCCTCGTTCTAATAACGATATAAGAAACAATATAAACTATACTCAAAAATTTACCACATTTCTTTTTCTATAGATCAAAAATCAATTATTACAACACATCAACAATTTCAAAGGGATGAAAATAAAAAGAAAAAAAGAAAAATCAATCGTCAAAGAAAATCACTGCTCGTTATTATTATCACACCTCGTCGTTTATTTTCTCCTTTTCGTTATACCGCGATCACACTTTACTTTGCGACTGGAAATTTTTTTTTTCTTTTTTTTTTTTCGAGTAAAAGAAAATCACGACTCAAATGAGGTGCTCGAGCGACGCGGTGTTCCTGGGCTGCTCCTGATTCTGCAGGGGTGAATTTACGCCTGTAGTTGCGGTCTCGCAGTTAATTACTCGACTAGCCACGGTCACAGAGTTCCACGTTTTGCTTCAGGGGCTGATGAACGGCTCCTCGTCAATCAACGGTACGATTCCGGAAACGAGAGGAACACGGACGAGTTTTTTTTTTTTTTTTTTTTTTCTTTTTTTTTTTTCACGCACAGAACTTTGAATTGCAATTAGCACGAACGATCCTAAGGGTGTCAATAAAATTACCATACTAGAATTATAAATGTTTCGACTTGGAACTTGAACAGCTCTATATTCTTTTTTTTTTTTTTTTTTTTTTTCTCTCCACATAAATTAATGACAAGAGAGAAATATGTCTCGCGGTTCTTTCGAGTGGAATAAAAATAAAGTGAAAGCGTAGATTCTGACTGCTCGCGCAGACCAACTAACGGCATAAAAAGATTGAAGAGAAACTCGCGGTTAATGCAAGAATATTAATGGGGAATTTGGGTAAATTTTTTTTCATCCCCATACCTCCTATTCGCTTTCTTCGTATATATACTTTTGCCTAATTCAAAAGCTTCCGAGGAAGAGAAGAGGACGTTTTTCTGCTGCCCTCTTAGAAGTATAAAAAACGATACGGTAATAAGCAGAAGAAGAAGTACCTCGGGATATTGTAACCTGAGTGGAAGAAAGAAAAAATAAGAAAAAAGGAAAAAAAGAAAAAAGAGATAGAAATTCGCCGAGAGATATATATATATATATATATATATATGAGATGAAATATTTTTGAAGAACGTTCTCCATTTATCAATATATATACTACTTATTGTTTATGTTAATTAAGGAAGGTATACTACCCAAGAAAAAAAAAAAAAAAAAAAAAAAAAAAATTAGGAATAGAAGATAAAAATGTGAAACGAAAAAATGTCACCGAGATGAAAATTTTCCTAAATTTCTGGTCATTTCATAACGCGGAGACAGAGACAAAAGCGCGTGTATAGCAAATTCGTTCGGTGCTGGGATGAAAATAATATCACGTCTTTGTGAATTTTCGCTTTCATTAATTCGACCTTTTTTTTTCTTCTTTTCTTTCTTTCCGTTTTTTTTTTTCTTTTTTTCTTCCAAATTATACGACGGCGAGAAGTAAGTGCGTAATTTTAGTAATTTTTTCTAATTTTTTCTAAGGCCTTTCTGCATATCCTCGACTCAGTCTCTCTCTTTCTCTCTCTCTCTCGCCTCATCTCATCTCATCTCATCTCATCTCATCTCATCTCACTCGTTGCCGCTTCTATGCCAGTTCGCCGTTACGCCTGTCTAATTACACTCTTCCTTCCGCCAAGCAATTTTTTTTTTCTCTTCTTCCTTTTTTTTTTCGTTCTTTTTTTTTTTTTTTTTTTTTTTTTGTCTCCAGCTAATTTACGAAGCGAGTAATTGAATTACACCCGCCTAATTTATACAAAACCTTTGAATAACATTGCCCGCTAGCTAGCTGGCTCTAACTTAACGGGGGATACGCCACCCCACGAGTCGTTCGTTTTACTACGAATATTTATTCTTTTATGTCAACTATAATAACACCCACGTCTCTCGGTCTGCCCCAAATAACTCGTTCTCACTATTTCGCATACATATAGGTACTATATACCAGAAAAGTGTGAAAGCTACCTCTCGGCGAAAGGTTCCACAATTTCTCCATCTCATATCTTGAGGGTTGTTATAACTTCGCGAAACTAGAGGCAAAACACCAGAACTCGTGATTCTGTGGATTAATGAAAGATTCTTTTCTCTCTCTCCGTCTCTCTCTCTCTCTTTCTCTCTCTTTCTCTCTCTCTCTTTCTAAAATCCAGGACTAATTAAAAGCGAATTTTTTGACTCCTTTTACCCCTTTTTTATCCATCTCATATTTAATTCGTAGAAATCCTTGGCCGTTTCAGCCTTACTTTCGACTAAGTTTCCCATGTCCAATTAGCCGCATAGCACTACCTACCCCTCGGTATTATTCAGGATAAACGTTCTACTACTTGGAAAAGTAGGTTCCAGTCGCCGTGTACGACCTCGTTACAGCCTCATACCATATATAACGGGGGTTAACTGCTCTTTGAATCTCTGTGCTATACAAACTCTCATAGTTTGTATAGATTATATTTTTGATTATTGTTAAATTTTCTTCTTTCTTTATTCGTTTTTCTTCATTTTTCATAAAAACATTTGACGACATATTTCTTTGGAAATATCGAAAGAGCAATATTTGGGGAAGAGAGTTGTAATTGACCGAGGGGTAGGGTTTGCATCTGACAGTTCCTTATTCTTATTTTTATATTCCCACTCTACTCTCATCCCCTATTTACGATCTCGGAGATTTCCGAGATCGACTGGAAAAAAACGCGCGGGTTGTAATTCAAAAACTAGAAGATGCAAATTATTTCTTCTTCGAGATATGATGTGATTTCGCCCTCGTTTCAAAAACGTTTTAGAAAGTTTTAATGGGATGTATAATATATAAATATACCTATCCTGCCTACCAGATACGCGATGGGCAGAGATCCGCCTCTGTACACCTTCCAAGGGTAAGTGGGGGGTGGGGATGAACGTGATTTTCTCTCTCAAAGATTAAAAGCAAGAAATAATAACAACAACAATAAGAGAACCAAGAAGAAGAATAAGAAAAAGAAGAAGAGAAAAGTCATTTTCACGTATTAATTCCTTCGAGATAATCTTCTTCTTTCTTTTTTTTTTTTTTGTCTTTTCTTTCAATTTTCAAAGACTCCGAATATATATACGCACCCCTTAATCTTTACTCATCTCCCTCGGGGAGCTAAGGTCCTCATTGAATTTCTACCCTACGACTTATCGGCGACCCCCTGATCTTCGTTATCCTATTTATCACCGCCTGCTTATATAATTGATAAGGTGCAACGTGTCCTGAATAATATAATCACTTTGTTATATTATAAGGGATGATAATATATGGATATACCTGCACTGTTAGATGTATAGATAACGCGTTGATTAATCGATTAAACTCCTTATAATTCATTTGATGATTTTTTATTTTTTTTTTTATTTCTTCTTTATATAGTTTCTGACGAAAATATATATGGGGTATTCCAAAATATTTTGAACGGTCATTTACCCCGACCCCCATCGATTTCCGAATAAATTATTCTCACGGTAACCCTAGACTCAGGTATGATTGCTGAATTATTTTAGAATTTTTCGATTTTTTTTTTAGAAGTTACGATTTTTTGAAAATCGCACTTTTCGGCAACAGCTCGTTTTTCATCAAATTCTAGTCGGCAACCAAGGTATCCCATGGAAAAGTGACTCGTACAGAACTTTCCAGTTTTTTGACGTACTTTGAAATGGAAATTCTTGTAGATTTTTTCAGACACCGGAAGTGCCGAAATTCTCGTTTCAAAAATCAAAATCATGGATTGCAAAAAGTGGCCGTAATCGATCTTTTTGAAATTTGTAGCCAAAATTCGACATTGAAAGACGGAATTTTTAAGACCAGGCCGAAGTTGGGCCGACATCGGGTTTGGGAGGTATGGCTATTTTAATCACGCGAAAATTCATATTCCGGCGTTATTTTTGTTATTATTATTATTATTATTAAAATTATTATCATAATTATTTTTATTATCATTATTATTATCATTATCATTATTATTATTAATTGACAATAATAATAAAAATAATAATAATTATTTCAATAATAATAATAATAATGATAACAAAAATAACGCCGGAATATGAATTTTCGAGTGAATAAAATAGCCATACCTCCTAAACCCGATGTCGGCCCAACTTCGGCCTAGTCTTAAAAATTCCGTCTTTCAATGTCTAATTTTGTCTACAAATTTCAAAAAGATCGATTACGGCCACTTTTTGCAATCCATGATTTTGATTTTTGAAACGAGAATTTCGGCACTTCCGGTGTCTGAAAAAATCTACAAATATTTCCATTTCAAAGTACGTCGAAAAACTGGACAGTTCTGTACGAGTCACTTTTTCATGGGATGCCTTGGTTGCCAACTAGAATTTGATGAAAAACGAACTGTTGCCGAAAAGTGCGATTTTCAAAAAATCGTAACTTCTATGAAAAAAATCGAAAAATTCTAAAATAATTCAGCAATCATACCTGAGTCTAGGGTTACCGTGAGAATAATTTATTCAGAAATCGATGGGGGTCGGGGTAAATGACCGTTCAAAATATTTTGGAATACCCCATATATACTATAAATGTCGAAAAGTATAAAGACCGCGCGAAGAGTGAGTACCTCTTTACGTAGGTTGCGTTAAACGCGTAAATCTGTGGAAAAGGTTAAAGGTATAACGTAGGTACCATACCGAGAGGGTTGAAAGGACACGTGCGATTCTGTTATTACAGTTTGATGTCAGCCCCGTCAAAGCCGGAAAGTTGCTCGTGCGTGAAAATTCGTTTTGTTTGAGAACAGAGAGGCCCGTTACCTAGCTTGCAGATATATAGTATATTCATATATCTATATCTATATATATAATATGTATATATATCCATATGACAAATGGCTCCCGATTTCCATACTATAACACGACGACCACCGCCACCAGTACGAGAGGAAAAAGTTTACCCGGAAACTGATCCCCGATGTACCGGCTGCACCTGCGGAACCCGAATGATGAAAAATCAAGGGTTGCATTTTTTTTTTTTTTTTTTTTTTTCTTTTTTTCTTTTGTATAAAAAAATCTGCCAAGATGAGACCAATAATTTTTGACAATCTATTCCGATCTTATATATATTTCGAAAATTTCAATGAATCTATAAATTCATTTTATTATTATCGCACCGTTTATTATTATATATTTTCATGTCAAATAGGGAAAATCGACGCTCGTAACTTGACAAATATTACTAATATCCGAGGACAGCCTGGTCTGGCCTCGCCAGGGGATAGAGTTTCTCTTCAGAATAGCTGGTAAAATATCAGCATATGAATCGGTGTATTTGCATACGGCGAGCTACCGCTTGGTAAACGTTCATTTTTGTTTGGACGGGGTAAACCGAGCGTAGAAATAATACGCGTATATAGCAATGTATAGCATATAAGTATATAGAATATATGTGTGTGTGTATTTTTTTTTTTTTTTTTATTATTATTATCCCGGGTGCTGCAGGTGCAGCAGGTTGAAAAATCCGTCTGTAGTTAGTCCGGAGATAAAATGATAATCTTTATTCGGCGTTTAACCCGTATACATATAGCTATCTCTTACGGATTTATCAAGTTCGCTTATATAGTTCGTTGAGCTTCGCCGCAAAACTCACCATGCAGTCCAGCTTTACCACTTTTCTACTAGTTTTATAATATAGGTATAAGTACCCGTAATGAATTCTCATCTATTTAATTTTATTTTCTTCTATTTTTATCATCCTCACGGTTTCTGTATAATTTATATATCTAGTTTGTCGCAGACTTTATTCAATGTATTTATATATAATATATATGGGAGAACTAGGTGGGGGGAAAGAAGAACGAGAATCGTCGAGTAAGATAAACCCTGGGTATGTACATATATAACAGCGTTGCTGTTTTTTACGATTTCGTACCGGACGAGAGGATAAAACTCGCGTTACCTCTCGGTATAATCGTCAGGGATGAAACGCGGTTCGTTTAGCGGGTATAAATTTGATTCATTAGTTTCAAAGACGGGGGTAGGTAGGTAGGTAGGTATCCTCGTCCGTGGCAATCCGTTTGGTAATGGGTTTGTGTCCCCCCCCCCTAGCTACCCTCTTTTACCATTCCACTGAATGTCGGGGGACAAAGGAACGCGAACATCTCTTAAATCGTTGATAAATGCGGAGACAAACGACGAGAAGAGGAGAGAGTAGAGAAGAGAGGAGAAGAGAGAGGAGAGAGAAAGGTTCAAGACCCGCGTTTCAGGGGAGAAAATATTCTAGAATTCATGGGGTAGACATCAATCTGGATTATTCCCAAAGCCTTTGCTATCCTACGAGTGGCTCATAAGCCACGTCTGCTCAAAAGCACTTTACGATTGTGAAAAAAGAAGGAAAAGAATAAAAAGAATAAGAAGAAGAAGAAGAGGAGAAGGGAATCATCTAGTCGGTCTATGATCGTATAGTGTCGGAGAGTTTTCGTAAACTTCGAAACATCAGCTGTCGGCGAAAACGAACCCCCAAACCTTTGGGGGTTTTGATGCGTTGCGACCGCAGGGTGTAGGTACAGCCTTCCTCTTTTTCGCGGTTCACTCCGGTGGCTGTGGTTTGCGAATGAGTAATGAAATGTTGCGAGGGAGTTGGACCCACGCGAGTAAAAAGAAGAGAGAGAGAAAGAAGAAAAAAAAAGCAAAAGGAAAAGGAAAAGGAGTAAAAAGGAAAAAAAGAGCTGCACACTTCCTTCCCTTCTCTCATCTCCGCGCTATACATATACCCGTTACCCTCTGGTGGCGCAAGGGATGAGAGTAGCGAAACGCCCTCGCGCACACATCCATCAAACGGGGGAACCTTCCCTGACGTCATTAGCAAACACCGCAAGCTTTTTGACCTAGCGCGAAGCTTTTCCTACGCTCGAGTCAACCCCTGAACCCGCAGCTCCTCATTGCGACACGTCGCGGATATATACGAATGCGTGATATAGAAATATGCTGTGGGTTAAAAAAATTTTGAATCGGATCAGAAAACCTTGGGGATATACTATATATTCGCTAATCGTAAACGGGAATTAAATGCTGGACAGTTTCCGTCCTCGTTAAGGTTGATAAGCGACCCTACACGTTGCCCAACGACGAGTAATTACCTTTTTAAAAAGTACGCGAAATTATTCCTCAACGTCGCGTCGCGAGAGATAGGGATATGTAATTTTACTACCCGAAACTCGGAGTGTGTGTATTATATTTGCTTAATACACGTTACGATATAGACATATAGGAGGCAGACACGTATATATCTAGGTGACGGTTACGTGATTAAAATAACAATTTCACCACATTTTTAATTAGAATCTCGGCATATATACTGGCTACAAAACACATATACCTATATTATACATATACCCACACTATATATGCTGCGCTACACCTACGGAGGGGTACGCGTTTAACTAAGCTCACACTATTTTCAGGTGTTACTACACGTACGGGGTTTGTTCAATTAATATTTACACACCCCCAAGAGCAATTAGAGTCACGCGCCCAGCGTTACACACCTTATGGAAATTATCATCATAACGAATACCAGGGCTCGAGATGGGTTTTGCCCTATTTAACTGACGGATCATCCCTTTCCCTGCGTACCTTTCATCATTTGATTATTAATAAATAATATATCGCAAGGATAAGAAACGACGGTGAAAATATAATGCATAATTTAATATCACTACTCTTCTTGAATTATAAAACGCCCTTCACTGCGCTGCTGCTGCAGAGACGCACCAGAATTATACCGGAACTAGATGAATGCTTTCATCCCGAATAGAAGAGGGAAGTAAAAGCTGAATAAATAATAGAGGAAAAACTACTGCTGCATATAATAAATGTTCGAGAATAATGAAAAGCAATTTACTATTGACCTGGAAGGATCGACTCATTGATTGATACAACTGTATATCTCATGTATCCCGGTGCATTTCATTTGATCTCAAAGACGAGGAGACGTACTGTAGTAGGTACCTTCTCCTTATATTCATTCTTATTCCTATATTCTTATTCCTATTCTTATTCTTATCCTTATCCTTAGTCTTTGCCGTCTCTAAGAATAACAAGAAGGAGAAAAATTTATTGGAAAAACAAGCTCGGAGTAATCCTGCAGCTTCTGTGAATCTACCTTCGCAAGACTGAATAGGAGGTACCTACCTACCTACCTACCTTGCTTTTATATCTACATAAAAGCTGCACTCAAGAGTCGATCGGGCAAAGACTGCATCCGAAGAGAATATTTATTTATCCACTTTCTTACGTTTTTTTTTTTTTTTTTTTTTTTTTTCTTTTTTCTTTCCCATCTACGTGTATAAGAAATACAGCGTGTGGTATTATAAGAGCGTATATATCTCACCATATATTATATATATATATACTATAGTATAAATCCTTGGCACGCGGGATGGGCATGAAGAGCAGTTTTTCTAGGGCGGATAGGGTGTCCGTGAGTCCGTTCGTCCTTACTTTCGTCCTTATACCTCACCTACCCTGTTCTACCCCCAACCTCTCAACTCCTGTACGAGAGCTCACCCGAATTAGGGGACTTTTACAGCAAATGAAGACATTTACAGGCATCGCTCAGCCTCACTTCGCCTCGCCTCACCTCGCCTCGTCTCACCTCGCCATCCCATACTGCTGAATGGTGGAATTTTAAGTAACACTTCCCTCGGGACTACGGGACTTGGGACTCGGGTCTCGCGCCTCGGCATCTCCTCGCTACTTAAGGAGCGTATAAGAGCTCGGTAACGTCTGCGCTATTAATTTCTGCGGGACGAAAAGAAGAAAAAAGAAAAAAAAGAAAAAAAAAGAAACGAGAGACTTGCTAGGAAAAGATAAACTAGAAAAAGAAGAAAAATAAAGAGGGGAGCGTTTTCCTTCGTGTCAATGTCAAGCGAAACTTATATATATATATATATAGGTACAACAGAACTTTTCTTTATTCCATTTTCAGAATGCTTTGCAAAGAGTGGAAATGGGGGACACGTTGTCGAACATCACCAGCCGTCCTACTGGGAACAACCACCCTTCAGTCAACCCTATTTCGACAACACAACGCGGAGGGAAACCACGACGACGGTTGGTCAGTCCGCTTATCTTCACTGCAGAGTGAGAAACCTCGGAGATCGAGCTGTGAGTATCTCGCAAATGCGTAACCTTAGTATAACGTTTTCGTATAGAGAAGGTATATATGAGGCGGCGATGTCGTCGTTTCAGGTCTTATATAGGAACCCGGATACCGTCTCATAGCCAAGGGTGCAAAGCATTTAAATATTTATCGAAATGTTCGCGACGGGAATATAGGGAAGGGTATACCCCGGCGAGATAGAGGTATAACTTTTATCCTTTGGGATGGGGAGGCAGTGGCAGTAGCAAGCGAGTAGCAAGCAGTAGCTAGTACGAGTATTGCTCGGTCGTTACTTCGGAACGGAATCGTTTTATTGACTTTTAAACTTTCCAAATCTTTCCTTCACCCATACTACTATATACGCAACCATCCGTATACATAAACCCTCGAAGGACCCATCCGACATTCTACTATCCCCTGAATTTCTTCGCTGTATATGCGGTATACACTTTACTTACTCATTCCATATATATATACCATAGTATAAAAAAAAACTTCGGGATAAAAACGGCGTCACTAGATTTTTCAATAACGAATAGATACTATAACGCCATATATATTATATCTATCCAATCTGATCTGTGTGTATGCGGAGATATGTATACCAATCTCGAAATACATTCCAGAGTCATATCATATAGGTATAGGTATATCACAACCATCTACGATCAACTTGTTGACGAAGGCAATCCGCGAACTCGGAGAACTCAAACTGCCGTATAACGAGACAAGTTATTTAGCTTTACTCGATATGCAGGCGGTCTACGTTATTTTGAGATACGAAATCGATTCGTCCGCGTTGAATAAAACCCCGTTTTCCTAAATTAAATTTAATAATCATTATATATGTTTTTTTTATATACTCCAGGTGTCTTGGATAAGGAAAAGAGACCTTCATATACTGACGGTGGGTATTCTGACCTACACAAACGATCAACGGTTTCAATCGCTTCACAGCGACGGTAGCGACGAATGGACCCTAAAGATCAGTTCACCCCAGACTCGGGACAGCGGGGTTTACGAGTGTCAAGTTTCCACGGAGCCGAAGATCAGCCAAGCCTATCATCTCAGTGTAGTCGGTGAGTGAAATTGGTGCGAATGTGATTTTATTTTATTTTCATTTTCATTTTTTGTTTCTTGTTTTTCGTTTTTTGTCGCTCTGCTTCAGCTTCGCGCTGTCTTTTTCCTCCCCTTCGTCGCGTATACGGTGAAATTTCACAAATATACTAATAGAGAAACATAGGGTCAAGATTTTTATCCGATACTCTTCTATATCGATTTTGAATAAATTTACAACGACGTTTTTGCTTTTTAGCGAATGAAAAAGGAAAGGTATAAGAAAAAAAAAAAAAAAAAAAAAAGAAAATGAAAATGAAAAAAGAACTCGGCCAGCGATTTCCATATTTCGAATTTCGCGACATCAAACGGTGTCCGGGAAAACGTTTGCGAGGGTAGGTAAAGCTTTGAGACTCGTGTCTACTGGGTAGGCTGTAAATATCTGCCGCGTCGTTGGGCTCGCGTTATCAAAGCAATAACCAATGCCCAAGTGAAGGGAAAGGTGTAGTGGTGGAAAAATACGCTACAAAGGTGCGCGGCTCTTCCCTACTCCTCTCCTCTCCTCTCCTCTCTTCTCTTCTCTTCTCTGCTTCTCTTTTCATCTCTCATATTACCATTCAAAGGAAAAACGCCTTTGGCGAGTAGCTATAGCTCCACGAAGGTGCAGAGAGGGATGTGGAGGAGGTACGCAGGTAAAAGAGTCGACTCAAGTCGTGTAGGTAGAGGTTCAGATTCATTTTTTCCTCGCACCGTATTACATCACTCCTCGAGTTACTTTTATAAAAAAAAATAAAAAAAAATGAATAAAATAAAATATATAAGAAAAGAAAAAAAAAAAAATCAGAGTAGCTCTGTATGGTAGGTAGGTAGGTAGGTAGGTAGGTACATAAAGTTAGATATGCTATTCGTCACTCGCGCTATTCAGAATTTATTTTCTCATATCCTACAACTGCGAGGGGTAGGTGTATGTATGGAGGTACCGTGGCAGCTGCTAAGAAGGCTATACTCGACAGAACCAATTACCTTGTGATGAATAGCCACAATTAACCAAAGGGAAGAAATTATTTATGGATTTAGAAAAGCTTGAAGCAGTAGGAATTTAGGTACTTATATAGATATTATATAGGTATAGGAATACTCGTATCAGTCAATATTGCCTATTTCTATACCTTAATTATCATATTTCTATATTTCAACATGTACGAAATGTTGAAGAGAGAGAAAGAAAAAAAAATTAAAAATTAAAAATGGTTTGTGGAAACGACGAGTCCTGGAAGACCTATTTCTGTTCATAAATGTACCTAACTAAACGTTACGTCATTAGCTTAATGCGCTAGGCCTTTGGTAGTCGGATGTACCTCGTGGGATTTACATAACACAGTTTTAATCGCGTATCATAATAATTGCATTAGCTGTCGGGACTCGTGTATACTTTGTGTAAAACGCGTGAACTTAAAACCTTTTTATGAAAAATCAGGTAAATTAGCTTCGCGTTTATATTATGTGCGAACTTGTATAGATGTTTTCCATCTCTCTCGAATATTCGATAAATTTTTCCTTACAATTATTATTATGATTATTATTTTTCTCGTATTCTCGTATTTTTCAGTATCGAAGGCTAAGATAATCGGGAATCCAGAACTTTACATTAAAAGTGGAAGCGACATAAACCTGACCTGCATAGTGCTGCAGACACCGGAGCCTCCCTCGTTCATTTATTGGTAAGTATATCGATAATTTAAATGAACAAGGAAAAAAAGAAACGAGTTTTCAAAAAAAAAGAAAGAAAGAAACGAAAAAAACGATAAATATATATATATTAGATAGGTATTGCATATACTTTACCTACACGGTTACGTATTATCGCAATCGGCACCGAATATATTTCACCGTCGAATAAGATACTCGGTTTTGATAATCGTACGTGTTCTGATTTATACCGATCCCCACATCTAAACTCCGGAGTTAAACTAAACGTGCCGGGATCAAGTCGTCCCGGATAAACCTGAACGGGAATAAACCGTTTCCCAAGTGGGTTGGGAATCGTGTCATCGCAAGAACTCGGATTTTTTTATTTTTCATTTCAACTCTTATTGTCATGAAAAAAAAAAAAAAGAAAATCGTCTAATTTTCTCGCAATTTTAATAAACCAGAAAAGAAAAATATAATCACGAAGGAATGAGGAAGGTTCTCTTTTCTTTTTTGAAAATAAAAAAAATTTCTCTTCGGTATAATTATACCTACTACCTGTATAACAGATACCCGCGCACCAGCTTCTAATAATTGACACGCGAAGTAGAGAAAGTTTCGCAGTTAGCGAGGTTTTTCGGAAAAGAAACTTATTCGGTAAGATATTATTTGTTTGCGAGGGGTTGGCGGTGGTGCAGTTGCGGAAAAGAAAAATTTTTAATCTCGTCTTCTCTTAGATATACTTTTTACACTTGAAACCTTACCGCACCTTCTACTTCTGCACGTACTTTTTTTTTTTTTTTTTTATCTTATCATTTTTCTTCGTTCATTTTTTTTTTTTTTTTTTTTTTTCTTTTTATTTTCTTGTTCTTTTTGCTAAAAAAAAAAAAAAAAAAAAAGTATATACGGCGTGGAAAATGGAATTCGCGTTAAACGCCGCATTTGCGAGGAACGTAACACGTATACTAGTAGACTCTTGTATAATAGCGAGGTAAACTTTGAACAGCAAATCGCTTAACCAACTCCAACTCTAGTACGAGGACTGAAAGTTAAAAAAAACCTTCTACCAAAAGTTGGGAAAATTTTTCCCCCTCTCTCTCTCTCTCTCTCTCTCTCTCTCTCTCTCTAAAAATCTCTCTCTGTAAAAAAAAAAAAAATAAGAAAAAAAAACGAACAACCTGAATAAAGGTACAGAGGCGAGCACGTGATAAACTACAGCCAACGAGGCGGAATCAGCGTCGTAACGGAGAAACAGACGCGGACATCGAGGCTGCTAATATCCCGAGCTCTACCTGCTGACTCGGGTAACTACACCTGTGCACCTTCGACAGCAGAATCGGCCAGTGTCATGGTCCACGTACTGAATGGTGGGTGAGTCTTCCATATATATGAATACAGGGTTAATTTTATAAATTATGTTCCACATCAAGCTGAGGTACGATATTATACGTATACCTATATATAGGAAGTGGTAATAGGACCCTTCGCCTTGGAACGTGGTGAAAAAAGAGTAAAATTCAAGTAAAATCGCACCTCGCTCTATTGTGTCAGCGATAAAGAGTCCCGAGATAACTTGGATGAATAATTTTACTTCAACCTCTTAATTTGACCTAGATCAAACTATACGATATCAGAATCGACAAGTCGGGCTCCACGAAGATCGTTTATGAGATACGTTTCAAACCAGGCGAAGGATTTCTTTCTTTCGATTTATATACCCTTTTCTTTTTTTTTCTATTCTTTCTCTATATACATGTCTTCTATATTTTTTGATCAATTGGACGTTTTCTGTATTCATTCGGTAAAGTACTTCGATGCCACACACCTGGGCTTGATTTAATCATTTTTAAATGTAAAATGTGAAATTTGAAATTTATTCGTGTATGACCGAATTAAGAAGCACCCTAATGGGTAGCAGAGGAGCAGAGGAGCGAGTGCGGGAATTTGCATAGGACAATATCTCCGTTGATTTATACCCGAACCAGCGTTAGCCTATGCGAGTTGGTATAATAGTATGGGGTAAAGAAGGTTAGACGTAGACGCTACCCTATATCTGAAGGATTTATTTCCTCGGTGGGTTTATACACGCGCGCGTTCACGTACAGAATAAGGGTAGGGCGAAGGATAAGCTCCGTTTCTCTCCTCCCTGCAGCATATACTACCCCCTATACCTTACTTTCGAAGCTTTTTATACCTCACTCGCTCTATACCCCCATCGAAAACTTCCACCTCACCTATCCCTACCCACCTTTCTCATTCTTACAGAAAAGTCAGACCTGTGACGGGTTTCTGTAACCATTTCCTATACTTTCTGCAACCACTCTGGACTTGCTGACGTGACGTGCTATTCCCTTACCTTCAACCTTTGCACATTGAACTGCACTTTTACGCTTGGGAAATGTATATCATCTATATAGGTTGATCGCCGGGTCCTGCAGAACCAGAAAATATCGACGATTAAGAAAAGAAGGAAATATAGGGGTGCTTTCACCAATATAGTATATGCGAAGCTTTGAAATTGTCCATTGTCGTGTTTACCTCTTAAAAAAAAAAAAAAGATGTGTCACTAAATTGATTCAATTTTTCTAATACGAATACTCAACTTTATTCAACCCTTGACTTTAAAATGATAAAATATTAACAACCATGTACGTTCGAGTCTGATAAATTTTCGACGACCACGTCTAGTCTCCGAGGTATATATAGGTAGTAGTAGTATTTCGAAGCCAAAAAGTGACGCGTTGAGACTGACTGCGTATTCGGTGAAAGTACCCACTACGTCTCCATCCAATTTTCATGAAAATTGATTCAAGCTTATGCCCCTGTTTTCGGAGGTGCCTCGTAGATCGTGTGGGTGGATATATATATATATATATAGGTCCCAGTACGTCTGACTTGAGTCTATCCTTGATCGAATCACACGGATAGGAGGCTAGTGCTCGGGCAGATAATATCTCCTCGAGTCTAGCCAAATATTGTATACTTCGTAAAATATATATATACCTATACGAGTGTAAAGTGGATTCAATTGACGTTAAATGATACGTCTAGACGGAAAGTAGTAGTACGTCTGTATATTAAACATATATTATGTATATATGAGACTAGAAACTATACAAACGCATGATTTAATGATTAACGCTCTTTGATCCCGCGGGCTTTAATAGAACGTAGCTGTAAAAAGAACTCGTATACCTAGTGTATGTGGAGGTT
This sequence comes from Tenthredo mesomela, assembly GCA_943736025.1. Lineage (NCBI taxonomy): Eukaryota > Metazoa > Arthropoda > Insecta > Hymenoptera > Tenthredinidae > Tenthredo > Tenthredo mesomela. Next base: position 521,600 of record OX031017.1, read on the forward strand.
TGAGCTGGAAAAATAAATAAAATAAAAAAAAAATACAATTCATTAAGGTAAGCTGTAGAAAAGTTAGAACAAAGGCCGCGCGCGATAACTGTTTACTGAGCTAAAATGTGAAATTAAAAAAGAAATCTTGCGGTAAACTAGTGTACTGTAGAAAAAAAAAACAAAAATGTGCAGAAAAAATGAACAAAAAGAAAAGAAGAAGAAGTAGAAGAAAAAAAAAAAAAAAAAAAAAGAGGAAAAACATTTGTATAGGAAAATAGAAATGAAAATGTAGAATGGAAATCCTGATATGCATTATAACTGTGCTGCTGCAGTTGTGCAGGAATTATATGGTATATTTCTATCAGAAATGGTGTTGGCGTCCTAAAGGACGCGTGAGTGAATCCTGTTTGCTTATCTCACCGAGGAATTTGTATATATGCATGTGTGTGTGTGTGTGTGTGTGTGTATAGTGGTAAAATCTCGGGGAAAATGTAGTTGAGATTGGAGACGAACTGAAGTGGTATAGGGAAATGAAAGCGTAGGTATACTATAGTCCGAAGTGGAAATGTAAAAGCAACGCGGAGAGGCGAGTACAGGAGAAATCTACCCGCTGAGTTTGCAATTCAGTTCGAGGTTCGTTCTATAACTAAACCAATTATCTCAGAGCGAGAGGAGCTATGGCTCGGGTGTGAGATATGAAACTTTTTAATTTCCATTCACAATCCTGGTATTATAATTAATACTTTTTGATTCTTTCGATATATACTAGGGTGGGCCAAAAAAAACTTTTAATTTTTTTTTCTTTAGTTACCATGAAAATATTGCTCAAGATGATGAAAAAAAAGTCCTCTGAAAATTTGAGCTCTTAATATCAATATTAAGAGGTGCCGAATCGCGATTTTTGATTTCCCATTTAAATAACACAGGAAATTTTTTTTTTTTTATTTGGAATTTTATTCCGTTCCAACGAATCATCGTGTTATAAAAATCAATACATATTCTTGTAGGAAATTAAACGATCTCCAAAAAAGGTCTGATGTGATTTTTCGCTAAGTTCACTCGTTTCAAAGTTATTCAAGGTTAAAGTTCAACCTCAAACGGTATATGACGACTTTTTTTTCGACTGAGCGAAAAATCACATCAGACCTTTTTTGGAGATCGTTTAATTTCCTACAAGAATATGTATTGATTTTTATAACACGATGATTCGTTGGAACGGAATAAAATTCCAAATAAAAAAAAAAAAATTTCCTGTGTTATTTAAATGGGAAATCAAAAATCGCGATTCGGCACCTCTTAATATTGATATTAAGAGCTCAAATTTTCAGAGGACTTTTTTTTCATCATCTTGAGCAATATTTTCATGGTAACTAAAGAAAAAAAAATTAAAAGTTTTTTTTGGCCCACCCTAATATATACATATATTATATATATGTATACTAGTATATGAACGTGCCAATTTTTATATATCGCGCGGGGTGCATCTGTATCAGTCTTAAATTCGCGAAACACAGCCATGCAGTGAAGAAAATCTACCCTATATATAGATTTTATAATTAATATCAGAAGGTATCAACTTTCCTATAGTAGTACGTATATGCCCACACCATCGTTCATGCGGTTATCAAATTCGCCAATTTTCGTAATAATGATTATGAGTGGGATATCATATTCAATTTCGGTATAATTATGTTACGATTATCTAACTTTCGGTATATATTGGATGGTATGAAAACTTGTTCTTCATCTACCTGAGGAATTCTACCACTGATAAAAAAAAAAAAATTTCACTCGATTCAAGAGAGAGAAAATCTTGAATTGAATAATACCGATTTTGAAGAAAAAAAAAAATTTCTTGAGTCAAGAGAATAAACTCTTGAGCCAAGAAATTTTTCGTGGTTCAAGAACAATGAAATAATTCAAAATTATATTCTTGGTTCAAGATTTATTCTCTCTTGAATAAAGTGAAAATTTTTTTTATCAGTGTAACTATTAGATAATATTATGTGAAAATTGAAAAGGAATGATATATAGAACGGAAGTGAAGAACCGATAGAACTGTCCGCCCGCGTACGTATGCGTGGCGGGGGTGTATATATGTATATGAAAGAAACACGTAGTGTAGTCCCGACGCGGACGTACGTCTGCAGCAGCCGAAGTCATTTCAGAAATTGGAATATCCCTGAGGCGACGATACTTTTCCGGGCTGTCAGTGCCAGGAGGAATAGGTAAACATAGAAACTTGAACGTGTAAAATCCCTGTCTGGAGTCGCGGCTCTGCAGGACTCACGGGAAATAACGAGACAGCATACCTACGTATAACTTAATGGGCAAAGAGCGAGTGAAACGAGCTTGTTGCCAAGAAAAACATTTCTTTTTTTTTTCTTTTTTCTACGATTAAAATTTTTACGGTATAAAAATGTTTATTTAATTAACCTCATGGGGGTAGTAGGTACATATGTCTAGAGTTTTTACTTTTTTATATACTAACGCAGTATAAGAAAATGCACCTATATAGGTACCCGAGTCTCATTATTATTATTATTATTATTATTATTATTAATATACGAAAAAGCTTATTTTCCTATTTTTTATTTTTATTTTCTCTTTTGCGGGAATGAAAAAAGAGGGATGAGGGGTTGAAATTGAAAATAAAAATGAAACTTTTGTGGGTGTAAGGTAAAAGTTGGATGATTAATAGGTGACCAAACGTGGTATCGTAAACGAGACGAATTATCCAGGCGTAAGCTGCGCGTATACTTGCAGGCCTGAGAAATTCGGAGGGTCCGACCACTGGCACCGCAACCGCCCCTAAATGAACTTTGTATAAAATTAATAATTAAGTTTTTTTTTTTTTTTTTTCTCTCTCCTTTTTTTTTTTCTTTTTCTTCTTCTCTCATTCACTCCCTCACTCTGCACTCGTTCGCTTGCTCAGTTCATTGATGAATTACGGTTTAATGGCTCTGACAGCCCTTGTTGTTACCAAGTTACCTCGTTTTTAGCACTGCCTTAAAACTTTGCCTTAACAGGGAACGGAACGAAACTCAACTCAACTCAACTCAACTCAACTCAACTCTGCGGTTAGGCACGGTAACTGACACGAGCACCCAATTACCTCCTGAATTTATTCCCTCAAAGTATATTATATTCAACATCCAACACCAGCTCACCACCGACTCTCTATACTATACTTTCCTGAACTCCCAATTTGTTTTTTTTTTTTTTCTTCGGTTTTTCCGAAATTCGATATTATTAAGGAATCCTCAAATTTCGGGTCTATTTCTCAGGACGTCAAGACAAGAATATATAATAATCGATACAGCCCGAGTTATTAAACACATGCGTGCAGTATTTCGAGTTTCGGAGATTTTCCCTTTCGGATAATTAGTTAGCTTTCGGAATTTTGAACCTACCCACGGTGTTCTACGTTTGGAAATTTTTTTTATATCTAGCTACTATGTAGACTTTGTGAGTCGGTTATATCCAAATTTGGAACATTAATCAGACCCCCATTTAATATCGATAAATTACACACAGGGGGCAGTAATTCAAATCTAGTAAATTGGCTGTTTTTCGTCCTAATATCTCTGTAATTGTTCGGCTCGCTTCCTTTTCCTTAATATTTTTCTCATTTTTATCGTTCTCCTACGCGCCCGGCTATGGCTATACCTATATAGTATATAAGGTGAACTTTCCGCAAAGTAGTAAAGGTATACATGTACCCATACTATATAGATATATATATGTATAGCATAGTGCCCACTCCTCCCGGCACTATAGTACCTTTCCCAGGATCCTGAAATTAATGTATTGCTGTTCCTCAGCTCTTGTTTCCCTTTTAGTTTTGTAGCTTTTACAACCACTCGAGGAAAAGGCAGGGTCTCGCTTCGACCAGTACCTACTACTTGAACGAATGACTATAGAAAAAAAAAAAGAAAAAAAAAAAAAAAAAAAGGGAAAAACCAAAAACAAAAAAAAAAACAGGAAAAAAACACAACGTTTGGCTTAAGCGAGGAACAAGTGCCGAGAGAGTAGAGAGAGTCTATGCGCTCGACGATTTATAGCCTTTCAAGTTTCTAGGAAACAGGCAATTACTTCGGCAGCTTGTTAACCCGAGAAACATTTATATATTATATATATACCTAAATTATATACTATATACACGTAATATATATAAAGGATTAGAAATGTGTTTAGATCGAATTGATGATAAACTCTTCGTATATATCGTGTGTAGATTCGATCGAGAGAGAAAAACAAAAAAAATTCAATTTAATTTTCACTTCGTTAATTAATGAACATACGAAAAAAAAAAAAAAAAAATGAAGAAGAAAAAAGAAACGAATTTTCTACCATTTATTAATTTACAGGCGAACATCCGGCTGCAATGCAGCACGGAAATTCGAGCAACAGTGGTGCTGCAACAAGGACCCTTGCTCTTCTACTGCTTCTATTGCACGCTGGTTCGTTTGCGAGGTGACTGGCCGATATGGTTATCACCATTGACTTTACTGCGCATCGGGTATAAAAAAAAAAAAAAATAAAAAAATAAAAAAATAATTAAAAATAATTAAACCCAGAGGTGGTCCTGCACTGTAGGATCACACTAAGTCACTATCTATTATAATAATAATATATTGCCCCATTAAAATATGATCTGTCATCCCGCATCCCTAATCTCATATGGCTGCTATATACATATACATACTTCGTTATCTCAAGATAAGACATAAACATATATATATATATATTATAAAACTACACGTCTATGAGGATCCGTAACGGTAATAAAACAGAAAAATAATAATAATAATAATAATAATTATTGAAATTATATACCTAGTCAAATTAATGATAGATGATAAATAAGATTGTATGGGAAAAAGTTGAGGATATAGGCGCAAGAAAGAAAGAAAAAATGGCAAAAAAAAAACAGACAATTGGTGAATTTGTGTAAATATATTTATAATTTACTATATATAGCCAATCGATTTAGGGTAAAGAAGAGGGAAGAGGGAAGAGGGAAGAGGGAAGAGGGAATCGGTGATTAAATAGTAGCGAAATCGTGTAGCAATTAATTGAAGTGGCTCGCCGGGCTGAGATGTCCCCTAAAAATAAGGGGTAATTGGTCGGTTAATGTTAAAATAGTGGTTCAGTGGTCCGGAAAGAATTGAGAAGTAGAGAAACTGAGAGACTGTAGGGTACCACCCCCGTAGTACATCCCCTGTAACTATACTTCTCTACCGAAAGAGAAATCAGTAGTGAAAATACGGGCGAGTGAATTCTGGTGAGACAAAGGGTAGTAGGTAGGTACCCTCTTCGAAATGATTCATTTTCTCGCAGCCTCATCTTATATATAATATCTCTTGTGTCGTGGATTTCGGAATTTTGTTTGATTACCGAAAAAATAGAGGGATAATGACGGTGAAGTAAAATATTATTCTTCACTTTTCGAGGTCATTGCGAGGAAATTTTATTTTAAACTGACGCGACGAGATATAAAAGAAAAATTAAAGGAGACCCCATCACATATCCATGTATAATATTATATAGATTATATTTTAATGTATTTTTTTATTTCTTTTTTATTTCTTTTAATTATCGTCGAACGATATTAGAGGCAGTATTAATATCGGGTGTAAATTCTAATCACTGTTAATGGACCCATATAGCTTTTTATTCGCGCGGGTTCTTGATTAGGTGTTTGTACAGCGATGGATTGAAATTCTAGTATTTATGTAGTAGGTATATATATATGTACTATATGGTATAAATTCTGGAAAAGCAATCGAAATGATGAATAAATGAATTGATAAAACCATCGTGAAAAACATCTGACTGAAACAATTTTCGACTATCAATTTATTTGAAAAATAAAAAAAAAAAAAAAAAAAAAAAGCAGGGTGGAGGCCAAAAAAATTTTTAAACTGGCCCATTTTTTTTTTTTTTTTTTGAAAATCAAACATCGAAAAATCGCGCGTCACGCAGTTGAGTGCGGTGAAATGTGGATGAAAATAAATATGGTGAAAAGCGTAGACTAAATCGAAATAAAATAAACTGATATAAAATAAAATTGAAAATCTAATGAAATTGAATAGACAGATTGAAACGACCCGCGTAGGTACTGGTACAGTTGCAGTTGCAGTTGCAGTTGGTTCTGGCAAACATTGAACCTTTACTGTAAAATAAACTCAATCAAAAAAGCCCCCCGGGTTAGGTAAACCTACACACTGATTGCGTACCTATCTACGAGTATAGATTGGAACTGCGATTAACCAACGTTTCAAATCCTCCGAAGGCGAGCCCTTGAAATTTTAACAAATATAATATAATATATTGGGGTGGTCCTTGATTTGATCATTTACGAATTTCAATGCTTCGATGGGTCAGGACGTCTCCGAATATAGTATACAAAAAAATGTGATCAAAACCCCAGGTTTCTATCTCAATTCTAAGAACTGCTCAAAATCCTTAGAATTTTCCCATTTCAATGAAACACGATTTCCGATATTTCGCGATTAATTTTTTTTCTTCTTCCTATAGCTCCGAAAAATCTGAAACTTGGTACAATCCTTACCTGTAGTAGTAGGTATTCCATGAAAATTCTACAGATTTTCAACGATATAATTTGCGAAGTTAAAGCTCATCAAAAAAAAAAAAAAAATGTCTTATCATACCAAATCGTGATGAATAAAATTTTGTCGTTAAAAAAAAAATCTGTAAATTTTTCACGGATGCCTACTATACTATATATATGTAAGAAGGGTGCGGAGTTTCAGATTCAGAGAAGCGATATAATGCGATAAGAAGTAAAAAATAACCCCGAAGTACTAAAAATCGGGTGTTATTTAAATCGTAAGTTTCGAAGACTTTGGGGCAGTACTTAGAATTGAGATAGGAACCTGCAGAGTTTCGACTAAATTTTTGTAGACGTTCTGTCCCATGGGGTCATTGAAATTCGAATATAACCGAATCAAGGACCACACGATAATATTATATATGAATAGGTATATAAAATCTATAGGGTATATAATAATAATAAATAATTACGCGTAGTGTGGTAATTATCGTGCGTACGTTTGTACCAATCGCGAATCGTGTGACGTTATACATATAAATAAATAAATGAAAATTAATATAAATTCTATGTGGTGGTTATATAATAATATTTATATAAATATGTCTAATAATGTAAGTAGATAACGTATTATAATATATAATTAATTAATATATTATATGGATAAATTGTGTCTGAGATGTTTAATTAAACCGGGAATTAGAACTCGGCATGACGATATCCTCAGTTTATATAATTATATAGTACCACTGTAAATATTTCTCAATTAAAAATTAAGCAAATATAGCCTTTAAGTACCTACCCAAACTGCTATGTATACCGTAAGAGACTTACCTTGTAAATGCCGTCTGCTAATTGCACGGGCAGTTTGCAGCTACTAGAAAACTGCATGCAGATTACCCGGGGTTGTAGTAATGGAACGGGTACGTACACAGACTCCTCATTTGCCGAATAATTATATAAAATTTGCAGGCTTAAACTTTATCGAAAGATTTTTTTCGTCTCGTTTTTTCTCAATTTTTCTCGAATCTTTTATCCCTGATTATGAAATCCCGATAATATATAAATGATCAAAGTAATTTTTTTTTTTCCCTCCTCCTCCTCCTTCTCCTTTTCCACGGGAATAAGAACCTTGTTTGAATTCATCTTGTCAAAAGTTCTATAAATCCCACTTCTTCGTCTTCTTCTTCTTCAGAGGAATATCTCAATTTTATTATCGAATTGATGCGAGATAGCGATATACATCGCGTTTCACGGTACTTTCACCTCGAGACTCGCTCTTAATTGGAATTCTGAATCTTTGAATAATTAAATTCTAATAATTTTGTCGATTGAAGCTTTTTTTTTTTTTTTTTTTGTAACCCGTATACTATAGACCCTATATAATATATATACATATACATATATATATGTATATATTCTTTTCTACTAACGTGATGCTTGTAACGTAATAAACAATTATTATTGTTATTGATTATTGTTATAATTTGACAGTATTGATTAATTTCACTGAGTGTATCGGCTGATACCTTCTCTCAATAATAAATTATTGTTATTATTATTATTATTATTATTATTAATTAATTAGTTATTATTGGAGGAATGACTGGTTTAGGAATAATTATAAGACAGGTGTTAGCCAATGATAATGATGATGATAAATTTATTATATAAATAAATGAATATTAATTTTAATTAATAAAACGATGTTAAATAATTAAGTATATAAAATTAATGTATATATTATCTACATAATAATATAATATAATATACATATACATATACATATATATTATGATATGCCGATGATTATTGCGTCGACTGTAATATCGATCTAATTGTACCAGAAATTCGTATATAAGATAATTAAAGAAACAATTATTATTTGTGGGAAAAAAAAAACATAAAAACCAAAAAAAAAAAAAAAAAAAAATGAGTTCGAATTAAACTTTAAACACCCTCGACAGTGATGATAAAATTTCGTTTGAATTGGAATGGAAAAGGAAAGCTGTGCTGGTGCTGATGCTGATGCTGATGCTGATTAATTCTCCTAGACTACAAGGTGAGTGCATATTATATAAATTTGATCTCTTTAATATTAATCATTCTTGGGGTAGTTATATTTACTCGTACATATATATAGATCGGTCCAAAGTGGTATATAACCCATTCGGTTTATAGTCCTGCGGGTTTTATATATACCTAGAACGAATAAAATATGAAATATAAGAACTAAATCGAGCTATATTATACATCCTGCGACTTTCACTTCCACTTCGACTTCGACTTCTTCATTTTATTCCATTTGCGAGTTTATGTAACAAGAATATCGGTATATACGGGAATATACCTACGTCCGGGGTTTATTCCCAACGCTTGAACATCCCTAACTCGAAATCGATGGCTCTGAAATTCAGCCCCAAAATAGTTAGAGGCGGGATACGTATAGGGAATGAAGAGAGAATACGGGGGTGAGTTCCCGGTAAACACGAATTTGATCGCCGGATAAACAACGTCGGTCGAGCTGCCGCCTCATTAGACAGCATAGAGGTCGGTTATTTGATCAGAAGAGCTGCTTGCCTCCCTCAATCTACCTCATCGCACTGTCCTTCCTACTAATGCAATAATTTCCCAATTTATTTCCTTCCCATCCCCATTCCCATTCCCATTCCTGGCCCCCCCACCCCTAAGCCTCGTCCCTCATTTCTCCCCGCCTCTCCAAGTCTTAGATTATAATTTCTTCTTTGTCCCCGGCAGAAAAAAAAAAAAAAATGGGGCAATATATTTTTTCTTCTTCTCCTCATCTCTACTTCCTCACACTGCAGTATACCTTATACTAGTAGCGGAAATTCTCTTCTCCGAACCACCGAGGCTCAGGGTGAAATGATTGATCCGTATATCCAGCTATACACCCACGTAGAGAGACAACAGCTGCGGTAGAGCAAAGCCCTCGTTCTTCTATTCTATTCTCTTCTCTTTTCTTTTCCGTTTTTCATTCATTTTTATTCTGGTTTTTTTACTTTTTTTTTTTTCTTCTTCTTCTTCTTCTTCATCTTAAAGAAAAAAAAAAAAAAAAAAAGAATATCTTACACAGGTGGACGCGTAGAATAGCCCTAGAGTAATAACCACCTACCCGTGAGATTTTTTTTTTTTTTTTTTTTTTTTTCTCCCCTTGCGTGACACAGACCGGACTAGATTTCATTTTTGTTTTTTTCGTTTTTCCTTTTCGTTGGCAAATTTTTATATCTCCTTGCATAAAATAAGGTGGAATTCTCGTTTTCGTCGTCTTTTTCTTCTTCTTCTTTTTATTTATTTTAAATTGCTATCCCAACTCGACAAAGGGGACCAAGTCGGCTATATGTAATTTCTAGTCAACCCTGTATAGCGGAAACAGAAGCAAAAGGTCTAACGGAAAAAATGGACTTTTTTACCCTATACCTGGGTGTATAACACCCGCCCTTATTCAACCCTGACGTATATTCCTGCGTCTAACGCACCGCAGAAACCTCCCTTCTCTCTCACACACAGAGCTCCTACCAGGTTGGTTCAGACTTTGAAATATACGAGGCTTTTTACGTTATTGAAAAAGGTATAAGCATATGCGTCAAACAAAAACAGATAAAAATGAAAAAAAAAAAAAAGAAGAAAAAATAAAAATAAAAATAAAAAAAAAATCAACTATCTTTACCGGGGAGGAGATACAGCTACCCTCGTTGCTTATCACCTCGAATAAACTTATGGGATATAATATAAGATGTCCTTGTTTTTTTTCTTTTTTCTGGTTTTGTTTCATTCTTTTCTATATTATATATAAACTTATTTGGCAACTGCGGCGATACTTTCGAAGGGTTGGAAAACACCCCTGAAATATTCTCCAAGTCGTTGAAATATATTAAAATATAGAAAAAGAAAAAAAGGAAGAAGAAAGACCCGCGAAATTTCATACAGAGTTCTCGTTTTTTTTTTTTTTTTTTTCTTTTTTATTCCGCGAATCTTTTCAAGTCTATTCGAATTATTTGAAAGGCTGAAGTATAGCAGGCGGGTTTACGGCGGAAAGTCGAATGATATTCGCAAGATATTAAGTCTACTCGAATTATACGATTATTAGACTTCCGTATGGGCTTTGTGTACGAGGAGTACCACAGATTCTTTGAAACGTTGATATCAAATTCAAGCCCGCCAGTCTGTATAAACGATTTGAATTTCTAATATATCTCTATGTATTTAAATAATTTATACGTGGAAAGAATAATATTTGAAATAAATGGTGTTTGGGCGAAATTTCGTCGGAATGTTTAGCCCCTCGTCAAAGTTTCAATTATTGTGTAAAGGGATGAATCCTGATTATTTTTATTTTCTTTTTCTTTTTTCCATCAAAACAAAAAACGAATGAAATACGGTAATTCCTTTATGAAAAATATCATATTCATGGTAATTAAACGTGCGGGGGTTACAATTCCCGTATATGACATACCGTTGACGGATCATTTATAAAGGTCTAAGCCGAAATTCGAAGAAGACTGCGTAACAGCTACACTACCACATTGTTAGGTAATTTTCATGTTGTAGAGGCGTCGCGAAGTCGCGACGTTACGACGTATATTGTTTCGCTCCCGGGTAAAGCTTAATTAACTTTCCCCTCGTCAAGTATAGCTATCGGCAGGTATATCGAATTAATTGATTCTCGGAGGCACGGCGGCACCCCTGCGCCTGCAGCTGTCTTCGCTCCCTGTTCCCGATCGTACATCTCGAGTTCGAGCAGAAACATTACAGCCTCTATATATATATATATATCTGGTACAATCGGATTCCTTAATTTCTCAAGAGTCAGGCCCTACTCTGTTTCGATTTCCCTATTGTCAAAGCGAAAAGCTAATAGCACTCGGTCGATGCCCAAATATTGTTACCCAAATTTCCCGCGGTCTAATTCACTCGAGAATTCATTTAGCGAAATGGATTAATTGGCTTTCTCTCCTCGGCGAAGATTGAACGATCAATTAAAATCTTCGAATCTAATTATTCAAAGTTAGAGGAAAATAAAATATACGACGAGACATTCGCGGGAGCTGCGACGCGACATGACATCGCGTCGAGCGGAAATACAAAGGATCGTTTCTCATTTTTCGTTTTATACATTTATACTAGGTATATCTTTTTATTTGACCGGATCTCGAAGACCCGGTTCTGTCTCGGACATATATGGATATATACGTGCGTACGTGGCCAGTTATATATAAATATATATACATCTTCCGTTCGAAATGCAAAATTTTTTTTTTTCTGTTTCGAGGCAAAAACCTTTAGGATTTATGGATGGCCAGCTCCTATCTACTACATAAAAGTAAAGTCTCGTACACCAGATCTCGGGGAGCTATACCGAAGGGTGAGGGTGAGGGTAGGTAGGTAGACGCGGGGTTATCGGGCTCAAGATTTGGAGAAACAAAAAATCCAGCCCTATCTTAACTGCCCCGGATTCAAGTTATAACCGTGGAATCATCATCATACCCCTACCGCATTTCTCTAAACTCTCGATTACCGCAACCACCTGGAATTACACCCGGGGGCTTGAATAAAACGAAATTAGATAAAAGTGCATCTCGCTCGTAGAAACCAAGAGGTGTATTTTTTTACTATTTCGCCACGTTTCTTTTGGCTCGACGAGAACACACCCTCTTAACGAATCCTCGGCTAACTATAGCTAATCGGTTCCAAAGCGCGTATGAAGGTACTGTGCCGGAATACAAGAGACGTGGAGCTAAGGTTTGCCCTCTTGGGACCGAGGGCTAGAGATTATTCGAAACGTGTAGACCGGAGATTGCAGCGTTCAATTCACGGATAGAGAGAGGGTTTCGGGGTTTCTCCCTCCTGTTCTATATATTATATAACATTATATTATATCCATTAAGATTCTTCTCATGGGGATGAGTGTCCATGGGGTTAACTAAAACTTGTACCCCTAAACCACGTAACCAAAGTGGCATTGAATAGCTAGGAGGGAAATTCTGTCTCTCTCGATTTGTTGTAGTACACCAAGTATAGAGGATTGCGTTTGCTACGTCTGTAAAACCTTTATTCAGAGATTTATGTCAGATGAGTATAGCATGTATATTTATATATATTTGGCTCGGATCCTCCAGGGAACCTCGATTTCGCCTAACAATTTGAATAAATTTAGAAACCGGTATATAGCGATATATACGGCAAAGTTTCTGCCGAAACAATTTATCCGATAATTAACCGGATTGTGAAAATTGGCTTCACTTATCTTCTTTTTGCTCTTATTCTATTATATTCTATGATATTATACCTATACTACCCTTGAATCTTATATTAGCATACGCACTTAGATTCTCTGCGTATAGTAATAAGTGAAAGTTAATATACGATCGGTAGGTATTCGTGAATATTTGATAAACCCATCAGCGATATTACATATGCGGCGTATAAAATTTTCATTCATCGGTCTTCCTTACTCAAAGTTTACTAGTTCGTTAAACCCTGGTATGTGCAATCATAATACCGTCTAATCCTCGTACCTTTATCCTCGTAAGAACCACCCCTCAAAATCGCTATAACCAGATGTTAAAGCTCGTTCACAATCGAGGACGTGTGATTATCTATAATCCCCCTACTATTAAGTACTACCTACCAGGGTTCCTCGTTCAATTTCACCTCGGTATCCTATATTATATACGTATATATGTATACATACCAGCTCGACTAAATTTTCCGAGGGCGCAATTACTCGTTAGAACGACAGCGTATCAACACCTGGCTGCCTAGTTAGTACCGCGTCATTATTCAAGAGTCAACAGAAACTCGGAATGTATTACCGTGCATGGCGGCTATTCTTCCCTCTGAAATGCATGCACCGAGCGGATAAGCTTTAGGTACCTTATACCCCAGCTACCAGCTACCAGCTACCAGCTACTGCAGAGCGAGGTACCGAGCTGGTGTGGTCTAGGTAGCTAAGCCTCTTATCGGTTCCTTGCAGTTCTTCTCCGAGGTCTGTGCTTATAGTGCGGGGTGATGCTAAAGTGAAAACGTTAAAGTCTGAAGGGGGTGTGTTTTCGAATTTAAGTTCCTATTCTGAGACCCTGGCGGGGGGGAGAAATTCGTCGCCTCTAACCCTAACGACCAATCAAAATAACGAGGAGAGAACCTTGAAGTGACATTTACGTCAAGAGTTATCGTAGCGTTGTAGAATTTCTTCTTTTTTTTTTCCATTTTTTTTTTTTTTTTCATTTTTCATTCTTTTAATTTCATTTCACCCGCCAGCCAAGGGCTCTTTCGCTCTTGGGGATTCTCAGTAAATTATATTTCACCACTGTACGAAACGAAACGAAACGAAACGAAACGAAACGAAACGGGTGACTCGGGAAGTTTTGGTCGTCACATAGCTATCTCTCGAGCGCACCGCATAACGAGACCGAAACGAACATAAAGGAATTCGCGAAATTTCAATCGGCGTTAAATCTCATTTACTATTCTGCGCTCGACACACCCGCGATACTCGTAATCTCATAATTATACTGACAATTCATTAATTATCTCCTCTCCAACTCCCCCCCGGCAACCCCCTTCGCCGGTTCCCACCTCCTTCCACCATCGGGATGGAATATTGAGCTCGTTACACTTTACGAGCTCAGCGCTGATAACGTAAATGAGACCTTAATGATCATCTTGAATACTTTAACATCACTGGCTCGTTCGTAGCCTGCACACCGGAAACTGGCAAATATCCTCCAGGCGTTCTTAGCGCTAGCTTCCCTACTTATTCTACTTAGACGAAGATTACCCCTTTCCCTCTTCATCTCTCTCTCTCTCTCTCTCTCTCTTTATCCGATATTAAGTTACTAGAACAACTAACTGTTTATTAAATTTCTTATCGTTAGTTAAACAGGAAGCAAAGATTCCGGGAGAAAGATTCTCGTGATGAAAAATAAATATATAAAAGATAAAGAAAGAGGTCCAGCTCAATTCTCCCGTCGAACTGTCAATCTGAAAAACGACTGGGCGGCCCCCAACTTCGACCTACGGTATAAGAAAGTCATTAGATAAAAAAAAAAAAAGTCTCGTCGTCTCTCTGTACATTTCTTTGACGGGTTGTCATTCGACGGTGAATAATTAAGCTGTCATCTCTCGCGAGGTATGGTACGTGAGTGGTGTCTTCCTCCTGAGATTCGGAGAGTCCTTACCAACGTGGGCGGAGACCCTAAGCCGTAATTCTATAGCTTAAATTGAACGCTTGCTAAGAGCGTGGTATGGGGGCTATGGTACGTAGTACGTACGCCGAAGACGAAACAGAAGCCTGTGTGCCTTTGAATAATTCGGAGTTTGACATGCGTGACAATGCTCGAATGTGTCTGCAACAGCACCTATCCCCGGATATCTACATAAGGGAAGGGAAAATTCCATTCCCATTCCCATCCCCATTCCCATTCCCATTCCTATTGTCATTGCCGTTGCCGTTGCCGTTGCCGTTGCCATTCCCATTGCCATCCGGCGCAGTGCAAGGTCCGCATCTAGTAGATTATAGAACTCTTACGGGACTACCTCCCTCCGCAACGTCAATTTCAACCGAACGAATCCTTCGGAAGGTCCAAGGGTCGAGGGCCACCCGATTGGGCCGACCATTCGCCTCGGCCCGTTTAACATTTCTCTTTCCTTTATTGCTCGACCCTTAATTCGTTCCATAATCCGGGTGACCAGATATATTCCATTGCTTCACCTTCCGCCGACGGTTTCCGATCTACTCATACCCTCGTCCCCGCGAGTTCCGCTCGTTACGTTTCTCGGCCTTGGGGCGTCTATTCCTCCTCTACCAGTTCCGGCGACCCAATCTAGACAGAAAATCGTGACGGATCGAGTAATTGATACTCACATCGCCTATATATCTGCATTCGATTTATCTATGACCGAGTTTTTTCTCTTTCGTAGGTACACGGCATTAAAATTTCAAAATTAGCTATATATATTGTAGTACGTACAATCGATTAGAGCTGAGTAATGATATAAATAGTCGGAGAACGTTTTTATTACAGGTAATATAAACTTCGGGTCACAATTACTTAAGGTAATGGATGGGATGGGGGGGGGGGGGGAGGAGGAGGAGAGGTTGACTGCATGAGGGATTAAGGGGATTTGAAACCCCGATCGAGCCATGCGTCAGTCAGTATAACCCACCCCTTGTGACAACCTGGAATCAAACTCGAGGGATGATCTCGGTTGATCAATGGTTGCTTCGGAGAGCGTCGAGAAAGCATCGCAGCATTGATTCAGCGATAGAGGGTGAACGAAGTGGGTGCAGCTCGCGTAGGGTGAGAAAGGAAAGGAAAGGGACGGGAGTTGAGAAGGGAAGGGATACCTACTCGTCAGGTTTCGGTTATTCTTGGAGTGGGAATAAGAGGGAAAGAATTTTTCTCTCAATCTCAGTTCGCGCAAGTCGTTTTGGGATTTCTCGAGTGTGAAGAGGACTCTCTTGACGTGGCACTTCCAGCCGCGCAGGAACTGTCGGTGTCTGAATAAATAAAATAAGGGAGTAAAAAAAACCTCAGATGTGGTTAGGCGGCCGCGTTATGAGGATGGGAAACACAGGCTCTGCAATATCGTAATTACTTAATAAAAATTGACGGGGCAGAGGGGCGCGTTGAAAATAAGGGTCGGAAAATCGGAGGGAGAGACTCGCCCAATTAGCATTTAGAAGGGGTTTTTAATAAAGAGTTTTGGGCATGGGGGCAAATGTTTACAAACCTGCAGTTCGAACTTCGGGTACTGGCTGCTTCCGAACAATTTTCAACACATCGAACGGAATGGCAACGAGAAAATTTAACGAATCGATATAGTATAAAGTAACGAGGTGAGTTGAAGTTACACCGGCTTGCTCAAACATTTCCCATTACATTTTTTGTTCTTCTTCTTCTTCTTCGTCTCCTTCGTCTTCTTCGCGGAAAGTGTATTTATCTTCCAACTGGTCTAAACGATGCTTTCTACACCGCTCGTTAATTTCACGTTGAACAGGGATCTGACGAAGGAGCTGCTCAACCTCCTCTCCTCGCCCACCTCCTGGAGCAGTTCGTTCTGTCGCTTGGAAAAAAACCATATGTGTGCAGAGTTTGTTGGTTTATATTACATAGATTACTACCACCAGGTCTGCGTTTTATCGCAGACAGAATTCTGGCCCTCTGTTTTATTATCGCCCACGATTTCGAGCCTCCCTCTCGTCTCGTCTCGAGTTAATATCATTTAGAATTGGAGATTCGAACAGGAGCAGAAACTGGAACTGGAGAATCCGAGAGGCCCGGGACATTGGAATATCGGACGAGCTATTAAAAGGTAATTACTCATCGAATCGTCAAAACGACGCGGACTCGTTGAGAAGAGAAAAAGTTCCGACCAGCAGCTGGCTTGCAGCTACCGAACGTACCAAATTAATTGACATGGTTCGCTCGAACGGTCACAGATCCATTTGGAAAACTCAAGTCTCGGAAATTTCTTACGAATCTGAATGGTAACGATTGGGCTGAGTCTTTTGCGGATCTGATAATGACTTTCCTGTATAACGATGGAATTCTTAGGGTAGGGTTTGATCTTTGAAATCTCACGAGGCCTTTTGGGATCCGTTAGAATTCATTGAAAACGTTGAAATCTGGTGTACAAAGAAACTTATCATCGGTTAACCCCGTCGATTTATCACTTTGAGATATTCCTCTGGGAGGTAGAGGTTCGCGCGGAGAAAACAGTTACAGAAGCACGGGGGTGGTTCTAATTTCAGAACCGCAAGATGCCAGCTCATGACACCCTTGAGGTAAATATACAGCCGCGGGTTACTCTTGGTCTCGGTGAATGATAACAGATCGCGTTACACCGTAACAAAATACTACCTACTATACTTATTCTCTTATCTTGACAAAACAATTTTCGGGATACGGATGAACGGCGAGAATTCGATTTCTCAGCTTGGGAGAAGCTGATTCTTCTGTTACACAATCTTATATATGATAAGCTCGAAGTATGATGTCTTCGTGGCAATATAAAAACGTGCCATTCCTCTGCTCTATTGGCGAATGGGTATTCGACCGATTTGTGCATTTGTTCATCTTGTCGTATACCGTGTGCTTGTGATATCATGGTCTTCGTAGATAAGCTTATAATCTTGTAACAGTCGTTCTTCCGGATTTGAATCCTGATAATTTATCATTTTAAAGCAGTACATGGCGAGCATAAGGCGATACAGAGAATTCAAACTAATTCCCGCAAGATTTTTGCGGTGAAAATAGTTCACCACGAGGATACTGAGGCCGCTATCTCCTGTACCGCATTGTCGCCCCATCAGTTGGATGAGGTAGGAGTTACACCAAGGAAGCTCAACTCCTGCCGCAAAATCTGAATCTTCTCTGCCCCTTATGATCTATATGTGAAGTTGGCCCGTAATTTTATTATTTTTTAATTTTTAATTGCTCTACTAATTTCGTTAATCACTCTAATCTAGTTTTCGTGATAAATGAGAAAAACAAAATTCGATATTTCCATGTTGAAGTACCCTCAACTTTGACTCTATGCGTTTCGAACAAACAGATGGGTATTCGATGACTCCATGATATGCCGAATAATTGCTCCTAATCGGTCCACCCTCAACTAAAATTATCCAGTCACGGTTTTTTGTGTAAAAGCAAAAAATGTGTTTACCGGAAACGAAATGGTAGGGAGTGGGCCATTACACAATTGAGATTTAGGTACCTGAACGGAACAGATTTCGGCGATTGGTCGTACACCATATAATTGTTCCGCAATTGCTCTTCCCATTATGGAAACCGGATCGTTCTAAAAATTGATTTTTTTTTTTTAATCGTGTGAGTTGACAACACCGAGAATAATTGTTTTTCCATTCTGATGCTAGTCTTATAATAATTTATTTGTCAAATAAAAATAGAGAATAAGAAAGAATAAGAAAGTCGAATCACCCTGTGCGTAGCTGATTGTATGACTAATTGAGAGATTCTCTGTATAAAGACGTGCATGAGGCAATGTATGCATGCCTATATTTATACACTACCCCTTCTCCTACATTGGAGATTACAAAAAATACTCAATTGAAAACGTGGACCAAATATGCGGTGGTACTCTGGTCAGTCTTGCCCAGTGATATGCGATACGTTGATCCTTCTGGTTTTTTTCAAGAGGCCAGAAGGTCCGCGATAGCTGCAGGCAAGTATCACAATCCCTAGAACACGATTTTGTTGGGACCCAACGCGCAGAAGTCTTAAAGTCAAGAGGATCGACTCACCGCCAAGATACTCTAGCCTGAGTGATAATTACGCCAATGACATTGCCCTGGTGCGTCTAAAAACACCATTAACTATGACCACATTGATAAGGCCGATATGCTCAGGCTAGAAGAGACTATCAACAACTCCAGATCTGGGAACTAGGAAAGGTTTCTCAAAAACGGATACGGAATGAATAAAACTACGACAGTCATCAAGATTAATAAAATGTTTCAATTAAATTTCAGTTCGTATAGAACCTTCTTCGAATTCTTCAACTCGAAATCGTCCTACGACCTTTTTCCACCGAAAGAAACGCATCTGAAGCCGTCCGGCGAGCAAGTAGTAGATACCGTGATCGTAGGCCGCGCACAAGTAGTCATGCCTCTCATGGTCAGACAAGAGTCGCGCCCCCATCGACTCGCCTAACAATATTTTGTACGTTTATAAAACGAAACGAATTTCTATAAAATTGTCTAAAATGTGTGAAATGAAAAAAGCGTGTGAAATGCTTATCAACCTGTCGTATACCTATAGTCGGACACGTCATGTTCACATACCGAGGTAGATGTAGATAATACGTACTTTACGTCCCACCCGGCGTCCGCTTTCAACATTGCAGTACCAGGTCGTGTACACCGCGGTTCGTTGTCGCAAATAACGCAGCTGATTCCAGCAGCACATATTGGGTTGGTGTATTGCCAAACTGAACCACCTACTGTTGAACACCGGGACGGTCCTGTGACCTAACGATCAGATTCTGGAGGCTGCATTGCGCGTCACGTGTGGGAAGGCATTAATCAGCCACCGTGCGCCTCCTACTCGGCAACAAATCATTCGTTGCGGAGTCGTGTTCCACCTCGTCAGCAAAATTTCAACCCCGTTAGAACGACGCCGGAATACGATCTGACAATAAGTTTACTAACGGTGTCGCAACATCAGATCAGTTTATCTTTAATTAGACCCTCTTACTCTTAATTGCGAGCTTTACCGGATCGCTAATAGCAAGCTTGGTTCGAATATTGTTCAATTCCAGAAGAGTATTTAATCAATTTTTCATTTCCCACACTTGGCATCCTCGTGGGAATATAATTTCACCCTAAAAATCGATGATAAAAGCACTTCGGAATATAAGTAGACCTTATTGTAACCCCGTCAATAATCGAACTGTCACCGTACGAGGCTCGCGGAGACTGTGCAGGCTATAGAAAAAGCCTTTCAGACTTGAAAAGAATGAGAAAACTAGTCGAGAAATAAGTAGAGGAATTCACCAGCAGGTAAAGTGCGCGGAGGTAAAAGGTACCCACCTAAAGCTAAATAGAATGTACGTGATTCGTCCTTATACTTCCTTCCTTCCTTCCTTCATTCCTTCATTCCTTCGCATTCCTTTACTCTGCAGAGAGAAACTTTAGTTCAATGTCCCGTCAGCAGAATCACACGTATACCACCTTCACCTTCGTTCAGAAACTAACAGCTGTGCAACTCTGCTCAATTCCCGTAGCGGTTTCAGGATAACGAGGCCATACCACCACCTAGTTGAGAAATCGTTCGGAAACTAGTGTGTGTCTCGGCTGAAAACTATGTATTAAAGCTCTATCATACTCTCCTGGATAAATGACAATGTGTCAGGAACGATCGCTTTCGAATTTCAGCAATGCCAGTCATGTCTGTATCCGGGTAAACGACGTCGTTTCGAATTGAAGTACGGTCGAAAAACTTGTGTAAATTAATTCAATATAAGATGAACATTTCGTATGGTCAACAGAATTCCTTATGGTTACCAGCTCGTCCATGTCCACGTCCACGTCGATCACGAAGAGGCCATAAATAGGATATCAGAGCTCCTAATCCTCGGTAGAAAAAAGTTTCAACTTTCTTTGAAATTGTTCGAAAGTATCGCCTGTCGTAAGCCAATAAACTCGCAGAAGTTTTCCTAACTTTGTTCTAGGGTGAGTCGCGAACCTTTCAACTACCCGCCTACTCTCGTTATACGAAACAGTCTAATCAAATGTATGCATACCTACCCTCGCTGTTATAGAAATTAGCGAGTCCTCACGGTGCCGTAGGGAGAGCAGGCCAAACGAGAGATTGGATAATCACTTCAAATGGATTTTAACGAGATTTAGTAACAAGGAGGTAAAATGAATACAAGTCAATCCCCTCACATGTGATAATATCTCGAATACTACACCTATAGCAGATGTTTGCTCTGCGGTCAATTAGTGGGAGCTGAAAATCTCGGGTCACTAGTTGCTCGGTTGGACACGTTTCTCCAAAGGGCAATGCGATGATTTGTCAAAATGAAATAAAAATCCAACAATGAATCTCGAGTAACTCCTGCAACTGCACTTTGTGACAAACATGAGGCAAAGTGCAGAAAGCTTGAGAGAACTCATGGAGCTCCGTTAATGAGCGAGTGCAGCAGTAACAGTTTTGAATTATATACCTACCTTGGTACTGCGTTTCGCTGCGGGGGTCAATTCCTTGCAACAATAGCCGCACCGCGAGTTGTTACTCTTGTTATTGTTCCACTGAAATTGGAATACCATTGAATTTCGTTCGTTGTAGACGTATACTAAACCGGCGGTGACACTGCAGTGTGCATTTATATATATGCACCTTCGCGCTGCATGCACATATGTCGACAAAATAACGAGATTTAATGCCTTGTATAAAAGTCACACGAATACGAATTATACTTTTACTATACTTTTGCGGAATAAGAGGTATTGATTCCATCAAGGAAAAACCGAGCGAGACGACGAGCCAGGCATCAATTTCACGGATATCAATTAGCGCGTGGGAGTGGGATTGACAAATGTCACGGTTTGAATGAGACGGTATAGACTATAGACGATCTAGGCGACTTCGAATTAATGGACGTCCTTCTTCCTCTATTCCCAATCTACAGCTGCCGCGTCCTGTTGCAGGATCAATTTGTCGGTTGTCCATAGCAATATTTCAATCGAAAAATCACATCAATCCACAAAGTTTCGTCCTCTAGACGGTCGTGCAAACTGATTCACCTCATATACCTTTGCACACAGTCAGCTATATATCTAATACCTAGATGCGAATCGTTTTAGGAAATTGAGCGAAGCGGTAGGTATGCGGTGAGGAAGGGTCAAGTTGACCGGAAATAATTCGATCTTGTACTGGCTTCGTGTTTGAATTAGAACCACCCTACGCTGCAGCCCGAAGGATATTACGAAATTATTCAACCCCTTTCTGACCTAGAGAGAGAGAGAGAGAGAAGTAGAGAGAAAGTGAGTGAGTGAGTCTAAAGATCCGGACAGCCGTTGCATCGGAAAAGCAATCACCATAGTAAAATGAGGTTCGCATAAAGCCAGAAAATCTCTCGACATATATATATACATATATATACCCACGACGAAACGATTGTCTAGGATATCCTGACTGCAGGGGAAGTAATCTTGTAGAAACTTTTCTTTGACAAGTGTTGAATACATTTGGAAATGTATTTATTCCTATGCACTATGATGATGATGATGATGATACGTGGATTTTCTTTTGTGAAAAATATTCGACGAGGGTATAGGTAGTAGGTACCTATATAGAAGAGACTTTTCATTTTACAACATTCTTAACTGCGTTATAAGAATATCATTTTCATTCTAAGGATATATAGAAGACGTTCTCGCGGGTTGTGTGAAATGAACTTGGCTGTCGATTATTTCCACGGGTATATTATTCCCATAATACTATAAAAACGTAACAATAGATTTTCACAGCAACTGCAGCATAGGTAAAGAAAAATATACATTGTATACTTCCACCTCTGTATAAGGGATGATGGTTTGGTGTTGGTTCCTCAGAACATGAGCTTTTCTACGCTCGCGTATAGAAAAGAAAAGAAAAGAAAAGAAAAGAAAAGAAAGGGAAAAAAAAAAAAGAAAAACCTTATTCTGAGACTGCGACATAAAGAAATTCTCTTCTAAATGGATTGTTTTAATAACTTTAAAAGCATATCTCGGTTGATGACAAGATTTTGTTATTAAGAAAAACTAGATGAAAGGTATCTAGTTTGTGATGCAAACACCTACTAGCTACGTTTACACACCCCTATTGCTGCATATAGGCTGCGTATCGTTGCTTTACGTCGATTTTACAGTTTTTTTAATTTTTCTATTTTTCAATTCGATAATTAAACAAAGATTTGAAATACGAGAATTGATTATTGTTTTAATTTCCGATTTGATAATAAAATATATATATATTAGGATAGAAATGAAACGCGATTACGGTATCAGGTTCAAAGGTATAACTCTTGGTATATAAGAAAAAACTACCCACGTAATACCTGTATAGTGGCCTTCGTTAAAAATTTATTCTACTTCAATTTTAATAATGCACGTTCTCGATCTTCATATTATTTTGAAGTGAAATTTTTCTCTCCCATGTTCTCGGTATAATACTACACGGCTAATCTCAAATAAGCCTCGTTAAATGTTCAATAAAATTTTGATATAAGGAAACCTGAATGCTCTCCAGGATTCTCAACCCATATTATTAATACACCCTGCACCACTCGATAAATATTGAAAAAAATAAAATGAACATCTCGCTTCTGTTAAGAAAAACAATTATCATTTGTAATTAAATTTCTAACGAATGATACACAGGTAATCAATAATAATAATAATAATAATAATAATATTAACAACGAGTCTTTTTTTTTTTTTTTTTTTTTTTTTTTTTATACAGAAGAATATTTTCTATTTAATTTATACAGACGAGAAATATAAAACGTTTGACAGGTAATAGACAATAGACGACAGTGTTTATATCGCGTTTAGTCATTATATAGTGTACAGTTTTTCGCATATAATAATAATAATTAATAATAATAATAATAATAATAGTGATAGTAATAATAATAATTAATAATAATAATAATAATAATAATAGGTACAGAATATTTGATCGTTAATAAAATATACATACATATATATATGGTATATGTAATATATGACTATATATATAATAGTATGTATAATTATTTACGCAGCCCCCTCCTATAACTTTACATAACATTCAACTCTGTCATTAAATCTATATAGTTCACATTTAAAATACGATGTCAATTTATATATGTATACATATTATAGGTATAATATATTAAATAACCCTCTGTCCATTCGTCGTTATAATCATCAAACTATTTCAATTCCTTGACCTTAGTTTATTAGATAAATATATACCTATGTATTCAGTTTTGATTAATATTTCTTTCTTTTTGTTTTTGCTTTATTTAAATATTTTATATTATATTATTTTTTTCATTTTTTCTTGGTTTTTTGTATTTTTTGTATTTTTTTTTTTTTTTTTAATTATTTCTTGTTCTGGACGAGGTCAGCAGTATTTTTTAATATTATGTATATATGTACTATATAATATATATAGTATATATATATATAAATATTTGTGTAATTATAATTAATATAATATATTATGACAATAATTATAACAATTTCGGTAAAGATGCGGCAAGTTATTTTACGCACCGCAATTAAATGGGTAATATAATTAATAACGATGCGATGATTATAGTACGATCATGCCTGGATATTATAATATAATTTTATAACGATAATTATAACGATGATCAGAAAATATAATAACAATAATAGCTATATTGCATGCCGAGGAAATTTTGAGAACAAGACTTTATGAGGGTTTCGTCATTTTAACACTTTTCAGGCTAGGCAGGTGCTTAATTACATCGACGAGACAAAAAATCTTCTAATTTTCTTTTTCTCTTTTTCTTCTTCTTCATTTTTCTCTTCGCATTTCTTTCATTTTTGTCAATCATATATAATTCGTCAACAATTAATTACATAAGCCTAATTCTTGTGCGCGTACAATCGACGATAATAAACCCTATAGTATATATATACGTTTGTCTTTGTACCTCGTATAATAATATTTTAATATATATTATATAAGTTTAACATTTATTCACAACCAGCTGATGATTTGTGATATCTATTTTCTTTAAGGGCTAAAAATGAAGGACTGTCACATCCCTGCCGAGGCGTTTATTTTATTTCATTTTTTTTTTTTTTTTTTCTTCTTTTCTTATTTTTTCTTTCATCTTTCCTCGCCCCAGATTCATTTGCCGAAGATTTTCAATCGTATACCGCATGCTGCACAAGTTTCGCGATCCTCGTTAGTTGCTACATGCCCGGTTCGTGTACCCCGATGGACCGCAGCAGCCTACCGCGCGACACCTTTTTCGGAGCTTTGGATATACTCGATAATTTTGTGAAACCACGTCGCTGTTCTGGCTGATATCCAACACCGCGTGTTTTCCAACAGTAATAAATACATCGCGGAACCCCATCGCGGTGACCGCGTACAAATAGTATAACGGGGTTTATATGTATGTATATAGGGAGATGCGCGTTTATCTTGGCGAGAACGAAAAAAATGAAAAAAAAAAAAAAAAAAATAGAAAAGAAATTATCACCACCTCGAAAATCGCGATCTAATCTAATATATAGTACGCGAAAAAAAAAAAAAAAAAAAAAAAAAAAAAAAACGGACAACTTTTCCGATCGAATTACAATCGCATATAGCCGGGTTACGTGACAGTTGATCACAATTAGCTAAATCTTAATATCTCTATTTCTACAACAGTATAATTATACTAACCGGAAATTCAATAAATTGGGTATTATCGAATGGGATGAAAAATTGGACTAGAAATTTTTGGAAAAACTCTATTTTAAGGGTAGGTAGGCTTTGATTCGTGGATTAGATATTATATCATACTGACATCCGCGAGTTTATTCCGATCTTTTTTGCCATATGAAGGCATTTGGCTGAGTTTCGAACTGTTTGATCTATACTACTCTGAGCCGATCACGATTCTATAATATATGACCCGCAATTACCCATCTGACATATATATAATATAAATATATGTCGAATTAAGAACCGCGGCGGATTTTGCTAATACGCCCTGTGATTACAGTTAGCCGCGCATAATTTATACATTTCATATATTTATTTATACATATATATGTATATGTATAAACCTATACGTGGGATTTAATGACATCGGGATCAATACGTAATACGTATTTACTACAATATACCTACATCCCCAATTCAAAGCCAGTCCATATTAAATATACCGATTTACAATCCTACCTATAGCGAGAGGTTTACATATTTGAAAAATATTCTCATCTTCATTACATATAGGTATAGTATAATGGTATCGGTAATTATATAGTATAATGAATAAAAATAATACTTCGTCAATTATAATATACCTATAGATATTATATATATAATATTATAATATACAGTCTAGTTTAATATACGAATTTATATACCTGTCGGAACATTAGGTTCTGCTTTTCTCTCTCTATCGATTTTCTGATAAGTTTTTTTTTATTTTTTTGTTTTTTCAAAATTTTGTTAATTAGGTACTATTAATGGTTTCGCAAAATGACCCCGAGGAGGCAAAGAAATATCATATATATTTATATATATATATGTATGTATAATTGTTTAGATATTTATAATTAACCCCTGAATAAATCTTTTTCTAAAAAAAAAAAAAATAGAATCGTATCATTAGAAAAAAAAAAAAAAAAAAAGGAAAGATTGGAAATCAAAAGTGCCATTACAATTTATATAATATATAACCGCAGCATATATATATAAGATGAGTTATTTCACGTGTGCTCGAAAATTTTCTAAATTGCCACATAATACAGTAACCATATACGGGCGTAACATTAATAATTGTTCTTTTCCTTAATAGTTAAGTTTTCTTTTTTTTTCTCCCTTTTTTTTTTCGTTTTTCGTAATTTTTTTTTTTTTTTTTTTTAACAAGATTTTACCGTACACACAGGACAGCAAATTTAATATTATGTAATATTTGGGTTCACAAGAGGGATTTTCTTTTTTCTCCCACTTCTTTTTCATCTTCTGCGTGTCTCTTCTTTCGTCTATAATAATTACCTGCACCAATTATTATTCACAAACCGATCCAGCTAGCTAGCTTCAATTTAATCTATGTACCAATAGTACGGCCTACTCTCATATTATATAGTATATAGGTATTGGTTAGATAGTTTTCATTATTTTATTTAATAAATATTTTTTTTTTGGATATTTTTTTTTTTTTTTTTTTTTTTTTTTTTTTGAAAACACGAATATATATATGGGCGTAAGAAAATAGGTATATATATTCTTTTTTTTTTTGTTCACTTCATAATTCTCTGTTACGGTATAATTTTATCTATAAATATGTAATTATGATAGATAATAATTATTCTGCCAATTATATAAATATATATATTATGTATATATATATTTTTTTTTTCTTTTCTCATTTGTTTCACATTTCATATATATAATATTTTTACACTCTATATTAAATAATAGAGACATTGTATTTTTTTTTTTCCAGTATATATAGATATATATGTGATATGTAATTGGCATTTCGGATTACAGATTTGTAATAATTAATAGTAATTAATTAGCGTTCATTCTTTTTCTTTTTCTCGGTTTTTTTTTTTTTTTTTTTTTTTTTCACCCTCATTTTTTGGTAGCTATAACCGGGAAAAATACCGTATAACAAACGAATTATACACGCGATTTTAATTGATTTAATCGTAGGCCGTACTAATGATCATATTATAATATATAGTAGATATACATACATGTAGTATGTATAATTATATATACCAGCTGTTCGGTTCAATTATTATACAATTAATCGACATAATGAAATACCAAAAAGAGATATTATTTAACCGATACCCCTAATAACTATTCACAATTAATTTATATATATAATATTATATATACTACTAGTGTATATATATATACCTATCTGTATATTTATATCTGTATTTGTATATGCGTGTGTGTGTGTGTGTGTGTGTGCGTGTGCGTGTGTGATTACAAGGTATCGATAAATAACCAGCCTAATTGATATATATATATATAATATATCCTGTCGTTATGTATATATATATATATTAGTATATTATATAGATATATAAATATAATTTTTAAACAAACATGTCAGTAGAGTTGTCAGACAAATTTGATATGTTATTTAAACGGTCATTGCTGTCCGACTGATTATATATTCAGATTTCAATAAAATGTTTTTTTTTTTTTTTTTTTTTTTTGTATTTTCATTTTTCATTTTTTCTCTTTTTTCATCTTCTCTAAACCGTCACGCTATTAGACAGCTTAGAATAATTATAACAGCTGCACGTGTGTCTCTGTCGACGATTACATATATTTAAAACTAAATAAAACTTTTTTTTTTTTTTTCAAGTATTATACATTATATTAGGTATTTGCGATCGCTCGAATTACTAGAATGAAAAGAGTTGTTCTATAGCTTCTTTTTTTTTTTTTTTTTTTTTGAGGCTACTGATTGTCAAACACAATCTTCTTTCTTTTTCTTCATCTTCATCTTCGTCATCATCATCATCACTTATCTTCTCCTTAAATTTGTTTATCTATTTATTTTCATCTCGATTTTTCTTTTTTTTTTGTATTTTAAATTTTTTTAAATTTTATTTTTTTCTGTTCGATTAATTAAATATATATACTATATATAATGTGTATTATATATATATATATATATAATGTTTTTATAGTCTTAAGTTCAGCTTTTCTTTCATATATAGGTATTATAGTATTGATATAATAATATATAGGTAATATATAACTTATATTTAAATATCTTTTGTAATAATACTGCGATTTGAGCTGATGATTTATACAAATTAAAACCAGTGTTTAATTATTATTTTTCAATTATATATCATTCACCTATATATATAATATATAATATAACCATTTAATAAATCACTCTGATTATCTATTATATTTATATCCATCACACATCACATAATATATGTTTATTATATATATATACGCGTGTCTAATATTAAGAAGAAAAAAAAAAAAAAAAAAAAAAAAAAAAAAAAATAGAAGAAAAAAAAATATATCTTCATTTTCAAAATATGATATTTAATGGAAATTTCTATTACTTATATAGGTATATACTATAATATAGGTAGGTAGGTATTAGGTAAATATATATATATAATTTAATTATTTATGACGAAATGAATAAATATTAATTAGCATTCAAAATCACAGTTAATATATAATTAAATATATTAATTAAAATAATAACGATATGAGTTTTACGAATCTCGATTTTGACCATATTATAGTATAATACGAGATAATATATATATATATATATATAACTACCAATCCCTGATAAATGATTAGCATATACAAGTTTTTTTCCCTAGGTATATATAATATAATATGATAATAATTAATTTTATTTACCGAGCGAATAGCGAATAGGTGTACCTAGTATGTAGTAGTAATTCCTAGATTTCTTATCGACGATATCCTCCGAATTAATTTTTTGGCGGTGTCTGGCTAAGGGATGATGGAAGTCCGACCAAAGTCGAACTGCTAAGCCTCGACGTCCTGGGTTCTATCTCTAATGACATTCGGTACATCTCTTCTTCCTCGAGGAGAAGCGAAGGGTCCAATAAATAGTCGGTTACTTTTGTTATCAACTCGATCTTGTACGGGGTTTGTTGGAAGTGTCTTATCTCACGGATCACATGAGCGATCTGTATAAATTGAAAAAGAAAAAGGATTTAAATTAAAAAAAATTTACGACATTGAATATAGAATAACCGCGCGCGATTCGTTACACCCACCATTCTCATCTTTGAAAAATTCAGAAGACCGTCTTCGGTGAAATTTGGCGTTCCTTCTTCTATGAATGAGAGATCGGTGAGGTAAAGTCCGAGATAAGGGATGCAGGGTGGATCGCACCGGTGCAAAGCGTCTCGTAAATTTCTAAAACGACCATCCGATGATACGATAGCCTGAAGACGTTCAATGGTCTGTTTTGTCTGGTGAATTCAAAGATCGGATGTAAAGGACGAATACGTTCATTATTTTTTTTTATTTTATTTTATTTTTTTAATTAGTAAAAAAGACCCTCTCACCGTCTTCGACACCTTTTCCCAAGTCTTTTTCAACCTGTATACACTGCTGCTTGTAAACGCAGCGCATATTTGAAGCACACCGTTGTAATTGTGGAGGACCTTGCTTATGTCTGCTACAGCAGCCCATTTCTCTATGGCTGCTACCCTCGAGGCCATGCTGGACCGTCGAATTATCTCCGAAACAACGAGCTGGGAAAATTTGTTGAATCTTCTGGTCATCAGGATTATGTGAGGTGCTCGAGACGCCTTGTCCGTCTTCATCCAAGCTTGCCCCAAAAATTCCCTGCGATTTTGAAAAAAATAATAACGACGAATTACCAGTTTTTGTTACCATTTTTGAGTTTACTTACTCGCTGGCAATCGCGACGAATATTTGATGATCCAGGTAAGTCATCTGCTCAGCGATTTCGAGGGCTGATAGTGTCTCTATACTTTCTTTGCTCGGCCTCTGTAAACGGGAATATATAAATGATCAGAATCTGATCTGGATTCTGGATCTGCAGGATATTTATTTTGCGTACCTTTGGAGCAGCAAGCAGAGTCTCAAGGTTGACTTTACTGCTTTCCGGTTCCTCTTTGGTTATCAGTCTGAGGAGTTGACTGGCCGCCTTGTGTTCAGCAGGAAGTAGATTCGGGCTGTATGTAATATCCTCGAGAAATTCCATCGTCAGTTCCTTCAGGCGTTGATCTAGCTCGAAGTCCTGTGCGTGTTTCGAAACCCAGTGTCTTAGGACGTTTAGTACTCGCATTGTGGCCGCAGTCGACATCACCGATTCCTTACGCCGATTTTTATCCCGACATGATCCGCTCCGAAGACTAACATCGCCGACGCTGCAACGTCCTGATGGCGCCTTGTCAGGTGGATTACTAGACGCCGATGTAGCAATCGCGAAGGCCGCAGCTGCCGTAGATGTGCTGCTCCTGTCGTGCGAGATGACTAATTGGTGCATGTGTAAAGTGTGATCAACGGCGATATAAGAACGAAGTTAAATTTCTGTTTGTAAGAAAAAAAAAAGTTTTCTTTTTTTTTTTTTCTTTCTTTCTTTTCTCGGTGACGTTCGTGAGATTATTACTACATCGTTATTCCGTAAATTCTTCGTTTAGTATATTAATCATTCTTATTCGCATCCATTAATTAATATCTAAGCGACTGCGCAAGCAAGCAACGGCAGCACTGGGAGCCCAAGCGTTTACATCATTTATCTTTTCTTTACTATATTATAATAAGTAATTACATATTTATATCACGGAAGCTATATATATGTGCAAATGTTATCACGTTTAATATATGATTTCGTAAGATACAGAAATCGCATCATTTTTTAACTAGTTTTTTTTTTTTTTTTTTTTTTTATATCATCATTAAAACAAAATTAATATCAATTAGGTATATTTTTTTATCACGAATGCGGTGCTCTGATGAGAAAATAAAAACGTATAAATAGAAACAGAATAAAATATAGATACACCTACTTCAATCGGCTAATCTAACGACAGGTCCTTTTCTGGGTATCATGTGCGCTGACGTAGGCGTAAATGATTTCAAGTTTTTTCGGTTTTTCTTTCTTTCTTTGTTTCGCAATTTTTTTTTTTTTTTTTTTCAATACCCTAAGTTTTGCCCAATGATACCCAGAATATTTCTATACTCTTCATCTATGGTTCATCTAGTTCATCTATAAAGGTTGCATATTCTACGTATTATATAATATATTTATGTGACGTTTAATGAATTTTTATTTTCTATTATCCCACCATATCGATATTATCGATTTATGGTGTTTGTAATTTAATTAGGGTGACAAATAACGTGGAAAATTAATTTTTTCATATATCCATATGCAATGGTATAGTGCGATTAATATTATTATTATTATTATTATTATTATTATTATTATTATATTTAAAAGATTTCAATTAGCATTATTGATTATATATTAAATTTTTTTTTTTTTCTTGTAATTATTGTAATAAAATTCCTATATGTATATAATCTATTGTATATTATACCCATTATTCTCTACTAATGTGTATTACAAACGACATATAATATTATATAATATATTATATGACATACAGATTATAGTATATTATATATATATATATACGATTTTAACAACAATCAAGCATTCTCAAAAATTCATGCATAACGCACATAATTATTGGGTGTATGTAACACTATATTCCCATATTATATAGGTATTATAATATGTAATAGCTATATATGTGAACTAGCTATATATATATATATATATAATAAAAAAATCTACATATATACTTTCGTCCGAAGTATAATAATAATATTATAGGATTAAAAATTGCAGTTTGCAAAATTCTATAATACGACTGCGATTATATTATTCTCGTGCGCTAAAATGAGTGAAAAAAAAAAAAAAATGTATGTATCGATGTATTACCTCTTATACACGGGCATCATGCGAGATGATAATATAAAATATAAAATAATGACAGTACGAATGAGAGTACTTACCACAGGGGTTCGTGTCCGATGCTATGAATGACGCAAAACACAACACACGAATACAGTTTAATAGGAAAGAACATCAAAATCATTCGTATTAATAAGGTATTGGCGTTTGGTCTGGATATTTGTCTTTTTTCTTTTTCTTTTTGTTAAATGAATGAAATATGGCACGTGACTTATACACAAGTATGACTAATTGTCATTTTCAAAATTCTGAACCAAAAGGAAATTTCCTGTTAATTAAGACGTTCGGATACGTTATAGTGCGAGCAGATGATTTATATTATATTTAATATTTAATATATACGTATATACCTATTAGGGTCGTCCTTGATTTGATCATTTTTTTTCATCCCAAAATCCTTCGAATTTTCCCATTTTTGGATACGTTCTGTCCCATTGAGGTAATGAAATTCGAATATAATATAACCGAATCAAGAACCACCCTAATATATTTCATAAAGACGCAGTAAAGAGTATATAATAGGTAGAATGTTTTACAACGGACACAAAGCATCCATGCTTGACATATGGGTCAACTCTTTACGACATTCAACATTCAAATAGCAAATTGAAAACTGAGAATATATATTTATATGAACAAGAAAAAGAAAAGATATATCGCGAATTTTCTTTCTTTCTTTTTTTTTTTTTTTTTTTTTTTTTTTTTCTTTTTCAGGAATATATTATTATATAGTTCAAAAGAAAAACTATCAAGACATGTATATAAGTATAGAAATGTATATATGAGTATGTATATATTATTATGTAGATCAGCGATATCGACCCCCTATTAATTGATCGCCTAACAAGGACCTCGTCTCTCGCTACCGTTATGCGCGCTTCTTTAATTTATTTAATGAGAAAAAAAACAATTTATTGACAAAACAATGATTGACAAAGAAATATATATATATATATATTGGAAAGGCAAATATATTATAATAAAAAATTATAGTCAACGCGACCAACCTTCGTTGGCTCTGACGAAAACTAGTGATTACTACTCCGGCCTTGCTCGATATCTGCTGATTATCGTGCTGGAAACTTGGCCTCTGCGATGCTGAACCCATCTCATTCTCTTGTATCGATCGTCTGCCCACAAGATAATTCTGAAAAATAAATAAACAAATAAATAAATAAAAGGACCTGCACCTTCTTCTTGAACCATCAGAGCCACAAACATCTCCGAGTCATCCCATTTTTAACTAACCCCTGTAATCGTGGATATGGAACCGCTACGCATAGAAGAAGGTGGTGCCGAAGCAATCGAGGCACGATGTTCCGAATAATGATGGTTGTGATGGTTGTGATGATTATTGTGCTGGCAATGATGATGATACAATTCTGCCGGTGGAGTAGTCTCGTCATCGGTCCAGCTCGAATCATCTCGTTCAGATCCAAGTCGTCTGCCGCGAGGTGACTTTGGCGATTTTGCCGGCCAGTCAGGACGCGGTGATTTTGGTGAAGGTGGTGGAGGATCGTCGTAGGTGAACTGAACCTCTGTAAAATCGGACATTTCGAAATATAATATTCAGACCCAGCTTCTAGATGAAAAAAATGACATTTTTTAAACAAAGTCTAAAGTTCAAAGCCCAAAGGACTCACCATCTTTCGAACAAGACTCGGTAGCTACGGGGGTATCCGTCTCTTCGGAAACTCCTCGCGAATATGTTCCTCCTTCGTGGGAACTTGGGTCAGAACCTGATCCCGATCCGGACCCAGTAGAACCGACGAGAGTAACGGAACTTAGATTGCTGGGCGACGAAGGAGCACTGATCACCGTTATGTCTGTGAAAATGATCGATTGATTGTGAAAAAAGAAGAAAAATAATGTCGGATCAAAATTTATCGCGTTATTTACCTGTAAGAGTTTCTGCGCTCGATGAAACCGCGATTACTTTAGGAATGGTCAAATGGCATCTATCGTCCTCAGAGTTGTTGTCCACGCGAATGCTGACCCTACGTGGTGTGGCAGGTGATTGTCGCCCCGAAGATGGTCCAGGTGACTGTAGGGTAGGACTGCGTCTGATGATCGGTGGAGCCTCGGATATTAGTCCGAGCTGTTGCTCCTCTTCGACTATATTGCGCGAAGAGTGGGAAAAAAAAATTTGAAGAACCGATTTTTTTACTCGGACAAAATATCGCATGCACTGATTCATGGAATAGAATGAACGTAGGTATGTGTGTGTCTTCATGTGATAATTTGAACTGCTGTTAGAGGTAATGAAGAAGGGTCTACGACCGAGGTGAGATGTAGCGATGAGGTACGATGATGGTTCTTAATCGGCTAATCGAATTTCTATATATGGTAATGAAGCGAAATTTAAACGCATGTTGTTAATTTAAACGGTGATTATAAAGGTGAATAAGGTAAGGGGGATTAGTGGGAGCTCACGCTTTCGGTAGCCAGACCGCCAGTGCGCCTTTGTGTTGGAATTAAGGGCTCCTAGGCTGGAATCGTGGTAGGTGTGGCTCCGTGCCCCTTGGCTATCGCTCACCTCAGACCCGTACCCTACGTGTGTAATATAGACATGTGCAGAGTTACACTGAGAACCAGCCACCGGTCCCGATTCCAGAATATAATGAACTACCGCCATCCCTTATACTCGATATAATATGTAAAAGAAAAGGCAACAGTTACTCTGCTCAAATTATTCTTACCAGAAACCGAACTCGCGCCGCTTGTTCTCCTTGGACTGACGCTGTTCCTTCGACGTTCGTCTAGAGGCTGAAGAGGCGAATCTCCCGAAGTGCTGCCCAAGACGTCGAGGGACCTGGAAGAAAAATGATCATCAGAGTTGCGAAGAGATTGCGAAAAAGTATGTCGAGAAATATACTTACATCACGGATCCTGTTCCGATTTGACATTCGGGCGGTTCGCTGTTGTAGAATACCTTCTTCAGGGCCTCGAGGACCGTGACACCGTCTGTGAATACGCGATACGTGAGGAGGAACGTGTTTAGAAAATCTATACTGAGGAAACGGAGGTCGGTTAATCGTTGGAGAAGACGTTCCGGGGTCGCGTATCGGATCTGGGGTACTTTGCAGGAGTTCAGGGTCCTGCTGAACCGTATGTCAACGTCGTCCTTGAAGAGTTTCGGGTCGTTTCTTATCGACTGCGGCATCGTTACGGAACTTGTGTCCGACAACGAGCCGTGAAGAAGATCATTGAAATGCACGTTATCCATGCACTGGCTTATGTCCGTTATCCAAGCGGCCTTTTCCTACGGTATCAAAGAAGCAAAACAACCATTAGGGTCAATTTTCGTTCTTCTTCATTTTAAGCAAGGGGGGGGGGGGGGTCAATATCCACTCACCTGCATAGTAGGGGCGATTAGGTGAACCGAGACCTCTGGTCCTCCGGATTTTACGTCCAGAATAATCTTGAAGTCTCGAGTCTGAGCCTGGGAGCTACTACTTCCGCTTCCACTGCCGCTACTCTCGCTGATACCACTTGAAAGGCTCGATATCGAACACACCGACGACTCTGGGTGATAAAACGAATCGAAATTCATTATTCGGATATTTTGTTACTTAAAAATCGTTTTAATTACCGTCATCGTCGACGACACCCTGGTCGCTGGGATCCTCTATGAGCAGAGCATCGGTGAGAGGAATTTTGCCAACCTCAGGGACGAGGTGGAGACGACCTCCGCTTGACTGACGCGTTGTGAGAATTAGGTGATTAGAGAATAGGAAACACTGCCTTAGAGCCTCCTTGTCACCACCGCCCCAATTTCCACCAAAAGTTGTGCTTAGTCTGCTGCGTGCACCACGTGGCTTTTCACCGATTATCTGAACCAGGGAACCTGGAACGAACGATCATATCTTTAAGAATAAATTACAGCACGTCTCGAAGATTTTTTTGAAGATTTCTTATAGGGACGAAAAAAAGGGTGATATCCGACGTTTCTTTTTATCTCTGAATTCTTATGCAATTCGTAAGAAATTACCTACTAATCGAAAAGCTGGACTTTGCGCTAAAGCGAGAGAAACACAGATTTACATAGATTCACTGTACAACGATTATATGGGTTTCACATCGTGGGAAAAAATAAAATATGGCAGCTCTCCGGCTAGCCGAGAAAAGATATATATTCATTAATTAGATATAGGAAGGGTGCGTGTATAGTTGGAGGGATGCGATTTATACAGATTTATAACGTGGTATTAGAATATTTATTCACCGGGATCAATTTTCGCTGATTATTTTTGCCCGTTTGATAATTCTGATACATTTAAATGTCTGGGAACCGATACCGATACAACTGCAATGAAAGGCAATAATTTCTACGCACTGATATAACAGGTAAAATGCCCGAAGCAAACTTCGCGGTTTATTTGATCCCCTATACCAACAGTCCGCGATATTTGGTCCCGTATTATTTGAAAGCACAATATAGTGGTCGTTTTTTTTTTTTTTTTTGTTTTTTTTTGTTTTTTTTTTTTTTGTTTTACTGGTTCGAAAAGGTCCCGGGTAGTTTATGCGAGGCGATTAAAACACTCCTTCGATAATCACATCGCGGTATGATTAAGTATCAAAATGGCAACTAAGCCAAGGCGTTGTTTTTGTCCACCCGCCACCCCCCGCAGTAGCTGCCAACCCCAGTGGCCCCGTTTCAGTGTTATTTAGCCACCGGCATAAAAGCCTTTCGCGGCATTCGATTCGCGGATTTGGTATAATTATATATACGAGTTACGAACAAAAAAACCGGCGGCGTTAATTAGCCACGATCAATTATTACCCGGACTAAAAATATTTTTAAAAAAATGAAGAAATTTTACGACAAATTTTCTATCGGGGTAAAATAAATCAGTGACGTTTGCGTGGCAGCCATGTGACGCGTGTATCACGCGTCGACGATGGAAAACGAGCGCAAAGCGCCGACGTAAGGCCTAGCTCGATTTGCGCGTGCTCGTTCTTCCATCGATTTGAAAGAGCGACGTCGCGACGCCGCGCCGGCGCGTACCCCAGCTATAATATACCCCGTTCGCATCCCTTGTTTGAACCGTCTTTATACTTCCGGTTACCGACCGCTAGCCGAAGCGATATCTGCCCTAGAGATTCGCGGATGATGTGTCGTAAGGTCATATCGCTCGATGAGTAAAGAGCTCATGGTGAGCGACGGAGTTGAAGCCGATCGATTCAGATTTTTAGAAAAAAAAAAAAAAATAGAAACCAGAAAAAAGACTCACCCTGTCGAACGAAGACCTGATTTACGTCCAGCAGTATGTCACAGCCCTCGACAATCATCCTTTCCACGGCCAAGTTCTTCCGCAAATTTTCCGTCTCGCTCACCTGGGGGATGGAGGAACGATTTTCGATCAGTGTTTTTTTTTTTTAATTGGATTGAAATTTTGGTCAAACTATTTCTTCAGACAATTAAAATTAAGAAATTTCATTAACGAACCTCGTCGTGCATTTGTCTTGACAAATCTTCCAGCTGTTGTCTAGCATTCTGCAAACTCTTTCTTTCCACGTGATCGTGAGGCGTGTGTGCCAGGAGTTCGTGCAGAGTGATGATGTATCGTGGAATCTGAAAAGATGCGCAGAAATAATTATAACAAATAAATCATCGCGTGAATCTGCGAGAACTGCAGTTAGATAATTTCTGAGAATTCTGATTCTGATAGGTGTTTCATTATTATACCTGGTGCATTGGATATGTGAGAAAAGTCTCTAGAGATCGTCCGTGGCATGATGGCTTGTTCTCCAGCCGAGCCAAGAGAGCAGCGAACGATTGTGATGATTGTTTGCATTCAGTGAGTACCTGGAGACTGTAGTGATGGTTGCGGACATATTCCTGATATATCGATAGCATAGGCAACAGCATGTTGAACAGGTCACCTGCACCGTTACAAAGTTTACCCTCGCTTAATTAGGAAGTACTAGACGACGAGCGTCCACCGCATATTATTATTAGTGGAATAATCAGCTACAGACCTCAAACGCTAGTTAATTCGAGAGAAAATTGGGTAAATGGGGAAAATTTTAGGGGAACAATTTACGTGCCCAACTTTAGGTTCAAAGAGACAAAATTTTATGCACGGCAGAGGGTATGAGATGGGATTATTTCGGATGTTTATTTTTTAATTTGCAACTTTTTTCCAAAATATAGAAATTAAGAAATAAAAAAAAAAAAAAAAAGGAGAAAAATTCTACAAGAGTTCGCAATAATTATTATTATTATTTCAAGTCACTGATGAGAGAGCGAGAGAAAGGAAGAGAGTGGCAAAGTTTAGCAAAGTTGATGATATCCGGCCTCATCCCTTCATCCCCTTATACCGTGTCTCTTGGTTTTGGCCTCAGACCCTCAGGGAGTACAAAGTGTGTACGTAGAAATACATACGCCTAGTACATACATGGCTATATTCTGAAGCACGAGGATATATACATAGATGTGTACATATACAGGTATATATATGTATATGAGCTCAACTGCAGCTAGGGGTAGATACATAGACGGCTCGACTCTAAACTTCTATTACGGTAAAACGGGGTGAAATTTCTCAACGATATTCACATGGGAGACACATTCCCCGATACCTTTTCTGCGATATTACGTTTTTCGATTCGATATGGATCTTCTGTATCCTATCTACGACACCAACCCTGCATTTCAGCTGATGAAAAAAACCATGTATATAACTTAGAAAAAAAAAATCATCAGGATTGGAATGCACTTGCACTTTCCACCCCATTTATACGTGTGCTTGTGTTTGTGTTTGTGTTTGTCATTCCATACCTAGAACCAGGGTAGGCCAGCTCTCCATTCTTGAGGTAAGACCCTTGAGAAATATCTGATGAAGAAAAAGCACAGTTTCGCTGTTCAGAAAGATACTGTTCACATCTTCGTGGCTGCACGGTGGTTTTTTCGAACTTGCAGCCATTTTAAACGGTCTTAAAAAACAGCTGACCAATGCCTCCATTTGTTCCATGTATTCTTCCTCGGCCTCAACCATTTGGAATACGAGGCTGTATGGGATAGAGAAATTATCACTTAAGCTTGTATATACTTTGTAATTTCATCATCCCCTCCGCTCCC
Source organism: Tenthredo mesomela (assembly GCA_943736025.1). Classification (NCBI taxonomy): domain Eukaryota; kingdom Metazoa; phylum Arthropoda; class Insecta; order Hymenoptera; family Tenthredinidae; genus Tenthredo; species Tenthredo mesomela. The sequence continues at coordinate 561,007 of OX031017.1, forward strand.
GAGATTTTACTTGAGGGTGAAATTTTTTGGCCGAGAATTTTTCCCACCCAAAATGAAGGGAGAGAGAGAGAGAGAGGGGGAAAGAAAAAAAAGAGAATCACATCGCCTCCGGCGGTACTCAAAGTAAAATTTTTTCCATTTTTTCTTCTCTTTTTCTTTTCTCAAGACGCTTTCGTGTACGAAAAGTTCTTGTCCCCGTTGCGGAGGCAGGTATACGGTTACGTTAACGAAGTTTCATACCCCGCGGTCAATCGCTGAGGATACTCGAGTTTCTATGAAAACGATATTCTTATTTAAAATGATTGAGGTAATACCTGCGTTATTATACAATTTCTGCGAGGGTGGAAAACCTGCTATCCGAAAATTATTCGCCTAGCTAGTAGGTATAGTATAATAAAGAGATAAAGGATTAATTAGAAAAGGTACAGACAATTCCGGCTCCCATCACGCGATTAATTACCACTGCTGCATATGCTAAATCGGGAATTCTCTAATCCTCAGAGAACTCGTTAATCCGTAAATGTCGAGGCTTAGTCGAATTCACGAACCGTACGAATATACTATATATAGGGGAGAGATTCAAACAGGGAATTACGAAAATTTCGAAGAAAAATCTAAAAGCTAATTTACCTGTTTCTTTTACGCATACTTTCAGCGTGTGGACTCTTGATGTACTGTTCGACTATCTGTTTCCATCGACGTCGGCAAAGCCAACCCCTAAAAAAGCTCTGGACTTTCAGGATCTTCCGAACCTCAACCGAGTCCTCCGCGGTATCGCTTCCTCCGTCTTCACCCACAGGCCCAGAAGCTGGCCCAGAAGCAGTTGACCCTGGATCTCCTGCGGCACCCCCGCATCCTGCCAGACCACGAACCCCTGCACCCCCTTCGCATGACCCGATGTAAGCCGGGGCAGCGACCGTAGCAGGACGCAGTTCTCTTTTCAAGGCGCATAACTGTGTCAGAAGATTTATTTTTCAAGCTTTTTGTTTCACGTTTTTTGACAAATTGGGGGAAAAAAAAAAAGAAGAAATCCTTTCAGCTCCGCGCAGTGCGCGTAATCGTGAGAATCGAAGTCGTGGCTCTCGAAGGACATCAATCTTGCGGCGAATTTACGTCGAAAAAAATTTTCTTTTAGCAACTAAATCCGCTACACGTATGATGATTGATTTCCAGTTTGCACGAAATTTTCGGTTTTTCTTTTCTTTCTTATTATTTCTTTATTTTTTATATGGCAGATGAATCAGGCGAGTGGCTCAAGCAGCCTAGAGATTCGCTCGGCACGCAAGCTGCTAAAACTTAGGTACCGCGGATATCATTGAGAACGAAAAGTGCCTATCTAAAATTTATTCGACAAAATTAAGGATGGCCCGAAATCGAGGGATCTGATAGACACATGCGTGCGGCGGTGTAACGATTCGTCAATTTAATAAATTCGGATACTATACACATACTCGAAGTGTGTGTTTGCCGTCCGGGAACAGGGTGCTGAATATTTTAGCATCTAGGAAAGTGGCAAGCACTCAGGCGACTGAATTTTTAATAAACCTGGTAATTAGATCCCGTCGTCTTGGCGGAAGGAAATATTTCGCAATTTTTTAGTCTCAAAAACGAGACTTCAGGTTCGGTAGCTGTTATTAGGCACACATTTTTTAATACTGCCGCTAGAGTCTAATATATAAAGACAAAATGAAAAATGAAAAGTGAAAAATGTAAAATGAAAAAAATAAATAAATAAAAATAAGAGCAGCCTGAGGAAACGCGGCTGCAGCCTTCTCCTATATATAGGCAGACTGAATTCTTAACCGCAATTTCAAACTAAGTGACTAACTAACTCCGATCTGTTTGCTAACTGATTAGCGAGATCTCATCCCTTAAGATTGTCTCGGAATATTCGTATCGATCCTGCAGTGTCTTCCGGATCCTGACTACCTACCTGGTTTATATTTTTGGGAAAAAATTCTCTTCACGTACTATACGAGAAAAAGAACAACGAGGGAACGGTGAAAAAAATAATATATATAGAAGGTAAAAACAATAATTCTGTAAATATTGAAACGTCGATGACCGTGATCGGAGAAAAAAAAAAAAACAAAAAAAACGTTCAACGAGATGTATGATCGATATAGGTATGCGTGTTGAATCAGTAAAAGAAAGAAAGAAAGAAAGAAAGAAAAAAAAAAGATAACAGAGGAAAGGAAATAGAAAAACAACCCTCACATCCGAGGCACGCATATTCGAGTATAATCCTGAATACAAAAGCCTACAAGTTGATTCATTTATTACCATCATCGCGCATGTGAAAGGGTCGCAGATCGGTCTGGTGTTTTGAAATTCAAAATACATGTTGGGAAACAAAGGTATAAGGGTAAGGGGTAGAGGTAGTACTACGAGCGAGGTAAAACCTTCGTCTTATTTTTTTTTCTCTCCCTCAATTCGCGAATGATCTATGAAACCCGGACCATCCTCGAATCTCCATTGACCAACGATAAAATAGGATAAAATAAAATGTGGATACAAAGATTGGAGAATAAACTGTATAAATTATTTTCACGGTTCGTAAAACGGTAAAGAAAACGAAATCACGCGATTAGATTTGTTAAGAAAAATGTAAAGAATTTTCAACCCCTGCAGGTTCTAACTTTGTCAGATCTATATAACAGATCCGTCCATCTATTTCTCGGCTAAATCTGTCCCATAAAATAAGACGATTGTGACCCAAGCCTCGAGAATCCGTATAAGGTCGTCGATGAAAGTTAAGGGTGACACCGGTCGGCGCTTATTCGGGTGTCATTCGATCAACGATAATCAATCACGATTGATTTTACCCTGTTCGTACGAGGAGATAGAAAGCTCGCCGTCCCCGTTTCTCTAACAATATCAACGATACTTTCAAAGGAGTATCGAGCTACTATATACTAATCCAATAAATTATAATTGCATTGGGTTAATCGAACCCGGCTTAATATGATTCTCTATTGGTCGCGAGGTTAACACGAGTCAATTTTATCCACTCGATTGACGACAGTGTGACAAGTCACGTCGTCTGCATAATATGCCGAGGACCGATTATCCTATAATCAAATTTCACGCCCCGAGGAAGTTGATCTGGAGTTAAACAGCCTCGATGAAGGCAACGGGCGCTGCAGGAAGTTCAGTGGCTATAAGGGATGATAGGAAAGAATCCTTGAATTCATCTGTCGAATAGGTGAATTATAGGGCAATGGAATATCGAGTAGTCTTACATCCTGGTATATATGGATCGCGGACGGGATCGGAATCAATAAGAATCAATTACGATTCAATTCCGTAAACCCGGGTGTCTCATTCGGAAATTGATAACTTATAGTCTGCAAGGTGTTCCAGCTCCTCACAGACCTCGATAGATTTTGTCTCGTTAGCTCCCTGGCGCTGACCCCCTAATACGAAGAAATTTTATCCAAGGGACCGCAAAATGAAAATTAACGATTTATTATAATAAATACGTAAGATCGACGCACGTACCTCGGCTCTCAGCTTCTTAATCTCGGATGCAAGCTCCTCACACTGTTGCGTGTACTGCCACTTGGCGGTTTTCTCACTCTCAACGATCTGGAGCAAGTGTAGGTGTTTTTGCTCAAGCTCTTCCTTCTGCAGTAGCAGCTTGTTGAAGCTTTAATCAAATTTTAAACGGGGTTTTACGGCTGCAGGATAAAAGAGGATTTTTCACAATTTTATCCTCGTAGCTGGTGTTACTATTATACGCGCCTAGGCTACTTACACCGCGAGTTCGAGTATAAAATTAAAGAACTATCCGATTCGGCTCGATATTTTATCAAACTTATATGTATAAATCCGTTAGTTCAGGCAAAGATAAGAAATTATTCATCTTTCAACGGGACCATAATTTTAAATTTATATAATAATATTTCTAACAGCTGCGCGTTTAGGAACAAAGCGGAAAGGCGCAAGGCTGACGTATGTGTGGAATCTTGATGTTGCGGGTTTAATTAATGGCTCGGAGTTACCCTCGACCTCTAAGGTTCGCTGGTCTGTTAATGTTCTGTAGCTGGGTTTAACTTTCTCGGTCAATAAACGATTCCTATAGGTACAATAATAATATATTTTAAGATAAACGAAGTAAACGGTTGGAAGAAGAAAAGAAAATCAGGGTAAAAGTTTGTCTTTTTTTTTTTTTTTTTTTATTCTTTATTATTATTTAAGGGTAGAAAAATTATACCAATTTTTTCTTTCTTTATAGACAAAGAAAATGCAATGAAGAAAAGTTCGCAGCTTAATAAATATATATGCTGATCGGGAAATTATAGTTTCTAATTAAAGTTTTCTCACTATATTAGTTTCGACACATCGATATTATTATTATTATTATTATTTTATTATTTTATTTAATAATAAAATAGTTCTCATTGGCTAATAGTTATCTAGATTCGAATAACTGTTACCGAAAATTATATTCATTCGTTTTGATTATTCACGCTCATGTATACGAGAATTAGAAACAGCAAAGGGATTGCTAATATAAGGAAACATGTACATAGTTTAAACATCGTGAAATTAGGGGTGGGTTTTCATGCCGCGAAGATGTAAGGTCAAGGTAAAGCGAGACCTGGAACAACGCGAATATATATATATATATATATAACATCATATGTACATATATATATACAGTATATATAACATGTATACATACAGAGGTACATATAACGTTAACTAGACTTCAACCCCTGCGCGCACCACGGGGTTAAATATTTAGTCGCTACGGGGTGTTGCCTGAGGTTGAACCGCCACACCTGGTGAATTTTGCGTGCACGTTAGGGACATGAATGTACATACATATATATATATATACCTAAGTATATGTATACACGTACGAAGATATACGAGATTCCGTGAAATTGCCGTGACGTTAAAAGTTGATACGGGTAGGGTATATACGGGGTTCTTGCCCGCGGAGTGGTTACGTGCGAAACCGCGGTTCCAACAAGATTAAGAACTCCGCTCATGTTTTTGAGGGTTTTATTTTTTCGCTGTTTTTTTTTTTTTTTTTTTCTTTATATATAAATATAATAAATAAAATAAACGAGGAAAATCGCCACACGCATTCTCTACTACCTAACTTATAATTCAAGTAAAAATGTTCATAAATTATTCCCCATTACCTTGCTTCTCGAATCGCGTCGATCCACAATCTGCAATCCGTTTCAGTTGCTGCTCTGAGTTCATACTGGCGTTGATTCTCACGACGATAAGATATCGCGAAGCAGTGCTGTAATAAAATAGATATTTATTATCAAATATCAGCGATTATATATACGGCTATAAGGTATAATATAGCCACGTGGTTTGGACCCTAATCGGGTCAAAAATTAGGTCAGAGAACTGAAAAAAAAAACGAGCGACTCTCTCCTCGACGTTTATCTATTTCTTTCGTAAAAAATAATAATAATTAAATAAAAACTGCGCAGTAATTAAATCCACGTCTAAAAAATTACCATACCCTCTAAATTTTTAAAAAGACGTCGTAGTTCCCACTGCAGTTTGTACCAAAAATCGTTTTACGGATTAGGAAAATTCTCTAGTCGTATACCTGATTTTTCTCTGTTGATGATTCGGTTCGATGGTGCTTAAAAAAACTTGAGAACACCCCCTATATGTACCTACTTACTCCCTCACATATCTTACTTTCTTTCTGCTTTTCACCCGGCTCTATTCACAAGGGATTTTAGACGCTTTTGAGTCGAGGTGTTCATACATACATACATACATACATGCATGCATACTTGATAAAAATGTAGGCCAAGGTTGTCTGCATTTGAGATTAGGTATAAATCGATCCGATTCTACTCGTTCTTCTCGGCCTATCTTCAGTCAGAGTCTCATTGCCGGTGGTTCAAAACGGATCTGTAAGCGGATTCTGCAGTACATATATAATGAACGGCGTGCAGTACAATATGCAATCGATCGCACATCCCCTTTGAGTGTAAATCTTCAATCTCTATATTTCTTCACATTAGGAGAAATCGCGGTGAATTGTAGTATAGAAATTTGAAACTAGGATATCGGACATGTACTATAGAAATAAAAATAAATTATCCTTCTCCAATATTATCCTTGACTTTGGGATAAAATTGTACCTATACTACTTTAATAGGGGTGAGCGGAGATTCTACTAATCCGTTATTCCCTCTGGTCCAAAACTAGGTAAAGTATTATTAGAGCGAGGCATAAGCGTATACGCTGAAAGAACGGAAACGACCTCAGGGCTTTTACAGGGAAACAAGTTAGCGCTCGATCTTATTTGGGATCGGATTCATCCCGGTATTTCTGGCCAGGGTCTTCTTTTCCCACTTTGTAAAGAAAAAAATTTAAAAAAAAAAATGGAAAAAATAAAAGGCTATACACGGAAAAAAAATTGTTGTTGAATTTACTATGTGAGCAGCTACATATAGGACAACACTTTTTTGCAGTAGAAATGACAACAATTGTGGTAACATTTACTCATTAGGACATTAAAATTTACTCGCTCCTATGTACCAAATACTAAAATTGTGGTAATTTCTACTACAAAAAAGTGTTGTCCTATATGTAGCTGCTCACATAGTAAATTCAACAACAATTTTTTTTTTTTTCCGTGTATATTTGGAGACCGCATGAGCATCGAAATTTGAAAATGATAAAATCAATATGAATACCATATTTGAACAGATGATAATTTATTATTATGCATCGGCGTGCTCTAGTTATGTTAAACGTGGAAATGAAAATGCATATACTGACCAGAATTGTCGAATGTATGGTGAGCCTCGTGGTTAATTTACAACGAGATAATATGTGATGTAAAAAAAAAAAAAAATTGTTGTGACAATAATTTTTGAAGAATATAATAAGGAGGTGTGACGTAAAAATACGCCAAAGTATATTCCTAATTCTTTGACGGGGTTATAAATTCTGTTTCAAGTCACGGCTACCTACCTAGCTATGAGAATAAAATGTTGTATACAAGCGAAGTGAAATAAAGAAAGAATATATAAAGGAAAGAGGAAAGGGAAGGAAGAAAGAAAAAAATAAAAAAGGTAAAAAAGAAGAAAAAAAAAGACGCGAACTCCGGTTTCCGACCGTTGTGTAACATCCGTCAACGAAGCGACTGAATAATTCACCCTACGGAACTCGCAGGGGGTAGGTGTTACACGTATAATATACGCAACCCCGTATATCTATATATACGCCTTTCGATTGCCGTTACCTTTCATTATTTAACGATCTTACGATACTAAGAGAATTTAAGAAAACCTATACAGACCCTGGTCATGAATACGACACACATCATTGTCCCTGCCAACCGAGAAGCAATAAGGATTCAATTATCAAATTCAAATTTAATGTTCTGCTTTTCCTTTTCTTCGCATCGTAAAAATCTTTCTCTCTGTTTTAATATTTTTATATGTATAACTAAAGTGCAGGCTATGTATAGATATAGTATTATATATAATATATATGTACGCCGGGTATGAAAAAAACGCAAGTGAAAAATCGATAACACATGCGTGTATGTCCTTGTGCCTATATATATGTATGCCACCAGCAAATACGTATACACCCATCTGGGGTTCCCCATAATATATGAGCAGTGATATATTTCACGACTCTCACGAGGTCCAGATGATACGTGCGCGAGTGGTTTTCGTCCCCAGTCGAGCCTTAGGGACGTGCCTATAATATATCAGGATTATAACGTTTTCAAATTACCCCCCTACGAACTCGAGGAACGAAAATTGTCAATTAACTGACACGTATGTGGAAGAAAAGAGAAAAGAAAAACCGGACGAATGTGCCTCTGGAGAATCGACTGACACACACACACACACACATACATACATACATACATACATGAGGCGAAAATTACTTTCAGGAAAAATACTTTCCCGCGCGGTTGATTAGGATAAGCGTCTTTTTGACCCGAGTCTAGAAACCCCTGCCTCGTTCGCGGTGGTCGCCAGTCGCATTAACAAATTGCTATACGGTTAGTAATCACGGGAAATAGTCGTGTTCAATAGGACATAATTCCCTCGGTCGCGAACAGGCAGGAACACATGCCAAGTGCCAATACCCGATCGATTAAGGTCTTTGGCCAATTCCAACGAATAGAATAAAAAGGTATATGTCGATTTTTTTCGAAAATAGAACAAAAGAAACTAAACAAAATTTCACCACCGTACCTACCTACCCCTGTGCAGACGGAAAGAATCCGGGTTTAATCTACTACCGGGAAAACAAATTATCAAATAAGTTAACTGACGCGCAACAGGTTCCACCTACATATACATACATCCATATAGCATGTCCCCCGTTGCACATATAGTCGATCTCAATTTTATTGCCAAAACATAAAATCGCCGGGTTTCAGCGAGGTGGGAGAGCGAGCCACAGGTATTCAGCGAATTTCGGGGATGACCATTCGGTATACTGCATCGCTATTTTTTTTTTCTTTTTTCTTTTTTTTTTTCTACTTCACTCCTATTTTTCTTTTTCTTGGGTTCCGGGAATGCCGTGTATATACCTGATCTTGGCTTATTAGTCCAAATACCGCGAATCGCTGGTTCGGTAGTTAGCTAACGCGTTCTGAGCTTCCAGGAAAAACGAACTTATTACAACCCCCAGTATATTTTCTACGGTTTCGGTATTAAGCGAGGGGCTTTGAACAAAGAGTTTCAATTATTTTCACTGCAGAAAAATATATATAATATACAGAATAACGGTTGAATTAATTTTCTCAACATTTTCCCGCGTAGTAGTATATATATATATATATATATGACTGACGATTGTATATTATACAGCCCGTAGTATTTATACATATAGTACCTATGTATTATTTGCAAATTAATTAGGACCTTCCTACCCTGCGAAATAAGGGCTGAGTAAACAGATGGAAAACCTTAACCACTCGACTCTGCAGCGCTCCATTAATAAGCTCGGGTTTTATTTGTTAAAATATAAGTTATTCTTGCGAAATGACACAGAGTAGACTAAATTAAGATAGAATCTCCGGAATGATATATATTAAAATGATTTTTACTATACCTATATGTAAAAATATATACGCGGAGATAAAAAGTGATAGGGAAAACTCCTTCTCTCCCCCATGGGGGTAAAAATTTGGTACAGAAAAGAGCCCCATGTAATATCTCGTATATTCTTTATCCCATAAGATAGAAAGAGCGAGATAGATATAGAATTAATTAAATAAGATTAGGGTAACTGTCAGTAAGATAATCGCGGAAACTTTGAAGTAAGTTAGACGTGCGTATCTCCCTTTCGTACAATAATAAGTAAAAGTGACTTCGGTATTTCAAGACGAATAAACACCCGCTTTATAAAAAGACCTCGAGGAATTGCGTATAATTCAGGTAAAATCGTGGGATGCTGAAATAACATATATTTTATAAACCGCGCAGAAATATACGCGAAAACAGCTCGCATACGAGACGCGGTTAGAGGCACCAGTTTCGATTGCGAGAATTTTCGATAATTAAAATCATGTCTATATGTATATAGTACGTATATACATATACGTGCACTGCGGTGTTTCAATTGAAACCCTCGAACTGAAATGAGGATAAATATAAACAAGAACAATAATGATAGTATATATACTATATATATGGGGTGTAATTTATTTTCCATTTAATTCGTGCAGGATAATATATATATATATATATATATATATATATATATATGTGCCGGATCAAACGAAGACCAAAATTACTCGTTATGAGATTTATATATATATATATGTATATATCTATTTACCTATATACTACCAGATATAGGCTTACGTAGGTACCTATAGGTATATATTGAGAGGCGTAAACCTGCAGAGGTGGATCGTAATTGTAAACAGAAATTTCGCAAACTAGTTGCGTATATAGCTCTCTGACGACCGCAGTTCTCGGCTATAGGTACGCGTCCTCGGCAACAACGCCTTTGAACTTTGGAAAAGCTCGGGGCGTTTCTGCGAAATTTGATTCAAAATTGGGATTACATCGGAAATATACTTAAAGCTGATGGGAAGTAGGTACATATATATACATTTATATGTATTATATATAGGAAAGAAATATAGTCGAATAGAATTTCGGATATATAAGATACGAGACGCGTGCGAATGAAACGAATAGACGAATAAAAACAGGAGATAATATTATAAAAGCTCGAAGTGAATAAATCGAGCTTTTTAAATTTTGTATAGAAATCAAAAAAAATAAATAAATAAATAATAATGTATTCCCTGTTCACGAAATTAATTTTAGGGATAGTCAATTATTCTGACTCTAAACCCCGACCTTTTTGGACATAAGAGATTAACCGATTACACGATTATCAATAACGAAGATAATTATCGAATTCGGTTCTTCGGTCTCTCACCTTCTGACGTCAGCTATATACCTAAACGGGGATGAGGACAGGCACACGAAGACTACAGCCTCAAATTCTGATCCCTGGCGGCCCAAAGCCGAGGTTAAACGGCCAAGGCCATTCTCTTCTCTTCTCTTCTCTTCTCTGCTCTTCTCTTCTCTTCTCTACTCTTCTCTTCTCTTCCCTTACGCGATTGTTTATTGGCCACAGACCCTGCCGCCCGGGAAAACCCCCGTCTGCGCACCTGCGCCACCATTTTATCGAAACCTTTTACCTGTTTCACATATTTTTTTTTCTTCTTCTTCTTCTTCTTCTCTTTCTTCTTCTGGTTTTGGGGGGGGGGGTCCTTTTTTTTCTAATTTTTTGTTCAACCATTATACTTGTAAAAGCAACTATATACCTTCAACTTCTGCCACCCTTATCTCAGATATGACGATTAACAGAAATACCCCCTACCATAAAAGAGGATGTTTTTCTTTGGGGAAACGAGGGTTTCTTGGATATATACCCTCATGTGCCGGCAGACATCTCGTATAGGTATATACACAGTAGTCTGCGATACGCGTCAGAGGCGTAGGTCCAGGTGCAGAGGACCAGAGGCGGTAGACTCGGGCGAGGGGGCTATTTTTAGCCTGAAAAGGAATCGATTCATCCCTCCTGATGCCGCACTCTAACGGCGGAACGGCATGCGGGCATGGGCATAGTCATGGGGCATTGAAGAGCCAAGATCGCGAGAGGAGTAGGTAACAGGGTCCCGCAGGAGCCTCAGGGCACCCAGGACACGGCCGCAGCAACAGGCGCGGCGCGGTGGTACGATTCCTCCGTACGTCCTTTCGCCCCGCAGGAAAGGGAGCAGGGAGCAGGGAGCAGGGAGCAGGGAGCCGGGAGCCGGGAGCCGGGAGCCCCTCGTGACCTCCCAACCTCATGACCCTGTTGCCGAGCTCACCCCCTACCTACACCACGTCCTCGTGCACCGGGATTAACCCTGTCGAGAAATTACCCTGTATAGGGCGAAGAGACGATTGGCTCGATAATTTACGGAATGATTATATTTCTAGGCAGGGGAAATAGTTGGCTTTATGACTTTTAATTCGCTAGGGATGAATATATATATATATATAAAATCTATATGAGAAGAAAAAAGTTTATTTTTATTTTTTTTTCTGCAGATTTAGAAATCTGGCGTCGATCAATCCGCGAATAGAAATTTGGCACTTCGTAAAAGTCAGACAGTTATATACATCCTACGTACGTGGAGTGTTTCTTAATCCGTCCGGAAAGATTCCACTCGATCAAATCTGTACGTTATATTATATACCGGCTATACCCGCGGGTATAACGGCATATATGCTTTCGATCTATCAACTATTTAACGAACAGGGGAATAATGTATTAGGGTTAGACGTGAGCTGGGTAAAGTTAGAATATACCCTCGACGCAAGGAAGAAAAAAAAAAAAAAAAAAAAAAATTAGGCGAAAAAACAACACCATAGATATATTGTATTAGTTGGAAGAGCTGTAAGCGAGAAAGCTCGAGGGTGCGGAAAGAACATTCGCAAAATATGAGGAAGGGTATAATATTCCTAAAATTGTATCTGCGGAATTGAGAAAATCTTTCTTCCTCTTCAATGCCTAATGTAGTCGGGGGAGGGGAGGGGAGGGGAGGGGCGGATGAGGGGATGAAATTTCACCGTCTTGAATAAGGGATGCCAAACGACGACAAATAACGAACTTCTTTTTACCTCAACGGCGCGTTTTATACCCGAAAAATGACCAATGGAAGGAGCTGCTGCTGGGACCCCACTCGAAAGTTATACCTCGTTATGTGAAGTGTTCGTTAAATTACTCCGAATTCGGTAATATCAATTCAAAATCAATTTTTCGTATGATTGATTTCGTTTTTTTTTTTCAGTTCTTTTTTAATTTTTTTTTATTTTTATTTCTATTTTTACGTAAATAAAATCAACGTTCTACGTACGTAAATCAATTTTTTTTTTTTTTTTTTTTTTATCCATACACTTTCGTGTATGATTAAAGGGGGGTTTGTCTTCTGCGAACGCAATTTTTTGTTATTATTTCTCCCAATCAATCATACCCATTCTAACTGCGTACAATTTTCATCCGTTTTTTTTTTTTTTTTTTCACCCGCCTTTGGCCGGGGAGGGTATAATTTATACCTCAATTTAAACGAGCTCCTGTATAATCCCGACGATAGAATGAATTGATTCGTAGAAACGGCGTTCGAGTGTAGCTGTTTACCCAAAAGCTTAATTCGCTTCAATCTGATCGATGAATTAACAAACGAACGAATTTATATGTAAATAAGTAAATTTTTTTTTTTTTTTTTTCTATATTGGGTAAAAATTAAAAATAAAAATCGTTATATGCTGCTGCTGCTGCTGCTGCATCGAGTCAGTGTTAAAATATAGCTTAAATCTCTCGCGATCAATGATCGCGAGTTGTATAAATATCCAACGACAGGCGGTACGGTACGATCATTTTCGCGTTACGCGATACGGCGAATTAAAACTGACAGACCGTCGCTATCGCCGTTTGTCACTTTCTATCGGGTTTTTTTTTTTTTTTTTTTTTTTTTGATTTTTTTTTTTTTTTATCATCCGCTGTTATCACAACGCCGTCACCGTTTATCCACCCCGTCACGTCACGAACGTTTGAATAACCCGATGCGATCACTTATACCTATATGTATCCAGGTAGATATGCCATAATTGTAGAATAATAGAACAAATTGGCTATTTCGATTCAGCAGGATTTATAAACGATCATATATAAGATAAGGTTCTATTTCGATCCGATTTCACTTCATCCCTGAAGCAAAGAGGCCGAATATGTATAGCACGCGGTGGTATATCGTCAGAAATTCAACCCTCGTCTAGCTGGCAGTTCTCGTATTCCGCATGAAAAAAAAGAAATTCTCCACTTTTTCTCAAACTCGACGAAAATACAGCGAATTTTGGAAATATCTGATACCCGAGCTCGCATCATTTATTATTTTTCTTTTTCCCTATATTATATTTTAATATTTAATAGAAAATAAAAAAAAAGATATAAGGTAGTTTTTTTGTATATCGATGTGGAAAACATGCAACAACAAAAAAATAAAAATAAAATAAAATAAATAAAAGAACGAGAACGAAAAATAGGGAGAGTAGGTAGTAGGTATAACGTAAAATTGGAAATGAAAAATTTTTACGCCCTGCAGCAGCTCCTCAGGGGGTGAAAAACAAAATGTACATATATACATATGTTTAAAGCAAATATCGTATATAGACGGTATTCCTACCAATATAATTCCATGTATATGTACATACTAGATACATATTTACAATATACGTACGTTTCTCCGAAACCTTCGCTCACACCCCAGTCCCACAATCACATTCATTTATATTCCAATTTCGGGATGGTGAGATCGACTCACAGCTCGTGAATTTTTGAGAGGTGCAAATTCCCATTTTGTCAATTTTTTTTTTTTTTTTACATTTTTTAATCAACTTTTAATACAAACGCACAAACAAGCCGTTCCGCGTCACGTAACTCACAATCAGAGCTGTATCAAACCGAGCTTTAAGATCGACGATTCATTATTTCTGACTCCCCTATGTATTTATGAAATTTGAAACCGATTTTTGCACTCCTTTTGTTTTTTTTTTTTTTTTTTTTTTACTTTCTTGCTCTCCCCGGTGTTATAATATCGGTATTTTGTTTAACTGTGTCAAATTTTCAGGCATCACTTACCGCGAATTTCAACCCTCGCGACTAGAATCAAACCTGCGTAAGGATCAGTCAGCCTTTAGCTCGGTGAGACGTGAATAAAAAGTTTGTTGGATCGTTATAAAGACACGTGCCCAGATCATATTCTTAGTTTTTTTTTTTTTTGTTTTTTTTTTTTTTATACTCTACTTTTTTGAAAACATATTTTTGATTCTTTGATGCGGAGCAATGATCAATATGTTCCATTATATTAACCCGTAGGAATATCTTATGTATATCGCAAAAGGAAATCAGAATTTGCAGCCTATTAACCGCCGACCATCAATTATAACGCGTAATTAGACCATAATTAGATATTCGCGTGCCGTACTACGACCTGTGGTTAATTAGTACTACCTTATACCTACGACTGTAATAAACGTCGAGTCAGATAGCGTGTAGAAAATCATTGGTGTGCTTCTCGCGTTCCCTAATTTCACCCTGTTTAGATTAGTTGCAAAAAGGCGAACACACTTCCATATACTTACTACCGAGTGAAATAATTTCGGGTATCTGAATCGTATTTCTTTAATTAACTGTACACGTCGTATATACCTATTATATATTACATCGTACAGAAATCGGCAGTATAGAGAAGCTCGTTGGAAAATAGGATAAGATTAGCCAGAACTATCGAAATTTTTTTTTTTTTTTTTAATTTTTTTTTTTTTTTTTTCTTTTTTTTTTTACCCTCGGTTTACCCGTGTCTAAATTGTAAGCCATTGGATTACAAGAGGGTAAAAGAGTAAACCTAGCTTCCCCGGGGTGATGTGAAAAGATAAAAACTTTTCTTTTTTTTTTTTTCTTATTCTTCTTCTTTCTTTGTTTCGGGTGAAAATAAAGTGAAATTAAATTTCTCACACTGTTTATTAATAATTATATAAATACGGGCAGCTCTGGGATGTTCCGCGTATGAAAAGCTCGCGACTTTTTTTTTACAGTAATAAACTTCGGGGAGTACCTACTCACGTCAGTGCAGGAAGAAAATTCATCGGCAAACGAGGCGCCCAGGGATTTACGAGTTACGAGCTGCTCGAGCCCCGAACGAGCTCAACCATAGCAAGCTCAAAAGTTTCGGGTATCAAGCCGGAATTAAATACAGTCACGACTCGGAAATTTATACTCAGCTATACCGCTTGCGGATCTTCGGTATATGGGTGAAATACCGGCTACAATGACCAGCCCTTACGCATAGGGGTAGATATATATAATATTTATATTATATATACCCGATTCGTGTACGATTCAAGGGGGGCTGAAAGCGGCGATTATCACTTAAAATTTTTCTTTTATTCACCCCCCCAACGATACCTGCGCACCCTTCATAAATTTAAATCGTTTTACGTTTATCCAAAGAATTATTAATACAAGTTATCAACGAAAGCTATACCCTGTCCTGTCTATATATCGCTCCCTTTACTTTAAGATTACTTTTTGTTTGGTGAATTTCCTCCGCCTCTTCCACCTCCTCCTCCTTCTTCTCCTCGTCTTCTTCCGACGAAAAATAATAATAAGAATGAAAAAAAAAATTGAAACTAAAATAAAACATTAAAAATAAGATACATCTTTACCGTCTTAATTTAAAAACTCCATTTCGGGGCAAGTCTCGGCAAAAGTTTTTCTTTTTTTTTTTTTTTTTTATCTGTAGGTATATATTTATTATATATATTATATATATATACTCTTCGAGGTAAAGCTTTCGCACAATTACACGGTTTTTCCTTGACATTTAATTGGCTTTATACTATAGATTCACCACCGCGCACACAAGGGTGCGAGTTAAAGAAAATAAAAAAGAACAACAACGAAATAAAAGCACATAATATACCTATGTACATGTGAGATCAGTGTACGGATCATCTGATTTTATTTTATCGTTTTCTTGAACCGCATCTCGCTCGCTTTGTTATATTTTCTTGCCGTTCCAGAGTTTGACGACGACAACGACGACGGGGTTTCCGGAAAATTGTCAAGAAGCGAGATGGCTGTTAATACGACGATGGCACACCCGGGAGAGATTAGCGATTTGAATAAGACGGAAAGTTTCACGGTTGAGATAAGCGTATAGTCGATCGTCTCCTAACGCCTTCATATTTAAACGATGCCTTGTATAAAATGATTCGATAAAGTAAATTTAATTAAATGTCAAAATTTCTATATAACTATGTTATCGATAAAACGTGCGAGTTCAGATTTTAAATGTCAAATGCGAAAATGCGAGAGATGAAGAAAACAAACTTTATTTTTAAACGAAAATATTTAACGATTTCATAAGAAATTTTATATTATATTATGTATCGATCGATGATCGTCACGTCGGATGTTGCTATCCCAACGTAATACAACGCAGCTTCGTATATAGGTGGGTATACGTATATACCTACCTTATACACATGTAGGTGTATTTCGCGTTTACCTAACATCCGAGTAGATGGCTTCAAATTTCTTTTTGTTACACAACGAGGCGAGATTGGCTCATTTTGCTATTCGAGAATGTACCTACCGGCCTTAAAGAATCAAGTTTCCATCCTCGCAAATATTTGAGGACAAAGCGCTACTACCCCCGGCGAGTAAATTTTCCGGGGAAATAATACAGCGATTTTGAATCCTTAAACAATCAATAAATTTATACTATACATTGATATCGGTAATATAATATTAAATTTTTTTTTATTCAAAAATATTGTTTCGTACGAAAATTGATCCTCTTATTATACTTATCACGTTATATAGTCCGCAAGGGGGGGGGGGGGGGGGAGGGGGGGAAATTATATTCAATCGGAATACGGACAATGCTGGTAACAGACAATAGCTCAGACGATACCTAATTATGGATACCTATACACAATCATACTTGAGCGGATACTCGTTATACTTATAAAGCATGAAATCTGCATCCTAGACGAACAGACGTTGCAATCTGAACCGCTCTTTATACTTCGCAGCTACGGGAGTGCAGCACGGAATATTCATAAGAGTTTAAAGAAAAAAAAAATTGTGCGGAAAAATAATAGAAAGTATATAAGTAAATTGTCTTGATTATCTTTTATATTAAAACTAGAATATAAACGAATTATTAATAATATCTTCGTTGAAAAATATATATGAGGGAATTAAAAAGGCCTGATATATAGTTTCCGATCGAGTGCATAAAATATCGATATAAACTGTACCTATAGGGTATAACTTTATATAGGCAAGTGAATTAAGTTGAAAAGTTTTGTTATACCATATACGAAGAAGTATAAACTTAATTAAGTTAATTAGTTATATTATGCGTATAGCCAAGAAAGTTTATGATTTAACGAGTAATATTAATTTCATGAAAATGTCACCCAAACTAACTGACGCGGATTAAGATCCTGATGCGAACGAAGTAGGGGGTGTATTACTTACGTTACCCTTGCAGAAGTGTATTAATGAAAGAAAACTTGTTCTCTCTTTTCTAAATTTTCTTTTTCTATCTATAAAAAAAAATTAAAAAAAATTAAAGAAATTTGAGACATTGAAGATCCAATCAAATTCCGGCTTATCGCACTTATTCAACCCTTGATTATCATACGATTATATTTTACACATCCCTTTGTCAAGAGGATCAAACCCCGCTGGGGTAAAATAGGTATATGGGTTCAAGTCCTCCGTCAGGCATATAAGCCTCTTGTTCACCGAGAGTCACGTATATATATATAAATACGTATTACACACTAGAAACGTTGGGGTGTAAAATCTTTCGTATATATAAATATATATAGGAATACATATATGGGGTAGGTAAGTTAATCCTTGTGAATTCGTACGTTAGATTAAACTGTGCGGGTATATATTGTTATAATAGCTACCTGTTTATCGGGTTCCTTGCCTTTGGCGGTGATGAGTCGTTCGCAGTAGCAACCCTCCAGTAATACGACGCCACTGGGTCGCGAGCAGCTCTCATTTTCATAGTAGAATAGGATATTCTGAAACGAAACGAAACGAAACGAAGGGAATAAATTTTCTGTCTTAACATCCGCGAGACAGACGGGTTTTTACTTTTTAGCCCATACTATGCGGGGTGGAGGGGATGGGATGGGAGATGGAAGATTAAGGAAAGTTGCGTAGCCAGTGGCTCGAAACAGCTCTGAAAATCTCGAGAAGAAGAAGAAGAAGGAGAAGAAGGAGAAAAAATACAGAAAAAAAGTTAACCAGAGAAAATAAAAACTAACTTTAAGCCACCGCTGGGAAGATCGAAAGAAAAAAAATAAATATAATAATAATAATGAAACTTTTCCGACGAACTTTGGGTTCCGTTTGCTTGGGCTGAATATCGACCATAAGACTTATACTGCGATTTTGTAATTCTGCGGCGAAAAAAAAATAATAAAAAAATAACGAAAACAACGTTTCTATATGCATAAGTGCAGACGCAGAGATATTATAGTGATCGCCTACGTGCCTTATCGATGCATATTAGGTATATACGCGTGTCCTACTTTTGCCAAAGTAAATTGCGAAAGGTATAAGCTAGGTAGGTATAAGAAAAGGTGTCGAAGCTTTCGTTTAACGAACCCTTCAATGAAAAGAAATTTTTTCCCTTCCGGTCACGCGGGGGTTTTCTATTCAAGAGGAAGACGACCGTTTGCGTCCAGCATCCGATCTCTCTCTCTCTCTCTCTCTCTCTCTCTCTCTCTCTCTCTCACTTTCTCTCATGGGGTTTGTACCATCAGCGTAAAAGCTGCGCGAGAAGTGGCCTGAGAGAATTCATATTTGCTTCAATTTCAAAAGAGCTGTGTGTACACGCAGTGCGCGGAAAAACCACCCATGGTCTTTAAAACGTTTGCCTGCACAAATTCTCCCAACCACTCATATCCTTTCATCCGAAACGACCTCGGAAAGCGAACTTGCGGAGGGGAATATTAAATGTAAAACTCGACTCCCCCCGCATAATGTCCCAAAATGAATTTTTATGCAGGGTTTTCCCCTTTTTTTGTTTCTTCAAATTGAAAATTTGGTTTATGCTTGTATTCAATGATGTCAATATTCTTGCTCACTCCGTTCTATATGGTATTAATACAAGTTTACCTATACCTACCTCTACTATATTCTGGACATGAAGTGACGGCGGTATCTGTACATTAGCTGACTTCGAATCTATACAATAGGTAGTACTATCACCGCACGTTGATATGCGATGTCGCAAATGGTATTATTCTGACACAGCTATATGAGGATACGTGTATAGTAACGTCGCGTCGGTTACTTCAACTTCAATATACCGAACAAAGCCTTTGAAAGTTTCAACAACTTCACCCATTGTAACGTATTTCGTATCCGCGTCAAGCTTCGCAGCTCTTTACACCTCTTCTCCCATTATCTCTAATAATTCTCTCTTCGGGCCGTTTTAACGGTGAGAGAATTCGCAATTTTTAAAGTACAAACCAAACACTCGAATATACCAAACAATTATAAGGTGCGTATAGGACAAAAATGGAAATACTACTTTTTCCCGCACGGAGAGAAATATATATATATATTAGATCCATAAGGGATAATTGTGTAAGAAATTAATATGTAGAAAAAGTTGCCACGATTTCGTTTGACAATTTTGTTCTTTTCCATCATATTGCGACTCTGCATACGGATGAAATGGAATATGTAATTTTGTGAAAGCGAATTAAAATAAAAAGTAAAAAAAAAAAAAAAAAAACCCTCTTCCAATGTAATTTAAATTTTTTTTTTTTTTTTTTGTTCGTTACGCCGCGGTATTACGGCGAATTTTACTCACCTGGTAAAGTACGAACCAGCGAAGCTGCCATTTGGCGGAATCGGCGGTGCGTTTGTGAAGGTGTCCAGCTAGCGAGTGATCGTAGTGTGCCCTCTCCGACAACATCACAAGCTGGGCGTCGTTCACCCTCACTAATGAAAATTGATATTAATTAATATTTAGAAACAGAGTAGGTAGGTATACCTATAATGGGGATTTGAGTGGCAGGGCTCCTCTTTCAAAATTCTTCTCCTTCTGCGATCATCCCTTTGTTATAAAATTCCCGTTCCCGCAGTATTTCGTAAAACACTCGCATTTCTTCATACCTACCCCCTCTTCATCTCATGATTTCGCGATAGCTGTCATCATCCATGAGCGACGAAACAAAGTGAAACACAAAACCCAACTCATATACTAGTAACCAGCCGCGATCGAATCGCGAAGCAACAAAAGAAACGATTCGAGACATCGCGAATACTTGATCAAAGAACAAACTCCGGGGTCTGTATGTGTAGGCCTTATCGGAAATATTATATACACGTGTATATAAGGGTGTATGTGCGGCTATGCGGCTATATCTGCACCTACCAATCTGTCAATAATACGATATTCTGTATTCTGCGTACACACATGCATATTTTTTTTTTTTTTTTTCCTTTTTTTTTATATACATAGGTATATATTCTACTTCACGACATAATGATACCCTGCAGCAATTCCCGAGACACGACCGCGACGTGTCGTCGTACAACGCGGATTGCGGAAAAATAAAATATCTCCACCGCGTTTTTCTCGGTCTGAACTATCGTTGAGTTTTACTACTTCGAGGGAATACCTCGGAGCAATGGGTATATAGAGGTATATATGTCTCGGAGCGTTAGGGGTTGCTGCGATCACACGGTTTGCAAAAAAATAAATAAATCCGTGTACTACTATATTTTTCATATAAATTTATAATAGATCGATGCTAATTTATATTCGAGAGTTTACTATTAATAATATGATATAATATATATATATACTATATACGATATGATGAGTAGACGTAACGCGAAACTTTTAATCTCCGAGAAAGCATCGCAGAGTAGCTCTGAATAGCGGCAGCCGGTTGATGTTGGAACAATGCGCGGATCGAGCCAACGTAATCACTGTTTTGTCCCTTCCTAGAATATTCTAATTAAACCAACCTGTCCCGTTTGTGATATCAACGGGGATACCGTTACGGTTTGTAGAACGGAGATGGAGCGGAGTACCTATATGCCTTGTCAACTTGCGGCACTTTCAATACATTTGGTAATTAATTACCAATTAACAGAATACTGTGGCAATTATTAAACCTCGCATATATTATATATCAACCCCCGCATTATTAACTTTTTTTTTTTTCTTTTTCGTATCCAACATTATAATTTAATAGCAATTAATTGATATACACGTATACAGAATGTTATACAATAATATAAATACGGATTGTTGAACCGGGCGCAAAAATTACATATTTTACCTAGTTGGTCAAAATTATATTCCTACCTCAGAATTTTTTTTTTTTTTTTTTTTTCTTCTTTTCTTTTCCTCCGTCGTATTTCTATACCCAATTTAAATATGTATTCCAAAGGTTCTTTCGAACGGGTATACTGTATTATTACAACCACCATAAAGAGGAAGAAAAAGAAAATTGACTAGACGCTACTACGAACGTGAATAAAATCGTGAATTTAATTCATTTTCTGTAAACTCCGTAATATAATATACAGAATGATAATTTTTTTTTTTTTTTTTTTTTTTTAGTTTGTTTTACTCACCGGTGCGTTGCATCTTTGGGCTTAGCATGGTTAATTGTTGTATTCAGCACTCATAATTATAATTATTTAAATTAAATATGAAACGCGATTCGAGTTATATTATTATCGATCGATTTATTTTAGATTCATTTATTTATTTATTTATTTATTTATTTAATTATTTATTTATTTATTACCGTTTTAGGGTGTTTAACGTAAACTGCGCAAAGAACGAACATTCTATCGCGTTAACTTTTTTGCCGCGTTTTTTATTTTATTTTATTTTTTTTTTTTATTTTGCGCTTCCTTCTTCACATACCTACTCTTCTTCTTATTATCTGCTCTTTACGACTCACAGTGTATATAGCCCAGTGTAATTTCAAGGTGTTTAAAAACCCTTTCGCCCTCACCCCTGCAACCGCGGACTATTTAAACTTGTTTCTTTCTTTTCTTTTCTTTGTTTTCTTATTTCTTTTTTTTTTTTTTTTTTTTTTTTTTTATCAGCCCCTCACATTTTCTTCGCAATTTTATTCCCCGTCTTGAGTTAACTCGCGGTATATATAATCCGCCCTGTATCACATAATTATAACTAGCTACCTCGTTTTTATATATATATATATATATATATATATATTTTTTTTTTATATATATATACTATATAATGCAATCCCTTGAGTAAATATATTTTATATTAAATAAATAAATAAATAAATAATTCATTAATCTATATAATATAATCTGTACCTGCAGATGATTAATTTAAAACACTGGATATATTTATTAAAATATATAACAATAATTATTTTGAAAACTAAACTCTTTACGATACCTGGAGCTGAATAATAATTCCGCTGATTTCATAAATTTTCACGATATTATAACGCCACAGCTCAGACAGATTACTTATGTAAATATTAATCATTTATAGATAAAAACTATGAACTTTTTTTTCTTTTCTTTACAATCATTCTCTTCTAATATATACTATAGATCGAATTTATGCATACGTGTGTGCATAGCTTCTTTTTTTATATGTATATAGATATTTATATATATATTTATTTATGTATGTATATAATTCGGATAAAACAACGAGTCGAAATAGCTGTTGGGGGCTAGAGGCTATATTATATAATAATATAGAATACTATAAACTATAGACGAGGAACTTTGAGATCGGATAACAAGTTAGCGGGTGGTACGACGACGGTGTCCCATGACTGGCGTCGACCGTTCTCAGAGTTCTCTGATCCCATTGTCGCGATCTCGTCACTTTTAGTTCGCGACGTCCCTATGCTCAGAATCCGAGTGACGACCAGCAACGAGCGTCGAGGCAGCAGCAAGGCGGCTAGGACGTCGAGAGGGAACCAAAGCTTTGTGGGGCGCGCGCACACCTACCTATCTCACTACCCCACTTCCGCCCGTACGTTATCCCTATTTTCCTCTTTTCGAGGTAGCCAATATTCCCATTTCCAACGCCCCCCTTCATCTCGCCAACATCATTCCAATCAGTAGACGTAACCAGATTTCGTGCCAATTGCAGCCGAATATTTTATCAGAATTTTTTTAAAATCGTAAAAAAAAAATAAATACAGAAATCGAATGATTTTCGTTTGTATAAAATGAACAAAACTTTATCAAGATTTTATAAATAATTTTATTATAATTATACAGTAGATTAAAATATCTAGCCTAATGCCTGCGAATCTCACTTCATGTCTGACCGTAACGGGCCTCTATTACTAGCGCGCGTATCTTGGCTGCATAGTCTGAACGAAGCTAGCTCCTTACTACTAGAGCGGGCTGTACTGTATCTCGGGCGGAGTCTGAACAAAGCTGGGCCCGTACTACTAGCTCGTGTATCTCGGCTGCAGCGATGCAGTGCAGTCTGAACAGAACTGGACCTTTACTACTGCGGAGAGCGCGATGAGTTGCTGCAGTCTGAACACTACGGGGTCTCGCATCTCGGGCTACTGCAGTCTGATCACTCCGAGGGTTTACTACTTCGGAATTATTGTCTCGAGCGCGGGGTATCGCGGGAGTCTGACATTGACGAGAGACTACTACTAGAATATTTAAACGCTTTGTTATTATTGTATAGGATTATGTATTTCGCTGTAATATTGTATAATAGCATAATTAGAAAAGTAAGGATGAACTATATTTCTTTCGATAAAGAACTGAGTGGAAATCGATGCGAAATTTTCGTTTCCGAGTAACTCGAATACTGGAAATGTATATATATATATATATATATATACGATTCGTAGCTCTAAATGATGTTATTGTTTCATCGTTTTGTCACGTTATGGTATATAACGGGACGCAACGTGGAAAAGAGAACACGAAATAATATCCTATGCGTATTTAATACCGCGTTGAAGCACTCGGAAAATTAAATATAACGAGAATTAGCGTGCAACTGCGGTGGTAGCGATAAGCTCTGTCTTCTTCCCCTACGTCTGTTTCGTTTATTTTAATTAGTTCTCACTCGACCTTCAGCCTTTTTTTTTTTTTTTTTTTTTTTTCTTTTTTTTTTTTCATTTTTCTTCATTATCTTTCATTCTTTATTGTTTTTTGGCTTTCTCACTCGCATAATATATCCTGTAGAATGACAATCGAACGCGAGGGTGCAGACGGTAAAATATTTCGAAACGAGACTCCCACCGCAAAATACTATTATTCTCGCAAAAGCCGCATAGTCATTATTACCCCGATTGCCTACTGGCAGCTGGCCTTTCAACACACGTATATCAAATAAAACAATACGATAATAGATCGATGACGATGTGTAGTATATATGTACAGGTGAAGTATTGGGGATGATGGGGATGGCGTTGTATTAATTTCTCTAAGTAGGGGTAAAAAGCCAGCGGTGTTAAAAGTATAAAAATAAATCGTTACGGTTCACACCTATCATATAGGACTCATTCTTTTATTATTTATGTAATTAACTCGTTGCTTGAAGCACGACAAATATTTATATTTAGTTTATATACCTCTCTCTCTCTTAACTTACCATAACTCATCTAATCATTATAGCTAGTAGTACAGCTACCCTAGGAAGTAAGATTGTTTGTCATTATACGTAAAATATTTCGTCTAGAGTAAGATCCTAATAAACGATACATTATTTATTATATTATAATTTACATTTATTATTTATACATTTAATCACCTTCCTGCCTTCCTTGCACGTATTAATAAAGATAGGCCCGAGGAGTCGTAATAACACCCTGATAGAGACAGTCTCAAGATATAACTATTTCTTTTATTCGGATTTATAAACCGGTTAAATAAATGATAACTTCACAACCCTGCCGTTTTTGATAAACGAACGACCGCCAAAACTAAAACCCTGCCGTTTTTGACTAACGAACGACTGCCAAAACTGAAACCCTGCCGTTTTTAATCAACGAACGACTGCCAAAACTAAAACCCTACCGTTTTTGACTAACGAACGACTGCCAAAACTAAAACCCTGCCGTTTTTGACTAACGAACGACTGCCAAAACTAAAAGCCTGCCGTTTTTAATCAACGAACGACTGCCAAAACTGAAACCCTGCCGTTTTTGACTAACGAACGACTGCCAAAACTGAAACCCTGCCGTTTTTAATCAACGAACGACTGCCAAAACTAAAATCCTGCCGTTTTTAATAAACGATCGACTGCCAAAACTAAAACCCTGCCGTTTTTGACTAACGAACGACTGCCAAAACTGAAACCTTGCCGTTTTTAATCAACGAACGACTGCCAAAACTAAAACCTTGCCGTTTTTGACTAACGAACGACTGCCAAAACTGAAACCCTGCCGTTTTTAATCAACGAACGACTGCCAAAACTAAAACCCTGCCGTTTTTGACTAACGAACGACTGCCAAAACTAAAAGCCTGCCGTTTTTGAGTAACGAACGACTGCCAAAACTAAAACCCTGCCGTTTTTAATCAACGAACGACTGCCAAAACTAAAACCCTGCCGTTTTTAATCAAGGAACGACTGCCAAAATTAAACCCAAACATGAAATAATCAGATCAATTGAATTAAAAAAAAAAAAAAAAATTGAAAACCCTTCTTTTTTTTTCTTTTCTTATACAATAGGATATGATATAATGTACCGATTTTCTAGTTTATAACTCATCTATATAGCTCGTTCGTAAAAGGAGATTTTTTATTTCGGGGGGGGGGGGGGAGAATATTTGATATTATTTCAGGAACGAACGAAGGGGCGCGCGCGTGTATAAATAAATAAATTTGAACCTTGCCCTCCTCATGCATATAAGCTTATAGAGGATATATATCAAGCTACCTATATATCTGTGCGCACTGTATACCAAACTGACAAACTGTAAATTCATACGTTTTTTTCAACACAGTTCATGCTCATCGCGAAGGGATGACTGGAAAAACGGAACACTCATACCCTCGGAAATTCTCGGCCTCCTTTGAAGTCCACCCCTTTGTCCGGGGAGCGAAGTGTCCTCGGTTTTCCAATACCACGATCTATCATCCGTGATCGAATCTCTATACCTATATGCCTACCCTCGACGTAACAACGCTTTTCTCCTTTTCCTTTTTTTTTTTTTTTTTTTTTTTTTTTATTCTCTATTTATTTTTATCTTTATTTTTTATATATATATATATTTTTTTTTTTTTTTTTTTGGCGTGCTCTTTTAGCTGTCGATCAACAGTCTTCTTCATTCTCAAAAAAATAAGTGGTGTTATGAATTGAGAGAAATAAAAAAATTAAAATATATACTTCTTCGATACGTCGCGTTATACCTACTACAACGTATTTGTTTTCACATATATTAAATTATGAATCTATAATGTATATATTTATTATATGTATATTATATGCGCATATAATATCATCTAAATGTAAAATACGATAAAATATACATATATATATATATATATGTATAGCTTGTCGTGACAAATGCGGATGTTGGTATTTTTTTAATTATTATAATTATAGTAAAAACGTGTGACACGCATATATATACATATAGCAAAGAATTTACGGACTTAATTTGTTAATGTAACTCCTTTCAGCTTCCTTTTCTGAAATATAAGTCTTTGTCATAAATCATTTTCCTCTTTATCCTGTTTTTGTGTTTTTTTTTTTTTGTTTTTTTGTTTTTTTTTTTTTTTTAATTAAAACATATACGTATACCTTTTCCTATTTCGATCTACATATATCGTCTTTTAGATCTCAATCTATATACTACTGAATAATATACATAGAAATACTGGATGGATCTAGGTCTAGACATAGGTGTATATAATAAAATCAGATTCGATTATTATTCAATGACAAATATTTATTTCCTAATTAAATTAAACTTGTTATAAGAATTCGAATAGAAAAAAAAAAAAAAAAAATTCACAGCTTTACACAAAACAATAATACAAACAAAATAGAAAATTTACATTTAACATATTCTCACTCATTGATATCAGGTCTGACGCGTAGATTATTTTGTGATGTACTAAGTAGTGCAAGTGTTTTCTTTTTTTTTTCTCGGGGAGGAATTATCGAAACTATTATTATTATTTTTATTGTTGTTATTATTATTATTATTATTATTATCATGACAGAGGGGTAGTACGGATTAGAGAAACTCAAGAGGAACCTATATCGGGATTTGTTTATAAAAGAGAATTTTCTCTCTCCCTTATGTGTAAAATATTAACTCTGGTATCTGCCCGTCCTCCACTGAGGAACCGTTGTTGTTTCCTGCCGCATAGCTGAACTGAAATTTCACCTTTCCATCCCCTGATCCACAGTCCACAGTCACTTTTCGCATCCCCTTTGAACCGTAGTGAGAATCTGGCCCCTAGATAAAAATTTTAAAAACATTATCGTATATACAATAAGAAAAGAAAACATTTTTTTCTCGAAGTTAAGACACTATTTTGTACGATTTCTTCCATAAAAATGAAGACATATTAACATATGAAATTTTATCTTCCTATTATAGTAGAAATTTGCTTTCTCGACAATTAGAGAACGAAAAAAAAGCGAAATCAAAGCTGCAGTTGATCCAATTATTTGCTACAGCTCTTTATACTTTGAATTTTAGTTAATTATACTTCAAAAGACTGTGAAAAATCATTTTGCGACTTTATCATTCCCTCAAAAACGCTCTTTCAGAAGCTTCGAACCTTGAACATAGCAGAAGCGGTGTAAATAGTATTTGGTAGAATCTCCGTTGGTTCCTTAAACATCAGTCTATACGTATATCTCGAACCATCGCAGCTGAAACTCGTATTATTAGTTGCAATAACTTTTCCCGATGCGGTGTGTATCAGTTCAATTTGAACATCGTATTCAGCAGGACCGTGAATACTGCCGTATACTCCGTAACCGACCAGGAATATCCGTCTGTCGACGCTAAATCTGTAGAAAAAACAAATAAAGAAAACGTTATTTCACAATGAGTCTTGAGTTTTTAGATTCAAAAGGTATCTATTCAGCTTGATATCATTTTTAATAGACGTAATTATGAACTGTTAAAGCACCTAATCCTATCACTGGTCCCGCTGTATCCCCATCTTTTATCAGTCTGCTGAAATCTGCACACAGTTTGTTCTTTTCCCATCATACAGCAGCGTGGCATGGCTTCGAATCCGACCGAAGGTTTGGGATTAACAGTGAAATACAAGAATACTGAAACCACCTGAAAAGGATAAAAAAAAATTATGTTTTTCACATTTTCTCATGTTAAAATTACAAAAGAGATGATTATAGCTCGTTTTATCACATATGCTGGTAATATTTTAGCAACCTCACGGTCTGTGAGAAGCCCAGACTGTGCGGGACCTCCGGCAAACTCTTCTACAGACATCAGAGGGAATCGAACCAATGAGAGAGCCCTTCCCAGTACGGATCTTTGATTCTCAGGTGTTATGGGAAGCTGTTGTCTCCCGCACTCCGCCTCTGACCACCTGCGATACAATATAGGATAAATTTTACCACTGAAATAGCAATAATATCAACAGATTGAAAGAGCCATTATATTCCAAATGAATAAAACGCACCTTACAACGGCGTGGAATATCTTAGATTCCCTAACGCGTAGGGTATCCCTTTCTAAAACAACCATCAGAGTGTCTATATCGACGTCGGTGAACCCATCCGCATTTAGGGCATCTGTTGTGAATTTATCGATAGTATCTAAACAGACCGAAGCTAGTTGCGGTTCGTCGAAAAGTCTGGCCTGAGTTAGAAGAAGGAATGCATTGTCGCTGGTCAAATTGCTACTGAGAAATTCAACGCAGTGTGTTTCTAGGGGAGATACCGCGTATTTCTTTGCAGTATAAAGAGTGGTCATCACTGTTTCAGGGTCAATTTGAATCTCGTCTGTATAAAGGAATAGTAATACTGCAAGAAACGCGGCGGGTTCTATATCAGGTACTTCTATCTCTGCTGACGAAGTGGCCAAAGTCCCGTTGAACATTGCATCAAATACTGCGCTTCCAGACGACAATACAAGCTTGTGGGCTGGAATTCTTTGCTGTTGTGTACCACGACCGACGAGAAACGATACGTCTGATAATATCTCGTTGTTAAAGAGGAAAGTAAACCTCTCTCTCATTGTGGTTTTACTTCCTTGCCAGTTGTATGTTGCTATAGGCGGACGGTGCAACGGAACTTGATCCAATGCCACACTGCCTTGTGGTCGAGCTTCCAAGTGAAAAGAATTTGCCGAATTACTAGGAGGCCTGAAGAGGGATCATAAAAATGGTAAGTAATTAACATATTTTTTTACATGAACAAAAAAAAATAAACTCACCGGTCAGAACTAGCGGTCGAAATTTCAGCGCCTCTACCTTGCGAGGTTGAAGGCTGTTCGTCGTCACATCCAAACATCAAAGCTCTGCGAGTTCGGGAATATGCGATACCTCCAGTTGTCTGCATGTTTTGTGGAGATTCGGTAGTTCGTTCGGTGACGACGACGACATCACCCAATTGTTGATGTTGTTGTTGTTGTTGTTCTTCTTGATCGTCACTATCCGATCTTATGTTAAGCCTACCTATTGCATTTGACGTTTCATCCGGAGAACTTTCGGATGACATACTGGCGCGCTAACGTATTTAGCATAAATTTATTAATAACGCGGGTAGTGGATATTTAATGATACGAAAGTGAATTATAGTTTTAGTATATATATATGAGGTAAATTTCGTAGCGAAAGTAAATATTCAGATATATATGTATGTATTTATGTGTTGAAACGTCAGTTTTTATTGACAACACAGAAACCCGAGACCATGAACTTACGCGAGTGACGATAGACTCGTGGTGTAATTAAAATACCAGTATACTTGTATTATGATGTTTATTTATTCATTATTCTTATTCTCGTTATTATTACATCATAATTATAAGGAAATAGTTATTTTAATAGCCTCCTGTCGGTTCTCTGAATGCCAAATCTGGCGACGTTGTGAACGAAGAGGTTCTTCGAAAGGGTTGATTGAAGTCGTAGATGTCAGATTTTGATTTAAGCGCTCCTTTATCAAGTTGAGATTTGTAGTATGACTGTACGGTGGCACCACCGTACAGGGGATACTTTAGGTGTTTCTATGGCATAGTAAAAATGACACGAATTATGAATGGGATTTTTGGTTACACCATACGTCGTAGACTTTCTCCCATCAATGAAATTCCATGTAGTAATATGAATATGAATGAATAGGTGATCAACCAACCCTGGTGTCGTATTCGGTCCGATTAATAAACGGAATGAATTTAGAATCGCAGAAATTATCTACGTATTCAGATGGACTGAGAGGTTGAGGTGGGGGATCAGCTACAATCGCGTTTATAGTTTCCCCGAAAACTCTTAGTCCAATGAAATTCTTCACCAACTCGCGCCTGCGGCCTTATATCATGGAATATTAAATAAAATGACAATAAATATATAATATGTATATAGAATTTTTTAAGGTTAAATTATTTTACCCCAAATTCGATCACTAGGTTACCTAAAGATCTCGACAGATCGGGACCCGGGACCGTATACGAGTCTTGCGTTACGGTTTGCCATCGCTGCTCGTCTTCCACGACACACTGTTTTTTTCTCTCGATAATTTCCTCCGGCTTGTCAAAACAGTTATTGCAATTTTCCTGCATCCTACACGTTCAGTCAAAAGTGATATAAAATAGAATCTAATATATTATACGCATGTTGGATGTATCTCCATAGCAACACCTAATTTATTGATCTGATTTGAATAATGCTTTAGAAAGAGAGGAAGAACCATATTTATATCTACAATATTAAATAAAACGATAATAAATGGTTGAATTTCAATATTTATTTCTATAAAGCTATCCCATTTCTCTTAATAAGATTACAATCTGCACTAGAGTATATCATCACTGCTCCATAAATATTTTCGATTAAATTTCAAGTCCATAACGACAAGTTAGCTCGAGCATTGAAATCTTTTTCGTCGGCGTGTACAAAGTATTCTCGAAGCATTGGCTCCGTGAGTTTATCGTCTCCGACAGTTTTGTAGACACGAGTACCGTACCAAGTTCCTACTTCCCAGTTCGGTACATCCTTCATCAGTTCAGTTTCGTCTTTACGATTCTGATTTAGTTGCTTCAAGAATCTGTGGACAATGTAAAGCGTGTCAAAGTCACTGACTAGAACGAGGAATGTTGATAGAAACATTGATCATCTTACGCGCGATCTCTTTCGGCAAGCAGCATCGGAAACATGGCGATCTTTGCGCTGCGAACTTCGACATCGTGTCTTCTGTTGTATTTGAAGTTTTGAAAATATAGGTAAAAACCTCCCGTTGTTATCGCGAAGTATGACAAAATCGCTGTTCGACCTGTCGAGACATAAGTTACATAACCATAACCATAACCGTTTTCTTTTACTCGTAAAGAGACGAGTGTGAAATAAGACTTTTGACTAATAGGGATTGAAATTAATGTAATTAATAATACTCAACCGCTCATCAACGTTCGCAGCTTAACTCGCTCCGTTCGAAACGAAGCATATCCACCTTTCGGTGGCAGATCTTGCGGAGTTGTTTTGGCCGCAGTCGCCATGTTGTATTAGCAGTACGTACGGCACCTCGGCCACAAACTAAGTAATCACATGTGAGATAGGTTCGAGTGCGATAGCGCGAACTTATGTGAAACTGTCTGAAGAGGGAGGCAGGGGTTTCGTTCGAACGATTATATGTAATTCAGAGGTGGAGCTGTTTCTGTTTCTATATACTTATGCTTATAGTGTTGTTTCGCTGCAGTTTGGGCCTATTGATAATCAAAAAATTTTTTTTTAATAACCTGTAAAATAATAAATAGTTTAAGGTGTTTTCCAAAAATGTCGAGCAACAAGTTTAACCCGTTACGAATTAAGCTCTGATATTTATTTAATATAAACAGAGTTTATATATTGTCAATTTATTACCTGAATATATTATTATAAACGAGTATTATATTAAATACGATACTTTAATTAATCAATCCTGTACAAAGATGGAAAGCAGAGCTGTTAACAATTTCATAAGCTATGTTGGTTTAGAGCAGCACGAAATGCAGGTATACATACATACGCCCACCTACCTATATTAACGTTAACGCGATTAATTTTCAAATCGCTCATAATACGAGGGTGACGTATAACTAGAATGTAAATAGTATTACATAACCTATAAAATTCATTTAATAAATATCGAAAATTATTTATATTTATTTTCAGCTGCTAGGTCCAAGTCGTCGTAATTCAATGTATGAAAATAACGTTAAACTACTTGCCGGCGAGGTTCTAATAGCCAAGGCACAAAACGTCCTTATGTTTGCTCCAGTTGGCGATCTGACACAAGGAATATCAGGCGTATTATCAGTCACTAATTTTAAACTAAGTTTTATTACAACTGACGAAACTAACAGCGAGGTGAGTCAAACGGTTTATTATTATCAGCATTTGACCTATCATAGCTAAGTAAATAAGGGCTAGTGTGTATCTTTTGGGGCTTACATAAACGCCTTTTTTCATTCTTTCATTTTTCATTTTTCATTTTTCATTTATAATAAATAAACAAATTACATTTACAGGATGTAACTCATCAGCAAAATAATCTTTACGGATACACAGACACATGCTTATCAAATCTTCATGATATTTACATAATATTAGGGGATAAAAAACGACGTCTTCATCCAGGAAGCGTTATACCATCAAAAGTTGAGGGAATCTTCATTGTATGCAAGGTGATTGTTTGTTTGTTTGTTTTTCGTTCTTACCCTTCCCTGGTTCCCATTTCCCATTTCACAAACACCATTATTTAATTATTAGTAACTAATATGAGGTTTCAGAATATGAGGACATGGTCATTCTCATTTAAATTTTCACCAGTCGGTTGTGGGAAAAATTTACTGACCACTCTACTGCATCACGCTTTTCCTAGTAGACATCAACTACTGTTTGCATATGATTACAAGTCAGTATAAAATAACTCAATAATAATTGCTAAAATATATTTTTATTATTTATTATACTCTTATCACATATTTCTGCATCTTAAAACGCGAACCGTAATACATAAACTTGTATATTTTTCAGGGAACCCTACTACAACAGTATGGAAAGAGGGATTCACTTGTTCAGAGATCGTTCCGACTGGGAAAACGAACTGCAAAGAACCACCCGTATTAGAGGAAGCGCGAATAAAGCATGGAGAGTGTCTACCGCGAATTTGGAATTCGAATTTTCACTTAGGTAGATTAGCAGCCATAGAACTGCGTCAGTAATCTATAACAAGTCTCTGAATGAGTGAAAATGAATATTAATTATAATTAATTGTCGTTTACAGTTTATCGCAATATATTATAGTACCAGCGTCTGTAACGGACAGTCAACTAACAAGTGCAGCTAGACATTTTCAAGGTAGTCGACCCCCAGTATGGTCATGGTCGAATGAACGAGGTGCCGCTTTGGTCAGAATGTCAGAACTACTGCCTACCATAACTGAGAGAACGCAAGAGAATATAATGCTTGAAAATATTCGTAAAAGCCATCCTCAAAAGCTTGAACCGATTGTTATAGAACTGAAGAAAGACCTCAATGCCAAAACTCTAGCCGTTGGATTCTCAAAGTTTCTTAATCTCTGTTCCCCAGGTATTTGGCAAACCAAAAATTCCAGCAATTCAACGAACTTTAATCAGTCTGCCTTCTAACATTTATGCAATATCGATATTTAACGAGCCTTTTTACATTTCAGATAACATCAGGCAATTCTGGATTCAAGATAATAGATTCTACTCTTTACTAGAAGACACTAAATGGCTCAGAGCTGTTTCTTATTGTCTAGAAAAATCCGTAGAAGCCAGTGATTCTCTGAGTTCTGGTACCTCCGTAATTCTACAAGGTATACTCCCAAGAAACGAAGTTCTAAACGATAAAATTCGCTGTATAAAAATTATTCACGGCTTTTGAATAACAATCTTTGCCGTTTTTCAGAAGGGTCCAGCAGAGATTTATGCTGTGTGATATCAAGCTTAGTCCAATTGTTACTCGATCCTTATTTCCGGACTATAATAGGATTCGAATCGCTTCTACAAAAGGAATGGGTCGCTGCTGGACATCCTTTTTGCGATAGACTCGGCCACATAATGAAACCTAATTCGGAAAGGGTACAAATGATTAGAAACAAGTTCAAAGCTAGCTGATATATCATAATATTTGATCATTTCTAGCCATATGAATTCTACTTGGCAATAAATCTGTATCTGTTCTTTTTTCCCAATAGTCGCCTGTGCTACTCTTGTATCTTGACTGCGTGTGGCAACTTTGTCGTCAATTTCCTGCCGAATTTGAATTCACAGAAACATATTTAACAACACTTTGGGACTCTGCGCACATCTCAATATTCGACACGTTTATATTCAACTGTGAGAAAGATCGATACGACGCTGCACTGGTGATTGAAAACTTTTCTTAAAACTCCTAGTTGCACGCTAGAATATTTTTGAGATAAGCAAAACTTGTATTTGCCTATTTTAACTTCTATTCTGTTCTTCTAATCTCTAGGATCCCACGAATCCTCTCGTTTTACGGAGTGTTTGGGATTGGAGAGAACAGTTCAACGATCCGGATATACTACTGTTCTACAATCCTCTTTACAACTTGTCAGAAAAAACTGATAAATCTAAGATAAAACCGGTGTTCAACATTCCTTGCCTCGAACTTTGGGCGCAATGTTATTTCAGGTGGATACCTCCGCTTGAAATACGTAACGGTGGTAGAAACCACATAGAATTATACTCCAGGCTTGTGCAAAACGAGATAAATTATTTAAAAGTAAATGCTAACGGTAGTTGTGAGTCCCCTGTTGACAAGGTATCAACATATTTGGTACAGATGAATATAGACAGCTTTTATCCATTTAGCAATAAGAAAACTGGCAATGTAATAAGTACTCCAATTTTAAATAGTTCAACTATGGGAACCGAAAGCCTATTCGATGTACAGTCTTTGCTAACAGCGCCCGATTAATCTTATCCAAAGTTTTTCGACTACCTAATATTGTATAATTTAGTTGAATAATATAAACAATGTTTACTCTTATCGCGCGCTACTTATGTCGTATAATATTTTCCGTCTTTTCGTAAGTCTCATCCTCGAACGAAGATTGAATTATAATCGAATTTCCATGGGTAAAAAAAAAAAAAAAAATGTTGCGATACTAGTATAATAGAATTCGTAACACTATTGGCACACCGTCCCTATTTCCGCTCTTTAGTCAACAGTGAAAATACAAAGTTCTTCCAATTTCCCGGTTTATCGGTATTCCGTATCCCCGACTAACGCTATCGCTAGTAAATACAATTACAATGTTCAGGCAGCAACGTTCTAATCTGATATCAAAGCTATAAGTTAAAGTTAAAGTTAAAGTTAAAGTTTACTATTATCTAATTTATTTTCTATTTATAATACAAAGAGCTTACTGTTTAGTTATTATACGTTATCCCTATACATATTATTTAGAAATGTGCGTCGCAAGCTGTACAATATTAAGATTCTGTAAAACTGAATATTTTTTTAATAGTCAATAAATAATTTAAAAAATTATCGATACGATTCAGCATCTCATTAGTAGTTTTAGTAAAACCAAATTATAAATAAAAAATAAAAACAGGCAATTTATTTATCACTTGCTTGTTTTATTAAGTATATTTGGAGTATTTGTTTTATAAAACGAAATGCAATTTTTTAAGGTATAAAAATAATAGGATATAAAAGAAGAAAGCATGATACCGTGCATAATTGAATAGGACAATTAATTAGGTAAAGTACGTTCCGAAATTCAACTATTCTTCTGATTGATCTTAACAATGACGCTCTTCACTTGAGTATACGCGTCGAGACCGTACTCTCCTCCTTCTCTGCCATGACCAGACATCTTATATCCTCCGAACGGTACTTGGGGAGCCAAGATGTTGTATGTATTCACCCTGTTCACAAAAAGAACAATTTTCTTCAATCTGAATTCCCTGATCTGGTAGAAAGTATCAAAGATTGCACGAATTTATTGAAAACTACCAAACAGTTCCAGCCTTGAGTCCCTGGATCACGTAATTGGCCTTATCAATGTCCTGAGTGAATACCGCAGCTGCTAGTCCATAATCAGTGTCATTTGCACGTTCGATGACTTCGTCTATCTGACTGAACTTTAGTATTTGCTGAACAGGTCCGAAGATCTGAAAAATGATGAAGAAATACGTGAATAAACGATTCGAAATTCGATATAGAATATCAAACTCTAATCACAATACTTACTTCCTCTCTGGCAATGGTCATGTGATCTTTAACATCGGCGAATACCGTTGGTGCAATGAAGCAGCCCTTATTTCCGACCCTTTCTCCTCCCGCAACGAGTCTAGCTCCCTGCTGTTTCCCGGTTTCGATTAGGCCCAGAATTTTATTCATTTGTTCCTCGTCGACCTGTGGACCCTGTTCTATTTTTAAATCAAACGGATCTCCAACTGTCCTCCTCTTAGCTCTGGCTATACTCTTCTCAACGAATTCATCGTAAATTGCATCTTCGACGAAAGTTCTAGACCCGGCACAGCAGCATTGACCCTATTATACAATTTTTGAGATAGAGAAGAGTCGGTCTTTAAAAACAATCGGTTTAATAATTGCATTCAGTGACCCTACCATGTTAAAGAATAGAGCAAAGTGAGCGGATTCAACAGCGTGATCGAGATCAGCATCCTTGAATATTATGTTTGGCGATTTTCCTCCCAACTCTAGTGTAGTTCTCTTCAAATTTCCCAAACCAGATCCTTGCTGAATCAGTTTTCCCACTTCTGTGGATCCCGTAAAAGCGACCTTATCCACATCTTTGTGTGCTACAAGGGCAGCTCCAGCCTGGCCGTATCCAGGTACGACGTTTATTACTCCGTCAGGAAATCCGGCCTCTTTAGTCAGCTGGGCTACGTACAACGCAGTTAAAGCTGTTTGCTCAGCTGGCTTCAAGACTATTACATTACCTGAAACAGACGAGTAGATACGATATTAGCTTTACTCAGTTTTTAGTTCCTAGTTTTAAATTTCGAAAATATATTACCAGTGGCCAAAGCCGGTCCAAACTT
Source organism: Tenthredo mesomela (assembly GCA_943736025.1). NCBI lineage: Eukaryota > Metazoa > Arthropoda > Insecta > Hymenoptera > Tenthredinidae > Tenthredo > Tenthredo mesomela. The sequence continues at coordinate 598,342 of OX031017.1, forward strand.
CCACGACAACATTAGGAGAGGAAAATTCCATGGTATTATCTGTCCGCATACACCGATCGGCTCGTGCCTTGTATAGCTGAAAAAATTTCCATCCATAGGTGCAACTTTTCCATGATTTTTGTCAGCCCAACCGGCGTAGTATCTAAGAAATCCTATAGCGCCCGGAAGATCAGCTGCATAAGACATGGAATAGGGTTTGCCGTTGTCCAAAGTCTCCAGAGACTGTAATTAGAGTTAAAAGTTCTGTTTTTAATAACTGTGATGGTATAATAATGGGAAATCGAGTGAGAGAGAAGTATTTTTAATCACAGCTAAATATTTGCGATCCCGTTCCATGAGGTCAGCCAATCGATTGATAAGAACGCCTCTATGCGATGCGTCCATTGTTCTCCAGGGTGATCCAAGCTTGAAGGCTTGTTTAGCTGCGTTTACTGCAACATCTATATCGGCAGCGTCTCCCTCCTGGATTTCTGTGATAGTTTCTCCATTCGATGGGTTTATTGTGGGAAATGTTTTCCCAGATTTTGATTTGTGCCATTCGTTGTTGATGAAAATCTATCGTAGAAAATAATAAAGCAGAGATTCTTTAAAAATAGTCATGTAAAATGCAATATTACATTCCTACAAGGGATTTGATAAGCTCGTACATAAAAAGCACGCTACGCTATCAGAGAGCTGATTATACGTCCTATAATTAAGACATACAGTAGATTGCTTCAACAGACATTTCTTAATCTCTATATAATGAGATTACGTAATAAATGTGATAATTCGTTATTTGAAATTAAAATACATAGTCATTCGATAACAGGTTTGAAAAATTTGTTTCAAGGTCATAAACCGGTCACACATATGCGTTTCTCTGAAATTTGTGAATCCTATAGAAATGATAAGAATAATATGTGCACACATCGTGGACGTGTGGTCATCGACGGACGAAAGTGAAAGGAATGCGTAAACACACACCCATACACTATTATATACCTACTTGTAAAATACGTATACATATTATAAACATATATATGAAACTTACTCCGCTGTATAAAACTGATGGATTTATATCAGGCGCCGGAACAGCAGCGGAAGAAAATCCACGAGATATTTTAGCGTATTTAAGTAAACGAAACATCTTTCTTTATTGCGTTGTATATTATGATATTTATATTATTATTCGAACTCGTCGACTTCATAAGAACAACTCTTTGCACTCTACACTCTACACGGTTGGCTTATCGCAGTCGGTCGGTCCGCTGGCGACTGATATACTATATTCAGCATACACATACGCGTCTCTGCGAAATGATCGTGATATATATGCGTTTGATTTGCGAATACATATATATATGTAGTTACTAATACTGGGCGTTCAATTTTTAACTCAGAATTTAACTCATTAGCATATTTACGACTCGTGAATTCAGATTGCATAATCTCGTTCCTTCGATCATATTTATCATGTTTATATTTAACACCGTGTTAAATAATATAAACATTCTAGCATGTATATACATTTCATAGAAAATCGAATAATATTTACCTCTCTGCGTGCGCCTTACGTCAGGCAACCAATCGTACAGTTACGTAATTTCCAAATTTATAACACAAGATGACGCTTCGTGATCGCTTTTTGTTTTTTTTGTTTTTCTGTTTTTTATTTTCTTCTTCTGACACTTGTTGATCGTTTGTTTCCATCATGGCGACTACCCATGCCTGATTTCACAGGTTAAATTTTAATGATAAGCAGACTGTAAGATTCACACTGTGTAATAATTGTCTTTGATGTATTTAAAAGCTTCGTATACCAGTATTCGCGTTAGTTCGTTAACGCAGGTGTATAACATACTGAAAAATAATATATACTAAATTGAAATAAATGCTGCATGAGTTTTATTACACCCAAATCTTACAATTTCCCTGCATTACGCCACTCGAATATTTCGCTGACAACTGATAGACTCGCTTTAGTAAACACTATTAAAATCCCATCAATATCTTTAAGATTCATTTCATCACAGTCTTCGAATAATCGTACATCGAATTTACCACGATCTTGAGTTATAATATCTGACGGTGTGAAATTACCACATCTTGTGAAAAACGACATTTCAAAATTTTCATATACTAATTTTCTCCTTTTTAATTATTCTAACTATTGGTTCACGTCGGTTTAACGTGCGCCACTTTAACTCCACGTTTTGTGTATTTCATTTCTAAAATATGAACTTTGATTCGCGAAAATTATTATTGAATATTGTAAAAGGACGCGGGCGCGGTACCGCGACGGCGCGTAGCGTGACGAATTTTATATTTCCTAACCAATTTTTTTTTTTATTTCCCGTTCCATTCCATTCCCATTCCAATTTCCATTCCGCATTCAATGCGCAGTGAGCGTTGCGCGTAGTATCGGCCATTTTGCAGTTTGCACGGTCGAAAGAGGGCCACTACAACTGCGAATGTCGTCGTATTTTAGTAAAATGAATCCTCGCGCGATAACGACCGTTTCTAAAATCGTTGAAAAATGATAAACCAGTTTAACCACAAGGGAAGATGAGCTGACACGAAATATGAAGAAATCATTAAACGCTGTGGCGGATGCCAGAAGCGACTGCCTTGATCAAACGAGACGTCTGTACAGGTAGGCTACCTACGTACGCATATTTTATTTAAAAAAAAAAAAAAACATTTCGCACAGCCTCGCGTCTCATTCGATAAGCAAAAATAAAATAAAAGTCTAAATTAGGGAATTAGATAATAAAAAAATACAACCTAACCTCATTGCTTGATCAAATAGACAAAAATAATCTAGACTTTGTCATCTGCTTCGTAACATAACCTCCAAATATGTTTTTTTTTTTTTTTTTTCGATGGCTTATCGTATTTTACGATAATACGTGGCTAAACTCTGAATAATCAACGATTTTTTTTTTTTCAACAGAGGCGTAACCAACATTGCTCAGAGGCTCGACGAGCAGAGGAGCCGATCTTTGTCCGTCGCCGATCTATTCTCACCTTCGGGTGAAGTTCTGAGAGCTAAGCTTAGAGATTATTGCGAAAGATTAATATTCAAAGACACTATTGGCCATGCTCGTAAAACTGAGGAATTATTGTGGAGGAGAGGTTTTTACGACGTCGTTGCCGCCGCCAAAAAATTACGGAAGGTAAACTAAATAAATTTTAAAATATAATAAAAATTATTGCAAAACAATTTATTTCATAATTTCAAATTTCCGTAAATATTGTCGTAATCAATTTTTTCTTTTTTTTCGTTTCTTTTTATTTAATACACGCACAGGGTAACTCTTGGAGTTATAATGAGAAGGCATTTTTGTCTGCTCACTTGGCGGTAGGCGTAGGATTTTACCATCACTTGATTCTGAGGCTTCAACTTGAATGCGACTTGGAATTAATGGGCGTTATCGATTTTGCTTATCCTCGCAACAAGGAGGGATTATCAAACGTGAATTTTTATTATATATTATATGATTGTTGGAAAATTATTTACACAGCTTTAGCTCGATTTTAACGTTCTGTTTTCTATCAAAAGCGAAAGCAAAAGACAACGCAGAGCAAAATGCACACTGAGGAAATTAGACAGTGTGCTATACGATTCATTCATCGAAGTTTAATATGCCTGGGAGATGTTGCGAGGTATAGACTAGACTTGGACGTTTATTGGGACCCCAAAATTGCTGCTAGATATTACAAAATGGCTATTTTAATAAACCCTAACATCGGAATGCCGCATAATCAACTAGGAACCATGTCTGGAAATAAAAACTTTGGACTTGATGCTGTTTATTATTACACTAGATGGTGAGACTCGATTAAACAAACTTAGAAACTTTTTTCAAGCGATTAAAGTAGCTCTGCGAATTTTTCGCGACTCATTTTTCCAGAAATCTCTGTGAAAATAACTGCGAAATTAATTAATTTCTTGTCTTATCTAATCGAAATTCAATGCCCGCAGCATACTGTGCTCTGAGATGTTCGAGGGAGCAGAGGGAAATTTGAAGAGAATGATAACAACTCATTCTTTTACTGGTAAGGAAGAAGATCCGCTTAATCGGTGCATTGCTAGACTACTTTCTTTGCTTCAATTATGGAATTCTACATCCCCAAACTCTGACCGGATAAATCAAGTCAGCCAAGTACGTATCGCAAAGAGAAGTAATGCGTATATAACGTTGGCTTTAATCAAAGTCTTAGAAATATTTCGCTTTTTTATTCTATAATTAAATTATGCGATACTTTTCACAGGAATTGCTTTCTGATATTGAAAATTGTCTCTCAATCGACACGTCGGGATCGAACAGCAAAAAGGAAGACGAAGGAGACAGCATTGAATCGTATCTACAAAATTTTGGGGAGGAAGAGCCTTACCATCTAACAGACGAAATGGTGTTTAAAATCGTGGTGATCTGTTTCATGACTATAATGAAACTCCAGAGTAAAGATTCGCCCGAATTTCGAGGGGTGATTGCCTTCGCTTTGACTATTTTATCTCAATTGTTACAAACGACTATTGAGAGGCTGCAAGAATCTGTAATAGACATGTCATCTCTGAATGGGGAAGAGTACGTTGCAAATGATTCGCAATTTATAGATAGAATCGATGAGTTTAAGAACGACGACATCCGAGAGAAGAGAAACGATATCAGCATTGATGAAAAGCAGAATCTACTTAACTGCGAGAACACCTTTCTCGATTTTAATGACAATAGAAAAAATCTGGATAACGTTAAAGATAACGTTGAGGATATATCAAACGGAGAAAAGAAGCTGAAGGATAAATCAAAGAGTTTGTTGACTAAACTTCGACGACCGCGGAGGCGTAAGAATAGCTCAGACTCAGAAGCCAGTGACGGAGATAACGCGACCCTAGGGTCTTCGAGCGATGAATTAAACTCGGATATTTCTGAAACTGAAGAGGATGCTTTGAGCGAAGAAATCGTATTATCTGACGACGGATTGTCCGAGGATTTGAGCGACGTTGAAGAAACTAAAATAGTGAACGAAGATCACGAAAAAACTGTAGTCAAAGATGAGGATGATCCAATTCTGCTTGGGGATGAAGAGGCGAAAGATAATTTGAACGCGAATCTGTCCGAAAACGAGAACTGCGAGAACGAGACGGTCGTGAAACTAGAGGATAAAGATTCTGCAACAAATTCTGGAAGCGCTATGACCATCATAACTAATATCGACTCTAGCAGCGTCTACGACGAAAGTAGCGGCTCGACAAACACCGTCGCCTTTGTAGCCCAGCTGAAAAAACAGAGTCTGGATCCCGCCGAAATTCTCAGCGTTTTAATGGGCGAGGGAATGCTGGCTTCTATAAAAATCTGCTTCGACTGGCTGACTAATAATCCTGACGTTGTACAGTCGTGCGCTAAAAGTTCGAAAACGTTATTGAAGAGGATAACAACTCTGCTGAACTTGATCAACGTGGATGCCGATGTTTTGTTAAACAGTCCCGAAGGCGTTGGGCTGTTCCAGAATTTGACAACTAAAAACTTGTCTCAATCCGTCGACGCGGTACCTCTTCCCGAAGACATAGAACTAAAGGGTTTAAAGGTGTTTGAAGAAGGGCAGAAAAATCTGGACTGGGAATTTTTTAGAAAATTTAAAATGAATAAACGGGAAGAAACTCTGTTGAGAAATTTGAAATTGATAAAATTCGGCCACTTTTTATGCGCCATTGAAGAGTCTGGCGTAACTTACGACGAAACTAGACGACACTTTGTCACTTCAGATGTGGTCAATTCTGGAATACTCAAAGTCGACTGTGGCAAAGAGATTCAAGAAACCGAAGTCGACCATCCGCGGAAAAAACTCATGCGACACATGGGGAAATTGTGGCTCAAGGCAGAAGTTAGAGCATTGGAAAGCAGATTACGGTCAAGATTAATGTCGCCCTATCTCGTCCCCGATCACGAGGCGCTCTCAAAGCACACTCCTGCTCTGAAACGGCTTGTTTATGCGAAAAGATTCATCGTTGTCATTCCTTCCGTTGGTAATGACGGTTTTTATTCATTAGAAAATACTTTCAGGCTTTTCTATATTCTTCAAGTATTCGATAACGTTCTTTAAATTTTCAGTTGTCTCTGCGTTGGACGAGGTGAAAAGAACGAGCGGTAAAGCTAGGGAAGCTACTAGGTGGTTGGAGGCTCAGTTGAGACGAGGATCGAGATTTTTGAGAGCACAAAGACCACACGAACGACTACCAGTCCCTTTGTTAAAAGGGCCAAGACCTAAGGACAAGGAAGCATGGCTTTATTTCCAGATAATAGAATGCTGCCACTATCTTACAAACCAGACTAAAGTCAGTCTTACTAGCGAGGCCGAATCACCTGTTGTTACATTGCTAACGGGATGCAGTACGGATGATCAGAAAAGCGCTAATTTCAGCCCTGTTGGCTTAGCCAAAAGCGCAGGTGACCTTTTTCTTCGATTCTTTGAAGCTTTCTATTATTTGTTGAAAAAAAAAAAAAAAAAAAACGTTCATAGTGTGAATAGGAATGGCAAATAGTTGTGTTAACATTTTTTCAAACGTTTTTTTTTTTTTCATTTCCAGGAGTAAACCTAGAGCACATTGAATCGTTTCATACTAAATGGAAGGCATCAAGTAAGAGCCACGGTTGAAGCCGATAAATTGTATAGAGAATAGCGTCTGGAATTCTCGTGCGTGTAAAACGATAACCACATGGATTCGCCCGCCAATAATTATTTGCGAATTGCGATGGAAAAGAAAAACAATATTGGCGAGTGCGAGGGGGTTGGAAACCCGTGACGAAAATCAACAGCTATATATAATTAAAACAACAACAAAAATAAATAAATAAAAATAAAATTCGAAAAACCAAGGAGATATATAAGATATAGATGTATCATTTTTTTTTTTTATCTGCGCGTGGTAAAATTCCACCAAAAAAATCATAAAAAAAAAAAAAACAAACTACGTAGTATACATTATTTTTGTCAATTGAATAATCGCATTTTTCTTTTTTTTTTTTTTTTTCTTATCTTCTCATTTTTTTTTTTTTTAAGTTTACGTTTTAATATACACATTATATGTAGTACATTACCTATACTATATTTAAGAAAAAGAAACAGATTGTATTTTCTGAATGGATATTTCCGTACGCCAATTAATAAATTCCTGCCTATATATTATATATATATATATATATATACCCAATCGTTTCTACCTTTCGACGTGAAAAAAGAAAAAAAGAAAAAGAATATTTATTTAATAAATAAATATATGAATAATATATTTTGGGGATTCCCCGCGTATACCATCTTTAAATCAAACGCAGCCATATAGGTATATAGGGGGTATAGTGACGAAATCTAGGGAGTTTTGTGAACACGCTTACCAGGAAACAACATACCGTACGTATGTACTACGAGCGTCGTACTGCTCCAACTCAGCCCTCGCAGTTCAACCAAGACGTGGTAAAATCGAAAGCATCCCAAAGTAACGAGTCATCTACCAATCCAAGATGGCAGAAAGCCAGGAAAGTCAGAAGAAAATTACAATTAATATTAAAACGCCAAAGGAAAAACAGAGTGTGGATATTGAGGAGAATGCATCAATCAAGGACGTAAGTGTCATAAATCGAAACGGTATAACCTCTCCCTAACCCTCGGGCGATCGGGCTCGCCTCGCCTCGCCTTCTATATAATTGACGATGGTGTTCAGTGCTATAGTAATTCTTTAATTCCGCAATAATATACGCAGTTCAAAGACGCGGTATCGAAGAAATTCAATGCCCAACCGGATCAGATATGCCTTATATTCGCTGGTAAGATCATGAAGGACCACGAGACACTTGGGACACATAACGTCAAGGATGGTTTGACCGTACACTTGGTTATCAAGGCTCCGCGGGCTCCCGCAACCCAGACGGAGGCTCCACCACCCCGGCCCCCCGGTAAGTAAGTCGCGTGGCTCGCTGTCAATTAAATTAAAAGGTAATACACGTCTTTTTTCCTCCCCCTCCCCTCCCCTCCCCTCCCCTCCCTTCCTATTCCTTTTTCTTTTTCATTTTCACGTCTTTCTTATTATCTTATCTCATTTCCTTTCCGTTTTCCCCACCCCCCACCCCCTCGCCCCCCGGCCCCCCTTTTCGTCCCACCCCTAAATAAAATCTGTAGTTTTTTTTTATTAGTGAAAGTATTTGTTACTTTTAAAATATTTAGCTGACGTTAACGCAAGTCCGTTTGGGCTCGGTGGTCTCGGCGGACTTGTCGGACTCGAAAGTTTGGGACTTGGTTCTGGAAATTTTATGGAATTGCAACAACGTATGCAGAGAGAACTTTTGTCTAGTCCTGAAATGATGCGTCAGGTTTTGGACAATCCTTTGGTACAAAGTTTGATGAACGATCCAGAGAATATGCGCAATCTTGTTACGTCTAATCCTCAGATGCAAGAATTAATGCAACGTAATCCAGAAATTAGCCACATGCTCAACAATCCTGAACTTCTTAGGTAAATAAATAATAAAATCTATATATAATCATGTATGCATAGTTGACTTTAAATATTGATTGATTAAATCATTTTTTCATTCAGACAAACGATGGAACTTGCACGAAATCCTTCGATGCTTCAAGAACTTATGCGATCCCACGATAGAGCACTATCTAATCTTGAAAGTATACCAGGAGGTTACAGCGCGCTACGAAGAATGTACAGAGACATTCAAGAACCGATGTTAGCAGCTGCGGCAAACGAACGCAATCCATTCGCTGCATTGGTAGAATCTGGACAGGCCATTGACGCGGCGAATCCTCAACAGGGACAAGAGAATAGGGATCCACTTCCGAACCCTTGGGGTCAGGGACAACCACCGGCTGCTGGACAAGGACCGGGACAAACACCACCGGGACAAGGACAGGGACAGAATCCGGTGAGAGGTGGGCTCTTGGATTCTCCCGGTATGCAGAGTCTCACTGCACAGATGATGGAGAATCCCCAATTGATGCAAAACATGTTAAATGCACCGTACACTCGGTCAATGCTCGAAGCTATGGCTGCAGATCCTGCCATGGCGTCTAGGGTCATTTCTGCTAACCCGTTGCTAAGAGGCAATCCGCAAATGCAGGAACAAATGCGAGCTATGATGCCTGCATTTGTACAACAGATGCAAAACCCACACATTCAAAGCGTCGTCGGTAATCCTGACGCCCTTGCTGCTATCAGGCAAATACAACAAGGCATGGAACAACTGCGTACCGTTGCACCTGAACTGGTCGACAAGTGAGATTCAGCTTTTATTTCGGCGTTTCAATCTGAGTCAATCTTTTATCGACGTAACTAATTATTTATCATCTTACAGCATGGGTCTAAGCGTTCCACCCATTCCTACTGTTCCTTCTACCGGTGCCACGGAACAAACTTCTACCACGGCTCCACAGACGGATGCTAATCAACAGGATGCGTTTTCCCAGTTTATGGCTCGCATGGTAATTTGAAATAATTAATCTACGATATTTTAGAGCTTGACTAAGGACACTGAACTTAAATTCGCGAGTTTGGAAAGAATTTTTCTTCATTTGGCAACAAAATTCAAAGACTTTTATCCCCAGTATCATCTAAACGCTTTAGAATGTATATTTTGATAAATAACTATGACTAATTGAACAGGTATCGTCAATGGCGTTGAATCAGGGTGCTGACGGAGTTGGCGGTGGACAGCAGTTGCCTCCACCCGAAGAACGGTACAGAGCCCAACTTGAACAGCTCACAGCGATGGGTTTCGTAAATAGAGACGCCAACCTTCAAGGTAACTGGTTATAAATATTTAATGGATATAAAAAGACCGCACATCGATCTGAACTAAATTCGAAGGATCTAGCGTTCGTTTGAGGTCAATTTTGAGATCAAAGTCTCTTTCTCGACTCATATCTCGTGATTTATTTGATTTAATTTTATGGCTTGAGAATGATGTGTGTGCGTTATCAAATTATATTCATGTAATTGTTATATTTATTTGATTTTTTGTTTTTCAGCGCTAATCGCGACATTCGGAGACATAAACGCAGCTGTTGAGAGACTACTGGCAAACGGACAACTATCAATGAGCTAACCACCAATCCGTAACCCAAACATTTCCATTATAATACCTAATTTACCCTCTTTATACCTGTTTGATCAGGTGAGGCGGCAACATATATCTGGCTACAATTTTGTCAAGAAAAAGAAATTAAATTATAAACCCCTTATCCTTAACGCTATTGGAAAAAATAGAATACACCATACTCCTCCAATGACTCGTTCAATGTGCATTTTTATTATTATTATTTTATTTTATTTCTTTCTTTCATCGGATTTACAACCGTTTTACACAACGGTTTTGTAAATCTGATCACGATTACGATTACGAATACAAATACGATGACGATGACGATGACGACTATGACGATTACGATGATATGATATATTAGGTTTCCTCGGTCGATCCTTGCCGTCTCATTTTTCTCGTCTGTGTATTATTTGATGTGCTATAAAAGCTATATAATTGTAACAATATATTTTTTCAGTGCAAAATTTATTTACAATGATTTAGAATATTATTATTATATTATTATATTATTATTAATATTATTATTAATATTATTATTATTATTATTATTATTATTATTATAATATGAGATGTTCGATTTGTCTAATTGTAGCGTTACAAGGAAGCATTAGGCATATAACGTGTTTCATCGACTACAAATAAAATAGATTTGTAGAAAAGAAAAAAAAAAAAAAAAGAATAATAAAATACTAAAAATAATAAGAAATGATCGTTGGATGATGTGTTGATAAAGCCTATGAGATAGGTAGAGGTCGCAGCAACTGTAATAGACACACGTGTTTCGCAAAAAAATACAAGTCATTATTTCAAATTATACGGTGTTAATTAAAAAAAAAAAAAAAAAAAAAAAAAAAATGAAAATAAAAATAAAAACACAAAAAAAAAAAAAAAAACGAAACCTAATTATCAGCTAGTTATTAAGTTGAAAAGGTGAAAGTTGTAAATTATCATTATCAAAAAAGAAAAAAGAAAAAGAAAAAAATGAAAAAAAGACAAAAAAAAAAAAAAAAAAAAAAAACAACACTATGGTCATTTTATCTCCCACGATTGACATAATATTGAAAAAATGAATATGCGTACACATTTATCGTTTAGGTGTTTAGGTATGTTTTCTGATTAAAATGAAAACATTCTGTAAAAGCTATTATATATATATTATGAAATAAAAAAAAAAAAAATTGTGGTTGATTAATAATATTATATTTTAAATTTATATTATATATACTATATATACAACATATTATTATTATTATTATTATTTTAATCTATTGCTATAGTATAATAGGTATTATTATTCAATGATTAACAACAAAATATATATATATATATATATATATTTTATTATTCATTTTTATTTTTTTTTTAATTTTTCTATTTAAAAATAAATATACAAATATCATTGATTTATTATTAATAATAATCAATATATTAACTATATTTTTTAATGTAATACAATATGATTTTTTTTTTTTTTTTTCTTTTTCTTTTTTATATAGATCATAGCCCATATTTAATTTACGATCTATTGGTATTATTAATACCAGTAAGATTCGCTTTCGTATAATAAAAAAAAAAAAAAAAAAATAAGAAATGACAACAAGCTAATCTTATACAGCATCACACGCAACGGTGACGGTCGCGTAGCGACTAGCTACTAGCTACTAACGCGGGCAAAGGGGTAGGTAGGCCCGTTCTATGGTTGTGTGGTAATGGCAGTGGTATATAATATCGCATCATCGTATAAGTAAGTTGCGACCGTTGGGAGTACCGCGTGAGACGGCCAATAGGACGACGCGGCGCTAGCGGCTCAACTCTCCGACTCCGCGTTCGCCGATGTTGCCCAGTTGCCGCCAGAGACTCGGCCAGTCGTCGATCTCAACTCTGTGTCGCTATACTAGTTGTATGTACCCGCGCGTATACCTGTTTTAAGTTTCATATTATATTAAAATCGGTTTGGTGGGATACAGTATACAGTTTCTCGAATACATATATGCGAATAATATATTTATTGATGATCAATACAATACATTACGTATTTATTTATTTATAAACTAATTGTTGAAAGTTAACAGAGTTTTTGTTTTTTTTTGTTTTTTTATTTATTATTATTACCTAGAGTGACAATAATAATAATATACATATAATATTAATATTATAACAGATTTATAAAATGTTTGAATAAACGAAAACTAGTTGACAAGGCAGAGGAGAGACGACGCGAGCCGAGCGTCGTCGCTGTGAATTGGTAGTAGTATTATATATCGAGTTGTGTGTTTAATTATCTCTTCTTCTTATTCTTATCTTTAATTTCGGTTTAAATATTATAATATCTAAAGAAAAAAGAAAAATAAAAAAAAAAAAAGAAGAAATTTAACATAAATGTGTTACGATGTGGGAGGGTGACGTTGTGAATACGGAATACGCTGCTGTTAGTGTTGAAGAAGAACGAAGAATTAGTGCGAGGATCGTTTTGTAACATCAGTTTTACTCTGGCTGGAGGCAAACATCGACGGAATCAGAAACTCTGGAACCAACAGAATGTAGCACGAGGTGAGTTTGCTTGCCCTCGGTTTATAAGAAGCTGCGTGTTCCGTTCATTTCATTTCATTACATTTCAATTAAATTCTATTCAATTCATTTCATTCTCCTGCGATACTATATACATAATCTAAGGTATGCAGTGTGTTCGAGCACCGCCGAAACTTATTCGACGTTCGCCAGCACCGCGGCAGTAGGAGTTATGCTCTTCGACGCGTTCCATCGGCTCGCTTAGTCTCTACTCGTGGTCCGTCGTGGACCGCGCGCCAAGACCGAGATGGAGATTGATACGTTCCTCGTTCACACGACGCGTGACCGGTGAATAAACCGAACGTTATAAGTTCGCCGTTCAACTTACTATACAAATATTATCGAGATCGAGGCGTGCGCGCGGGATCGGAATTTATACTCGGCGTTGTTTCTTCACTTGTTTCATTTCATTTCATTCATTCATACTATTATACATATTATATTATACACGTATAGTGTAAATAGGTATATTATATACTATATCCGTAAAACTCGGTGTATAGTATAATATGTATTTTTTCAAACGACTGCAGACATTAAAATAAATGCAATGAAACTTATTATAACATTGTCCTTGACCCGCTCTCTGCAGAGCGCTTCTGTGTCAACGTATAGTTCGAAAAACCCTTTTAACTTCGAGTGCATGCGGCCTTCTCAGCGTTCGTTTAAATAAATAAAAGAAAAAAAAAAAAAAAAAAACAACCTATAGATCATTACTATTTACCGTCTGCAAGTCAAGAAGAATATATTACACACATATATATATAATATTCTTGATTCTATAAAAAGAAATGATCTTTCTTTTAATTTTCCCGCCAAATATATATCCGCGATTTTTTTTATGAAGCGTATTATTATTATAAAATCTTACTTATAACCGAAATAAGAATCCGTTTCGTATACTTAGGTACTATATATATTATGATACGTTGTAACGTATATAGAACTACATACTAGGCAAAAAAGAACCAGTTTAAAAAAAAAAAAAAAAAAAAAAAAAAAAAAAAAAAAAAAAAAAAAAAAACGAGAACCAACGCTTTGATTGGGCATCGAATTATCCGACCGGTCGTTTCGTAGTAAAGTTGTAGTAGCCGTTGTTATATATACATATATATATGTGTGTATATATATATACTAGTACCATATAGATATATAGTACAGGATTGTGTATATATATATATATATATATATGCATATATGCGTATATTAAATATAATATAATACAGTAGCTGTTAAGAGATATATAACGTAATCCCGCGCGGACGTATAGCGGTATAATATAAAGATAGGTCTCGCGATGTATATGTATTATATAGAATTGTTTCAGAAGATATATTATTATAACAATTATAAGCTGAGGATAAAGAACGCTCTATTTAATTCCCTCATCATCGTATATATAGTATTCTCTCTCGTCAAGGTTCAGAAATTAATTATATCAACAATTATAACTGTAATGAAATATATGTAGAAAGGGCGTGGTATCTTTTTTGGCGTGTAAGAAGAAAAAAAATATATATATATATAATATATAACGAGAGATATAGCTTGTGTTAAAATTTTACGGAATTATTCATCTCCCGAAAGTCGACTAGTCTTCATTCTCTCTCTCTCTCTCTCTCTCTCTCTCTTACTATGGTATAATATAAAGCCAGCACAGCTGTCTGAAAATAGCGCACAAAGGCGAAATGTCTCTTCTTCCTCTTCTTCTTCTTCTTCTTCTTCTTCTTCTTCTTCTTCTTCTTGCGGCGTATATGTAAATTTCACGCGAGTTGAATTTTCGTCGTCTTCTGCAGTCTTGTGACGAGAGTTGTATAGCTGTATTGCTGTATATAGCTCACTCGCATCGCTTGCTTGGTTGCTTTATGCTTCGTTCGTACCCCCCCCCCCTCAATTTCCCATACCATAGTAAAGTATATGTATAGTATACGCGTTCCGATCTCGTCGTAGTATACGTACATACCTATATACACAACGCGTTTCTTTAAATGACATGCCTCTCGTTTAACGTGAGCCACGTGCTCGTCGTGGGCGCGTTTCGTTAGTTTCGCGTGATTCGCATATATACCCTAACTAAAACGTCAAAAAGGCGATCTCGTGAATTTTTAACCGATGACGTGTGTATTCAACGTTGTCCTCTCTAAGCACACACACACACATACACACGCACGTGCGTATATATAAGTATGAATAATATATCATGCTGAGGATTAACATACTTAACATACTGCGCGAGCGATACAACGCGTTCGTTCTTACTCTCGCAGTTTCCCCGCGTGTACTTATATATATATATACTCGTCAAACACGTAACGTTTTATTTTATTTTATTAAAAATTTCTCTCTTTCTCTCGTGAGTTTGAATCATTTTCTTAAAGCGATATAATATATATACTATCTTTTCGCGTTAGCTCTCTTTAGGAGAGAAATATTTTCGCGAGTCAGCTATAGTATACAACGACGACGCGCCAGTCACCGTGCGAACGTCGATAGATCATCCTACACGTCATCCGAGCCGCAGGAATGCGTGTAGCTCGTATACCCTTGCCCTTGTCTTTATACCAGCCAACTTCTTATTCTTATTATTCTCATTCTATATATCATCCGATTATTGACTTACACTCCTCTGCGCCTCATCATCGCATCATCTCGCTGCGGCTAAAACAAGACACAAATATATATATATTTCATTTTTCAAGCACGTACGAGTTGTGCGTTTCATTCGAAATACGAGACGGCTACGGGTTGCTACAGTTACAAGTCGACTCTGTTTCTGCCGCACGCACTCGCGGTCTAGAATACGTACAAGCGAGCTACATAAGCGACTGCTGCAGTAGCTATACTTTATTATGGAATCCTTTGAAAATAAAATTGTCGTTCTATATAATTATATGCTGGTATAATAATAGTAATAATAATAATAATAATAATAATAAACTCCGTTATCGATACCGAAGTGTGTAAATATATTATATCGCTATTCGATACATTCATATACATGAGTATATGAGAGTTCGCGCGGGAGAAATGTATAAGGAAACTATCCGCTATTCACTTATATACGTGATATGCAGGTAGGTAGTATAGCGTAACGAAAGCAAACGCGACGCGTAATATCACGCCGCGCCGTTATACCTGCAGGTATATAAGATATAAGAAGAAGAAGAAGAAGAAGAAGAAGTGCAGGGTGTGCGGATATTATCGTGTTTTGACGTAGAGGTGAAAATAATCTGATGACCTGCATCATTTTCCATAAATATTTCACAATACATAATAATGATAATAAATATGGAAGAGAGCTTGTTCAAAGTCTCTTCATTAGCGGGACGTACATTGAACTGCCTGTGCGGTATAAAATTTGATAGTTTCTTTATTTTTATTTTTTTTTTCGTAAATGGGATTCACCCGAGTCTAGTTGTGCGCGCATCTATATAACCGACAACGTCGAGCGTACCTACGGTTTTCTTATATAGCTGACCATAAAGCAGCAAGGAGTCGTTCGCAGGGCAGGCCAGGGCTGGTGGGCTGCGCAGGCAGGTAGACCGGACAAGGAAACCACCTGCTGTATAGTCGACCAGGTTGAATTCAGACGAACCGAAGGAACGAACGAACGGACGAACGAACGTACGTCGCCGCGCTGCGCTGCACCTTGCCTCGGGCCCGGCCCGGGCGATTCACTACTCACTATACTTCTCTTCCTTCGAGACCTGACAAGCACCTGTATAGATATATACGTATATGAATATTCTACATACCTAAATATATACATATATATTCGTATATTACGGGAACGTCACTTTCCTGCATGCAACATCGTGCCTACCATTCGATTGTGCGCGCCAGTCGTAGCGCGCGAGCGCGCGGGTTGAGCCGAAAGATGAAGAAGAAGATTAAGAAGAGGTAGAATGAGAAGAAGAAGGAGGATGAGGAAGAGAGGAGGTGGAGAAGGACTGACTCCAGCGACGACTGGCATGCGGGCCAACTGTACCTTGCAACTGTTATCTAACGACCTTGCGTTCCTCGAGTTCTTGAGCACGATGCGTTATAGTCCGCGCGCGCGGTTGGACCATGTCCGAGCGCATATATGAGAGAAGAAATTCGATACCTATCCTCGCTCTCGAATTCTTTACCAGCGTTCGTTCGTTATCGTTGCGATTTATATATATATTTTTTTACAATTTTGTTTAAAACTTTATTTTTTTTACTATACATATAATAAGTTTTATGATACTATACTTCAATTAATTCATAACATTCGCGACTATATATTATAATAAATATATATTAGCACGCAATAATGTATATAAGAATTATATATTTTGTCACCGCAATGCTGCCTCCGAATGCTAATCGTATATTTATATAGGTGTATCAGCGCAGGTGTACGACAGGTGTTTAAATACACCTATATCTTATACCTACCTGCATCAACGACGCAGCGCAGAGGCGCTACCGAAATCACCACCTCCGCTTCTCCCGCGTCTCTGCAGCAGCGATACGTTATATATATATAATTCTCAACCTATAGGTATATATATACAAGACCGTAACAACTCTTCCGCGAGGGCGGAGGTAAAGGTGTCGAACTCAGGGTCACGTGATCTGTATAAAGAAAGTCACACTAATATTCCTGACCTAGCTCAATGCGCATATATATATATATTTATATATCTTCTGCGCGTGTATATAGATATTCAATTAATTTAACGACGTTTAATTATTAAACTATATAAATTGGCTTCAGCTAAAGATTAGTTTCGTTAAATATACTATATTATATATTTTCTAAGACTTCTTTTGCGCACAGTTTGTTTGTTCTATATAGTACACACAGTTGCGCGAAGAAGCCGCATCCATACATACGGCTTATTAAATAATTCCTTTAAACGCGCGCTTCGCAGTATATTCTAGGTACTATATACCTTGAGAGAGAAAAAGAAAGAGAAAGAGAGAAAGAGAACATAGATAGGTATGGGAACTCAACTCGGTTGGCACTCGGGCTAGATCCAATTAAGCTTGAACTAGCTTCGTTCGCGTTCTTTGAGCGCGTCGCTGTTTCTCGCGGTCTAAGGAACGAACCGCGCGTTGTTCTGCTATATGCTGTCTGCCTGGCTGGCTGGATGGCTGACTGGATGGCTGTAGTATCCATTCTATAGTACTGCAGCACCAGAGCAGCGTAGCCTATAGTAGAACGATCCACGTTCACTCGAACCTCGCGATCGCTGCAGCGCAGCTCGCGAGAAAAGCGAGATATTATATAAGAATGGGAAAGGAATTATGTGAAATTCCAACCCGCTGCTGCTGCTGCTGCTGCTACACGTCCGCACCACAACATACCATGACCATTGGTGCACAGTGCGTATTACAGTCGACGAGAGGGTCGAGGCCATACGAGGTATGGTATGGATTTATACACGCGGATCAGTTCCACACGTTTTCATTTATATATACCGCATATATACCTATATATATATATACCTATACCCCCGTATATGTCTCGTTCTTTTCTCCGCTGTTCAGTAATAGATCACAGAGATCGCGATCATCTATCACCGCGTCTTAAGGATCGAATTAATTCATTAATATAATAAGAAATTCACTCCCACGCTTCTCATAGCTATTTATCTTCCGTACGATAGGTATATATTATTTGTTTATATTTCTATATGATCCATTACAAGTAGGTACATATATACTATAACCATATAGCTATATAGTTAACCGTATGTACAGCAGCGATCTCTGTACATATTCATACATCGGCTATAGGTTTCGTATCTTCGCTATAAGCTAGCTCGCGGGGTATGATGGGAGGGGGGGGGGGGGGATATATATAAAGGACCTGGTCCATAGTACGTCGTCGCTCGTCGAGATGCTGGTAGAACTGCCTCTGGACGTCCGGAATGCGATCGGAACCAGTTTCTATGAGTCAAGACTCGCTATTGACAACACCGTCGTTCTCATCGTCGTCGTATCCTTCGCGTCGTATCGTATCCCTTTATATACCCGCACGTAGGTATAGATGCGACTACGATATATGTGCGTTGATTTCCCTATCGCGTTTCTAAATTATTATTATTATTATTGTTATTGTTATTGTTATCGTCGTTTATCTTTATCCTTCTTCGTTATATCCCTATATTCTTTATTTATTATTGTTCTAGGGGTGAGCAAACGACACGAGCTGCTGCTGGAGTTGGTATGCTGGTAATTGAGTGGCCCAGGTCGAGGCTAGACGGGGAAACGTACGCGAGGAACGCGTACCCTGGAGTATCGCAACGGGAGTGGCGAGGAGAAGGAAGAGGAAGAGGAGGAGGTGGCGGCGGAGGAAGAAGAAGAAGAAGAAGAAGAGGAGGAGGAGGAGGAGGCGGAGGAGGTGGAGGTGGTGGAGGTGGCGGAGGGGGTGGGGGAGGAAGAAGAAGAAGAAAAGGAAGAGGAAGAGGTGGAGGCGGAGGTACGAACGACCTTGTGGCTCCAGGGAAGAAGTTGCAGCGTCGATTGACTGTAGCAGGGAGCTCTTTCAATACGGAGTTCAGTATCGTGCGGTGAAAAGTGACAGTGAATATAATACAATCTTTAATAATAATAATAATAATAATAATTTTTTTTTTTTTTTTTATTTCATTTTTCTCCCCGTTACTTAAATATCGCGATAATAATATAAACTATGACGTATTTTAAAATAAATAAACGATGAATAACGCGAACGCGGTCCGCTGATATATCGTACCGACGTACCGCGTTTCATAATATACCTATATACGTTATAAACGCGCGGTTATGGTTTTACACAACTTGTGATAAAACGAAATTTTTTTTTTTTTTTTTCTTTCGTTCCCTCTCCCCCCCCCCCCCCCCCCCCCCATCGATGTAGTTCCTCCTTTTTAATTGATAAATAATGGAGTTAATATGCAGCAACTCATTGAGCCCAGGTACGAATACGAGCGGTTATTTATTCGTATGATATTTTCTTATATTGAAGGAAAAAATAATAATAATTAATACGACAAAGATATATATAATTTATTATACAATTTTTTTTTTTTTTTTTTTTTTTTTTTTTTTTTTTTTTTCGTAAACTCGTATTTAAACGCATTAACGCGATTATATAAAAAATAAAAAAGATATATAAAATATAATCCGATATATACGAGCTGCGACGAGAGAATTTAAACTCAGGTCAGAGTTGGCCAGTAATGCTGAAACACATCCTGACCGGTCAGCCGGCAACGGCCACATCCAGGCAACAAAATGCTGAATATTCACCTGGAAACGGAACTGCGACAATTCACCAACATCAGCATATACACCAGGATCATCAATTGCACAATCATCATCATCATCATCATCGTACGGCTGGTGGAGGAGGACAACAACAACAACAACAACAACAACAACGAGGAGGTAGCGCTGACGTTTACGATTCTATCGGTCCAGTCGTTACATCGTCATCAAATTCCCATAGAAATCATCAATCGTCTAATAACAATCATGCTGCAGGATTATCGGGAGCCGCGAATACTACACCATTATCCTCGAGCAGCCACCATCCATTGAATCATTCCCAATTAAGTGTAAACAATCTTTCGCAAAGGTTGAATCATTCCCACGGATTGAACTTGTCCACCCAGTTATCGACCTCGAAACATTCGGTCGATAGCGCTAGTCCGGTAGTTGGCAATCTTTCGCCACTCCATCTACATTCGCATATGATAAATCCACCGCTACTACAGGCTTCGGAAGCTGGAGATAGACCGAAGGTTAACGGCGGATTGGACATAACCAGGCTTTCAAGACTACCGATTAGCCATGCGGCTACACCCTCGCCGGCTCTTAATGCTGCCGGACATTCCGGAATTACGGTTAATAATCAGATTTCGGGTTCTATCGGACCCAGTATCGTACCGTTGAACGCTTCGCTAACATCATCATTGTCACAGCATCATTCGGCTAGACAACATGATGCCGCGGGTGTTAAAGAGATGCTCACTTCTCTAGGACTACTTTGTCTAGTTTCATTACTACTAGCACTTCTTTCGCTTATATTTTTACTCAAGATACCACCACTCACTTTTACTCCAAACTGCAGTCACATCAGCGGCGAGGAATACGCCATTGTTTACGAAGTAACTTTGGCACTGTGCGCACTGGCGTTGTCACTTAATCTTTGCTGTCTTCTAGTATGTGCGATACAGTTTCTATTCGCCGTTAAACTCGTCAAGTCATCTTATCAGGGACATCGGTAAGCAACATTTTATTTAATACTATTATAGATTTTATTATACGTTTTATATGATCAACGATTTTTCGTCATTTTTATATTCGAACGTTCGAATATATATATATATACCTACGATGCGATATCACAAAACTCTCTTATATCGCGTCACTAATGCCATAAGGTCGTAAGCGCGAAAAAAAAAAAAAAAAAAAAAATTTCGTGTTTTTGGTGGCAAAATCTTTTTCATGCCATATAACATTGTTTGGGCATATCCGCAAAAAAAAAAAATTTTTTTGGCGCTTACGACCTTATGACATTAGTGACGCGAATTATTAGGTATAATATGATCGTTGACCATAAGCACTGTGCGCAGTTTACCGCGAGGGTTGCAAGCTAGCTCGTGGGTTGACACGCATGAGGAATCCGGTTCGATTATTTTTAAATTTTAATCGGGTCGGTGGCCGCTGTTGTCATCGATAATTAATTGAAGCGACAGAAGAAGGAAAAAAAAAAAAAAAAAAAAAAAAAAAAAAAAAAGACACCCTTCGAGTACATATTAAACGAGATATACGAAACTTATAGATTCTTCTGAAGGTTTTGGTGCCGAAAACAATATATCGTTCAGTTTTGTATATGCGCGCAAGTCAAATTGTCTATCGCCGACACGTTTCGAAGAGAATACTATTTTACAAGCTATATACACCTCTTTCTCTTAAAAGTCTATTGTTATATTGTTTTCTGTGTGGGATATAAATTTTTTTTCTTATTTTTTATTTTTTTTTATTTTTTTTTTTTTTTTTTTATTCTTAACGCAGGAAACTTCGCCTACTCCGTCAATATATATATGAGATTGCAGGGCGTGGGTTCCGTGGGAACGAAAGAAACCACTAACTTTATAATATACATACGCGCACGGTACCTATATGTATTTTAAGAGAAAACCGGAGGCCGGGGCTGATGTATACAGTACACACCGGGCCTTTCAGTTTCCAAACTCTATGCTAATTTATTCTTATATATATATATATATATATATATAGTATATACTACGATTATCCAAACCTCATTCATTCTTCTTCGTATTTTTTTTTTTTTTTTTTTTTTTTTTTTCAATTTTTTTTTTTTTCATTTTTTACATCTTCTATTTGTTCGAATTTATTTTCCCGCGGGTTGTCTTTGTCTATAATCTATACCTGCGTTGAGGGGAGCATATACCTAGTATGTAGTATTTCTATTTACTTATGGATATTACTACATCACGTATATCGCCATAGGTGTGGGAGGAGAATAATAACCGTAAATCTACTATCACTTACGATTGTTTCTCTCATATATTCTATAATATACATATATGGGTATATATATAAATGTATATTGAATTGTATATAGGTGGTATATAATAATCACCGATACATACATATCCTATTTATACATATTATCTCTACGCCCTATACGATATATATATATATATATATATATATATATGTAGAACGACGCGCGGCGTCTTGCCGCCTGGTTGAATCAAAATTCTTCCCAGTCACTGGGACGACGCGTATAAGGTACACACATGTATGTATGTATGTATGTATCTACCTACCCACCTATATACCGATATAGTAATACCTATACCAATATATCCATACCTATACTCATACGTTTCATAAAGCGAACGAGTGACTGAAACGAGAAGCTATATAGTGGGCGAACAGCACGCGCGTATCGTTCACTGTACATTCTGTACTCACGTATGTACATACATACGGTATATTATATATACTATATGAAATAGAAATACGTCTATTTACGCTTGGTTATAAGTAGGTGGTATGTATACAGAATTTTAAAGCGTATAGGTATAGATAGAAGAAGTTTCTATATAGGTAGGCAACGATATTCTAACGTCTGTTGCAGAAGCTGCGATGATGCAGAGGAAAATTTCGATCTATTTCTCAGGATGTGAGATGAATAAAAAAAAAAAAAAATATAAAAAAATAGTTCAATCAAATCGAGACCTTCTTCAGGGAAAATTTTGAAGCTTTTTTTCAAGTAAATTTCGGAATTTTAAATCTTCGATATTTATTTCGAATTGGCTATATAGGGACTTTTGAAAATTCGTAACTTTATACTCAACAAAAAGCATCACGCATTAGTGCAACAAGGTCTTAAAATTGTAATACCTACACGTTGAATATTTATGGTTTATAATGATTACGCCCCGGTATGATCATTTTATATACGTATACATATATGAGTTTGTGTACGAGCGCTTAGGCCAAGCCTGCTTAGTTACATTATAGATTTACGACTCTAGGGTTGAATGGATATGATGGTTTATGCTCTTTCTTACATATTATCTAATCTATACCAGTCTAGGACAGCGAAGATAGTACGTCCGCGCGCTCATCTTCCTTTTCTTTCAACATATACTATTACGTCAACGGTACATCATACATGATAATAATATGTCGTTTATAGTTCTTTCACATCTCGTTCTCTTGGCTCCAGTTTTTTTATTCAATTTTTATTATTTTCTAATGCATGCACATGGGGTAGTATTGAAATTCTAAAATGATGAAATTAAGGTATTTAAAAATACTCTACGATCCCGAAAGTGCGCGTGACTCTCCACGGTTAAATAATGTTTGTTTGTCAGTGAAAGTTGCGTATAGTAATATAGGAATATCTATCGTGGGCGATCGAGTTGCGGTATGCTCGTATATGTATAGTAGTAGCTAGTATATACGTACGTACGATTGTAATATAAATAATATAAAATCATCGTGGGTAGGGCCCATGCGGCTATGGCTAATGGCTATATGCATATGGCCATATTCAACGCGACTATATATAAACGGAAATAGCAATTCGCTTCGTAATCGAAGAATTTTACTAGTTATACGACCGCGCGCTGCTATATAAGAAATGATTCATTTAAGATTCAAACAACTCGGATATAGACCTGATCTCGCAAGGTTATAGACACCGATTCATGATTATTATCTTCTATCTTTCTCTTTTTCTTTTTTTTTTTTTTTTTTCTTTTTCTATCTCGACATAAGCACCTGCCGCGATCTATAGTCCTACGTGCGGTTTGATAGTATTATATACGCAGGGCAAACTTATGCAGTATCGCAGGACTAATGCAATTAGGCGCGGAATAATGTATATGGTCCATTCGGCTTGAAATCTTAAAAGTATATGTGTATCTTAAAACAGCCCTTATATACCTATATACTATATCTCATACGAAATGGAAAAAGAGGCACAGAAAAAATGAAACTCTAAGAAGAAAGGGAAAATTCAAGGCTGGGCTGGGCTTGTAGATTCTTCTATCGGGCTGCAAGCGTATATACCTACAATTCGTGAGCATATTATGGGCCAATACCTATACTACTTCCCCTCTAATTCCCGCATACTCATTCTTCTCGTATAGCTGTTTGGTCCAGCCGCGTGAAAGTCGAACCGATATATGTGTATATAATATATATACTACTAGCATATATTCATTATGGTATATAGTATATAAAGATGGCACCCGCCTTAAACTACTAACTTCTTCCGTTTCTTCCTACGTACGCGCATACCAATATCATGAATGAACTTAAGAAGAACGGAGATGAATATTGAATTCTCTATATACCCGACGTCGTCTTATAACGTTTTCGTATTATACGCTGCACATATCTAATAAGTTGTAAATTTGAACAAGACGTATCTCTATATCTACGAGGCGCCTTATATATATATATATATATATGCTATACTTATGTTTGCTTTTGGGATTATCAGAGACTCTCCCCCTTTTTTTTTATTTTTTTTCTTCTTCTTTCTCATTATTATTATTATTATTATTATTATTATTATTATTATTATTATTATTATTCAACACGTATTTGCGCGGAAGAATTTTTTTCCCTCTTCATTATAACATGTCGAGTTTCGTCACAGAAGTTAGATACGATTTAAAAAAAAAAAAAAAAAAAAACTCGATGTATTTGACTCGCGGTGAAAATTCCAAATTTTAAACCAAATTTGAGATTTACTTTTCGGAAATGAAAAGAGTTGCAAATTATTGATTACATCGAGAAAATTGTTATAATGATTGACATTTTACATATCGTCGAATTCTATATTCTATCGACTCATTATAAAATCCTGACTTTAATTCGATTAGTTGATATATATATATATAAAAAAGCCTATTGAACCGTATATATGCGTTTCGTCATATATTATAGTACGTGGCCTGTGACGCCCTATACGCCCTCCGCATCTGGCTGCAGATGATGGAAAGACTCTCTCTCTCTCTTCTCTTATACCTATAGACATAAATTTTGATATGACTGCACACCAGCTATCGCAGGGCTAGTATTTACAATTTTATATCGCGCGTCAAACGTTTGATATTACAGAAAATTTATCGTCTTTATTATCGCACTTCTCTTATCGACCCCATGATATATAATATAGACTGATGCGCGTGTGTATAGAGTGCATCAGACTACACCTTGTTCCGGTTTAATAATTTCTCATATTATAACTTTAGTTTTCTATATTATATGAATAGAAAAATCCATCGTTCTTTAATTTAGAAAAAAAAAAAAAAAAAAAAAAAAAAAAAGAATTAAAATATCTATTTCTCTGAATGTGGGATCTATACGAAGAGGTAAATTTTCTTTTCCTGACTAAACTAGACAACAGCTGACAACCAGCAAGGCGTGACCATCACACCACGTCATATACACCGCAACACGGTACGGTGAACAGCTGCCCATGGTATATAGGTACACCAGCTCTATCTGCAGTGCTGCGCAGGACTTGCTTGCTTTTGCTGCAACTTGAGACTACCGTAGCTGCTTCCTCGACGACTTTTAAGTTTTATGACATCGCATTATACTATATGCATATATCCTCTTATATAAACGATTATAAGGGTTTAATTTTGTTTTTTTTTTTTTTTTTTTTTTTACCTCAAAAGTAAATTTTACACATAATAATATATATATGAAATGAGACTATATAATTATATAGTTTCTTATACCGCGCGCGATGTTGCAGTAGCTGCGCTATATATTCCCTTCTCGACTTAAATTTTCCCTCCACGCAGTTATTTCGGTATACGTATATGTATACCAATAAGAACGAGACGTACCAGCCGAGTGTAATTCCGTCCCATTTTCACACTTATGTTAGTCTTTATGGGGGAATATAGAAGCGCGCGTATGCGGGTATTTAGTGTATAGATATACGGATAAATTTTCGTGTATATGATAACGAGACTAAATTTTCACGGTATTACTACTACTTGTTCTGTTACTGTATATAAATACTAACGGTCAATTATATTATTACTTCGTGCAGAGGTTCGCGCTATAATCAAGTCACCTATTTATATTATATACTAAATTAATTAACGGCGCGTTACATGCAGCGGGGTATAGAGATAATTACTTGAGATTCACATATGCCTAATATAACATAACAGCAACGCACACGTGTGCGTAACGCGTTATGTGCACGCGTCTCGATATACGAGATGGGTGATTAAAACCTTTCGCGCGCACCGAGGGACGCGTAATTGAATCTAGCTAGGACTCTATATAACTACTCGAATCCCGCCGCGAAGCCTTTAACGTGCAGCTTGCGCGATAGTATTTCCGCTCTGCAACACCACAAAACCCTAGCCGCGAAAGGTAATTCCTACTTCTTCCTAGTCATCCTTCCTGTGCTGATGCACCTCCGTGTTATACGCGTACGTAGAGTAAGGTACTACCGTACGTAGTACTGCGTGAGGCCACGTCTCTGCACCAGTTTCCGCTTCCGGGTTCGTCGGTATAAATTCTTATTTTTTTTTTTTTTTATTTATTTATTTTTTTTTTAAAGAAAGCTAAAAAAAACTTGAGAAGTTTTTCACTCCTTTTATATTAAATAGAGAACGGATCGTATAAATTCAAGTCGCGTAGCTTCCTATAGTAGGTAAGTATATATAAGAATAGTAAATTTATGGAGATTCGATTAGCTGGTATCGAATAAGGAATCCGCCCCGAATCCAAGGAATTTTTCTTTAAATTATCGTTTAGTCGAAGAGAATTAATTCCGAGAGCCAATAGTGAGATTCTATCACGGATAATATGCGGGACCGAGGAATTGGGAGATAAAGAAAAATAAGCGAATAATTATAAACCTCGTGCCTTATGGGCTTATATACCGGCACCCATCCATGCAGCAGCATCACCGGCTCTCTTATACTTCTCCATCATCCAATAAATTATTTATCTTTAAAGCCATTTTTAGACACTGCACGTCTTGCTTTATATACTCGCCAGATATCCCATACGCCTGCCAATCAAACACCCTAATACTACTATACTATATCCATAAACAATATATACTCCCGCACCGTTCGTATAGTACGAGCTTCGAAATAATAATATCGCCTCGTCAAAAGATCACGGCGAGTTTTTTTTCCTTATATTTTTTTTTTTTTTTTTTTTTTTTCTTATCGTTTTTCATTATAATCGTATAATTATTTATAGTAAAGTATAAATCGAAAGGCGCGATGAAACAGCGTCAATCGACCAACCCTGCGCGAGCTTCGCTTGCGTGTTCTCCGCAGGCATATTACTAGGTGCGATGATGCGTAGGTGATAATGGACAGTATGAAAAGCTGATATGCAGCTCCTTATCCAGGTCGCAAATAAGAGCTTATAGGAGTTTTGGAGAACGCGCGTGGTACTCTGCACAGGGTTTAATGAGCTTCATTTATAACACTGCTATTAAATATTCCCACGATGCTACTGGCTGCCCGGCTGCTACCGTAGGGTACCTGCGGAGGTCAATGACCCTTCACATCTTGCCTCCTTACCATCTCTTCTTCCTCTTCCTTTTCCTCTTCCTCTTCCTTATTTTTTTTTATTTTTTTTTTTTTTTTTCTCTTAGCTCTTTATTTATTCTCCTTTATTTCACTTATACTTATCTTACCTACTTATCTCTCAGCTCTTATCTTCTATAGACATCATACACGCGATTACACGATTATACAGCGGCAACGCGATATAGTATAGATTAGGTATACAGAACGCGACTACTTATGGTTGGGGGTTGAATCTGCGTATATATATATAAGGAATTCACTTTTACTTTGGAAAATTGAGTTTAAAGTAACATTATACATATGTCTATATATCCGTATAAGCTGAGGAAAAGAAACATGTAGGTATACCTTACTTTATATATACGAGGCTCGATTTTCTACGTCCGTGTACTTATATGGTCAGGTAATATGCGAGTTCCTATAAAGTCGCGTTTATAGACCACGCGGTATGGTATACATATCGCGTCACTAATGCCATAAGGGCGTAAGCGCCAGAAAAAAAAAATTTTCGTGTTTTCGGTGGCAAAATCTTTTTCGTGCCATATAAAATCGTTTGGTCATATCCACAAAAAAAAAAAATTTTTTTGGCGCTTACGACCTTATGGCATTAGTGACGCGATATATACTAGTATACGAACGCGGGATTAATATACCTATAGTATGCGTGCGTGGAGAATTTTTGGAAACTGAAATTTTTCAACCGAATTAAAGCTCTCCGAGGTTGAAAGCGACCTCGGTGAAGGCTCTACTCCGCCCTTCGTTAACCTTACTTGCCCTCGACATACGGACGTGAGAGGACCGACGGACTCCTCCCCATAGGGTTCGGGTTCGCCTTGTTCTTCACGGCGGTCGCGCTCCTTCCTCAGGGGTCAAATTGAAATTGGCCCATACGCGGCGGCTCCTCTCTCTCTCTCTCTGATACGGGACGTGCGGGATCGCGGAGCGTCTCCGTTCATATATAGTACTATACCCGATATATTATAGACTCATATGAGCATTATGCGAGTATATACAGATATCATGATGTTTCATTTTATTTTATTTTATTTTATTTTATTTTATTTTATTTTATCACGTTTTACTTTGCGAAGAGAAGAGAAGAGAAGAGAACGGAACGGAAGAAAGGAGGAGGTAGGATGTATACGCACTTGTCCTGAGTACAGTTACATTTGCGTTACGCAACTACCTACGAGCCTCCTCATCGCCGAGTAACGTGGTCGTTGCACCGGAGCGCGTAGACCTATCTTCTTGTTCGGGCTCGTGCTCGAGGCACGTATAGGATATAACGTTCGGTTCTATACCTGGGGGTATCCTTCTCTTCTCTTCTCTTCTCTTCTCTTCGTGATGCTATGCAAGGCGCGCGGCGCGACCTGACGGAATAGGAATAATCTCAAAGATCTAAGATCTCTCATATATATATATATATGCTTGTGGCGGGGTTCTGCGCATCGTGGCGTTTGACGATCATTACACTTGTCACTGCGTTATGCGATATATATATATATATATTATATCCTAATTTAAATTAGTTCAAAATATATCTCATCACCTGCAGCATTCAGCTACCGAAATATCAACACGCTATAACAAAAACGACCTTGCGCATGTATACATACGACCATTAATAATTATTTCTCCAATTAATTTCAGGACCAACATGTATCTACAAAGATCTTCGATAAGCAGGGTTTGTGCAGTCGGTGGATTCTTCATCAGTATACCGGTATTTCTCACTGGTAAGTTATAGAAACATTTCGTGCAAAAAAAAAAAAAAAAAGTTTCGTATTTTTTGTGGCAAAATCTTTTTCATGCTATATAACATCGTTTGGGCATATCCGCAAAAAAAAAAAAATTTTTTTTTTTTTTTTTTGCGCTTACGATCTTATGGCATTAGTGACACGATTTATAAACGATTTCGTATAAAAATACGAAATCGACGCATATACAATCGCGATTTCTCTCAATATTTACAACACAATACCAATTGGATGAAATTTTCTATTTCCCCGTTGCAGGTATGATACTGTATACATTTACACAGTTTCAATTAACACCAGCAATAGTAACGTCGGTATTCATCGGTCTTGGGATAATATTTTGCGGCTGTGCAATGGTACACAACGTCTTCGTGTGGCAGAGGGTGAGTGTGATCACGTGAATTATTTTTTATTTTTTTCTTCAAATTCAAATGAATTGCATGAAAATGAAATATATATATATTTTTTTCTCTTTCTTTCATTTTCTTCAGGAGAAGACGAATGCCATTAACGACTTGGCTCGTGAACAGTGCGAGGCTGCTGCCCAAAGACAAAGACAACATATGCAGCAACAACAACAACAACAAAATCAACAACAGCATCAAAACCAACAACAAAATAACCAGCAACAGAATATTCCAAAACAACAACAGCCACACAATCAGAATCAACATCATCATCAGAGAGGTGCTACAAACCAGTCGATAATTACATCTGGTAGTCGAGGACATAAGATCGGAGCTATTCCACAAACAAATTCTACGGCTACGCTACCATCACTTGGTCGTGGACAGCCTTATCATACCCACAATCATCACCATGTATCTATACCGATATCGGTGATACAAAATCATTTACATCAGTCTTTAGGATCGCATAGAAACGTTGCTACACCACCAACTCCTGGTGAACTATCGCCTCCAAGTCCTAGCCATAAACATAACAGGTCTCATACACTGGCTAGAGAAATTAGCGGCAGTGTTAGCCCTGGGTTACCACCCGCTACGCTAGATCTTAGCAGTGCAGCTACGACTAATAGTCCTCACGAGTTGTCCACCCTCGTTTGATAAGGGACGAATTTTGTTTGAAATTAGGGATTTAGGAGGTATTCATTATAGAAAGGGAAAAAGGGGACTTTCTCAATTTTTAGAAACGATTTCAGGGACGATGAAATGAAATGAATGAATGAATTCCTCGAGTACTTTTTCAGAAGCTGAATTTTCTATATAGAATCGTATATAGTATAGGGTAAAGAAAATATTATATAGTCCTGTATAGAAATTAGATTTAGATAATTGAAGCCGTGTCTTGCGATTAATATTCGTTTATGTCTTATTATTCTTGTTACTTTTATGTAATTAGGAATGTGACCGTGTTAAAGCGTTTTCATTTATTGTATATATATATAACCGATCATCGCAGTGAATCAAAAAAAGAAAAAGAAAAAAAAAAAAAAAAAAATGAAATGAAATTAATCTAATAATAAAGTGAAATAGCAATTATCGATAATCTTTTTATAAGATTATTAGGGTGTGCAGTGCATTGCCCGAAAGAATTGAAGTGCCTTTGATCAGAACTCGTTGCAGAGTCTTTTTAAGTTTGTTTCATATTTTGATTTATATATATTATAGAATCGCAAAGAATCATAAAAAGCTGTACGAAAAAATGAATTCATCAAATAATTATATCGAGGCTTTGAAACTTTCATGAAATAATAAAACAAGTGTCCTTTTAAATTGAAAAAAAAATTGAATATAGAAAGAATATATATATATATATATAAGATAAGAAAAAAAGGTGAAATAAAATTGAGAACTAAGGTAAAAGAGATACAAAAACAACCACCATATGTAAATAATAATATGAAACTTAATAATTGTCGCTTTAAATGCGTAATAAAATCTGATTTTAATATATATGTGAAGATATATAGTATATATATATATTTTTCTTTTTTCTTCTTTGTTGTTCTGTATAATGAACTGGGCAGGGTAGTAACATGAAAATGAAAATATGTAAATTACATAATAATAATATAAAAACATATAAGTTTTGCCATTTTGTAAGTAGTGTAGCTATAATCGAGCATCTATAGGTAATACCTATATGTATACTACTATAGGTATATACGTAGTAGAATATTAATAATATTAAGATGAAAAAAAAAAAAAATAAATAAATAAATAAATTATTGGGTCCACATACATAAATATAAATGTATAACTTAACGACGGTGGTACAAAAGTGTTTTAGCTTTATGTATACCAACAACAAATATTATATATATATATTATATTATATTATATTATATTATAAATATATATACATTTTGTTCAATTTTGTGTATGTATGTATGTATACTCAGCTGTGTATGTAGTTGCGAGAAAAAAAAAAAAAAAAAAAAAAAAAAAAAAGAAATAAATTATTCTGAAAATTTTATTACTAGTACTATACTATGTGTATACATATAGCTATAAATCATTGATTGGTCACACAGAGTTGCGGAAGGTTCGGGTCAATGAGCGTAACTTTCTATAATTCAACAACTAAAATATATATATATAGCTAATATAATATCCTAATCCTTATATACAGCTCTACGGTTTTACCTAGTCACGTATACAAATTTAACTTTATTACTCAGAAAAGAAAGCTTTCTACCGTAATATTTGAACTCTATTTTAACACCTTGAATAATTTTCACCGTTTCTTTCTTTCCTTACCGTTATACTATATATTTTATAGTACATAAGTCAAATATCATCGAAATTACATGTTTGAAATCATAAATTTAGCCCGCGCTTAGAGAGGCATGAGTAAGAAATAGTGTCGCCATCTCGCGGTGAAAAGTCGCAAACTATATTTTCAGCATAAATCGATACGCCTTACCGTATGCAACCCGTGTGTCATTCATGCGCGTGCATACACCCGTCGGTAACCAGTGTTAGTCGGCTATAAATGCGAACTCAGCCGGTAACTAAACGAAAATTTGAAAATCCAATATGGCGGCGGACGCCGATACACGCACAGCTGATATATACCAGCGAAAGTGTTGTCTCAAAGTTTCAATTCAATTTGTTTGAAAGAAAAAGAAATGTAATAATTACTTACAGTGAAGTGAATAACAGTGAATACTATTCCGTGTTATCAGTGCATTGATAGGATTACAGTTATATTATATATGGATAACGATTTACAAGGATTGGAACATGCGACAAGTGAGTATAACAACAATATCATAAAAATCGCATTACTATTACCACCGATATAATATTATTATTATTATTATTATTATTATTATTATGGGAACGGTAATTATTATTGTTTTAGGAACAAAAAAAAAATATATATATATATATATAGGTAATGCAGTTATAGTTTTTCATGTCGAAATATATATAATATAGTTTAGTTAAAATAAAAGCTCAAATATACAATGTCGATATAATATATATAATAATATATTATACATATATGATATATATATATACAAACTAAATTATATTTAAGAATATAGTATAATAATTAATAATCATATACGTAACTATAGTATATTATGTATGTGTTTATAGAGGATAATATTAAGTATAGAATCAAGATATATAGAATAGAATAGAATAGAATAGAATAGAATAGAATAGAATAGAATAAAACAGAATTATTTTTTTCTTTTCTTAGCATTAATATCTTAGTTCGAAAAAAAAAAAAAAAAAAAAAAAAAAGAAAACTGAATAATAAAAACAAATAAGTAGGGAGAGTAGCCTTAATAATAAATTCGAGATATAAGTAATATGATAAATATAATAATCCTATCTTATATAATATAATAATATATTGTATATTGTATATTACGTTCAACGATCGCCATATAATATAAATCACACGACAGAAAGTCTCTATATAACAAAAATTCTTTTTTCTTTACTTCAATAATAATAATAATAATAATAATAATAATAATAATAATGATAATAATGATTCAATTGTAGTCTCGAAGTAGTCGCCTTTGTGCAGCTCTTTATTTCACATATAGAGAGATTTTTCCATACTTGTATATCGGTAAATATATAATATATATATGTACGTCTTATATAGGTACGATGTAGAATGAAAAGCGAAATTTTAAACTCTGCACGCATTAGTCGCCCCGTTCTGTTATGTACTTATACTCTGCACGTTGTTCGCGTTGGCTTTAATAGAGATCTGTATATATATAAGCTTAAGTATAAATATATATACCCTGGAATTCGAGGTATTTGTGATTTCTGTATACTACGAGTTTCTTTTTATATGTATATATACTATTCTCTCGTATATATAGGTAATCGAGATTTCATTGTGTATTTAATTTTCAATTCATATTTAATATATATATACATGAACGAGAGTTTTTATTTAAAGGGGCGACATATCGCGTCACTAATGCCATAAGGTCGTAAGCGACAAAAAATTATTTTTTTTGCGGATATTCCCAAACGATGTTATATGGCACGAAAAAGATTTTGCCACCAAAAACACGAATATTTTTTTTTTTTTTTGGCGCTTACGACCTTATGGCATTAATGACGCGATATACACGATATACATATATATAAGGGTTGTTCAATTTTTTTCTAACTAAAATCCCGACATACGTATATATTAAGTATATATGGTAGTATAATAATTATAATATTATTATTCTCAAAAGCCCTGTTTGTCCAAAATCTTTTTTTTTTTTTTTTGTATTGTCTGTACTATATACCTACATAGGAGCTTGTGAGGTATATGAGCTAACAACAACTCGGAAATCGAAAATCTAAAATATCGAGATCTCGCTCATTGTAATACCCTACCGTATAGTATAACAACCCCTTTACGTTACCCCGATCAAATAAGTTACACTATACTGATACAATACGTGTTATAGATAATATAATATAATATAATATATTATATGGAATCGAACAAGTTCATCCTGCGAGGTTTTAAATATAATATAATATGTATGATGTTGGAGTATATATACAGCCTCTGCAGCGTTCGATCGGGTCATTCACTGATGCATATATATATATATATATTATAATCCGTTAGTTTCATTCATTCGTTTTACCCGTACGTACCGCATTTATTGTATGTTATTATATATTTTCTCAGTCTATATAATAATTGTAGCCCGTTTTATGCGTATGGTATATATATATATATATATATATATGGACGGGGTTCGAACGTCTGAAAATAATATCTCGAGTGCAGTATTATTATGTATGCAGTGCATATTTACACACATACATACTCACATGTATGGCGTATCCACACGCGTATATTACGAAATAATGATGACGATCAACGGAAGGTAGCCAAACCCACCCGCGTTATTACGTATAGAGATATTTTTTTTTTTTTTTTTTGCATCGTGACAAAAGATTATTATAGATGAATATTCTTCTGTATAGTATATTTATAATAAAAATCGTTTATCTCCGCGATAATATATATAGTTTATATTATTATATATAGGCTACGGCGATGGTGCGCTGTCCGATAAAACTTCGCTCGGTGTACCGTCACTTGAATTTACGGAAAATGCTCGTGTAGGTGGTCGTCGTTGTCTCAATACAGCTGGGTCAAAGTTAGGATGTCTTCTCGCGTGTTTGCTGAAAGTATGAAAAATAATTATAAATAACAGAAATACACAACGTTTTTTAACTGCGACCTAATATATCAATGAAATACATTAGTTACTATATAATTTATTACCTTAGGTGATCGCTTCGCATAAATTTCTTGTTGCATACAGGACATGCGAAGTTCTTTTCTCCCGTATGAGTACGCGTGTGTCTAGCCAGTTCGTCGCTTCTTGCAAATCTTTTACCGCATCCTGACCAGCTGCAGGGAAAAGGTCGTTCGCCTGAAAGATCCGAACGGTTATATATTATGCATATATAGTACATTCACATATATATATACGGTTTATTATTAGGCGTGAATAGTATATATATATATATATATATATACGCGCATCGTACTATATTTCATCATTGTTTAATCCCGCATAAGCACGTACGTACGGAATCGTTATAGTTCTAAGTAATTTCTTCCTACATAAATATTATGTATATATAGATATCGCGTCACTAATGCCATAAGGTCGTAAAAAAAGCCAAAAAATTATTTTTTTTGTGGATATGCCCAAACGATGTTATATGGCACGAAAAAAATTTTGCCACCAAAAATAGGAATTTTTTTTTTTTTTTTTGGCGCTTACGACCTTATGGCATTAGTGACGCGATATACGTGCGTATATAATAACGTAAAATTTATTCATAAAATCTCCCGCACAGTTATAGGATGAAATAATTTTTGTCACGCGGTTCAACGTGGCGCTTTGCCAGCTAAAAGTCGTCTCGTATAATATAGCGTCGTACATATGCGGTGGTTACGCGCGGGGGAGTTGTGCGCGACGAGGAGAAATAGCGGCGCACGGTAGTCCGCGCGGGTGTTGAGGGTAAACAGATTGAATTGAATTAATGCGTTGGTATACATATATATACTTAAACTATATAATATATACGAAATGTAAATGCGCGAATTAAACTCGTCGCTGAGAGTAAAAGAAGAGTTTCTCGCGGCAGCGTGATCGTTTATAATCATCTTCAAAAGAAGGAAAACAACCCACCCTTTCCTATACCCATAATATAGTATTTATACTATGTTTTGCTCTTCTTATAGAGTTATTTTACGATCGTATAACTATATATAAGATCGGCGAGACTCGCAGTATAATTTGATAGAGCTATCTTTATATATATATATATATATATATATATAATTATTGACGCACAAACCTATAAAATTGAAGAATATCAGCTACTGCAGTTTTGTTCTTTTATATATAATATAATATAATATAATCGTATATAAATTTATTACATGATATACACATTTCCCATATTCGCAGTCTCGATCTGTATACTTATTCAACCCCTCTAGAATTGTTTGTGCAAATAAAATGAAAAAAATAAAATAAAATAAAAAAACAGCGAATTGATTTTGAATCAGGTTTATATCGGAGGGGATCCCCATGATCGCGTACGAATTTCCATAAATCACTATAGGTATATATATTTATATATATATATATATATCGATCAAATTTAACGCTCAACGCACGTTGGTAAAGACGAAAGTAGAGGGTGAAGAATTTTTCAAAATTTTATATATGTATGTATACCTAAAGAATTTTAACATATAGAATTACATATTATATTCACATATTATCACATATCGCTGCAGTAATCCGACAACTAGTATACAGCTGCCTTTATATAGCGAATATAAAGCTAGCTGACCGCCACATATGACGTAATTATCGGATACGCCTATATTATCGATTAAAGCTAACTACATAACTATACCGCGGGAAATCCTCTCGCCATATTGCAATAAACGCGTATAACTAATTACAATAATATTATCATAATCGAGCAGCAGATGTATCTTTTATAAATGACTAATTGCAAACAAAAAAAAAAAAAACGAAAAATTAAAATGCATCTTTATTTTATATCTTTACGGTTTGACCAGTGACAAAATTGTATATAGTACCTTACTTTATATTGCCGAAGCAATACGAGGGGGTGCAGAAATAAGGTGGTCTCGAATTTTAGCGCACAGGTCTCTTTGTTGTATTAGTATAAGGTATATATACCTAGGTACCATATATATATATATATATATATAAAGCCCGGTCCTTGCGTTGTAAAGGCTCTTTGTTAAAATAGGTACAGCAGCTGGCATTAAGGTATATAAAGAGGCAACCTTCCGCGAATCTTGTATATATATATATATATATATATATAAGTATAACAGGTCCTTGTACACGTAGAAATACAGATTGTAGTACCTACAATCGCTCTTTCGTTCATTCTATGCGAGAGCACCTTGCATTGCATACGGCAAAGAGATATACTTTTCACCCGGAGTAAAGTCCGGAGGAGGATATTCGCACATGCGAAGGACGCTGTCTTACCTTACCCTACCTTACCTTACCTTACCTTGCCTCGACTGGCTTGAGAGCGACAAAGAAAATAGGGACTGAGAAATTGAGTGGAGTGAGGCGGAGGGAACGGACCCAGCCAGCCCAGCCAGCCAGCAACGGGTTTAACGTACTCGCACAAGGAGACGACGACTACGACTACTACTTCTTTTTTCGCGAATTTGTATTCTCTTTCCTGACATGAAACACAACACGTTACCAGTCGATAATATTCGTTATAGAATACTTTTATTGATTGATATATATCGCGTGTCTAATGACATAAGGTCGTAAGCGCCAAAAAAAAAAAAAATTTGTTTTTTGGTGGCAAAATCTTTTTCATGCAATATCACATCTTTTGGGCATATCCGCAAAAAAAATTTTTTTTGGCGCTTAAGACGCGATATACATATATATATACCTATACAACCAAGGTCTGTGCGTAAATGTACAAAATTCAACGATCCTTGTTTTTTTTTTTTTTTTTTTTTTTTTTTGTAAAAAACACTTTGAATTTTGTACATTTACGCACAGACCTTGGTTGTATAGGTATATATATCGCGTCACTAATGCTATAAGGTCGTAAGCGCCAAAAAATTATTTTTCTTGCGGATATGCCCAAACGATGTTATATGGTACGAAAAAGATTTTGCCACCAAAAACACGAAATTTTTTATTCTGGCGCTTACGACCTTATGGCATTAGTGACGCGATAATATATGTATATAGTCACTTAACGTCAACCGGTTTATTCAACATTGATACGAAAGGTATATTAGATTCGCGTAGGAGACACGTATAGTACGTATAGTAGGTACTCGCCCACTATAACACAAAGAGATGTGTATATACGAACGTCGAGAAGAGTGATCGCGTAATTTACGTACGTCTCTCCTCCGGCTATAACCCGCGACTATATAAGTTTGAATCATTTCTATATATAAAGGACAAAGGTTGTGGATATCGTATATGTAATTTATATTTTTATATATATATATATATATATATGTGTATAGTCATTTCTTTCACTTTCTTTCATATATATATAGATAAAAAGTAGGTATAACGGTTTTCGCACACTAAGTATGCGGTTGTTTCGCACGAAACTTAAAACAAGTAAAATAAATTCGCACAAGGCAGCGCTCGGCATATAAGCCAACCAGGCGTCAAACTATAAGCGCGCGTGAAGAGCGCGCTAATCTTAGGTCGAGCTAAAAATGAACAAAGTTTATACCTATAGGATCTATACTACCTACCGCTACCCACTGTCACGCGCTTTTCTGTAGGTCAATGCACACTTTGGCAAACCATAAGGTATGCTTTTGCCAATTGGGTGCGATAATGTTGAATTGAATTTAAGATTGGTTAATGGAACGCGATCTATCTGTATACCTACTATACTACCTACTTAATATATAAGAGAGAGAGGGTTCGTTATTCATACGAGAATTCATTCAAATATCACACGATATATATGGCAAACTGTATATATATATATAAGATAAAATCAAATTATGAGTAGTACAATGCTTACTCTTAGTTTTTTTCTTTTCTTATATGTACCGCTAATTCTCACAATCATATAGGTATATCCATTTCTTTATCAAAAATAAATAAATATATATATATATATATTTATAATCGTTGATAATAGCGATAAGCTGCGATCTATTATATATATATACTTATATTTACTAATTTCGTAATAAATCGATGACTATAATAATCGTAATCATCTCTTATTCGAGATATAGTATATATATATATATATATATATGGTTTGCTTTTTCTGACCCTCGAAACAAACAACTCTATACCGTATTACGAATCGTCGTTATTATAGTTGAGCTATATACTTAACATAATCAATCAATATTTCAAGATACAGTCTATCATAGCTGCATATAGCTATGTGTGCGTTTTGGATAATATATTATATTTATATATATATCATATTATAGTTGGGAATCAATCTTGATTAGAATTTAATTATTTTATAATCATCCGAGTGAATAAAAGTGTCATAATATTAAAACGTTTCCGATATATATATATATATATATACTAGTAATGTGCGTAATATTGTTCATATATGTGTGTATATATATGTACGCAGTGCTAATCTCAACTGTTATGTATAACCGAATAATACACGAATTATATATTTCGGGATGACTATAATATATGAGTCAGAAATTTATTATCGAAAAAAAAAAAAAAAAGCATGTAAATTTTTTTTTTTTTTTTTTTTTTTTTTTTTTTTCTACAAACTCATCTCCCGCAGGTGTATATTATAATTTATACCTATATATATATACCTGACAGGAAAACGAAGGATAACCCGCATCCGTCGCCTTATATTATTTCAACGACACGTGTATAATATATATCTATCAATATATATATATTCTATACATATATATATATATATAGAAATGTGGAGGATATAGGTTTGTGTGTGTGTGTATATGTATACCATATATATATATATATATAAATACGTGGCGGTTAGGCGTGTCCGTTTGCGGTCTGAAATTACAGTCACGAGTAGCTGCTTCAGGGTCTGTCTCGACTCGACGGTAGGTAGGTACTCCTCGTGTCCGTCGTGTGGGTTTCCCGTCGTATCCGGGATTGCACACAGCGCGAGAAGGTTGGATTTTAAAGAAAATTGCGTGCATACCTGTGTACACACACACACACACACCTACACCTACACCTACACCTAATACTCCGCGATATATTATTCGAATTTGCGTATTAGGTATAAGCTAGTATATAAGAGAATCTTAGTCCTCGATTAATTAGTACCTAATATAATATTGATTCTTGGTTTATTATTAATTAAATTGCTAAATAGCTACGATTCGCGGTTCTTCTACTACACTACATATACTACTGGTTGCGTATTATACTGTACACCCTTGGCGCAGCTCTCTGGTTTTTAGTTTAGTTTTATTTTAGACCCAATAAGTAGACCATCATTCGCGTTCGTTCGCAATACTTATTTCTTACTTGGCGATCGAACCATGAGCGCGGCAGGTTACTATATAGAGAGAGAGAGAGAGAGAGAAAAAACTATACCAAACCGTGATGGTATAGGATGTACGGTACTACGAACTACCTACCTACCTATAACAGACCTTAAACGTTAGAGTCTGCTGTAAAACTGGTATTGTGTCTATACGGGTTATATCTCTCTACCTTTCTATACCTCTACCCTCTACCTTTACCTCTACCTACCTACCTACCTACCTACAGCAACCAACAATTCCTGCAGGCTCTGAATTATTTCCT
This sequence comes from Tenthredo mesomela, assembly GCA_943736025.1. Classification (NCBI taxonomy): domain Eukaryota; kingdom Metazoa; phylum Arthropoda; class Insecta; order Hymenoptera; family Tenthredinidae; genus Tenthredo; species Tenthredo mesomela. The sequence goes on from OX031017.1 coordinate 639,170, forward strand.
TATAACAAAGCTCCTCCTCTGCCTTATACCTCTTCTCAGACAATTGGTATAATATACGGTATATACTAGGTACATACGTAAGAACCTCGGTACCTACAAGCGCGTCTGTTATTCTCAATGGGTCGCCAAATCATAAACGCGTAGTTTAGCTGCTTGGGTTTTAGGTATATATATATATATATACATTTAAAACTCATTCATATATACATATAGCTTGTATATATATATAAGTATTGAACAGTGAATCTGACACAAAGGAACTATAAGCTTTCGGACGCAGCTGCTTCAGGTATATATAAATGCGCGTGTATATAACTATGTATATATATATATATATATACAAATTCTTGTGAAATTCGCATTTCGCGATTAAATTTTCGGACCGTTTTATGGTATATAGGTAGTAAATATATATATATATATATATATATATATAGATAAAAGCGTGACGCTTGTATATTATAAAGGTATGCGAGAAAACAGTATAAGCCATAGGATATAACCATTAGACCGTATTGCAGGGTTCGTTAGGTTTAGGGATTACCGGATATGCCGCATGATCCCTGCAGTATAGTGTATATAGCCAAGTAGTTTAATGAGTCGGAGCTCACCCTAGCGGTATACATATATATATATATATTTATACAGCGGATTGAACCGGACAACAAGATTCGATACTCGCATACTCATCTAGCCGATGAATGTATCCTCAACTATTTAACGTTTTGGTATTCAGGTGAAATCATCGACCGAGATGAGAGTGTACAGACGCAACTATACATACGATTTGTCATCGTATTACGATCGGGGAAATTTGTATATCTATTGATATTGCATTTTTTTTTTTTTTTTTTTTTTGCAGTTATAATCCTCCAAAACTCGATTTACGCTAGATTATATATAATATGTTATATATATATATATATATATATATACTATGCGATCACTCGTTAATAATTATTATATTCTCATTTTTCTTACTCAGCGGAGAATGTATATATATATATATAGAATAGAATGAAACAGAGAATAGGATGAAGTGTGCGAGACGAATGAGAGAAGGTTGTCGACCGCCGACGCGATCGTCGATGACCATATATATATATATTCCTCACGATATATTATATTCTTCTATATACGTATAAATCTACCTTTATACAAGTATATGTACTGCGCTGCTGCTGCTGCTGCTGCTGCTGCACGCGCACGATAGTATAATGGACAGTGACCAACGTCTGCGAGGTCGTGAATAAACTTATAGTACCCCATATCTGTGTATATACTGTATATTATACCTATATATTATGTGTATAATTCGCGTCACTAATGCAATAAGGTCGTAAGTGCCAAAAAATTATTTTTTTTTGCGGATATTTCCAAACGATGTTATATGGCATGAAAAAGATTTTGCCACCAAAAAGACGAAATTTTTTTTTTTTTTTTTTTTTTTTGCATTTACGACCTTATGGCATTTATAGTGACGCGATATAATGTAAAAATATGCTATGAGAACACATTCGCAGAGATTTTCCGCATTTCGGAGTAAATGTATATAATAATAATAATAATTGAGTTGAATTAAAGAATTTATTTGAGTAATATTATATACGAGTGCGGTCTAGATTATCGGGTCTTTTTTTTCTTTTTTTTTTTTTTTTTCCCTTAAAAACGGAAAATAATACGTGTTATAGGAAATGAATATATTTATTCTACATATAAGGTGTAAAGATGTATTGTGTATATTATACTTTTCTTAAATTCTGTTAGAGACCTTGACGATGGAAAATATGTATATGTGTATGTAGGTGTATATAATATATACGTATAGGATTTCTATATACCTACTGCATCCTAATCTCATGTGCGTATATCGACCTCTCTCTTTGATTAAATTTATACAGCTATACATATATATATACGCATTTTATATATAATATTATATAAAGAAAAGAGAAGAGAAGGAGAAGGAGAAGACCGGTTCTTTATAAAACTTGTTATAAAATTTTTGTTAATTCTCATATAAATGTAGTATATATACGTATATTTCGTGTGTTGCAACAAAAAAAAAAAAAAAAAAAAAAAATGTGTATCATAATATATATACGTTTGTTTAAAAAAAAAGGAAAAAAAAAAATCGTTTTTCATATATTTGTAATACTTAAACGCAAAAGAATCAAAAAAAAAAAAAAAAAAAAGAGACATAAGTTATAAACACATACCTTTTGTAATATAATTAGGTACTTCTTATATACACGTATATTATATGTGTATATAGGTATATATACGTATACGCTATACGTATGTGCGCGAGATGTTTATGCAGATTTACTTAAACTTGACCTCGTGGCCCCGACTACGTCAGGTTAGTTATTCGACGCGGTATATAGATATATATATATATATATATATATATATATATATACGTATAGGTATATCCCGCCGCGGTTAAGAAGTCTTTTCCATTGTTCGATTATCGCAAACCGACCGTGCGAACGTAATGCCAATCCAACTCACGCGTCGTTCTCTCTATATAAGCGAGAGTAATATATCGCTGCAGTCGTCGCACGACTATACATATTTCTCTGTTTAGGTTTTATACTTTTATATATATATATATATATATAGGTGCCAAATCGTTTTTTTTTTTTTTTTTTTTTTCATTCATTTTTTTTACCTCACAATTAGCACACGAAAATATTGAAAAAGTTAAGTAACCGGCTATAGAGAGATTCAATCACGGTATATGTATGTATATCTATTCAGAAAGGTCGAGTATATTACACCTTTTTTTATTCGGTTTTTATGGAGAGAGAGAGAGAGAGAGAGAACAACCTATGTCTTAGAAATATAAAAAAAAGTTTCTATATGTAAATAATTTTAATGTTTTTTTTTTTTTTTTTGCTTCCTTTTTTTGTTTCCTTTTTCCCGTAGTATCGTAGTTTTTTTTTTTTTTTTTTTTTTTGTAATTTTTTTTTCCTTTTTTTTTTTCTTCATAACCAAGGCTGCCCGCAAGCTGATAAGCTATCTGTAACGGATATCCCTTATTTACTTTTTCTTTATACATACATATATTGTATATATATATATATAGGTATATACACTCAACGTTAAACTGTGTCTCGGTTAATGATTTACCGTTATAAAATACATATGTTACATTGATCGTATAAAATACTATATTGAATAATAAATATATATATAATAAAAATAAACAATCGCGATGATCAGGCTAATATAAAAGATATAAAATTATTACGGAAAGATGTCCCAACGGAAATATCATATATAAGTACTATACATTCATATATAATACCATATATGTCATATATATATATATATATACTACACATATCGTGCGATAATTTGTTAAGTTTTGCTTTACGGACGAAAGTTTGTCAAACATAATTATATTTTCACTTCATTTAATGTATACATAGTATATTTATAAATATATATATATTTCTATACTATATATACTATTTATATATTACATATACATATACGTCTATATAAATTACTCGAACGTTAATGAGTTTTCAGTTCATATATATATAGCCTTCGGCATAAGTATATAATATTTAAAGTAATAGGAACTTATGGGTGTCGCAGGCGCGGACTATATACGTGTTATTTTATCGCGTGCCGTATACGTTCTAGATTATTGCGATATAAATTTATACAGAATTATATAGAACCGCGCGAAAATAAGAAAATAAGAAAAAAAAAAAAAAAACTTAAAACATATATATACTAAACGATCGTTTCTTCCGTTACCCGTTCTGCTGCTGTAGTTCAGTATAATATTTACATATATATATATATATATACCTATATACCTATACTCCGAGGTAAGGTAGTACATATACAGAATGAATAATAATAAAAAATACTAATTTTTTTTTAATTATTGATTAAAATTACGTTAATTAAAAAATCCAATGGTTTCCGACACGTCGTACGTATATTAATAGTAATATCGTCGTTGTGTTTGTCATATTCTGTAGCATTAGATATTCATATACACTATATGGCTATCTGTTCATCTATTATACCTTCGTATAACTTATATAGTAAAAATAGCATGTAGCCATATATATAATATTCCTACACCTATGTATAATAAACATATCGTTTAAAGTTTAACGTTTATAATACCGCGTGTTTATAATCAAATATATTTAACATAATTATTTCGAAAATTGTCCTGCTTATATTAAAATCGTACCTACTATATAGTATATAAAAATAATATCATGATATATAAATAAGGAAAATAACTAATGGGATTATTCGTTTCATATCAGTTTGTACAGAAAACCGCATACTATATAGCGTCACTAATGCTATAAGGTCGTAAGCGCCAAAAAATTCTTTTTTTTTTTTTTTTTTTTTTTTTGCGGATATGCCCAAACGATTTTATATGGCACGAAAAAGATTTTGCCACCAAAAACAAAAAAATTTTTTTTTTTTTTTTTGGCGCTTAAATTGTATATATATATATATATATATATATATATATATAACGACACCTGAATACATCTCAATGCAGCTCGTTGCTCTTCGGAGTTATATACGCGTATACCTATATGTATAGTAATAGGCATTGCGGCAAAAATTTGCCTCTGGCGATTTTATTTTATACCGCAGTAAATATTATTAGTACTACTAACTACCTATATACCACGCATTGCAGGTATTAGTATAATTAAAAGCTACGATCACATCAAATATTACAATAGAAAAATCCAACGGTGGAGGAGAAAAAAAAAAGAAAAAAAAAAAAAAAAAAAAAAAAAAAAAAATCGAAAAAATGTCAAAACAGAATCGAGAGAGGCTAAAACTCTAGTAGCGCTCTGAGTCCGGACGTATAGGTATACATATTGTATCCGCGGATATATAGGAGACAGCATAAACAACGGTATGATGCTTCGGAATAGGCGTTGCCCAATCAATAGAAACTGCGTATATAAACAAGAATCCGCGTGATTTTAAACATATGTATGTATGTATGTATGTATCATTAATATATATCTATGTCCATATAGTGTACAAAACGCGCGTAAATATGGATATAAATGAATGGATTTAAGAGATTGAAAACTAACGATAAATTATTATATTATACGCGGGAGTTGAAACCATTCTTTCTTTAATCCTGCGCTGTTGCTTCAGTATATGAGAAAGCGAAAGTCTCGTTTATATATATATAGGGATGATTCGGCGATTTTTTTTTATTTTTTATTTTTTTTTTTTTTTTATATAATTGCGTATATATTTACGAATTCGTACGAGAGAATCTCTTTTCTTATACCTACATATATCTATAATCGTATAGGTATTCATGAAATTCAAATCTTTTATCGAAGGATAGACTTTAGACTCCGCGATCATACAGTATGCATATATATATACGGCGATTTATCTTAATGAGAAATTTTTCGTTAGTCAAATAAAATTCTATTCCAAATCCTGCACACAGGTTTTTCTTCTAGCCACTTAAAAACACCCTGCGTATACAAGTACCTGCAGTAAATACTATCACAGCCCTGACTCTCGTATATAAAGGGCGAGTCGTCACGGGTCGACCGTGGGCGTGGTCCTATAATCGATTCCGACTCTCTCTCTCTCGACGTACGTCTCTCTTATACTCTCTCTTATTTCTCTCTCACAGTATAGGTACAGGCACCCCCGTATGACAACGAAACTAACCAAGTTATAGTATTTTTCTCGTCTTATATATATCTTCGAACAATTTCCACGTGTGTATTTATTAAAAATTATTATTCGAGTATATAGAAGCCAAATTTCAATCGTGTTTATTTAAATCGGAAAGTTCGAAGACTTAGAATATTGAGATATGGGAACCTTGAATTTTTACCAAATTTTCTTTTTAAATATATAGTATTTGAAGAATTTCTAACTCGCATCTGCATCCACATAGGGAGAATTGAAATTTGAATAAGACCGAATTAGTATAATGTCATGACCATACCCTAAATATATATATATATGTATATATCTATACTTAACGCGTTGCTCTTAACGTCGGTTTCATATGTCGCGTCACTAATGCCATAAGGTCGTAAGCGCCAAAAATTTTTTTTTTTTTTTGCGGATATGCCCAAACGATGTTATATGACACGGAAAAGATTTTGCCACCAAAAATACGAAATTTTTTTTTTTTTTTTTTTTTTGCGCTTACGACCTTATGGCATTAGTGACGCGATGTATAGAAGTAGACGAAAAAATCTTTCGAGCTTTCGTAAAAGCCGCGTGTGATCCGCCAGGACAACATGTGGCAGCGTAGGTATAGATATATATATGTATAACGTATACGCGCGGAGACATGTGGAGATCTGCGCTATACGGTATAAAACTTGTATATATATATGTATACACGACGCAGGCGCTTTACAGTCTGTGCTGCAGCAGTAGCGCACACGACGGTATATATCGCGTCACTAATGCCATAAGGTCGTAAGCGTCAAAAAATTATTTTTTTTCCGGATATGCCCAAACGATGTTATATGGTACGAAAAAGATTTTGCCACCAAAAACACGAAAATTTTTTTTTTTTGGCGCTTACGACCTTATGGCATTAGTGACGCGATATATATATATATATGTGTGTGCGGGTGGTTGAAAACAACGATAACTAATCGTGAGAGAAAGAAACTCATGCTGCAAGATATATACTTCATATAGTATATTTTACGATATATCGATGTATATATAATATATATATAACGTAATGGATATAAACTATATAATACAACGGTTTAAATTTTCGAATGTTAATTTTTTCTATACTCATTATCTCGCGCGTATAATTTTATAATATACGTATACAAAGTTTACGCACGTATAACTACATTATTATTATTATTATTATTATTATAGAACCATATGTGTGTATACGTATTATATACGCACGATCGATGATATAGGAAAAAGGGGCGAAGATATTATATTATATACTATATAAAAGGATCCGCGTACTATACTATTACGATCGAGCGGTTCGCGAGAGGCAAAACTGTAAAGCGAGTGCCACAGCTCGTTACGATCCAATTATAACGAGAAGCTTATAACATAATGCGACTTGGCGAAGAATTTTCATAAACAGTATAGAATATATAAAGATCGAAAAAAAAAAAAAAAAAAAAAAAAGAAACGTCTGAGGACTTATTTTGCTAATTCTGTTTGCTTGCTTTACTTCAATATGCTTACTCGGCTAGTTTGCCTTGCCTATGACCCCTGCTGTTCTCTCTCTTCTCTCCTTTCCTCTACTAGCTACAACCGTATTTATATATATACATAAAAAAAAAAAAAAAATCATCTGAAAGGAATTGAGAAGAGGAGTACGTGTTCACACGCGCGTAGGTATAATATCGAAACTTACGCAAACGAAGAATAAGATACACAGAATTTTAGAATTGATGAAGTTTTTTTTTTTGTTTTTTTTTTTTCTTATTCTTTTTTGTTTAATATACGTAATTCTACTATACTAACCGGTATGGGTGCGTAGATGAGCCTTTAGGTGTGAACTTTTTCCGTATACTTTATCGCACGATGGATAATAGCACTTGTGAGTCTTTCTCATACTATTTGTAGTAGCCGAAGATTTTGCGTTTGTAAAAGGTCTGCTACTACTACTACTACACCCCTTATTAACATCGTTATTGTTGTTATTGTTTCGTCTATTATTGTTCAATGGATTTCTACCGTTCATAGAATACAAAAAACGTTTCGATCTACACTTTAACTTAACTCCTGTATTACGAACACGAACTGTACACGCATTTATTTCGCCGTCCATCATCATATCTTCTTCGTCGATATTTTCATCATCGTCGTAATCCTGCAGTAATTCGTTAGTATCATTATCGTTCTCGTTTTCAAAATCTTCTTCCTCCTCCTCCTCCTCTTCCTCTTCTTCGTCTTCTTCTTCTTCCTCCTCCTCCTCCTCCTCCTCCTCGTCAGTCTCCTCCTTTCCGAAACTATCGTTTATAACACTCGACTCCTCAAAACTGTTTGAAATTTGCCTGTTATCTGCTTCTTCTTCTTCTTCTTCTTCCTCTTCTTCTTCTTCTTCTTCCACATCGTCGTCTGTCCGTAACAGAGGTACTTCCGGTACTGGTTCCTGTTTTATCCTTGTAAGGTCGGTCAGTATCCTGGCAACCATGTACAATGAACTTGAACCAGTTTCCGGGGGCGTAGACGACGACGACGACGACGACAACGTAGTAGTAGCAGCAGCAGCACCACCACCAGCAACATCAGCGGTTAACGACGAGGTGGTTGTAGTCGTAGTTATACTATCCTTAGCCGATGATAGTAGTCGCTCAACGTTTGGTAATGTCTCAACTACAACACCCGGACTTTTATTATCCATGAAATTTTTGTGCGTACTATAACGTGCCGATGATAAATCTAACGGCAATGTTAGACCTGACCAGTTGTAATCCTTTGCGTGTGACATTGCCAGGAGACATTGAGCTGCGAAATTTATATCGTCTTGATCCATCGATTGATTTGGGGTATACATTTTTTTTTTTTTTTTTATATATATATTATTTTCGTCGTCACTTTGATTTTTTTTTTTTTTTTTTAAACGTATATTTAAACTTATTCACAGTATAGGTAATATTATTCACAATAATAGTATTGATATGCTCAAGCGTGTGTAATATAATATTAGGTATGCGATATCAATTTGAAAAACAGAAAGAAAAAAAAAAAAAAAAAAAATGAAAAAAAAAAAAAAAAAACGAAAAATAAAAAATAAAAAATAAAAAAAATAAAAAGGAGGTAAAAAACACTAGGGATAGAAAAGAAAGACAGAAGCGTTCCTCCAAATTGTCGATGTTATTAGGTACTCCGACTCCGAGACTTTATTATTATAGTCTGGTTTCGCCCGACGCGAGATATCACACGATGGGGGACACAACCTGCCTCGACGAAACTCTGGCGAAGACTAAAACTCCGACCGTGCCCCTCGTACGTCCTACCGCTCGTCCCCATGTGCTCCGGGCGGACTAACTCGCGTATATACCGCAGTATACAGTAGGTACGTACGGAGGGGAGAAACTAACGCGGCGCGTTGGAGCGGGGAGTAGGGTAAAACTTAGAGGTATACGTATAATACAGAGACCGAAGATGTATACATAGGTCAACCTTCGTCTCTCTATACGCTTTACGACGTTACCTCGCTCGACCCTAATTACTTACCCGTTTTGCAAAATCAACGGAAAAACCCAGATAATAGCGAAATTTTTTTTTTTTTTTTTTTCGTAGAACATTTCTATGGGTATTTTATTACGTTAGGCGAAAATTGACACGAAAGAGCCAATTTATTAAGGAGCCGATTGCATTCGCGGAAACTATAGAATTTTATAGTTTCTTTATGGAAGTGGCTCTTTCGTAGAAACTCTTAGACGAATGTATATTATAATGAATTTGAAAGAGAAAATGAATATCGAAATTATAAGACAGGGTAGAAAATCTGCTTTGTCGAAACTTTGAAGAAACTTTATAAGCCTGCTAGAGGTTGAAAATTGAAATATAACATTGTTAGAGAAAGGTATGATGCAGTATTCGCAGGTATAATAGAGTAAGAACGTAATTGGATGGGAAAGTAATGCAGTTAGTTCGTAGATCTGCAAAAAAAAAAAAAAAAAAAAGACCCCATACTGTTTTTTTTTTTTTTTTTTTTTTTTTTCCAACTCGTTGGATATATTTTCATGCAGCATGTTGTATATACTCTGCAGAATCACCGCGGTGAATATACTTATTATGGTTGTTAAATTTAACGATCTATGGCTAATATATATAAGTGTGTGAAATAATTATATGATCGGATTAAGACTAAAACTCGAAAATAGTGATCACTTTAGGTGATAACTAATATATTATATAATCTTATCGATAAACGATTATGTTGTTATAGAAATCATTGTAAAATGAAAAATCAGAGATAAGCTTTATATGTGATAAGATTCGCCTAAGGCACGATCGCGTTCCAATTTAAAATTCAACTATGTGTGTTTTATTCGATTTTTCAGAAAAATCATCCGCTCTTTCAAATTTAATTGATTATCGTTGCACGGTGTCTTCAATGGTGAGCATTAATGACGATTTATTTTGATATATTTTTATGAATTTTATACCATAACGAATTAGGAGATTATTTGAACGTGCAGGATAGAGATTCGATTTCTGTATCTGCTGCAGAGTCTCGATTTCAATCCGCTTCTACATAACGCGAAATGCAGCTATTCGATCTTCGACCCTCTCTGATCTCTCGGATCGTAAAAAAGTTTATCTCGATCTATTTTTAAATCGAAGATCTTGAGTACGCAGTGCGGATTACCCAATCGAGTGCTGAATCTGTTTGAAAGTTTGCAAAATTTATAATAGATTATCAGTTTCTGGGGAAAAAATTATTCAATATAGATCTTCGTACTACTATACTATACTAGGTCAGAATATATCATTGCGATATATCGATATATACGACATGACAGTTCAAAACGCGTGATAAGAAATATAGATAGACGGGAACGATATCCTAGAATTAGAATGACGAGGTCTAATCCCAATTTATACAGTGTATAAGGTAATAATATCCAGACACGTCATGGCCTTTTAGCGTAGCTTAACACCGCGGTATGCGATAAGATAATAGTCGAATCTAAAAACTGACGCACGAATAATTCTTTTTCTATTATATCTTGAATCAGATTATTTAATCTTGACGTTGTGAACCTGCGTACGCACACGTGCCCCTGCACGCGAAAATTCTATTTTTTGCACATCAGCTGATATAAAAATTTCTGCGATATAGTAGGTATATTATAAAATTGAATTTTTTCGAAAGTAGTTTCATCTTCTTATTTTTTTTTTTTTTTTTTTTCTTTTTGTTTTTCTTTTCTCTTGAGAGTCGAATTACAACCTGAACGTAAATCTGAGTATATGAATGATGTCATAATCCATTCTATAGACGTTTGTAACCGCGATCTGCTTACTGCGCTAGGTGCAGGTTATACGCATATATATATATTTGCTGCAAGGTTGCAACTTTGTTAAATGCGAGTGTCTCGTTACCGCTTTTTTTTTTTTTTTTACGTATATGATAAACAAACGGGGGGGGGGGGGGGGGGGGGGGGAAACCATTGAGATTTTTGCAACAACAGGTGAGATTCAAGTGATAATTGCTGTAGAAGAATTTACTCAAATTACAGAAAAAAAAAAAAAAAAAAGAAACTTTTATTCACACACTAGACAGCAGAGCTGAAGTGTGAAAAAAAAAAAAAAAAATGTCCAAATTTCGATCTACAATATTTATTTATTTATTTCATTTTAATTTTCTTTTTTTTTTTTTTTTTTTTTTTTCTTTCTTTTTTATATCACATGAATATTGTTTTATATTTGTTAATATATATATATATATAATATAATAGAAAGCACTATTAATTATTATTAAGGTATAAATTATAATTATTATTCGCTTATATCGTATATATATTTATGGCATTTATATAATTATATTTATATTTATATTATATATATATATAAATATACTAAAACACAGAAAAATAGTATATTATATATATATAGGCTTATATATAGATATAATATATAAGTATATATATATAATATATATATATTCTTAAATAATAAAAACAATAAAAATAATATTTATTATAATATAGTCGCGGATATATTTAAATAACTTTAATATCAATACAACTTTGCCAAAATATAATATGTTATTAATTATTTATTTATTTATATTTATGTATATACTAAAAATCAAGAGACGATATAATTATTTGGTTCGTCGCGCGTATTTTTTAATTTTTTAATTTTTTTTTTTTTTTTTTTTTTTTTTTTTTACCTATAATATATACATATATATATAGGAGTATAATATTGTAATTGAATTCTTATGGCAGTCGAACAGCTACGCGATATTAGAGACCCATATAATATATATAAATATATATATATATGTTATATGTATATTGTGTACATAATATAGGAGCGCGGATAAGGCACGTTATAATAATGGCAGTGTTTAACCACATATGGAATGGAAGTTTAATAATTATTAAGATATCGTTATGCAATCTTTAGTACGTATAGGTATATAGTATAAATTTCGAGTACAGTATATCAATCGATCAATCTCATCCCTGCATATATTATAATATATATATGTTAGATTTTTCAGATTTTTTCATTAAAAAATTAATCTTATTTGCAAATTTTCTTTTTCTTTTTTCTTTTTCGAAAATTCCAACGTCATACTGAATAATATGCTTGACACATATTTCCAATATATAACGGTATAACAATATTCTGGACTATTGTCAAGGGTCAAGATTCTAGCGAAAACAATTAGTCATATAGTAATATGTTTTCTTGAATATATTTAGCTTTAAGCCGATTCACTCACCTGTGAAGTGCAAGGCGCATTGGATTATAGACAATACCGCTAATTCTATAATCCCAGCGGTTGGGTGCACTCTGAGCAGTAGGTATACCTATAGGCATTAATTTTTGTACCGTTTACCTATCAGTCATCAAAACTAAATTAGACAAAGAGATAATCTGCGAAAGGTCTCTGAAATTATTACACTGCAGCTGTTATTGTATTCTTCGTTTTTAATCCTACAAGCTGCGAATGAATGGCACAATAATTAGGTATGTTGGTATACTGCGAAAATATTTAATATACGCTTTAGTGTTTTTCGAATCCCACCTTTCACTGACATAATTATTATCGTTAATTTATTATCCTTATGGCCCATCCCTAGTCGCCCACCTCATTTTAGTCGAAATGTGTCATATAATAATCGAAATGTGACACATTTCTACCAAAAGGAGGTGGGCGACTAGGGATGGGCCTTATCGTTAATATCGTTGAAAAAAAAAAAAAAAAAAAAAAAAAAAAAAAAAATCATATATTATTTCCGTTATATTATAGTTTTTCTTAAAAAGACTGAACTTTGACATCAGTTAACGGTATCTTACCCTGCAGCCCTGGTGCAGCCCTGCAGCATCAACCCTAATAACGCGCGAGGACCAATATATAAGATATTATTTAATCGTGCCGTCCGACTAAAGGCTAGATATAAAGTCACTACTTAGTCACTATCAGATGAACCCTAAAGGTCAGGGGTTTTTCCCAGACCTCGTTTTCCGATGTAGACGCGTTCGTAGGACGTCCGTGTATTTCTACAAGGAATTTACCCGCCGATTTCAAACGTCTTCGAAAATGTAACGCCCATACACCGTGTTTTTTCACCATCTCAAATTGGTTGGTGTCGTTACCACGAGCGATCGTGTACTCGATATCCTTGTGCTGTGAAAAATATTAATTAATTAATTAATTAATTAATTCGATAGTTCGTTCGTTCTTTCATCCCAAGTTTAGAATTTTCATTTATTCTCACCTTTACAGCTGGTTGAAGCTTGATTATTCTCATTCGGTGTTTAGTCTGTTGAAGACTGATCTTCAGGATGTGTTCCTCGCCATGATGGTGCCGTTTAACTTTTCGAGATCGTTTTTTCGCAAGAGGTTTACTCGTTCTTATTTTAGCCAACAATTCTTGCATATCTGCAGTTCTGTTATGTCTCACGATCGATCTGCCTCTAGCTCCCCTTCGGTGTCTTCCTCCATTACCATTAATCTACGTAAAGGGATATTAATTATATAGTCAAATACTATGTATATATGTATATATATATATATATACAGCAGTTATAATCGAGCTGTACTACCTTGCAGGAGAAGCATCCCTCAGTTGATATGATCTTATCATCGGCAGGCGGGATGTGGTAGGGGTCAGGATTTATTGGATACGTCGGTACGTTCCCAATATCTTCACCATAAATGCCTCCACCATTTCCGCCGCCGCCTCCGCCTTGAGCGAGCGGAGTTATTGTCGAAAGGCAATGACCCTGGGAAGTAGAATAGCGGTAAAATAAATCGCGAGTTCATTAAACATTCTAATCATTAACCGTGCGAGGAATATCTCTAAATTTACCTGGCCGATTATTTGGTATCCGGTTGGACAGCCGCAAGTAAAACCGTTCGCACCGCTCGGGGTGCAGCCGAAAGAACAAGGACTTCCTGTACATCCAGCGCTGACCTGTAAAGATATTTTTCTTCATCAAACTCCGCAGAGAAATATGCGATTAGTTATGAGATGCCGTATAGCTGTTTATGGTTCTTCCTGTTCCATACCTGGACACAGATTTGTAGATTATTGTCGAATTGATATCCGTCAGGACAACCGCAACGGTAGCTTCCCATCGTATTAATGCATGTGCTACCGCCGCAGGGTGATACGTTGCATTCATTCTCGTCTACGCACTGGTTGTAGTAAAGATGTTGAACGAATCCGTCCGGACAACCGCATCTGTAGCTGCCCATCAGGTTCTAAAAATTTGAAAAAAAAAATCATGTGTGGTATAGTTTTCCTTGGAATATCAGCCGCATTATATTACCTGACATCCGTGCTCGCAGTTAGAATCATCAGCACACTCGTTTGTGTCTGTACACACCGAGCCAGTGTGATCTAGTTTAAATCCTCTTGGACATATGCATCTGAAACTGCCCAGAGTGTTGACGCAAGTTCCGGGTTTTGGACAAGTTCCAGGAACGTCAGCGCACTCGTTGATGTCTGATGATAGAGGAATAAAAAAATTTGGATAAATAATTGCGTCTGGTTGACGATAATATAGTCAGTTTGTCTTTTCTCTCACCGTGACAATTGTCGCCATGTTGAGTGTACCCTTCTCTACATCCACACGCGTAGCTGCCTTGAGTATTTATGCATTCTTGTTGGCACAGGTGATTACCTGTAGCACATTCGTCCAGGTCTCTGCAGCTAACGCCGTCAGGATTCAGGATGAATCCGACAGGACAAGAGCATACAAAGCTACCTTCGGTGTTCAGACAATTATACTTGCAGGGCTTTGAACTTAGCTCGCATTCATTGATGTCTGGAAACGTAAGCGAGAGTTGGCTAGGAGTCGTTACTTTAATTAAAATATAATCGTTACGAGCTATGACGATCCTTACCGATGCAGTGAGTTCCGGATACGTCCGGCTTGTATCCCTTGTTGCATATGCATCTGTAAGATCCGAGAGTATTTATGCACATTCCGTTTCGGCATAGGTCAGGGATGGTCCTGCACTCGTCTATATCTAAAATTTTAAAAGTTTAGAAAGGTGTTAGACTTTATTCTGCGATCTGTCTATATCGACATCGTACCTTGACCGTCGACCGAGTATCCTTTTTCGAGACACAGTTCGTTGTAATCGTCAGAATCCCGGTATGGACATAACTCGCAATGGGAACCCCATGCAGCTCCCATAGTGCAGCAACAGTCGGCTTTGGTAACTGTTGGCTGGCCGATGGCACGAGTTGTGCAACGACCACCGATAGTTTGTTGGAAGCAATAGCCGAGCCTGCGGTCTGATCAGGGGATTTTTTTAGTTAGAATTTTAGAGGAGAATAAGAGATATAAAATCACTTACCGATGCAGGACTTTCCGTCGTTGCTTGGTTCGAAACCGTCGTAACACTCGCACCGATATCCACCGTCGATATTTTGGCACAATCCGTGCCTGCATAGACCAGAATTGATCGCGCACTCGTTTATGTCCTTGCACTCGTCTGTCATACCGATTTGCTGATACCCAGATGGACAAATGCACATGAAAGTACCGATCAGATTCTTGCATTGAAATTTGCAATTGTTTGCCGGTGTTACGCATTCGTCAACGTCTGAAATATCCAAATGATTACAGAGCTCCATATGCATAAACACTTCCAACTCTATAGTGTGTAAGAATCTTACCTATACAGTGTCGACCGTCAGGTGCGAGTGCATATCCGTATGGGCAAATGCAACGGAACGACCCAGGCACGTTGTGGCATCTGAAAGCACACTCGGTGCTCAATTCTTGGCACTCGTTTATGTCCTCGCAGATCTGATTAGGTCCTGGTGTGAAACCGTCGTTACAGGAGCACTCGAAACCCCCGTCGACGTTGGTGCAGGTACCGTTACCGCATATATGCTGTACGTTCAGGCATTCGTTATCGTCGACGCACTTCTTGCCAGTAGAATCTAAGACGTAGCCGGGTGGGCATTCGCACCTGAACGAACCGTCGGTGTTTATGCATTCCCCTCCAAGGCAAGCGTCCGGCATAAAGTCACACTCGTTTAGATCGACCCCCAAATCATCCCGACCCGCACCCTGAGGGCACAGTTTGGTGAATTCCTCTGAAATTTGAAGAAAAAAAAAACTTCATCTGCATAGATATCGTTGTTTTTTTAGTATCTTGGGCTTTAGTCCACGTTTATATCACTTACCGCTTCCCTCGGTTGGACATAACTCGCAATAGTGACCCCAGGCCATTCCCATCGTACAGCAGCAGTGCTTTCTCGTACTTCCACCCTCGCGCGGAGCCAGACAGTGACCTCTACGATAAGTGTTGTAGCATTGTTCCTCTCTTACGTCAATGCACTTCATAGAGTCAAGTTTTTCGCTCAGTTGATACCCCGGTGGACACTCGCAGATTACGGCACCCTCGGTGTTTATGCATCTACCGTTCTCGCAGAAATCTTTCGATACGGAGCACTCGTCAATGTCTAAAGTGGAGGAAAAGAGATAGGGATCAGAGTGGCAGAGAATAGCGATCTGCTTTGGTAAAATGGATAGTCACGAACCAAGACACCTCTTCTTCGAGTTATCGAGCTCGTATCCCGGTGGACAAGTGCACACGTAGGATCCCATTAGATTTTGACACGTTCCGGGATCAGGGCAAAGACCGGATACCTAAAATCGAGCGATTTGTTTCACTCCATACTCGCTATACGATCGTCGTACGATCTTACCTCGCGACATTCGTCGATGTCTCGGCAGTGCTGACGGTCCTGTGCCAATACGTAGCCGTCCGCACACTCGCAGTTAAAGGATCCTATGGTGTTGCGGCATCTTCCATTTCGGCAGAGGAAAGGCATGATCCTACATTCGTCAACGTCTGGGAGAGAGACAGAAGGAATATGTTTACAAGATAGGCATATGGGGACAGGGTCGGTTTACACCTACCCACGCAATCGTTGTTAGGACTAAGTTTGAAGCCTTGGTAACAGTAGCACTTGTAAGATCCGTGTGCATTGATGCAAGTCCCGTTGTTGCATATATTTTGATTACGTTGACACTCGTCGATATCAACGCACGAGTCCCTGTCTCTCGTTAGCTGGAATCCTTGATTACAAATGCACTGGAAACTGCCCTGTAAATTGTTGCATACACCGTTGCTGCATATACCAGGTCTGTCATAGCACTCGTTGATATCTACGCAGTCTCGCAAACCGTTACCGAGCTTGTAACCAGTCGGGCAAATGCACTCGAAGAGACCCGGCTGATTTACACATTGAGCATTACCAGTGCAAGGACTCGGTAACTGCTGACATTCGTTCTGGTCTATACACTGGTGCGAGTCTTCGTCGTAAACGTAACCGTGATCGCATTTGCATTCGAAACTACCTGGTGTATTTACGCAACGGCCGTGGGAACACATCGTAGGCATGAGTAAACACTCGTCTATCTCTTCCGTGTCATTTGTAAGGGGATTCTTTATCTCTCCCGGCTTAGCCCCGCACAGGGATTCGCGTTCACCTACGAAAAACGATATACTTTCGTACTTCATTAATTTCTCACTCGGAGATAATCGAGCGCGTCTTCTTCTTCACTTACGAGTATTTTCACGAGGGCATATTTCGCAAGGGTTTCCCCAGGCTGCGCCCATCGAACAACAGCACAACATTCTCGTCTGTGGCTGCATCATGGGATTTGCGCATCTACCAGGCTCGTAGGTAGTGTAGCACCGCTCTCTTCTCATGTCGACGCACTCCTCTATAGATAGATATAAACGTGTAACGATCGAAATATTTGATCAACGTAAGTGGATAAAAAATACTCACTTCCTCCGGGCATGGGCATGTAACCGTCCGGACATTCGCAGTGATAAGACCCTTCGTCGTTGTAGCAATGACCAACCCCACATATGTTAGGATGCAAAGAGCACTCGTCGACGTCTGAAACGAAACGATGAATTATGGACTTTAATAAATCTTGTAGATGGCTGTGAACGTGAGATCCTTACCAATGCAGCTTGTCTTTGTATCGTCGAGCTCGTATCCCTCGTTACAAGAGCACATGAAACTTCCAAACGTGTTGGTGCAATGACCGTGCTTACAAATACTCTCGTGTTCTTCGCACTCATTTATATCCTCCAATACTACGGTTATGCTGTTAGGTCTGTAGCCAGCACCGCCTGGGCAGAGTTTATCGTACTCTGGGCTCCCGAAGGCAGGACATGACTCACACCGGCTCCCCCATGCAGTTCCTATGCTACAGCAGCAAGTAGCTTTCGTCACGGCAGTAGACATGTCGTAAGAACATTGTGGCCTGTTACTACCGCTCTCGTAACCGGTGAAACATAAAGACGCTCTTCTATCTACGGAAATAGTGAGATTCGTAATTGGTATTTCAAGTATCTTAAGACGTGGTCTTATCCTCCTATCTGTACCTACCTACGCAAGCATTACCGGCTTCTACTAGCTCGTGATCAGGAGGACACTCGCACGAGTATCCGCCGTCGGTGTTTTCGCATGTTCCGTACTGACATGACTGGGGACTTTCACACTCGTCGACATCGGTGCAATTACCTCCTGAACTGTCGAGTTTGTAACCATCGTCACAGTCGCAACGGAACATGCTGAATATGTTCTCGCAACGACCGTAAACGCAGAGATTATTGAACATCACACATTCGTCTATGTCGATGCAAGACTGCCCGTTGTTGTCGTCCGGATGCATGAATCCCATTTCACATTCGCAACGGAATGAACCCGGGTAGTTTAGACAGTGGCCGTTTTCGCATAGGGTAGAGTCGTTGGAACACTCGTCAACGTCTCTGCACGAATAGCCATCCCCCCTGAATCCAGCGTCGCAAACGCACTGCAAAAATAACATTCACTCACTCATTTAGACGCTTTGGCTTATGCGCCTAGAGTCAGGCAACCCGACTTACCGGTATGAAAACATCATCAATTTTTCACCTGACTTTGATTCCTATTAAAAATAATAACGAACCTTGAAGGATCCCTCGGTGTTAATGCACTGAGCGTTGGCATCGCAGCCACCGTTATTAGTCAGACATTCGTTAACGTCCCTGCATTCAACCCCGGTACCAGTAAACCCTTCCTGGCATGTGCACGCGTAAGATCCCTGGGTATTGCGGCAGTCAGCAAATTCGCTGCAGGTATAAGCGTCGAGCATGCACTCGTCGTCGTCTGTGCATCCTGGATCGCTACTCTCTGGCTTTACAGAGTATCCCTCCTCGCAACGGCAGTTGAAAGAACCGATCGTGTTGGCGCATTCGCCGTAGCCACATACGTGGGGCTGACTAACGCACTCGTCGATGTCTGCGAGGTCCGGTTAGATCAATGATTAATCAATAGGGCCGCTCGTATGTCGGTTTATTTATATTTTAGAGATCTTACCGATGCAGGAAGTTCTGTCTCTGCCAGGAAGCAGACCGCCGGTGCATAGGCAAGTGTAGCTACCCAGAGTGTTCGTGCATTTACCCCCGTTACAAATCCGGGGATTCTCTTTGCACTCGTCTACGTCGGTACACGATCGTCCGTCAAGGTTCAGGGCGAATCCGGTACTGAATAGAATTCGGAAAATGTAATCGCTTGTCATAATGAAACGCGAAGAGTAAGATATTGACGATTCCATACCTGCAAGAGCACGAAAAGCTCCCCGGTGTGTTTAGACACACGTCTTCGCACCCTCCGTTTATTGAAGAACACTCGTCGATGTCTTCGCAGTGGGACTTTAGTCCAGTCTGTTGGTATCCTTCGTCGCATATGCACTGATAAGTTCCCATCATGTTCTCGCATACGCCGTTTGAGCATATACCACTCGTCCTTGAGCATTCGTCTATATCCTTGCAGGATTCTTTGTCCGGACCTAGCTCGTGGCCTGGTGGACAAATGCACTTGAAACTGCCCTCAGTGTTCAAGCAGCTACCACCTCGACAGAGTCCTGGTGTTTCTGTACACTCGTTCTTGTCTGCAATGGATTTTTTTCGACTTTGAATTTTGTTAAAGCGGAAAGTTACTCCTGTACAGAAGTGATGGAACGAGCGTTCCATTTTTATATTATCGAGTCAACTTACCCATGCAGATTTTCATTATTTCGCTACTCTGGTAGCCGGGGTTACAATCGCACTGGAAATTTCCCTGGGTATTGCGACAGGTACCGTTACCGCATACGCCATGCATTATGTTGCATTCATCGATATCTGTAGTTAAGGAACGAAAGAAGAAATCGTTGAAAAATATATTTCAAGTCTTCATACCCACTTCAACGATCACATACCTTACGAACGTATACCTAAATTATCTTTGGTTGTCATTCGACTTACCCACCTATGCATTTTATCCCATTTTCATCGAGCGTGTATCCCTGGTTACATCTACAGCTGTAACTACCCACAGTGTTCTTGCATCTTCCGTTCAAACACATGTTAGGAAATTCTGTGCACTCATTTATGTCTTTTCGATCCGTAAACCCAACGCCTTTTGGGCACAAATCGGAACGAGCTTGTGACCCGGGCTTAGGACAGGCGTCGCACTTTTCGTCACCCCATCCTCTGCCCACGGAACAGCAGCAAGTATTTCGTGAGAATCTTCCGTCTATCGGACTCGAGCATTCCCCATGCCTGTACTCAAGGTAGCAGGACTCTTGCCTTGTGTCGATGCACTTTGTATCTATAGAGAAAATGGTGTGAGGGAGAAATTTTGTCGAAACTTTTTTACTATCTTATTATCTTCATTTATTAACAACTCACGAGTAGCGTCCAGGGTAAGACCTGGTGGACATTCGCACCGGTAAGAACCGTCAGTGTTTACGCAGGTTCCGCCTCCTTTGCAAATATCTGGGCTAAGTTCGCACTCGTTGACATCAGAGCACGATTTTCCGTCCACCTTAGCATAGCCTACCGAACATTCGCACAAAGAATGGTCGCACTTTTCGCAAGGACTTCCCCAGGCTAGGCCGACCGAACAACAGCATTCCGACTTCAGGGCTAGACGTGGTAGGTTGTTCTCACATCGTCCGTGAACCATTTTTGTCCAGCAGGAGCCTTTCCTGTTATCTGTGGGAGCGATAGTTTCCAATAATTCTGAACTCTAGAGACCTGCAGGTATCCGCAGGGAATACAGACCTATGCATATATGTCCAGTATTGTCGAGTATGTAACCAGGTTCGCATACGCATTCGTATGAGCCCTGACCGTTGACGCAGATTCCGTTGATGCACGCGTCTAGCCCCAAATCCTGACACTCGTCAACGTCTTCGCACATTTGATTTTGGACATTTAGTCTCGTACCCGTTGGGCAGATGCACTGTAACGTAATTGGGGTGAATCATGATCTTTTTTTTTAAGTTTCGTCGTGTTATTATACCTGAAAACTTCCCGGAGTATTTCTGCACTGTCCACCGCTGCAAAGATTCTCTTCTAATACGCACTCGTCTATATCAGTGCACAGTTTACCAGCCGCGTCGACCTCGTAGCCGGTGCTACATATGCAGCGATGTGTTCCCATGAGATTCTCACAGCCACCGTTCACACATATGTTAGGATTTTGCGCGCATTCGTTGATGTCTGGAAGTAGGATCTTGATGTTATTACATAACGAGACAAAGGTAATCAAATCGTACGATTATACTGACGCCCACAACTCACCGTCACCGTTGTACGTCATTCCCGATCCGTGCGGACACAGAGTGAGAAATTCTGTTGAATCCGGAAGGGGACAAGGCTGACAATTACTGCCCCAGGCTAGAGGCTGACCTAGTATCACAGTGCAGCAACAGCAGCTAGATTTTGTCACCGCGGTTGACGATGGATTTGAACACTGCCCGTCCCTGTACTGCGAGTAACACAAATCTCTTCGTGTATCTGTAGGAAGGTAATTAGTTGAGTGTGTCTCTCGAATTCGATGATTCGGGTCAAGGAAAGTGTTCAAATAAGTTTAGACGCAATTACGTACCGAGACAAGATCTTCCATCTAGTCCTAAGTTAAGTCCAGGGTTACACTCGCAACGGAAACTTCCGATCGTGTTTAAGCACCGACCATTGTGGCAGGGGGAGCTTTGGCACTCGTCGATGTCTAGGGGAAGAGAAAATACAATCAATTGGCGTTAGATAGAGTCAATTCGTCTTTCATCATCTTACCAACGCAGTATCTATGGTCGGAGCTGAGACGGTAACCAGAATCACATACACACTTGAAAGAACCTTCCATATTCACGCATTTTCCGTTATCGCACATCCCTGATACGCACTCGTCCGTATCAACGCAGAAATTGTTGTCTCTTGACGCGGTGAAACCGGGCTGACAGACGCAGTGATAAGACCCCGGCGTGTTTTCGCATCTACCGTTTAGACAGATTCGCGGATTGTCTACACACTCGTCCATGTCTGAAACCGAAAGATATATATTGACAGTGTTCTCCTCTCTATACACGTACCGCGACTACATCTTTGTGAACTAGACTTACCGACGCACGTATTTCTCACGGGTGATAATATGTAGCCGTCGTCGCATTCGCACTTGTGAGATCCATCCATGTTTGTGCAACGTCCATTACCACACATGTCATGGTCCTGGCACTCGTCGTGATCTACAAATGATCGCATATAAATAAGACACACAACGGTATAAGTATTGGTGTTCGAAGCGTCGTTATTCTCATTTCACTGACCAGTGCAGTATTGTCCATCCCCCGAGACTACGAATCCTGGTGGACAATGGCACTCGAATTTACCAGGAGAGTTTCTGCAGTTTCCACCCTTGCAGAATCCCAAAAGACACTCGTCAACGTCCTCGCATCTGTCGCCCTTCTTCTCATATCCAGGAAAACAGTCGCAGTCAAAACCCACGGGGCGGTCCGTGCATGTTCCCTGGCCACATATACCTGGCATAAGAGCACACTCGTCGACTAGTGCCACGTCTTGCGGCTTCTGACATAATCTGTTGTGTTCATCTGTCGGAATTCGAATCGAGGTGTAATGCGTTGAAATTTTTATTCGCTATATAATATTGAGACAGCAATTTAATTGGGAAGTGACTTCTGACTTACCACTGTTGACTAATGGACATTTGTAGCAAAGATCGCCCCAGCCTCGACCCATGTTTCTACTACAGCAGCAGTCCTTTTTGCTCAGTTTCATAGATAGGCGGTTTCTACACTCGCCATTTCTGTTCACTGCCAGGTAACAAATACCCTGACGTCCGTCTTCGGAAAATAAAAAAACAGGAGTGCTACAGATTCAGCGAAGCTAGTGGGAAATTGAATTAAATCTTAGGTGTCGATCGACTCACCGATACAATACTTGCGATTTTGGCTCTGAATGAACCCAGGATCGCAATTGCAATAAAAACCGCCATCCGTGTTAACGCAAGTTCCATCAGCGCACACTCCTACTTCTAAGCACTCGTTCTTATCTTTACACACGTTGCTGTCCATATCCCTAGACTGTCCCTCGGGACATTCGCACATGAACGAACCCAGTGTATTCAGGCATTTTCCACCCTCGCATAGTCCAGGTATAGCCTCGCACTCGTCGATGTCTGTTATTGATTAGTAGTACATTAATAATTGATTGATGATAGAACGCGATGGCTACTCACCTACGCATTTGCCCTGATTTGTCTTGAGGTAACCTTCGTCGCAGTCCATCCTCTGTGGGCACCTTTCGCAGGGATGACCCCAGCCCTTTCCTACCGTGGCACAGCATAATTGACGGGTACATACTACACCGTGAAGACTAGCCAGGCATTGTCCGTTTCTAATCTTGGTATAGCAAGGCCCAGTCCTGTAGTCAGTTTCGCATCTACGACCCGTGTAGCCGTAGATGCAGGCGCATCTATCAGGACCGATACATCGTCCTTGGTTCTGACAAGGCTCTCTGCAAATTGCTGCAAGGATAACGAAAGTGTGTTATACATATATAGAGGCGGTTTCAAAGAGAAACTAAACTGATCTATGTATACATAGTGCACTTACGTTCGTTACAAAATTCACCCTGGTATCCTGTCCTGCACTGGCAACGACCGTCTACACAGTGTCCATTTATACACTGTGCCCTACACGAGGTACCTTCTCCACGATGACCCTCTCCACGATGACCTTCACCTCGATGACCTAAACCAGTCCCGCCGTTTCCGGCTCCGTTTTCGAAGCCTGGAAATACTTTAAGGAGAGAAATTTCGTGTATTTAGTATCGTAGCAGTTGGTTTTCACTTGTGATAGTACTCGTACCAGGAATAGCGAGCGATATCGTGTACAGGGAATACGTTACGTTATGGCAATCTGTAACGATTAAAGATCTCGATTGTCCGGTAGAGAATCCCCGGGGAGAGGCTGCTAGTCTTGCGCAATGTATCAAGTGAAACGACGTAATCATTACGAATTGATAATCAGATTGTGTTCCTGTTCCATCAAACTGACTCGGTGTTTAATTTAACTCTGTGTAGTGTGCGTGATGTATATTATAAACGCGTTTACCAGGACTAATTACTATAGCAATAGAACTCGCGTGTTAATTATTTGCCGCTGTTTGATTTATGTTCCATTCGTATACAGCTGTGCAACAATTCTTTCATCATTAGAGTTGTCTAATCCCAATTTCAATGGATGAATAAATTCTGTGTATGGTAGTACTATACTTATGTCCAGCATTGTAGAAAACCGGCCATGGCACGGGCCTGCGGAGAGATACCTGAATAGAATAATTCTTAATCGTCGCGAGCTCGCACGATCTTACAACCTAATTTATGACCACTAAAGAGTGGCGGTGAAGGGTGTGAAATGCTATTAAAATTTTCAAAGGTGCTTATGCTTCTGTTCCAACATAACTGCAGCAGTGCCTAAAATACTCAGTATAAGTCCTACGATAAATCAGCCCTTTGACTCGAGTGCAACCGGTCAAGATTCTCACTAAGAAACTATAAGATGATGAGGATAAATATGTAGGTATATGTGTATAACTATATAAGTATAGACGGGAATGGGAGCCAGAAACACCGCACGATACTATTATTATATTTACAAGTGTATTGAGAGACGCTGATGACTTGTTTACTTTCCGACAAGTCGATCGTTATCAGGACATGTTCAATATCGAGGTGAAGATCAGCTGATTCATTCCGTATTGAATTCGGGATGGAATGTATGTATATATGTACCTATACGCTATATATATGGTGCACTGCCCGCGTGCAGCTATGCTACTAGTATATACTGCGATCATAGTTAATATTCTTACTCCGAAAGGAATTATTCACGTTCTTAGAAAAATATCGATATTTTACCGATCTAGACCTCGGAGAAGAAGGCATTGACTTCCGTAGGTAGTCCAGACGGCCTGGTAGGCGTCCCTAACGAGATATCAACTCGCCCTGCAGTATATGTCGTCTTGCCTTGTTTTTTCTCGGCCTTTATACCCGCGTTCTATAGTCGCGTTTTCTTGCATCCATTTAGTATAATCGACTCGATATTGAATATTGTATACATATCGTAAACGGGGATCATCGGAATTATTTTTGAAAAACAATTTTTTCAACAAGACACATCGCAATCGATATATAAATCACAATACCTTTCTGATGACCAGACGGATTGCAGCTGGCGGAAGACACGGCACCGGTATCGCATAGACAAAGATTTGGCTGTATGCATCTACCTTGGGTTCCACATCGCCTTGAGCATACGGCTGAAACATATCATATAACGAACGGGGGAGGCTGACGCCTGAAATTCTGACATACATTTTATGACTATTTATAAGAATATAATAACGCGATTAATTATTTCTCTTAATTTTCATCTACCATTTAATCTATCTACGAATTACGATTACTCACGAATCACGCACAGGCCTGAATCAGACTTCTTGGTCCAGCCTGGACAGCAGTTGTTCTTATACCTCGTCCTGCAAATGTTTGGCCTGCAAGAAAGTACAAAATTTGCGTTATATTTTGCTATACGAGGGTTTAGGAGAAAAAAAATATACGCCTGCAGATAAACGCGTTCTATATTTAATATATCTGCGTGAGGGTATAATATGAAAGTATATAGTAATGTGAATCACTTCCCGCTCAAACAGATTGCGCGCGGGTATAATAATGTTATCATGCTATTTTCTTGCCAACTCTGGAGGGCATCAAGGTCGATGTGTAGTAAAATAGAAAAAAAGACCTTATGTAGAATTGTGTCACCAGCCGGATGACGTCGATGATTCATATACGAATACGTGATATAAAGAGGACCGATCCTCGAAGTCCTCAGAGAGCTGTAAAACGCTAGTATTATAATATCAATGCATATGCATATGCATATATACGTATATGCGTGTACGATCGGTGGGTCACGGAAGAAACAGAAGATTTCAATTAACAGCTAGCCTCCACGTAAAAGCTTGTATAAATGAATGAGGAAGTAGGTGTGCAGCAGTACCTATACCTTCGGCTACAACATTTTTCGAATATTTCAATCTACCTTCTCTATTCAGCGTGATTCAGCTCCGAAGTAGATAACGAAATGAAAGTGGCGCTGCGTATATAGGAGTGACCAAGCCAAAAGGAAAAGGAAAAAGAAACAATTTTCCCATTATTTATTCAGTAGGTACCTCATATAATAATTCGAACCATTATGCCTATGGGCGCATTATAAAAAAATACTAAGGGACCCCAGAATGCAGAACGTTCTTCTTTAAAACGATTTATCATAGTATAACTCAGCTAATATTAAACTTTCAATGCGTTGCATTTATCTACGAATGTCTCTATCGATGTTACCCCAACGATTCTAACATAAGATCAGTGATCGGTGTGGTCTTTATATTTCGTTTGAATGTTTACCCCTCTCATTCAATCAACCGCATTATGTATATATATATACAGTCCTGATGCATTGACGGGATGATCGTTCAGGTTTTACAAAGAGGTTGTGCAGGTTCTTGGGCTATATATCGTTTTATACCACTGTAGTAGTACATCAGACGTATATAATAGCGTTCCTTCGATTTCCCTATACGTCAGCTTATTGTATATACGACGTTAATCCTAAACTTTCGTCTTTCAGTTATATATATATATATATATATAAGATACTTCGATTATATGATGGATGACGTCGCGAAGAATTGATATACACCGCTTTTTTGATATAAAAAAAAAAAAAAAAAATAGAAAAATATACAGAGTGATTAAAATAACGTTATTTTTAAACTGACCCGCTTACATGTTACGTATATATTCACGTTAAGCCAAGGACCGCAAAAACAAAAAAAAAAAAAAAAACAAAAAAAAAAAATTGATACCCTTCGAGACAAGGCACTCCATTCACTGCCCTACTATTCCCCGACGAGAATTCTCTTCCGTGTAATTAACGCTCAGTTAAATAATTTTCTTCAATCATTCTCATGACTGCAGCAACAGTCTATAGGTTCCCATGTTATTAATGCACCTCATTCATTTTTCGCGCTGATTTTTTTTTTTTTTTTTTTTTTTTTCCATTTTTTTTAAATTTTTTTCTCAAACTCTTCTGACCAATATTATAATATCGAGTCAATCCTTTCGTGACACGTCGATAGATAGATAGATAGATATAGATATAGATACACATATAACGCTGATCAACTATATCGAAGGAAGTATCGCCAAATAGAGAAAAAACCGACTAACAAGCATTATTATAGATATATAGTGTATGTATTTATGTATATACCTATATATATATATATATGTATATATGCGTAAGTTCTGAACACGCGTATATGGTATGATTATCGGCGCCTACGTGGTGAAATTAACTCGAAGCACGCTAACGACGATGGGTTCGACGGATGTTGGCGTGACTGACTGTATTATAAAATAAGAACGTTGCACCAGCACCGTAGCACCATCAGCATCAGCATCCAGGCATATCTTCTTCTTCGACCAGCATAAGGATTTATCTTGCACGTAGTCGATTATCTATTGATTTTTTTTTTAACTCTCATACTTCATTGTGAGAACTTAGGGTATATATCAAATCTCTCACATATATACATATGCTTCTGAGCTCCTGCTCCTGCTGCTGTTGCACGGACGTCACGGTGTTAAATTACACATTCTCATATGGCGTTTGACTATTTATCAATACGAATAGGACTTCGAGCATATATGCTGTACATATAGCTTTATATGGATATAAATTTGAGATATTTTACTTTATAAAAAAAAAAAAAACCCGTTGATATTATTATACTATGTGTGCAGTATAAACCACGTGGAGTTTTTTTTTTTTTTTTGTAAGGTGTAACATTCATTTCGTCTAGTATACCTTAATACACGTATGTATGTATGTATGCTCAATTATAATGTGCGACGGTTGAAACTGTATAGCGTATGTTATAATCAACCAAGTACATATTTGTTAACTGATACACGTCCCACGCGTGCAACACTGTGATTAGGCAATTATCTACAGCAAACAATGAAACTTGGCTACCCTTCGCGTCTAGTTTACGTTTATATTTATTATAGTACACACGTGTATATACGATATATGGTAAATATAATATATATATATATATTTTTTTTTTTTAAACATATAGGTATTTGATGATACAACTGCAGGACATATAATATACACGCGGTTAATATCGGATCTCTGAATCACCCTGCGGATCTGTACGCGTTACATTGCAAGTTCCATGATAGAGTCGTATTTTTTTTTTTTTTTTTTTAACTATTCGATAACAAAATTCCGAAAAACTGATCGTATGAAGAAGAAGAAGAAGAAGAAGAGGGGGAAAAAAATAGAATGGGATCCTGGATGTTTCTCTATCGGACGTTGACTGCGCCCATGGCCGTTCCGACGATCTATACCTATACCTATATATATACGTATAATGTACCTATATATGTATATGTTAGAAATGAAATACCTACGTGCATATACCTACTTATGCAGCTATATACCTACTCCTCGCCCCCCCTGCACTCGAGTATATAATATATCCGATAACTTAATAGATTTAAATTCTCGGCCCTATCGCGACATTTCATTACAAGCTTCTATATACTCGATTAGACCTGGTCGCGGCTCGACTATATAGGGTTCTCACAACTTTAACCCCGTGCAGACTATATATATAATAAATAACTGGGTAGCATTGCATTTGATTATATTTTTATTCGTATAAAAGAAAATTAATATTCGCAAATCGACGCGTGTCTGTATATTATATCGAAAATTTTACACCTTAATATATTTCATAAAAAAAAAAAAAAAAAAAAAAAAATATCTATAATACGGATTATATATCGAACGATCATTTTATAAAATCGCCGAACGCAACGATCGCGCAGATATATAGGAACCGATAGGTATAAGTACCCGCGTGGATCCGGGTTGTAATTTAAACACCCGCACCTAATAATACGCTTTTAAAATTCTTAAGTAGTATATAGGTATAGCCTTGAGGCGAAAATCATTGCCAAATAAGAATATTCATCGAATTTTTATATAACATTCCATTAGATTATTATACGATCCTCATTTATACGAATTCGACTATATTATATATAAAAAAAAAAAAAAAAAAATGAAAAAAAAAATGGAAAACGTATATAAAAGTCTCTTAAAATCCGGTACATATATAATATGTATAGTAATACCGCGGTGCGCTGCGATATATAACTCGGTATGAAAACCACAACCGTTATATCTGCGATGCATAAACAAGTTGCATATTATATACCTACACTCTACTTTATTCCTAGATAAATCGCTTGTCTAAATAATTAATGCATAATATATAAATATATACGTATAGATCGCGTATAGGAGAGTATAGAGTCAAATCTGATATTCAATCAATATGATAATATAATTGATTAATATATACAAATCTTAGATTGCTTTTCCCTTATACGATATATATATATATATATATATATAAACGAATATAAATTTTGGAAATTGAAGATATAATTGTAATTGTAATTATTTAATAAAAAAATTAATAAATTAATTAATTAATTAATATAATATGGTCATCGGGGGTGAAAGTATATGGTATAGAAAATTACGTATGTACGTAACGTTTATAATTCATCAAATAGAGCACGAGCTAACGTGATATACGTTTAGTACTACTACTATTAGTCGTTGGAATGTTATAATCAGAGATTTATGTTTAATACGCAGTTGGCCCTGGTATAAGTTAAGATTAACGATGACTAGGAGTAAGAAGAGGAGGAAGAGGAGGTGGAGGAGGCAAACTGAAGAGAGTAGCGTTTTACACGTGTCACAGGAGCTTTTCATCTCCTTGATTCCCGCACTCACGCGTCACATATATTATATATTAGTTGGTCAAACCTTTAGTTCAAATGGCTAATTACTATTGAGTATAATCAGCGTATTGCGAGGACAGAAAAAGAATTCCTTTATAGTCGAGTCATTATATTTATATATATATATACACGCTTATAATTTATATTTTCAAATACATCATTTGTATATTATATATATATATATGGTGTTGAGGAATCAGTGACAAAGATGCGAGCTGTAAAGACCGAAACGCCATATACGCACGTTTGGATATACCTAATTACGTACATGTCCAGCGTGGGTCTATAAGTAGCTAAACGAGTCGTAATAGCCGAGTGTATATGCATGCGTGTGTATACGTTTCAATCTGTCCAAATCTAGCCTCGTAGCATCATAAAAAGAAAGAGAAAAAAATTTGAGAAAAAAAAAAAAAAAAAATGAGAAAAAAGAAACTTGTAATTATTATATCCCACGGGGCAGTATAAAATACGGTTGTATTGCATCAGCTATACAGCATACAGCTACATTATACGTAAAGCTCGCGACCTCGCACGCGAGAGCTGTTGACTTTAAAGCTGTGACGACTCTTGAAAGACCATTTATTAACGGTCAAGAAGAACAAACAGGGTCTTCTTCATCAGAAAAACAGGAAATTATAGGGTCTGTCAAGATCAGAAAATAACACAGAGAGTATAGGATTTTGGAGAAAATTTAAAAATGGGGTAAAAGAGGTGATTTTTTTTTTTTTTTTTCTAAAAGTTCGGAAATTTACTAATTGAGTTATTTATCACATTTTTATTACATTTATATTGGTATATACTTTTCGAATGGTGTCAACATCCCGTATAATCAACTCTTCGCGATGTAATTTACGGGGATTTCATGTTTTTTTTTTTTTTTTTTTTCTTTGTTTTTTCTTACTTTTTCATTTTTTTTTTTATTTTTTTTTTTCTACCATATAGGTTTATGAGCATATGTGCGATAATACACGATGAATCATATACCAGAATCTGTATGCAGAGTCACGTTTACACGTTTAATAAAACGTCCATTAAACATATTATCTAACATATATTATACATTTTGTTTGATGGAACGATGCGATTTAATTATTATTAAGTAAATCTTTATATATACCTAATTGCAATTTTTATTAAATATAGTATATATTTGAATATACAAGATTATTATCGGACGATTAGCAAGGGCTGGGATTAAAGTTCCGAATTTTAAAAGTCCCCAAAGTCTGCATAGCCGATTAAAAAAGAAAAAAAAAAAAAACCACCGAAAGTTAAAGATCCGAAATTTGAAATTTTAATAACTCGGCCTGTATTTATCCTAACGGAACCAATGAGCGGTCAAATCAATCGTCCTGAGATCTACTTTTCGAAAAAAAAAAAAAAAAAAAAAAAAAAAAAAAAAAATTTCAAAATTCTATCAATTTATTGATGACATCATTATAAGTCCGTCGATTAGAATGAAATACATATTTCCTGTCTTCTCCACATTTCGAGAAATATAGTATTAGTATAGGTATAGATCGAAATTTTCGTATCTTTGGAATTTCGGAGTTTTAATTTTTCAAACTCAAACGTTTTCGAAAATTCTATATATCATCTCATTATCGGAACTTTAAACCAGTCCCGAGTATTATAATGGGCAGCCTTGATCCAGACTAGTACTATACTTACTTACTAGGCTATTAGCCATTAAATTATGGAATGCAATGACCATTCAAGTGCGATATGAAGCGGATTGAAACTTTATTATAAATATATATATATATATATATAGTATATCGCGCTAATTGCACTCATAGTCTTCGGCCTTCGTCGCAATGTATATTTAATTTAAATTATATGTATATATATACATCTATATGATACACATAAGTTTATTCATCTTTTGATACGAGTGCGTGTGCTTTTTTTTTTTTTTTTTTCTTCTTTTTTTTTTTCTACTCAACTTTTTATTATTCCGTTCGTGTAACACAGGCATACCTATATATACCTACTGCAGGGGTAAAAATCTCTGTCTTAAGATGTATGAAACAAAAAAAAAAAAAAGTTTTCCTCTAATCTCAAACTCTCGAGATACGAGTTAGGTATACATATATATATATACCATGGGACCGCATATATATATGAGACAGATTCCAGAGCGAATATAGTTATCAATATATAAAACTCTAGAAGTGTAAAAGAAAAAAGCAAAAAAAAAAAAAAAAAAAAATCATAAGAAGTATAAAGTAAAGCAAACGTTGCAGCGACCCCGCACATGCATGTTTGATCGTAATTAAACCAAATTCGGATTTAGTCGCGTGTATATATCGCGTCACTATAATACCATAAGGTCGTAAGCGCCAAAAATAAAAAAAAAAAAAAAAAAAAAATTCGTGTTTTTGGTGTCAAAATCTTTTTCGTGACATATAAAATCGTTTGGGCATATCCGCAAAAAAAAAAAAAAAAAAATAATTTTTTGGCGCTTACGACCTTATGGCATTAGTGACGCGAATTATATATGGATACATATAAATTTGTTACGCCGGTCCCGAGATGCTGTATGTAACAACCCCACGGTATTTCAGGAAATTATTCACGCCAATTATTAAGCGTGTAACTGGGTTAAACTGTGCGCGGGTTGACGTAACGCGATCGCGCGGGGGAGTGGGATATAGAAAAAGTGAAAGAAGTAAAAAGGCACGCTTATATACACATATATATATCTTATATATATATATATATATATATATATATATGACGTAGGTATATATATACTAGCAGCTATAAGTTAAAGAGATGAAGCGCGAGGGAGATGGGGATGAGGATGAGGAGCTAAAGCTGATTCGGCTGCTGCCTTTGCCTCTGCCTTCCTTCTTGCAAGCAGATGTATCGTCGTCGTCTCGCCGCAATTCCTAGGCGCCTTTACTACTTAATCGCCTCGCGGTACACAAAGAGGTTATTCAGCGCAGATGTGCATAACTTTATGTACTTCGTATATAAAACCAAACTAGGGTCAATCGACGAAATGATATAGTATATATATATATATATATATATGTATAAACCGACCATTTAATGCGAGATTTATCTAAAATGTCGAATACGCGGTGAAATTTTTCTATATATATATATATTAATAATAAGATTTGAAAATATTTCGTGATGCGCGGTTATATGCATGTATAATATGTAGAGATCGATGAACTTTTATAAAGCCCCGACGTACGAAATAATTAAAAATACAAATTACAATCAATTTATACTTCTGTAGGTACCGCATTTTCATAAAGGATACTTTCAGTAACGGATTGCCACTTCGGAGTTATTAATACGTTCGCGTCTTACGCTCTTTGAACGTATACGTGTACGCAAAGATCGGGCCCTTTAAGATCTCAACCCTTCCTTTTTTTTTTTTTTTTTTTTTTTTTATTTTCTTTTTTTTTTTATTCTCTTATTAACGTATATGTATGTAGGTACTATATATAATGAAGATGGATCGATGTAAAAATAATATAAACTTTTTATATTATACGCGGTATTTAATAACTCGATTTCGTGTAACGATCATGCGGACATTTTTTTTTTTTTTTTTTTTTTTTTTTTTTTTTTTTATCTTACGCTTTCGATGTATTCTGATCGTGAATTGATTTTCAATTTCTATGGGAAAAAGCACCGATGTATGTGTATATATATATATATATAAGATTTTATACATCGGTGTACCCACTATATTAAAAGCCCGAGGTGTTTAATATACCTACACATCGTATAATCGATTCTAAATTCAAGTTTGGGAACGCAAGTTAGTGTATAGGTATATATAAATGTGTACAGAATACACGATAGAGCAATTGGCGTTCCTGATAATAGTACGTCGGCGAAACCAGTCATATAATATACGTACGGATCGACGACGTGCGTGGGATACAAGCAACACATTATCATCCGGTGATATATTCCTAGAATTTTTATTATTTTTTTTTTTCTTCTCACTTTTTTTTTTTTTTTTTTTTTTTTTTTCTTCATTCTCATGTATATAGATATATATATATATATGTGGCGGAATAAAAGCGTCATCGTTAAGAGATAACGCACATGCCCTACAAACGTTGAACTTTGTCAGCAAACTATATAATTATTCGCACGGTTTATATATATACATATATATATATATATGTATATAAAATTGTCGTCAGGGCTCGAGGTCCGCGAATTTATTTGACGATGATTATATTCATATACTATATACTGTGTTATGTATATGCATTTATGCAATAACTGTTAGAATTTATAACTCATTATACTCTTCAGTATTCACACACATATATATATATATATATATACATCTATATAATCTTGCAAAGTTTTCTAGATTTATGCTCATTGCTAAATAACTCTCAATATACTATATACCTATATATCTATATATATATATATATATATATGAGTCGGACTCAATTGAAGATACGTAAATTTATTCATAACCCAATTATTATTAAACTAGGCCGCGTTTTGCACAAAACCCTATATTAATTCCATCTCTTTATACTCGGACTCAAATAAAAATGCAGCCGTCCTCTGATCCTGTTTTATTAATTCAAGGATATTCTCGGACGTGTACTAATATATTATAACTAATATAGTTATTAAAAAAATTGAAATCGATATATTTTTTGAATTTTTAAAAAATTTTTTTATTCGCAAATATCGGAAGGTTACGTAATTTAACCATTCTGCAATAGCAGCTCAGCCTTCTGCAAAGCTTCACGTATAATGTTGTCGTAAAAGTTGCGTGCAAAAAACACCAAAGTTACTATAAGGGTGGCCGCAACTCTCGAATTTAACGGGCTTCGGTACTGCGCTGCATTGCACCTCGTATAATCCTACCTTGTACGCGAGTGCAGCAAGTATACAGCTCATTTATTTTTCGCTATTAACGTGTATCTAATTATTGCATGAAATGGAGTTCTAGACTTCGTGTGCGCGCATACGAAAAGGGCGTAATTTTTAGTATATATATCGCGTCACTAATGCTATAAGGTCGTAAGCGCAAAAAAAAAAAAAATTTCATGTTTTTGGTGGCAAAATCTTTTTCGTGCCATATAACATTGTTTGGGCATATCCGCAAAAAAAAATAATTTTTTGGCGCTTACGACCTTATGGCATTAGTGACGCGATATAACTAACGCACAAGAATTGAAAGCAGAAAAAAATAAAAATAAAAATAAATAAAATGAACATAAAAATTGAATTGTATGTATGTATGTATAGAGAGAAAGAGAGAGGGACAAGGAAGGAAGGTAAAAAAAAAAAAAACCACTTGTTTGGTATATACGTGTATTGAGTTTCTTATGTAGTGCCGCGCGATCGTCCTCAACGCAGCTAAACCAAACCAACGCGTTCACACGGCCACGTGAAGACCCTTTAACCGCGTGCTGCGAGCTGTTACACATATACCTAACCGCGTATATTATTATTTCAGCTTTTTCCTTAAGCTATAGTCAAATGCCAAGGTTCTGCCTATTTTCATTTTTTATTTATTTATTTTTTTTTTTTTTTTGTCTATCACAGAACACGAGAATCCATATAGATTCGAATTTTCTTACGTTAGATATATAGTTGGTCGGATAAATTAATCGCGTGAGGATATATAAAAATGATGATAACTATCAAACCGCGCGATATATATATACACAAGTCCCATTATACTTTCAAAGTTTGATTCTGTTCAATAAAATGAAAAAAAAAAATAAAATAAAATAAAATAAAATGAAAATAACGAAAAATGACGCGATCTTGATGGAAATGCCAGAGGCCAAACCTACGTGCTTATATATATCATTAATTCGTCCCTCAGCTATAAACCACGCGATATCAAGGTAATATATACCTACACGTTATTGTATTATATACGCGTATACCTTATACTTTGAACGATATATATATGTCGTATATATTACTCAATCGACAAGATTCGCTCCTTATCTTGTGAATTTTTTTTTACGACGATAAAGGGTTTGCTGTTAAATCCGCCCGCTGCATATGTGCTATACTCACGATTAGGCAATTTAAATTAAACTTGCAATTTCAATTGCAATATAACTACCTAAGATTAAACTAGAACTTGCACAACGTCAATTTATTTATTAACTAATTCTTTATGGTACGATCACATAATATATAACTGCAAGCTATTATTTAACGTTACTATTCCCATTGCCTATAACTATTCATCCCGTTTTACGAGAATCTATAAAATAGCATTAGTAGTATTACTTAATTTACACACATATATTTATTCGCGTATCTAAATGTTAAATATTTACGCTCAAGAATTCTTTGAGTAAATAATAAAATTCGTAAATTATTTTGTAATCGCTAATTCTATTCCTATATATTATTCCTAATTCCGGATGTCGTAAAACGCGAACTGTACATATGTACATATAGAATATACATACTAGTTTATTTCATACGTGTTTATGTATATAAATCACATGTTTCGCGTGGGCGTTCATCGCGAATCTATATATCTAAAATAAAAAAAATATAGTATTGTCAAAAATGAAAACGACCAAAAATTCTTTGGAATAATAAAATAAAAAAATAAGAGATGCTACGTATCATTTCACAATGCATGCATCGGAATTTATCGTTGCGCTGTTCCGCTGCACCGTAACTAATCGGATCAAAGTTGACCCTAGAGATTTGGGGTGTGGATGAGTTTAATATATATATGGGCGGTTCTTATATCAATTATCTTATTTTATTCCGTGAATTTTTTTCTTTTTTTTTCTCTCTCTCTCTCTCTCTTTTATCGAATATAATTTATCCCCCGCGTCGCGTGGCGCGCATGCAGGTATAACACTTATTATATAATACGATAATATAAATCCGTTCTCGAAATATCTCGAGAGATTTGGTATATCGAAAAATCGTCCCTTTAAAAAAAAAAAAAAAAAAAAAAAAAAAAAAATATATATATCGTAACTAAATCAAGAAAAAATAAAAAAATAATCATCGCTATATATTTTCACTTACCCGATTAGTGGTACGGGCTGTAAACCGTTGTCCAAGTCCTGACCAGGGCCAGATGGTTGGCGTTGTCCTTGGGCCGGATCCTGCCGCGATGGATCGACCAGGATTATCACTACCAGATGAAATAGGAGCGGCAACATTTTGCGCCAGCTCAGATCCGAATAGGTCTTGCAGTTTTTTTTATTTATTTTTTTTATTTTTAATTTTTAATCGGAATCTAGATGATCTTCTCCGGTGCCCGGGACGGGCTTCAGTCTAAACCAGGTATTGCCGCTGGTTAGACATATGTGGGGGGATGATTTCGGCGACTAGATAAAGCACTCGTTAAGTACTTTCTATATTATGCGCCAACTGCAACGTTAGGATATATATTTAATTTTTTTTTTTTTTTTTTTTATGATATATCGAATTCGTATAGAAAAAAAGATAAAAATAAAATAATGAAATCCATTAAACGGTCTCGGTTTATTAATTCCTCGACGCTACGCACCGCGCATAGCATAGCATATATATATGAGTGTGTAGCGCCGATTGGATTATGCAAATTAGATATAACGCGCGTTACTCAATCGGTTCTTTTTTCGGCTCATCACCATTCGCGTCATTATCGAGATCAGCTGTCACGTAGAGATTCTTCGTTATCGTTTATATATATGTATTAGCTTAATACCGCGATCAGGGCGAGGTTGGCTCGTTTCAAAGATCTTTAGTATTATAAAACGAAGGTCGATATTTTCTTCAAACTTTCAATATATGAGAAATCTTGCGAGTCAACGATCCCGCGATCGATTTTCTGCGATCATTTATTAAAAATCATATTTTCACTTCGGGGATCGCGATCGCACACGGCATATGCTGCATAGTAATTACAATCCCCCATACTTTTATCATACTTTCGTTGATGTAAGTATAATTCATATATCTTCGTGTATATATTACGTAAACGCGCGTACTATATAGGTATAACAGTTTTTTTGTAACACATGCATGATTTCTGCGTTTTTTTGACCTAAAAATAGGGCCTAAAGTAGCCGTTTATTGACCACTTGAAAAGAGCGGGCAATAAAGAATCCATTATTGCCCGCTTCTTCAATAAGCGGGCAATAATGGATTCTTTATTGCCCGCTTCTTCAATAAGCGGGCGTAAAGGATTCTTTATTGCCCGCTTCTTCAATAAGCGGGCGTAAAGGATTCTTTATTGCCCGCTTCTTCAATAAGCGGGCAATAAAGGATTCTTTATTGCCCGCTTCTTCAATAATATATATATATATATATGCCGCTTATAGGCACAGAAACGCAGAAATCAATACATGCGTTACAAAAAATATGGTGTGTACCAAGGGCTAAGTGGGCTTTTTGATCTCGTGTGGTTGCAGTACTCGTCTTCGGCTCGCGGATGCACTCGTCTTCGACTCGTGCTCCCTCGCCTCCGACTAGTACTGCAAACTCCACACTCGGTCTAAAAAATCCCACTTTACGCCCTTG
The DNA here is from genome assembly GCA_943736025.1 of Tenthredo mesomela. Lineage (NCBI taxonomy): Eukaryota > Metazoa > Arthropoda > Insecta > Hymenoptera > Tenthredinidae > Tenthredo > Tenthredo mesomela. The sequence continues at coordinate 678,184 of OX031017.1, forward strand.
CTACACAATATACTATTCTTTATATCGCGTCACTAATGCCATAAGGTTGTAAGCGCCAAAAAAATATTTTTTTTTTGTGGATATGCCCAAATGATGTTATATGGCACGAAAAAGATTTTGCCACCAAAAACACGAAATTTTTTTTTTTTTTTTTTTTTTTTTTTTTTTGCGGTTACGACCTTATGGCATTAGTGACGCGATATTATATAATATACCTGCAGCGCACAGGTATTATTATACTTCTGACTGCATCCGTATATATATATATATATATATATATATATATATATATATTTATAAAAAATAAATTTTATTTCAATTAACAATTATATATTTATCAAACGGTTCATGAAATTTTTGTTCACTTCCGCGGAAGCTAATATAATTATACGTATTACTATTATAAACGAAGGTTTCTCTCGCGGTCGCGCGCGGCTATAATATTATACTTGAGATATATCTCGTGGCATATAAATATATGTGAGGACCTTCTTATCAACCGCAGGGAAAGACAACGATAGAGACATAAAGAGAGATGAGATGGACATATATATATGCAAGGGAATTAGGGTAAAAATTAGGCGACAAAGATGATAATATACTTCCGCGGTTTATTCTTCGTAATAATTATACGAACAAATTTTCATTCAAATCTTTCGAATCATCGAAGTTGAGAATTTTCAAAAATCACCAAAGTCCGCATAGAAAAATTTAAAAAATAACAATATCGAAGGTTTTTCATTCCGAAAGCCAAACCTTCGAATAATCTTGAAATTCACATGATTTATACATTTTGGAAAAAAAAAAAAAAAAAAAACGTTTCAAAATCCAATCAATTATTTATTACATCACATGAGTTTCCGTAAAGAGGATCTCGGATTAGAATGAACTATTATTCTCGTCTTCGCACGTCCCTCGATAAATAGATCGAAATTTTTCGTATCTTTTCGCTTTCGCGGAGTTTAAATAATAATCTGAACTTAATAAACGTTTATAAAAATTCGATATCAAGCCTCAGACGTAATTATTTCAATATACACGAATTATTCCTCATTAGCTAAGTATTATTGATTAGCACGAAATCAAACCTGACGCTTATAGATTCCTTATGCATATTATGTATAACACGAGGTTTAAAGGTCAGATTGCGATAACTGCTAATATTGCTGTGCTAAATTTTCGACTCAAACTTTTTATATCTATATGGGAGAGCGGCGATCAGCTGCGCTTATCTCAAACACATGATAATACTATGAGAAATGGAGAAATATAATTTGAATTACATATATTTCTTATATATAAGGAATCTATATCAATATACAAATTAAATCCCGGATCAATTCGCGCTTAGGGAAAAAAAAATATTTCTCTTTCTCGATCTTTCTTCGAGTGAATTAGAAGATCTATGAATAAATATATAAAAAAAAAAAACGAAATGATGATAGATCTACAATTTTGTGTACGACGTATAAACTCGTCCCTTCGATCTTATTAGTATATCTCATTTAATTTTAATCTTTCGCTGTTATATTATACATATATATGGTTTGTCTTATAAATTAAGGGAAAACGGCTATAAATTTCACGCTTATCACTTCATCGCCGGTTGAATATATATATATATAATATATTATAAAATCACTATTATATTATATTAAACAAACTGCAGCATCACTTACGTAGAATGAGAACTATGTATTTAAATCTCTTGTCACGTTTTTTTTTTTTTTTTTTTTTTTTATTATTATTTTCTTTCGATATAAAAATGAAGAAGAAAAAAGTCAATTAACTTGTTGTATTGCTTAATAATCGATTAATATTTTTCTTATTATTATCATTATTATTATTATTATATCTGATGATTCTATATTGATAAAGAAACTAATAAAGAAGTAAAAATTTCTAACGAGATTATATAAAGATCACTGCATCAGGTTTTCACTCCGTTTGTAATAAAATCATCTTGAATGAAAATTTCCTTTAAATTTTTTTTTTTTTTTTTTTTTTTTTTTTTTTATAAATTTTGAAAAAATAAATAAATGAAAAAAAAAAAAAAAAAAAAATCAGCTACTATATAGATCCTAAGACACGGTTTAAATTTGTCGCGTAAGCGTCTTATATAGATCTTCTCGGTGTATATATCTGAGAATCCCCCTGCAAGTGAAGCTGCGTCGACGGGACTCTACACGGCACTGGCGCGTGCAGCAAACCACTAGCGTCTCATCTCGACGTTGCTCTCTAAAGACGCGACGACGGCGACGACGACGACCACCACCATATTACTTACATACTCTCATACCCACCAATCTGTACCTTCTATATAGATACATACACGATACTATCATATACATGGACAGGCGCATCAATTTTATATACATAAATATCTATATACACGCGTGTATATATATATATATATATCGACACCATACGTATACTCCCACGTCCTATATCACTCTCACGTCAGCTTTAGATCTCTATGGGAAGTTACTTTGCGCACACACACACATACACATGCATCAATGTATAATTGGGCTTACTAATTTACTACTATACCGAAATTCATTACATATATTATACCTATTAGCAATTTATATATTCTGACAGTCAGGTGCACGTCTATAATAATGCGAGAAGGAATTATGTATATAGACCATTTTTGGCAGCCCGTATGTAATTAGTTTTCTTCGGATTATATAATTGTAATTACATTTCGGAGTTATTATCGCTCGACGTTTTGGTAACCGTTTGGTAAAGTTCAAGGACGGTTTTAATATATATATATATATATATATATATGCGAGATGGGAATCGGGGATCTTAATGGTGATTGACGTGTACGAATTTATAAATATAGGGCATTTCGCCGGATGGGTATACATATAATAGCCGATTTGATAAGTATATCTATAATTTGAAATTTAAAAATATTTTCTCATCTATCTGCGATCTTTCGACGATATAAGTCCATTTTCATCGGGTGATACAAAATCTAATCTTTAACATTCCTGTATGTATATATATATATATGGATTTTTTCTGGTGGATATACTATATATGGAATAATACATACAATAAGGTGTAAAATCCGCGACGTTCTATCACTCACATAGGTAGTAGGTATAACATATATAGTCGTCGTTGCGTAATACATAAGTATAATAACTAAAAAGAGGTGACGGTATCGTTCGTGACTCAAATAATATCACCTAATATAACGCATATATGCGGATAATACATATATCGCGTCACTATAATGCCGTAAGGTCGTAAGCGTCAAAAAATTATTTTTTTTGCGGATATGCTCAAACGATGTTATATAGCACGAAAAAGATTTTGCCACCAAAAACACGAAATTTTTTTTTTTTTTTTTTTGTTTTGCTTATGGCATTAGTGACGCGATATATACCTTACCTGCGTATAAGGTAGTAGTATATAAATTTGTGATATAAACTAAACGCGAAGAACGGGGATAGACGCAAACCATCATCATCGTAGATCGGAATTCTATATACTATATATATGCGTATGACGCGTGAATTATGATGCAGTAATACGAAAAATCTAAATTAGTGCGATCGTAATAATAACACCCTAATTCTCCATCGATATCGTCACCGTATATATATATATATATATATAAGATATAAAACCATTTTTTAGATCTATACTCGCTATTCCATTCAGAGATAATAATAAATGCCACATAGATATATATATGCGGTTCTTTATATATAGAATATATATATGTATATATAATAGACGCATATATTATATCAAAAGTCTTACGTAAATTATTCAGTCATCGTCATTTTTTTTTTTTTATTTTTTATCTGATTTTATCAATTTTTCTGATGTATCAATAATTTATTAATTGATTAATTATTATACGTCAAAACGGTTACTACTCGGGATATCAATTAGTCGTCTACTAGTTCGTTATATAGATTTGAGGCTAATTACTATCTCCTATATATATTTATATATATATGTATACTATACATAATATCTAACTGGTATATGAATTATAGATAGTGGATATAAGGCTTGTTAATGTTTCACAGAGTAATTTTCTAATTTCTTGTCAATTATAGATTGCGTAAACCTCGTGCGGATAGGCCTCCGAGCTTATACATACTAAGGTATAGAATTTTATTTTCAAACTAATCGAACCAATTTACTTATACGACAATTTCTATGCAAACTAGAAGAACTTAGGTATATATAGGCCGATGAACTCGCTCTAAGATATATTGTATCATGTATATATATTACACCTATAATTTACAAATATATGTATATATAATTCGATATAAATTATTACTTATATTAATATATACTACCACATATATAGTAATTATTATCATTGAACCACGTAAAATGAAGCATTTATAATTATTGACGAAAATTAAAACATCGATCGCTGATCCTATATTTACAAATATATTTATATATATATATATATAGGTAGGTCAGACTTCCGGTAATTTATCATGAGTAATTGATACATAGTACATATTATATAGGTACGTATATACCTACTATATATATCGGCGTTGTTTCTTTAGGTATTTTAATTGCGTGGGAAGTAAATAATATAGTCTTATAACTATATAGCTGTACATATGTATATAAGAGGTAATATATAGGTGTAAATATGGCTCGGCGAAAATAATTTAGCCAAAAAAAAAAAGAAAAAAAAAAACGACGGTGTGTATTCCAGTATCCGATATTCTTTAGCTTCCGAGCACCTGCAGCATCGCGATTATAATGTGCCTGAGAACAAAAAAAAAAAATCTCTTATACGATATGAAACCCAATAGTTTTGTTATACCGGACTGCACAGAGTTGGGCCGCCTGTTGCGGGTGACCGCGTAAACTTTGCTATTTTATAATAAATAATTATATTATGACGATGATGATGATGATGATGATGATGATGATGATGATGATAAGGGGAATAATAAGAAACTAAGTGGCGATCAACGCGATCTGATCAGCTCTCATCGTTCGAGGAGCGTCCGTATTCGAGTTACACGCATCAACGATCGGCTGGAATCCTCGCAAGAAATAAGAAAAACAATAAGGAAAAAAAAAAAAAAAAGACAAAAAGTATAGAAAGAAAAAAAAATTAGATCAAAACAACTCTTTGGAGGAGTATATGAGGGAAAAAAGTGAGAAAAACCAATCGCTGATGACGAAATATAGTGCATATACAACGTTCCTTTCTCGTCTAGGGAGACCGTCGAGTTTCAGATGCGGATAACAGAGAAAATCGGACTTCAACTTCCGCGCATACCTATACAATCGATTTTCATATAATTTATATGCAATTAGTTTAAACCCAAGAAATTCTATAAGCGTAGGTATATTGTGTGTTCACATTTCCTGATCCATTCATGATTATAGTTTTAGTGACGGTATAGTATTATATATATAGCTCTGCGTAAAGGGAAATATAGTTCATAGTCGAAGTACCGCCTCATAATAGTGTAACTATAACGCGGATAAAACCGTTTAACAACAAACTAATCGGAGAACAATCGATGTAACTAATAGAAAGAACGGTCAAACATACATATACGAGCTAATCGCACTTTATGCGCGCTTTTGAGTTTAAAAGTAGCAAAAAAAAAAAAAAAAAATATATATAAAATTTAAGATATAGGGTGAATATTCATCTTCTCTTGTTATATTATAACGCGCATTGCATCAGTGCGGAAAAGTCGAGTGCTTGTGGTGAATAGACCAATTATTTTCGATGTGTACTATACTGCATTACAGTGGTATATTGTAATACCGCTTGATATGCTGTTGCACAGTACAGGAGCAAACTGCTTCAGGGTATATACCGGACAGCGAACTGATACCGAGTGCATATTATACTACCTGTAATCTGCAGGAGCCAGTTGCACCGCTTGAGCATGCCACTTTATAAACTAGACGGTCTATTTAAACCTCTTCTTATTTTACCTGATATTTTTATTTTTATTTTTTTTTATTTTCATTTTTTTTTTATTTTTTTTTCATTTTTTATTCTTATTTTACTCGGATCTAGGCGAGACCGCAGGACTAACTGCGCAAGTCTCGTGTGAAAAATCAACATACACCAAGCCTGATAAGAGATTGTGTCTATTTTATACGCCCCATTAGCGTAGCCTTTAGAAATCCTCGTAATTATAACAAGCATATTACTAAACGTATAGAAACGATCTTATAATATATAGATAATATAATATAATATATATATATAATATAATATAATATATAATATATAATATATAATATATAATATATATATATGCGAAAAAAAAATCATACTAATTATACTATTACGATCGCATATTATAATTAAACTCGTAGAATACGTACTTATATAGCATCAATAATTAATGTAGGCGAGGTTTCGCGCTCTAAAGTCTACCGCGCGCGTAAGAACTTCCGGCAATGTAGTATATATACAAAGGGTTGGGCTATTGCAAAATTGGGTCAGACATTTATTATTTTTTTTATTTATATAACAGGCGCGATGTATAATTGTTTGATAGAGAAATAAATATTTCGCCCTGAAACAATGTCAAAAAGTTTTCGTTGCGGGCTTTAATGCTTTATATTATGCTTTATATACCTGCAGGATTATCCACCCGCGAAAAGACATGAGCTAGGTTCTTCTACTTTTCCTTTTTTTTTTTTTTTTTTTTTTTTTTTCTTCGTCGTCTTCAATTAATTATTGAATGAGAAATATTAAGGTATTACGTGAGGGTCATGTGACGATAATAATTACCAACGTCTTATAGATAACGTCATCGTATTTTGCCGTTACCTGTTCATATATATATATATATATATATATATACGGTCTCTATACACACCGAGACCTCGTCTAAGAACAAAAATCAAGTGTATAAAGGTGTAAATAGGTATTTTTCTGTTACGACGACGACAACGACGACTAGGCAGGCATGTAATAATAAATCTAAACTAGCTTGTGTGTTCAACCTAAATTAAATCCGCTCCCACATACCGCGGGTCTCTTGGTATTATATACGCTGCCTCGCGGGTAGGTATACTATACGAAAGTACACACATATATAATATATACTATAAATATATTTATATATATATACCTTTGCAAACTGTGTTATTAGTTATATTACTATATTAGTATGAAGTATATAATTATTATAAGACGATGATAAGAAGAACCCTCTTTTATATTCTCACATTATATATATAGAAGTATGTACCATATTGTTTTACATATTTCTATTAATATCAATAATTATAACGAATGTATTTTTTCGATTATTTTGATAATTAATATAATTCTTAGTAATGTCTGCAGCTACGCGACCGCGTAATTATTATACAGGAATAAACTCTCTTCTTCTCTCTCTCTCTGACACTCAATGGCCCTTGAACCTTGGACATTGGCCGCCAACATAACTTTTATGTACAAGTACCTCTACTTCGTCTTTTCTTCGTTTTTTTTTTTTTTTTTTTTTTATCGCAAACAGATTCTTGCTCAATATTCATTTCTACGATTCCTATTTCTCCTATTTCTTATTATTTTTATTATTATTCTTTTTCGTCTTATTGACACCGTTTGACATCGCTGTTTTAACATCAGACACGTAATCGTCCCTTTTTTGGCATACCGCGTCAGCCAGGCTATTCCAATCGTCGGATTTTATCATGTAAGAATTCCAGAGATTAGAACAACGCCTTCTTCGATCTTCGAACAGCCCGATTTCCTCTTCCATATAAACAGCCTGAGATTGATAAAAATCTAGCGAATTAATCGCACGCTGATTTCGCAGCATCTCTTCGTCGTCTTCTGTCTTTACCCATCGATCATCTTCAGCCTCGACATCGTCCTTTAAAACATACGCAGTTGTATTCCAGGGGGGAAGAATTCGCGATAAATTTGACCACGGTTTAAGGGTTCGAATTTCATCCTGCATGGAATCGGAATTCCCAGAATTTCTCAACGTTTCCAAAACGGTAGAATTAGACTTGAAGAATTCTTCCCGCAGCTCTCGACCTCGTAACAAACGTCCCGGTTCCGAATCTTCCCAAAGTCTCTTCATACTCGAGATCTCGATTTCACGACGTCTGTCTTCCTCGATCTATACAACGATAAGAGAATCGGGAATATATTCCATACTCGTATAAAAAAATAGTCTGAAAATTTTTAAATTTTCACCTACATGGACTTTTGCTCCTGCATCGACGAGGACCTGCAGTCTACATAACGGATGTTGAAATATAGTCTGCGAGGTACTGTCTGATGTTACGTCACCATCCCCGTGCAGATTTTGGACCCTAGTTTTCATGCTGCGCTTTGAGACAGAGGAAACCGAGGTTCTGCCATACCTCGGATCGTAGACGGTACCTCTAGCCCTTGCTTCATTCGCCACGGTCCATTCGTTGGATGTCAAAGGCCAAGAGTCATTCGTTACGTACGCCTGAAGATAGTATTCGGTGGTAAATTCTTCCCGGTTTTTTCCTGAATCAGAAATCGACGATTTCGAACGATTTCGTGCCCTAGAATCGTCGCCTTCATCTTTTGGAATAGAGGATAGATATGCGACTGGTAATATGAGAACTGAGCCACCGCTTGCTTGGCACAATACTTTTCCGTATTTATCGTAAATTTTCATTTCGCTTTCCACCATATTATACGACGTTGAAAGTCTGAACGATAGCAAAGAGTCTATTGATACTGTCACGATCCATTTACCGATGACATTACACAAATTGGGAATGTAGTTATTCGACAATTCATGAACTACCAAAGTCGGTGGTTTGGTAACGAACGAGAAGGACTTGGAGTTGTACATCTGACGAAACGTTGGTCGACCTTTGACCGTCGTTACACGAACGGACCAGCCAAGTTCCTTGGATTTATAACCATCGCTCCAACCGTATCCGATCACGGTATACCCAAGCCTGACATAAGGATAATGTGCGGTGGCCACTTTGGTCACAAATCGTTTAACCTCGTGGTAAGTATCGTTGTTCACCACCCGGATTACATACCTTGGTAAACTAGTTACGAGATCTATACCAGCGTATACCGTGGCGTTTTCTGATGGAGCGTTTACTATCGTTCTTAAAATCGGGACCCACTGACCAGGTTGAACATTTTTAACAACCCCTTTCCACTCTTCGACATTTAACACTTGGTCCAGGTCACCGAAACAAGGATAAAGCGGGGACTGAACCCGCAGGGTACAAGTACTCCAAATTATCTGACGTATCAATAAGGTCGCGATCGACTCGCGCTTCGAATAGTCAAACAACTCGACGACCCTTCGTAGACTCTGGAGAATCGCCGAATGTCTGATGTGCGAAGGGTCGTGAATATTTTTGTATATCTTTATCAGAGCCATTCGAAAAAATGACTGAATATTAACTGCGGCTTTTTCTGCAATGGAAAAATCTGTAGGGTTGTGCCTTTCGGTTTGATTAATCGTGCAGCGAACACCGATCAAAGGGTCGAGGAAAAATACTCTGAGCGATTGGCAAATGGCTCTAGACTCGACATCAGAAAACGTTTCATTGATCAGTTTTTCTAATTCAGTTATGAACAGTCGGTGCACGCTTTTCGTAGACCTCGTCTCTTCCGCTCCAAGTGGCATGTAGGAATTGTACAAAGCTCGTAGCTCTTTGGCATACCCTGGTCTGCCAAACTGTTCAATAGCTTCGTTGATCCTGTCGCTAATGTTCTTCACGATTGCGTCAACTCTGTCTGACTCTAAGCCCATCAGCTCGTACATCTTGAATCGATCACCTACGTGGAATATTGTGTCGGACAGGATTCTGATGAAGTAGGAATGTGCTGGTCGAAAAAATACGCGATATAAATGCCGGCCGGGTTCAGCTTCGAAGATCGTAGCGTTCGTAGAAACAGTTTTCACCAATACTGCTGGATCATCGTCTCTCGATATTTCGAAAAAGTTGTGCTCTTCGAAGATCAAATGCGATCTAGCGGAGACAGTTGGGTTCGGTGCACAAAATTCAATAAGAACAAATTTCGCGTCCACAGAATCGATCAGCATATACAAAGGGCTGTTTTTAGGACCTGATATATTATGCTGCCATTTCACCGAGCTTTGAAACAACCCGCTTTCCGTCTGTGCCTTTTTACCATCTTTTAAAACCGTGGCTTGAGACTTGACCCTCGAACCAGCCGCTGAGACATGCAGCTGGCTGGCTGCAGATGTGATATTTAACACGTCGGATACACGGGTGTAATATTCAAAGTCTGACGGCTTGTAGAACATGAATATCTCGTCGAGGTACGGTGCGATTTTTCTGAAATCTGTCCATACGCTGATCTCTTTCACAGAATCTGCGACAATATCTTCCGTACTGGACTGTCTAAGAGGGATGATCATTTTCAAAGATCTAATCGCAGGATCTCGTCCAGTCTTTGATCCAATCACTGCACTGTGTTTTGAGACCCAATCGAAATACCGATGCAGTTTCCACCGGTTATTTGCTTGACTTTTGTCTAATGTCATATCTTTTGCTTTGTCGATGTATATGGGGTAGTTCAAACACCGCGCTACATCGGGATCAACAGCTTCCTCTGCATTAGAGAAATTGGCAAAAATCGCTACGGTAGGTCGAGGATCTTCCTTTTTTTTATCTTCGACGCTTTGTTTCTTCGTTTGTATTTCTGCTTCGTCTTCTCTGTCCACGTATTTGATCAAAAGTCCCCATTTCTCACTCTCGGAGAGAAGTTTCGTGTCTAATGGTAGGCAGATCCATCCTATTGGATTTTTTTAATACTATGCAGCTCAGAAATTTCTGTGAATGCGATTAGGTATATCCTGGGAATTATATACCAACCCGTGAGACACGAGACGGGATGAAAGTCTGCAATCTCTCGCTGACCGGTCCAGGAAAGCGCAGCTAACTTCATCATGGCTTTTGCCAAAATCATAGGCCATAACTCAAAGTCCTTTTCAGTTCGCGGCAAAAGAGGAGAACCGTTCTCGTCCACCGGGATCATATCGTCGACGATGAAACGTCGCCAGGAACCCATGAAAAACAAACGTACCAAGTACTTGCCTTGATTTTAAATTCAAACTGATAATTTATATACAATAAGGAATCAATTTCGTGAAAACACTATACAGTGTGGAATATAGTACCGTGTGGATTGACAACAGGCCGGTTCTGCGACGCGGAACTCCCGGTCTTATTCATAGAATAAACGTACATCCAGCCTTGCCAAGGAGATTTACCAAGCCAAGCAAAATTTGGCGAGTCCCCTTCGACCTGGAGGCCATTGTGTCCAACGTATTGCAGATTTAACATCGTGGAAATAAACCATCTGACAAACTATCGAATATTCATATAGTTATGAAAAAAAGAAAAGGAATAGCATTTGATACGCTGTATGTACTACGTGCCTGGCTGTGCAGAATGTGTTTATTATTCTTGACAAAATCTGGGTATTCGTTGCTCGGTGCAAAAACCACTGGGTTACTCTGGGAATAAAATATAGAACAACAATCAGAAGCAAAATTATATCACTATATACAACGGATGGGGCGAGACTCTCACTGACAAATTCCTAAGCGAAGATCCCCTCTTCCAATCGTGGGGTTCTATAGAAGGTGGCATCAGGCGTGGTTCAGGGTCCAGGAAATGTCCGTCAGTACCGTCTACAGCGTGTGTCAAAATTTCGGTATAAAATAAATCAGAATCACATGCTCGTTCAATTTGTTACTTTTCGGCAAGTCCCATTTTTCTGCTTTCAATTCCGCGTCCGTCCATTCAGACCATGGAATCGTCGATGCTGATTCGACCTGGTGATCTGCAGCCACAGCTTCGCGCGTTTTTTTCGACTTGGCTGACATTAGGAATTTCTAATATTCTCTTTCGACGATATAGAAACAAACCAACAACAACTGTGCGATATGTGGTACATTTTCAATCAGCTCTGTTCACTCACGATACATCATCATGTTACATAATATGTTACACATACACGGTATACAAATTTAATTAAATCTTACGGACTGTACCAAACTTGTAGGTCATATCATGAGCGTAGATTTTACCAGGGTAAAGGATGCATGTTGGAAAACCCTCGGTGTTAATTGCGTTGGGATAATTCTGTGGGAAAATACCAAATCCTCCGTGTCTACGATACAGGACGCCGTCTTTGCTCGGGGTTTCTTCCACCGGCTTCAAATATGCATTGTATAAAATGTTAGCTAAGCTCATCTACTGAGTAGCAAAGGCAAGATAATCACCGGAATATCCTACCTTCGATAAACTTCTGTTACTATTTAGTCGATCTCCGCAATCTCCCCAACAACAGTCGTCGATATTTGGTGGAGAGACCCTCCCAGGTTCCGGCAGATCGTTACAAGTATAAAACTGCACTCCAGGTTGATTGGAGTAAACTTCCATGAACCTTCCTGAACTAGGGTGTAAAATTCTTGCGTGAAAACGGTAGCACCAGGAGCTCGGTGCGTCAATGCAAAGATTGTGGTCGTAACCGCCTCCTGGAACCTGACGAAGTCTTTTCCTGGTAAGCTGGGTGGGAAAACGTAGATCGTATATGGTTGAATCGACTGGTCTGATCGCACCGGTTGGGACTTTGTCCCTGACATCCATGAAGGTCCATTTGCTAGCGTTTATCGTCACAACATGATTCCTTAGTTCTTTAGGCCCGGTGCCCTGCGGGTTTGAATATCATCACAATGATAAAAATCCTCACAATCAGGATCGAACACCTTCATCCGTCACGCTGTATTACAGCCGTCTTATATCATACGAAAACTCACGTGACCAGCAAGATTTAAAAGGCAGCGGGTGGTGATGTTCGATGGCACAGGGCCCGTTGAACTTGCACGGATATTTAGGTGGAGTTCGTTATCATCCGTCCAAGAGAACTTTACCTGCGTCAGCATATCACCAGACCAACCATCCACACTTGAGTTACTAAGGTTACTCATCACCTAAGCATAGGGTTCAACGCAAAGGGACGTGGATTTAAATATTCGACTTCATATCTAGCGACCAGCTCTCGAAATTTTTTGGAGTGAAAAATTCACTCCTTTTTTTTTTGACTGGTGCAATTTTCACTCCAAGAAATTAAGAGAGAGTATTTTTCGAACTACATCCTTTCCAAGACATACCACTTGTTTACCAAGAATGTACGACTCCCAATTCACGTTTTCGAATCTGTGTTTTCCTTCACGACATTCTGAGTCCTCGTTCGTAGGAGACACAAGGTTTCTTATTCTTCCTATCACGTTTCCAAAGTACCAGTTTTTCGAATAGCCTGTTATCGTATAGTTGTAAACGATTGGGAACATTTATAAATTTATGATGTTTGTATAAAAAGTGAAGAAAAGCTACCATCCATGGAATCGTATCCTAGAACAACGTCGCCAATTATTCCTTTCGCGTTAGGAACTTTTATGGACTGAATTCCTGCACCCCAAGTTATCAGTCGAACCGAAGAATTCCCCTTGTTCGTCATGGTGTACCTGGCCAATGTCTTATTGCATAATATCAACCCTTAAATTTGTTTTCATTTCTGTTTCAGATGAAAGTGCGGATGGCCTACCTTCGAACAGTTTCGTAGCAACGATGGTGACTCGAAGAACTGTTATGATCCGGTCTTTCTACGAGACCAAAGCCATCCTCTTCTATGAAAGTATTTGCAGTGGACATATTTTTCAAGATTTTAGGGAATCAAACGCTGATGAGAATACTTTTCAAATTTTACCAATTATCTAAAGTCTCGTTCATTTTTCTGCACACATTTTATCGCAATCTAATCATCTTTCACGGTTTTTTGAATTTTGTGATTTTTTTTTCTTCTTTTTCTGCACCGCTTTTTCGAGACGGAAAATTTTGAGGATTAAACTGAGCTTGTCAGTCATGATATACGTTGAAAGTCCAAAAAGTCATGAAAAGTAAATTTCAAACGAGTCGATCGCGTCGTTTATGACTTAATTAAAAGCATAAAAGGACTCAAAACGAGAGCCGCGCCTTTATTCATGAACGAACGACTGCCAAAACGAGAGCCGAGTCGAATAATAATAATATTTTAAGATTCCCCACGCAACCCCTCTGAGGCTTCCCCTCTCAGGACGTCATCGAACCTCCTTAATGAAAGAAGTATGAGGATTAAAACACAGAATTATACATTGTATGAATTTCCAATTTATTGAATTTCAGAGATGAAATACCTGAGATATAAAGTATAAGCAATGAATTTTCAAATCATAAAGCATTTTTCAGAAATTAATAACTATTCGAAACAAAGTCATTTTTAATACCAAAAAACGAAAAAAAAAAAAAAAAAAGTCACTTTTCATTTCCATATATAGGAAATTCATAAATCTCACTTCAGAGACTAATCATTAATTATACACCTACTTATAATTAGATATACGTATATTAGTGTCAATTTCTTAATTATTATAGTAATTGATAAAATACATTGTAAATGATGAAAAAATTTTGGAAAACTCTCTCTCTCTCTCTGTTTCTCTCTCTTTCTGTGCGTCGTGCTCTCATCGCTATTACTCTTTAGAGTCCGGTATTGTCCATTATTTCACTCACTCGATATAATAATAAGTATCACTCTAGAACTTGTATTGTGAACTGTAATGTCTCGAAAGAATTATACATTTATCACCTGGTCATTAATTATCATTAACTATCTACATAAAACAGCGTAAAGAAGTTATAATACTCAATCAGGAGTAATAGCTTCAGTTTGTAGATCAGGGGCGGCGGTTTTCAAATTAACAATATCTTCGGCGTTTCCATTCGCGGCCGATGATACCGTCTTCTTATCTCTATCAGTCTCATTGCGTTGATCATCCTTCTTTCCTGCAATATCCTCGCTCCTTTCCTTTTCCTTATCCTTCTCCTTATCTTTGACTTTGTCTTTTCCTCTCGTATGGTCTCCGCCTTTCTGAGATTTATCGATATCCTTTGACCACGAACAACTTCTTCGATTCGGACTTCTCGGTAGAGACCAAGAACTGCTACGAGACTTACGCTTGGGAGATACGCTTCGAGATTTTGCCCTAGTCACGATAACTCGCGAGTTTGATCTCCTCTTTCGTTTTCGTTTGCTTGAATCCGTACCAGAACGACTCCTGGAAGATCTTGCCTGCAGTTTTCTAGACCTTGATCTAGATCTGAATCTAGATCTCGATCTAGACCTACTCCTCGATCGAGATCTAGCCTTGCTTCTCGATCGGGATCGAGACCTACTCCTAGATCTCGATCTAGATCCTGATTTTGACCTCGATCTTCGCGATTCTCTTTTACCAGAACGAGATCTGCTCTTGCTTTTGCTCCTGCTTCTGCTTCTGTTTCTACTCCTGCTTCGTGTTCTACTGTGATTTCTACTTCTGCTTCTACTACGACTACGAGTTCTACTCCTGCTACGACTTCGGCCTCTACTTCTAGACCGCGATCTCGTGTACGATCTAGTCCTAGATCTTCTACGCCCTTGAGATCTCGATCTAGATCTTCTGTCCCAGTCGCTTTCAGCATCCAAATCGTGATACTCGTGACCAGTCAGTTTAGCAAAGTATTTATAGTACTGTTCGTTGTATATGTGAGGATTGAACGGACGTGTATGTCTGAAATGTCCCCTCCATGGTGTAAATCCTCGCCCTCTACCTCGGATAAAACGTCCTCTAGGTGGCCCTCGCGGTATTCCTCGCATCATCGGTGGGAAGAATAATGGAGGTGCTGCACCGTAGTACCAATTCGGATCGAAACCAGGATAGATGACTGGATATGGTCCCGCAGAATCGACTCGTGGCGGACCTGTGACCGAAATTAGACTCGTTATTAATCAATATTGATGATAATTTGATAAATTTCCATTTTAAAAAAGAAAAATCCGGACTACTACTATTTCATGTAGCCAGTACCTGAGGACGAAGATGGAAGCGCGTTGCCAGTGTTTAGTACACTCTTTATTTTCTTCGTACCCTCGTCTGCATATCCGTTCGCTTCCTCGTCGGACACAGATTTTTTATCCTTTTTTTGTTTCTTCTGTGAGATAAAAACATAAAAAATATCGTCGATTAAATTAGGGCTGGGTAAAAAAATATTGAATTAAGGAATACAGAATACGTCTGGAGATTTTCACCTTTTTCTTTTTATCCTTTTCTTTATCCTTCTTCAATTTCTTCTTCTTCGCTTTTTTATTCTTCTTTTCTCGCTTCTTGTCCTCGTCAGATTCTGAATTTTCTGATGCTTTTTCTTGGCCCTGTTTGTCCGGTTTTTTCACATCCTTTTTCGGCTCTGGATCCAGTGCTTTTATGTCGATCTCCTTGCGCTCAACTTTCACCTGAAATATATATATCATTGTATTACTATCTCGTACTTTTTACGCTCTGTGTTTCTCTCCTCTATTTAATTTATCAAACTCAATATTTCCACCACCTTAAGTCTGTCGAATAGTTCGTCCAGCAAACGTATGCTTTCCAGTTGTCTCTGAGCCTTGATTAACTTTCTCTCCTCTCTAGCTATTTTCATTGATACTTTGTCCTCCTCTCGTTTACGAATCATAGTCAAAGCCTTTCGTTTACGTTTCTCTTCTCTTTTCTGACGTCTAGTTTGCTTAGCGCTGCAATCTGCCTCTTCCTTCTTTCTGTATAAAAAGATACACAAAAATGAAATACATACAACAAACGTTTTTAATACATAATAGAGAAAAACAAATCGCCGAACCTTTGCTCTTCTTTGCGAAATTCAACCGCCTCTTGTTTTTTTCGTAATTTTTCAGCCGCCATACCGTCCTGTGCAGTTAATCTCTTGCGTTCGAACTCTCTGTGAGCAACGCTGCTGTCGTTCATGTGTTTTGTCTTGTCGAAATCGACCTGCGCCCAAAATAAATCTTATATTAACAAGCTTTAGACTATTTATAGAAGAAACAATATAGAGAGAATAATTTGTTATGCCTTTATCGAAGCTGTGAGATACTTGAGTGGTTCTTTCTTCAACAGTTTCATACCCCTAAGGGCATCCATGGCGTTAACAAAGTCCATGTATTCTATGTATTGTATGTAAGCGTCGAAGAACAGTCCGTCGCCGTAGCTAAATTTTTGAATATTGGTATTGAGCCTCATTCTAGTTCTGTAGGGATCGGCGGCAGGTACGTCTACTCTTCTTAGCGTACCCCATTTCTTGAATATTTTAGCTACTAAAGATTCGCTGGGTACATCAGCGCCGTCTTCGCTGAACCATTTAACAGGTAAACCTGCTATATGCACAGTGTCCGGTCTCTCGCCAGGCTTTAATTCGTTCATATGTTTAGCGTCCCTGAAGTAAGAGTCCCACGAATGTCTTGTAGGAAAGTCCTCCTTGGCTTCAGCGGCCCTCACTTTAAGGATATTTGGAAATCCGGCAAGATTAAGACGCTGTGAATCTAGCCTTGCGAGTACTTGTTGAAGTCTACATCTGTCCTCTAAGTCCCCCTCTAGCCTTACGAATTCCAATGTACTTTTAGTTACTTTCAGCGTTGAGAATTGATCAGGACGAACCAATACTCGTATCTTCTCCATTACCTCCCACGTTGATATTGTCTTTCCTGTTTATATTTTACCAATGCGCTGTAAACACCTGCCAATTCTAGGGAGATTAGAGGTAGGGGGCCCAAGATTTCATTACCTCATTCAATTATTATTATCAATCAACTAAATTTCTTTCTTTTTGTTCTTCGACCATTTACTTTACCTCAATTATAGAATTATATACATCGATATAACATTTAATGAATATAATATATATACACATAATATTTCATCAATATTGACAATAGAAAAAATTGAAAAAAAAAAAAAATAGCAATAAAATTCACGAACAAAAAAAATATAATCGTACGCGTTAATTTTTTCGTCGACGACGACGACGAGTTTGAAATTCTTTTTCTTTTTTTTTTTTCGTTTTTTTGATATTTTACCTGGTATTTTCAGTTGAGGTAGATTAACGGATACATTTATTTTGGCTATTGGTTTTAAATAAAGACCACGCGGCGCGTAAAACGGTACGACATCGCTGAGATCCCTGCAGCTCCGAAACCCGTTAACAACATCTCCGCCGCCTCTGCTAGCATCGTCTGTCTTTACATTAACATCCATTTTCTAACCTAACTTTCGAGGGTTGATGAACGAGCAACAAGAAGGGAGGGGAGTGGGGGGATTTTTTTTTTTGTTTTATTGATAGATAATAATAATAATAATAATAATAATAAAAACGCGCACTGATTTATCTAGACATTGAATATTACTGTGTTAATATTCTTAAATCACGAATCTTATATATATATATATGAAATTATTATTTTCTTTTTTTTATCTCAGCGGAGAGGTTGTGTTGGATGTTGGAGTTGCGCGGGGGCATCTCTTTTATATGTATGTATGTATGTCGGTTCTTCTACTACTACTACTACACTACTACTACTATGCAGTAGCTTATGATGATGATTGGATTTATTATGCCAGGTATATATAATCTTCAGTGTTGACCGCGATCGTTTATTTTTTCCTCACAATCTTCTTTTTCTTGATTGATGATATATATATATCCCGTTTATTATACACACTACTTTATTTTTTTCTATAAATTTCTTTTCTTTTTCTTGTCGTCGTATTATTTATACACTTTTCGGTGTTTTTCTTTGCAGCACCCCTCTACTTATGTTAGTACATATTTTACATACACGGCTGTAAATACGTCACGACCATAGAATATAATATTCGTGTCATGCGCGTAGTAAACAATATTTTAAAACACGCCGCGCATGTGTTCGTCTATATATTATATAGTTAGTCGAAGCGAGCGACACACGAAACCGTATTTACACCGCGCGAAAATTTCTACGGTTTGAATTATTTTTTTTAATTTTTTTTACTTTGATTACAGATTTGATAATGAAGAGAAGAATAATTATTGTGACGATGGAATTGAAAATTGGATGAAGTAAAGTAAAGCAGAAGATTGAAGAATATGCGGTAAGCACTAAAAAAAAAACACTTTTTTTTTTCATATTTATATTTATATTTATTTTATAACTTATCATCGATAATAAATAAGACGCGATATACTTAGGTAGTTGATTTATGCTATTTAAAAATATCTATGTATAGAATATAATAAAAATTCAACACGCAACGTTTCGTGGTATCTTCCAAATTTCGAGATTTCCCACGGTATCACAGACTGCGACTAGGTCTCTGTAAATCGAATATAAATGGGTTTTTAATTACTTTACTAAATATCATAACTGTTATTGAGAAATTTGGAATTGACGATTATTAATACCTTTTAGTATTAAACTGTAGACAACTAGTTTCTTCGCTATTAGTTTCTAGCGATAAATTAGGCACCGTTTTACCGTTTTTTAAATTGTAGAATGTTATTGTTCTACCAGCACCGTAGGCTGTGAATATATTCGTGTTACCAATCAGCCATGATAGACCTATGGCTGTATCCTCAATCCCAATAACATGCTGCGTATTGAACTGTAACAAGAATGAGAATATTTAGAATTTAGCCCCAGTTTTATAAATCGTAGATTTCACAGCATTTAAATTTCCCAAATTATATCGTCACCTGTGACAAATCGTAAATACGTATTTCCTTGTCTGTACCACTTGTTACAAAACTATCACCCGACGGGGCGAATATTACCGCTGTAACGCTACCTTGGTGTCTTTCAAACTCTTCTATAACTGGATCCAAGGTATCGCTACTGCCTGTAGGGAAACATTCAAGTTTATCAAGTAGTAACAATGGTTTTAAAATCTTATCACATTTTTTTTTTTCTACCTTCTATTGGTGTGGCTTGATCGATATTACATTTGTATAAGCCACCGCACAAAGTACCGATAACAAAAGTAGACGGATCTTTGGTAGAAAAATCATGAGCTGTTATAGATAAGCCGGGTTCAATTGATCTTTCTTTTCTACCGCTGGCACTACGCGGTCTAGTCTTTTCCGAAGGATTATGTTCCTTGCTGATTTTTAATCTGAAAATGATAAGAGTGTTAGAATAAATTCGTAGATAATAATATGGAACAGTTCGAATACTGGTTTTATACCGTTTGTGCAAATCAACGATTGTAAAGTTTGCTGTTAATTTATGAACTAAGATATATCCATCTCTGCTCGCCGTTATCAGCTGGGATACATTGTTAGCTAATTTAGATCCCCATTGAACAACAGACAAAGAATCACCGTGAACCGGTAATTGGAGAGGAGACAAATTCTTCTCGTCTCTCAAATTCCATACTAAAACTTCACCTAGGAATGTAATTAAACAAAGATTAATCATATTTATGAACCCTATCGATATTATATATTAGGTCTGCGTATAGAACTATGTATTTACAATAAATAATAACCATTGAATAATCCAGCTGCTAAAATCGACGGTTCTACAGGATGATAAGCCAGAGCAGTTACACAGGCGTTTAATTCCAAACTTCTGGATACTTCGGTTGAAATTTGATCCTCTTTTATCAAATTGAAAAATTTGATGCTAGACAAGTGATCGCACCACATATCATGGCACACAGCACTGTATGATAAAGCCAAAGTACCTCCGCCAGGACTCCAAGTAGCGCAGCTAATTTTCAACTGTAAAATAAAACGTTTTATAATACCTAGAAGTAAATGTGGGAGGGAAAAAAAAATGAATTCACTAACTTTTTGATCCGCTTCGTCTAGAGTATTGAATTTCACAAGTAGCTTAACACTAGTAGACGGTTCTTCGCCGGTAGTAGTATCGTAGTTATCGAACGCAGCGCTGCCGTAAATCTCGTCTAATTCATTCATCACCGACGGAGTAACGCGTTTTAAAAATTCTGCCAATTTATCGTAGTCTACGTCTTGCGACGGTTTGTTTTGAACGAAAGTTTGGGTCTGTAAATAATAGGAAAAAAAAATATAAAAAAAAATTTGTTACAGTTGTGCGTTACGAAGATTTATACACACAATTTATAAGATAAGGAAAATATTCATAACCTCAACATCTTTCAGTTTTATAACTTGAATATCGCTATCTTTGCGAGGGATTTCGTCCGTTTGAATATTAGCCGTTGCTTCAGATCTGGAATACAATTTTTTTTTATACGAATTTGATACACATAACCTAAAAATAAATATTTAACCCCCGTGCTAAAACTTACTTATCGGTTGATGTTTGGGACGCGAAACCAATTGGCTCGAAAGACTTATCGTTGAACATGATAAATTAATTAATTTTACTTTTATTTTAGTATGAAAAGAAAAGTTTTAGTGTGCAATAATTCTTTAGCATCAATCAACATAACCTAATTTCAATTTGTCGACTATAGGCTGTGAGTTGTGACTTGTGACAGCTGTCACAAGTCAGAAATTGAAATTTTTATTTCGCGGGAAATTCTCGCGCATGCGCATTAGGGCTTGTAAGTCTGGTTGCAGCTATCAGGCGCTAGCGTGATTTTTTCGAATTAATCGCGCGTGTAGATATGCATCACGCGATTTCTTGTAATTCATAATAACGTAGTAGGATCCTGCTTAGATATTTAACATTCGACGTCATTATATCGACAGAATTCCCCGGTATTTAATTACTATTTATTACACACGTGTGTAATATTATATACATGGGGTATTTTATAATAAGTCTATCATTTTTTTTTTTTTCTCTCTCTCTCTCTCTCTCTCTCACTATACTAATCCTGCTAAGGGAATGATAGAAATATTAAAGTCTGATTCATTTCTAATGTAAAATATAATAAAAATAATACCTATAGAATAAAATGAAAATGAAATTCATACGATAGAAAAAAATAATTCAAATCTATAAATCTGAAAAATGCAATCTACGTAGTAGTACCTATGGATTAGAAATAGAAAAAAAAAATATCGAGTCGATATAGATTTGATTTTTTCCCTATTATAAGATTAGAATGAATTGAAGTATCCTTTGTTTTCAATTATATATAATACATAATTTTCCTGGAAATTATGTATGATAGCGTACACAATTTATTCCATTCGTTAAGATACTGTCAACATTTTCGAGTAGTATACCTACCTACCCATAATAATTTTTTTTTCTTAAAAATAAGCTTTAAATATATTTATTTTTCGACCTTGTTCGCGGTTTCGTATAATAATTATAACGAAAATAAATAACTATGTCGTTATACATTCGAGTATAGCATGTAACATTATAATTATTTAATGATATTATTATTATTATTATTTTATATACTACTATATACGAGATTAATCACACATGGCTCTACAATAATGAATGTGATATTATCTTTCGACGTTTTAGTGTATGTTGATCATCTTACGACGCTATATACCTACTCACACATATATTTTTTTTCTATACATATATAGTACGTCATTTAGAGAGAATATACTTGAGAACCGCGTATATAAAACAAGTTGTCGATCAATTCGAACAATCATATGCCTCAGCGCATTTGCCAAGCTCACATTTCAAAATTTGAATTAAATATTAACAATATTAGTATACCAAATTTTTTTAGTCATTGTTCTATAAAGTTTTATTATATATCTATAGTCAATTAGATATATTGCTGTTTCAAACTATTAAATAAGAGTTCTATAGGTGCTTTACACTTATATTTCATTTGAGGTAAGCCTGCTGATAAATTTACAATTAATATCTGCACATATACGATAATCATCACATCGATCTTATTATTGCCATAGTTAAATATTGAATCTTGATTCATAACAGATAGATTTATTTTTCTTTATTTACTTAATGTACATATTATACAAACTTGACAATTCTCTCGTACGAATGTCTATATAAATATACCTGTAATAGGCAGTCTCAAAGCTTTCAATGCATCATCACGTCCGGGCAATTGATCATAATTATATACGCCAGGTGCGATCGTATATAGTAATTATTACTCACTTTATAACACGTAAACATTACAAATGTATAAAGCTGCGAGGTATATATCTGACAAAACATCATTCGAAGATGTTGTCATTTATTATTCCAATAGTTTAATATATAGAACGTGATTAACAAAAATGCAAATGCAAATGCAAATGCAAAAAAAAAAAAAAAAAAAAAAACAACTAGTTTGATTCAAAAATTGAATGAAATCGCATAAACAAATTAACTATGCTAGTATAATAATATCAGTTTCAATTCTGCTTTGTTCTTAAAAAAGAAAAAAAAAAAGAAAAAAATTTCTTATTAACCAGTCGGACGATCTTGATACATAATAATCTTCCCAATAGATTTGCATTTTGGCCTTCACCTTGCATACATACATATACATGTATATATACTTATAGGTATATCTATTATGTATGTATTCGCAACGTCAATGATGATCAGCCTTCGGGCATTACCCAACCGTTGCGAAGCAATAAAAAAAAAAAAAAAAAAAAAAAAAAAAAATAGTAGAATAAGCGTATGTTCAGAGCCCAGATCGTAGTACCTATAATATACGTGATATTGTATTGTAATAATATTGAATTGCAAAATATGAATTTGAATATTAAGACCGGATGGATTTTATTAATTATTATTATCCATGAAATGATATTCCGTTGTTCTTTGAAAAAAAAAAATAATAATAATAATAATAATAATAATAATAATAATAATACATACATCACCGATAATATGGGCAGAAGAATTATACATCATTTTGCATTAATATAGCTGTACATATGGGTGGGCGGATTAATCGTATAACCGCGTGATGCTATAATAACAACACGCTATGTATGTGTATATGTATCATATAAGTATAAGATTGTTTAAAAACTTGCGGGTCTATATATATATACACAAAAATATTTTCGTCTTAATAAGCGATAACAAAATATTGAATAAAATTTCTTCTTTAATACATAGTAGTTATATATATATATATATATTTTTTTTTTTTTTTTTTTTTTTTTTTTTTACCCTTAAACTGAACAGATGAATAATTAGTGAACAAATTTACACACATATGAATGTACATGTATAATACTTTATTGTTATCGTATATCAGCTATAAACTGCGATGAACTTCGCGAAAGCACATATATATATCTATTTCTCTTCGGTACTATACCATGTACTCGCACAACTTATTGATATCATCGGGGTCAGAAGTATTATCTGAAAGTCGAGTTCTGGGAATATATAAGTTCCGTTATAATACCGTTGGCCAAATCTGTATATAGTATATAGTAGTAGTATATATATATATACATGCATATATAGAGATAGATTATATTATTATAATATTTATATACCCATTGTATCTGAAATAATGACTACGCATATAAAATTGAATTCCCTATACCAAATAGCTCGAATTTATTTATCTGCAGAGGATTGGATTTTTTCGCTACATTTTTCACTAAATGCGTAGATCTAAAACACCTAATTCTGATGGCCATTAGTACTGTGTTATTCCATATACTAGTATTTTTTCCTGAATGAACATTCTTTAGATTCGTTGAAGCTAATTCATATAGTACTATTTATTAATGACCCTGTTTCAGTAATATTGAACTTGGACTCGCGATCTACTACACTATGACTCAATCTTCGGCCTTTGTCATTCTCCTTATAACGGTGGTCAGCATCTGCGAAATAAGTTATGCCAGCGTAATGCACAGGCCACTTTACATCCAATGTCAGGCTAATTCGGACTGTGCGCCAGGATATTGTTGTACAATTGGTATGTAATATACGCTTATAAATTATAATACAATTAGTTTTAGGAAATTTCTCATATCTCATTTATATACGATGATATTATTCTTATAGGACAAAATAAATTCAGCATACCACAGTGCAAGCCGTTCGAGAATGACGGTGGAGTTTGTCGTCCAGGAAAACCCCTGACTTTGAACACGACTCTGGAATACCCAGATGGTTCTCAGGTCGAGCTACACGACGTCCACGTGATGTTCTGCCCTTGTGGTTACGGCCTGACTTGCAACGCCCAAGAGGGTGTTTGCAAGGATCCAAGTCAACAATTAGGATTCAACAGTTTGTCAGAAGAATCGAGTTATCAAGATGATTAATCAACGTCTATATATATATATAAGAGCCTGTATACTATGTACAATGTAATTGAAACTATAAGACAACTAATCAAAACCAGCTTGCAGCAGATATTATACTCTTATCAATGATACGAGCATACATATATATTTTTTAATTCATCAATTTTGATATGCTTGAGTGTGGAGATTGCGATTGCGAATGCATATTATACAATCCTCCATGATCCTTATTGTAAGTGTTATGATATATCAATGCTTCGTATATTAAACTCATTTTATTAGTATGGATTATCGGATACAATGCAGGTGCTACGTGTAACATCAATTATGTAAATAATAGGATAGAAGATATTTAAAAAAAAAAAAAAGAATGCCGATACTGCTTGCCTAATCAACCATTTCTGTATTATTTGTGTGAAAAATGATGAAGTTTATTGATGAAATATACGAAAAATTCTTTATTTGCAATATTTTCGACATCCTGTTATTATTCGTACAAAGCTTTTTTTATACATAGTTTCCTAAGATGAATTTTGTTTAATTCATTGTTATACAATGAATTCTCGGCGAATGATGCTTCTAGGTAGTGGCCAGAATGGACTTCACGGACCTAAAATACCGCAACATTAGAGCGCCTTGTTTTACGCAAGTCGCACGGCAGATATGTAATTGCAATTGCATGCAGTAAGGCGTACAGATTTTTGCGGCAAAAGTAGTTTGTACATTCAACCGCGAGATGGCGATACAATTTCGCACTTCGTGTGACGTTCTTTCTATCGCTAACATTTAAAACAGGGCGGTAATTTCAAATTAATTATTTGCCGTCGTCAAATGATTTATTTGTTATTTACTTCTGTATTATTACTAATATTATACTAAAAGTAAAATTCAAATCATCATTGTCTAATTCAATACTATTTATTTAATTCAATTGTTAGAGATACAACTTAAAGCAATTAGTAACTTTCACGACGAATGTGAAACATTCAATAAAGAAACTTTACAGATTTGATGATAATTAGTAAATATAACATATAGAGTGATTTCTATTATTGTTTCAAATTGCATTTTACACATACTATATCATATATTTCATAGCCAATGTTGTATAATTGTTATACATACCGTAATAAGCAAATTAAAAAATCAAATATAGGTACTACATGTGTTCCAGACATTTTATCATTCAGCAAACAACTGCACAGTGCAATTAAAAGTACTAAGTAAAATTGAATTATGAATTTGTAATTAAACACTTCGTACTATATTTATCGACAATAGTTTAAAAACATGTTTGGAATACACGTCCTATAATTGATTTATTATTATTAAAACGCTGAAAGTGTGCAAAAGTTTATTTATTATAATATTATGTAATAGTAGCTTGTAATTTGGTTTGAATTTTATTTTTTATTATTATTTCATTGTACTCAAGATGTGACATACATAATAATGTATATACATACGTGTTTACAGATACTTTGCATTTTCACAGCATTTTTTTTTATTTTTTATTTTTTAAAGTTAGAGAAACGAAGAATCTAAATAGAATAATTTATTAAATTTTCTATGGGGTCAGAGCAGCGACCCTCAGATCGCGTCTACCTTTGTACCTCTTTCCTCTCTCTCTCCCTCTCCCTCTCTCTTGTTAGTTATCTGACAATAAATTATCTCTTTTACAAAGTTAATCCTGTCATTTTGGCCATTCCATAAAACACTTGAATGGAATGAATACTGAAGTGTGATTTATGGTCCATGCCTCACTCGGCTCTCTTATAATAATTAATAGAATTAATAGAATATGATATAAATATCGATTTTTTTTTTTTTATTTTTTTTTGTTCTTATTTTTATCCTTTTTCAAATAATAATTGTCTAAGTTCATTAAAGAACGTCATTCAAATTGTCGTTATTTTTTCTGACAGATGAAAAGTATAGTTTAAAGGGAAAAAAGCTTTGAATAATTAACATATTCAATAGATAAAAAAAAAAAAAAATTGGCCGAGCGCGTGTTTTAAAAAAATTGGCAAGTCGTGGTTACCAACCGACTTGACAATATCGTCAAAGTTGTTACCGATATTTATATTTACTTTACTTTAATCACAGTTTAAGTGTTTTGTCAATCAATATGCCAAAGCTCCTTAATTTTTTTTTTATAGGTCGATTTAATGCTCAGCATACGGCCATAGAAGAAGCTAACTTATACTTAAATCAATTATAACTTCCATATCCGTTGCTACGACCAGAATCGAACCGTTTATGAGATCCGGAAAAGTTGTTCTCTCTTCCTCGTCCACCACCTCCGTATCCCCAACGATCTTTAAATTAACAAAATAACAATTAATATGGTCCAAATGATTAAAAAAAAAAAAAAGAGTAGATTCTCAATTTCTATGATGAATCTTTACACAATGTTCATTGAAATAGTGTATACTCACTTCTTCCTCCGTATCCACTTCCGCCACCACCTCGCGAAGCCATCTCTGTGAGTTTTGGATTAATAACTTGATTAGCTTCCTGTAGAACGTTGACCAAATCTTTAGCCTGTCTGCTATTTTGTGGTGTGAAGAAAGCGTAGCTTGTACCGGTGCTTTGGGAACGTCCTGTTCTTCCAATTCTATGAATGTAGTCTTCGGATGATGACGGGTAGTCGAAATTGATCACGTACTTAACGTCGTCAACATCTAGAGAATCAATTTTCAAATTTAGTCAATAAAATTTATAAAATTATTATATTGCTAATATCGTTTTATAATACAATTTAAAAAATAATATATATATATCAGAATATATTTTTTTTATTCTATTACTCGAATTTAATTTAATTTAATTTAATTCAATCAAACAAGCAGGTTGATAAATAGGTGTTGTATATTCAAGCAGCGGACCATAAGGTAATTAATACTCGTGTAACAGAGACATGACAAAAGTTGCCATTATTGCGTGTCCGAAAATAAAAGAAAACAAATAATAAAAAATTAAAAAATAACAAATAAATAAATAAAATTTTCTCTGTAAAACATAAATATTTATAAGCCTTCAATTTTAATTACTTTCTCATTGTGTAGTAAAGTAACTAAAGTAAGATAGCTATGACAAAATAAATAAATAAATAAATAAATAAATAAAAATAAGAATGATAAAAAAGTTATTTTAATTAAAGACAAGAAAATTCATTTTTTTTTTTTTTTTTTTCCAACTAGAACCGACGCGGTTTTTTGCTTCAGCTAAGATTCACACATATCCTTCACACTGCATAGACATGACACCACCGCGTAAAAATATAATATGTAATTTATTTTCCTTTATTTAGTAATTAAAATATGATAGTTCTTTTTTTTTTTTTTGCTCACTTTTGCCATGTCCATGTGAGTGAAAGCATCATACTAATAATATATCAGGCTCTAATTTGTTGGCTTTAGATACGTGTAAAATAATTGAACATAGAAAAAAGATAAAAAAAAAAAAAAAAAAAAAACTAAAAGATAATAATATTAGGTAATTTGATTTGATTAACTAATTCGTATATACCTTATGCCAGCTAAATAGAGCCAAATTTAAATATATAGTAGAGATAAAACTTTTGACAGTGTGAATATGTATGTTAGCTGCATTGTTTTTAAAATACAAACCATTTACTGTTGAACATTGCATTCGGCATTGATCCCGTAGGGCCCCCTACGACAGCGGCGGCGACGAGGCACCGCTCGCTCAGTGGTTGGTATTAAACTCTTGAATGCAAGTTCAATTGACAAATGTTCTTGTCCTACATATTTCCCCAGAGGATAGAGTAGGCGATAGTAGCAAAATCAATTTGTTTGTTGTCTCGCATTGGCTGTACATGTTGGCTGCTCCATAATTATGTATAGAGAGATAGTAGTAGAAACACAGTGCAGCACGTGTTGATATTCTACCGTTAGGGTAAACATCCCATATTTTTTTTTTTTTTTTGTTTTTTTTTATACGTAGCCGCCGCCAGCCAGCACGATATTAGAGCCCGCGCACCACTACATCAATTACTCGCGTGGTACACAGGCACAGTAAAGTACACAGAGGCACATTACGTACAATTATTACACAACATGACGTTGTGCTAAGTACGTCATCTATATATTCAGTTGCATATATAGCTCTAGAGCACAGACAGTGAGTGAGTTACAGTCAGTATTTCTTTTTTTTTTTTTTTTTTTTTCTTTTTCTTTCAACGTACACTCAAAACAATCTGTGCACCATGTGCCTCTGAAACAAAAGGGACAACCAGACTGATTAACATAAATTCCTAGATGCTCACTATCTTATAATTAAATATTTCATTAGAAATTATTTCAATTTATATTCATTATCTACTCTTTCAATAACAATAATAATTATAATAATAATATATTAATAATAATAAAGAAGATTCTTATAAAATCTCTATTTCAAAATTTACGTTAACATACAGATTTTTTTTTGTTTTGTTTGTTACTACACTCTCGTAATTCATATCATCTTCTATATTATTATTTTTAATTTTTTTTTTTTTTTTTTTTAGAGTACCTGCCGAAGCTTGATATTGAAACAGAGTTTTGAGGAATATTGTAGAATCGCGAATTATAATAATAAAGGCCTATAAATGTACCTGGCAAATATTTATCAGAGCCGATGAGGATTTGGATCGAATTATTATTAAAAAAAAATTTTTTATAGATGAAGAGAGAAAAAAATAAAAAATAAAAAAACTACTTGCTACTTGTTATTTTTAAGAGATAATATAATCTTTAAAAAAAATAGAAAACGATTGAATCCTCATTCGAGAACATTGTGTCTATCTGCCATTCCATTATGCAAATTTTTTGTCGAATATAAAATGATATATTATATGTAAGAAATTGTTATGAATTTTTTTTTTTTTTTTTTTTTTTTCAAACAGTGAGGCATCACTTCATATAACCAGTCTGTGCTACTTCGCCACCCGCCTATTTTACTCCTCAACACACAAATAATGTGTATTTATCGCAATCTAACTTGTAACTTTTTTTTTTTTTTTTTTGTGTTTTTTGGTATAACGAACGTACAAACAAATATATAGAATCTAATACACGACGCTTTTCTTTTTTGTGGGGGGGAAAATTCCCGATTAAAAAACTTACCTAATCCACGTGCGGCAACGTCTGTTGCTACTAGGATGGAACCCTTCTTGTTTCGGAATTCTGGAATTAAAGAATAACAAATAACATTTTATTAATAATTAAATAAATAAATAATCAATTTAATAAATAAATAATTGGAGGAAGAAAAGAAAAATCACCTCTGAGAACATAATCACGTTCTTGTTGAGATTTGTCACCGTGCATGCATACGGCTGGCCATCCGTAGCGACGAATACTTCTAGTGATGTTCTCAACCTTCTTTTTAGTCTCTACAAATATGATAGTCTTTCCACCGTCGTCGTTAACGTTACCAATTTCTTGTAGCAAACTTCCAAGTCTGTAATTGATCACATAATTTCGATTGTTAATAAAAAATGTCCAAATACCTTTTTTTCACATAAATAGTTATTTAAAATATGATCAGTTCTTCTTAGAGGTATAATAAATATGGTGTGTATTAAAAATCACAGTAATTCATAAGCTCGTATCATCATTTGGAAAAAAAAAAAAAAAAAAAAAAAAAAAAAAAAAAAAAAAAAATTTCGTCAATTAAATAGATAAAAGAAATCTTACTTAGTTTCTTTTTCGTGCTCTTGACAAACGTCGATAATCTGCAGGATGTTGTGATTGGCGGATAAAGTAAG
This sequence comes from Tenthredo mesomela, assembly GCA_943736025.1. Lineage (NCBI taxonomy): Eukaryota > Metazoa > Arthropoda > Insecta > Hymenoptera > Tenthredinidae > Tenthredo > Tenthredo mesomela. The sequence continues at coordinate 709,034 of OX031017.1, forward strand.
CGACCCAATGTTAAGCTGCGTGTAGTCTGTTAGATATTCTTCAGCCAAGTTGCGCACTTCTTTTGGCCAGGTAGCGGACCACATAAGAACTTGTCTGTCTGGTCTGATCTGTTCGATAATCTTTCTGATCTGAGGTTCGAATCCCATGTCAAGCATTCTGTCGGCTTCGTCCAAAACCAGATAAGTGCATCTGCGTAGATTCGTCGTTCCTCTTTCAAGAAAATCTATGAGTCGTCCGGGAGTGGCGATGCAGATCTCGACTCCTCGCTCCAAGTCCCTGGCCTGACCACCCTTTGGTGCTCCGCCAAATATGCAAGTGTTTCTGACGTATGAAAGAGAGCCAAAGTCACTGGCTACAGTCTGAATTTGCTGTGCGAGCTCTCTAGTAGGCGCTAGGATCAAAGCTATCGGTCCGTCCCCACGATTTAGAGGCTGTTGATTGTTGATGTGAACAATAGCGGGTAGAATGTATCCCAGAGTTTTACCAGACCCAGTTTGAGCAATGCCGACCATATTTCGTCCCGACATAGCGATAGGCCAGCCTTGAGATTGTATCGCAGTTGGCTCTGAGAATCCCTGTTTTCTAATTCCGGTCATGACATAATCTGGGAAGTTACCTTCCTCGAAGAATTGTATAGGATTAGGTAGAGCGTCTCCTTTGAGTGTAATCTGTTTCTCTTCTCTATAAGTTTCGACTTCGCGAGGATGACGATTTTGCACATTTACATGCGGTACATAAAAGTCCTTTTTGAATGGCTTTAGGTTCTCGTAATCCCAGTTTGGCTTTCTTAAACTACCTCCGCCGCCGCTACCACCTCTCCCTCCGCGACCACCACCTCCGCTACCTCCACCGCCTCTTTGACCAAACCGACTACCAGATGATCCTCCGCTACTTCCACCACCACTACTTCCGCCATATCCACTTCTCTGGCTACTTCCTCCACGACTTCCGCCACTGCTACGATATCCACCACCACCTCCTGAAGATCCTCCGTATGTCCTATTAGAGATTGAAAAAAATAATTGATTAATGATTTGTGCATAAAAACAGAAATAGAAAAGAAATTATTTTGTATAATTTGTAGTGAACATTGAGGATGGGATCCAGACGTAAGAGTGTGGACACCGAAGGCATAGTTCACCCTATTAATATACCTCCCATAAGCATTCATGCTCTGTCGATATACAAAACAGAGGCATGCCAAAATGGGAGGATAAATTGTATGAAAAAATAATCAATAATGAACTATAACGAGGGAATAGAAATTAGAATGAAATTGATAAAATTAAAATTCAGGACCTCGTGGGGGGCGAAAAATTTGATACTAGCTAATTCATATAAGCGGCCATTTTCTATCCGCTTTGAAGCGTTGGTGTTCTTCTTCCTCTCCTACTCGAGGCATGAGTAGACACGCTAGCTAAAATCCGCCATTTTGTAACGTGTGAATTTTTCCTAACATTGGCAAAAAAAGAAAAAAGGGAAAAAGGCTAACGCGCGTCGACGATTTATCTATCAATATATCGCGTGATACGTTGACACGTAAGTGTGTTGAGTATTGATCCTACGTAACGAGTGTCGTGTCTAGTCTGGGGAAGTTCGTAATGTTAATCGATAAGTACGCGTGTGCGCCTTTGCACGTGCCCGTTTTATCGCGGAACCTTGACGGGCGTCGAGTAGATAAGAAAAAAAGAAAAAAAAAGACGGTATTCGGCGATATAAAGTATTTCGTGCAACAAAATGTTGATATAATCGTATAATAATTAATTGCCTATGAAATATTACTTCTATACTCACATGATTATTATGTTGAATTAAACTGCTTCCTTTGTTCCTAGCTTCTAGAATTTCGACGATTGCTGATGATATTTAATCGGCGAGTATTTCCTCTCCGGTTGTTAATTGGTTTTTTTTTTTTTTTTTTTATTATATTAATAAAGCGGCGATTGATATTCTGTAACGATAATAATAATAATTATTTAATATTACAGTCTTATATTTATTTATTTTATGATTATATAAACTCGTTACAGCGGCACAAGTATTATAAGGAAAAAGTCTGATTCACGTTGTCGAAGGGGGAAACAGGAAAAAAAAAAGGTTATGGATTATAGACGAGCTAGTGAACAAAGACACGACTTACCTCGGCCGCAGCTAGGAACGGAAAGAACAGGCCTAACAGTAGCCAGATTCAGGAAGTGATTCACACTGTATACCGCGCCACGGTGGCAAAATTGTGAACTAAAATCGGCGTGCTATGAAACGTCTGCGCAATGATGATACGAGTTCTCGTATAGTTGTGCGCAACTTTGAACACGCGCCAAATTATTGATTTTATATTTTATACTATCACGTACAATGAACACTGGCATCGTTTATATTATTACTTTACGCAGTTCATACTACTATAATGCCACGAAATAAATGACGAAAACTATTAACGATGTAGTTAATTTATTGAAAATTGAATTATTATTATATTATTATATATATATATTATATGCAATTGAATAAAAGAAATTTATATTATTGTTATACTCACATTTTTTTTATTTTACCAAATTGATTTATTATTTAGTATATAATATAGAGTATATGTTTATATTAGTAAATATTATATTAAGGAATGATAAATGAATGAATAAATAATATCGTTATTATAATTGCAATATTTTTATTATTATTATTTTCTATCATAATACTGTATAACATACAAGAAATGCACTTTAGTGAAACCTACAGAAGAGAATCTGAATGTAGAGTAGTAGTATTTTTATATGTTGCTTCTGTTTGTTGTTTGACTTGTCTTGCTTGCTTGTCTCCTGCGTTTTTTTTTTTTTTTTTTTTTTGTTTCTTTTTTTTTTTTATTAATTAATCTTTATAATTCTTTCTCCATTTTATTCACATACATATAGTAACATATTTTTTTTTTTTTTTATTATTATTTTTCCCTTTCTTTCCGTTTTACTTATATAATCTTCCCCTAATCTCAAAATAATAATTATGTATATATATAATGAGCACAGTACATATATAATTCAGCAGCAAAGGCATTAAATAATTATCAATTTTACATTTCTTTTCATTTTCATTTTCAAAATTGATGTTAGAGATACGCGTTTGTTCTATATTTCCAAGTTTTATTTTTATTTTTATTTTTATTTTTATTATTTTTATTTTCATCTCTTTTATTAACTCTTTAACTTCTCCTCATCATCAGCAAGGGTTTGTATAGCAATATATTCATATTATCATACACACTACTATTTATATTACTTTACTCTTGAATCATCATGTCATGGTCAAAAAATAAATATGTTTTTTTTATTCTCACAATAATTCTCTTTCTCTTTCCCCTCTCTCTCTCTCTCTCTCTCTCTCTCTCTTTCTCTTTCTCTTTCTTGTTTCCAATTAAAAACTAGCGTCGCAGGAATAAACTTTATCGGCTACATATACCGCAACTAAGGAATAATTTCTCAACTCCTTTTTTCTTTCATTTAACTTTTTTTATCTTTTTTTTCTTCTTCTTCTTCTTCTTCTTCTTCTTTATACTCCTTATACTTTTCTCTTTCTTTCTTTCTTTCTTTCTTTCTTTCTTTCTTTCTTTTTTTTATTTATTTTCATTTTTATCATAAATTAGTATCAAATATAAAAACTTATTACATGCCCGTCAAGTTCGCTCATTTACACAATATAATACCTTTTTTTATATTTATAATATCACCGCAACAGTTTGATTGTATTGAGCAAATATTGGTTGCTCAAAAAAAAAAAAAAAAAAAAAAAACAATGAATGAATGAATGATTAATAGAATAGAAATGAAAAAAAACAAAAAAAACAGTCAATCACGAACAAAAAAAAAAAAATTATATATAATATATAAATAGAGAATGATTTAATGAACATAAAGGCCTCTTCAAAAGCTTTCTTTCATCTTTAGAAAAAGTGGAGAGTATAAAAAAAGAAAATAAAAAGAATTTCATTGAAAAATAGAGATATTAGAATAATATTTCCAATGAATTGAGATATATAGTACTTGTTTATAAATCTTAAGTAACAACGTATTAAGATTAAATAAGAAAGAACAAAAAAGGGGAAAAAAAAAACAAAAAAAAAAAAACAATTTTAAAGGAAACAATAATTTTGACTAGAATTTTTCTTCTTCTTTTTCTTTTTCATTTTCATCTTCTCCTTCTTATTCTTCTTCTAAGTATATATAAATATTACTATATAACACAATATTTATATATTATTTGATGAAAAAAATTAAAGGAAATGGAATATTAAGAGAATGAAAAAAAAATTTCCAGACAAAAGAAAAAGAAAAAGTTGCTTCCTGAACAGGCCTTGCGACTTATTACTTTGCTTATAACGGCTGATTTACGTAATTAATGTATGGATGTGTGTGTGTGAGTGTGTATGTGTTTATGTATGTATAAATATGTAAAAGTAGACGGTATACAATAAGTAAATGATAACAGTGTAGAATATAATAGAGTATGTAGTAATTCAATGTCACATAAAAAAAAAAAAAAAAAAAAAAAAAAAAATGAAATAGGTATTATTAAATATTATTATTTTAATAAACGGGACCAAATTATTGTGATTATGTGTGCATTAGCGTTTTAATTTACCACGGTAATCCTTTTATAATTTTTATAATTATATTCTATTTATATTCTTCGATATATATTTTCTTTCAATAATAATTTATTACCAATTACTGTGTATAAAATAGAAAGACAGGAGTTTTTCATCTAGTTTCATATTTATCATTGTACACACGGAAAGCAAAAAAAAAAAAACGAATTTAACAGAACAAACTACTACATCGTATAATTAATACTCGCGTTTTTTAAACACACAACAAATGATTAGAACAGATTGATTTACCGTTAAAGCTATAGACTCAATTATATCTCAATGAACAATTTCTGTATAGTATTATAAGTAAGTAAGTAAGTAGATCTCATTAGATTGACACACAATCATCGATTGAGAGAATTGAAATATCATTATTGAATATTATTCAAAGAGCGTCAAGAGTATGTAAATCATTATTTAATATATATGTATATAGTATGTTTTATGTGTGTGTGTATATGATAATGTACTTGTTTGCTCAATATGAAAATATAATAAAAACTTGAACATTTCCAAACTTTAAATCAAACAACGTATGTATTTATGTATGTGTGTGTTGTATTTATGTATGTATGTACTATACGACGAAATATGCCCCAACTATGAAACTAAGCAATAGTACAGCTGCATTCGTCCGTTCTTTAGTCCGTTAGGACGGCATATCCAATAATATATTTAAAATATAGTATGTAATTTATAATATACAAATAGGTATTTATAGTGTACAGTATGTAACGCGTACTTGCGGCTGCTAAACTTGTATATAAATTGGCGAGAGATTCAGTCTTTGTATAAAGGAGATAATTCGTAACATTACAATATGCGTATGTATTTTCTTATTATTTTTTTTTTTTCTTTTTTTTTTTTTTTTTTGTTTCTTATTTTCTTACTCATTTTTTTTTTTTCTTTTTTTTTTTTTCTCTTTATTTTTTTATTTTTTTACTTTAATAATAATAATAAAAAGTTTTTATGTTTAACCGTACGCGATATCACAGCACTCAGCGTAATATTAAGGTACTTCACATACCTATGTCCACAATTCAATCATGTAGATTAGATATATTAGTTTAAATATCACGAACATACTGAGCCGCGACATCCACGCACTCGAGGATTATTATTTCTTTCTTTCTTTCTTTCTATGTATTGTATTGTATTGTATTGTATTTTTTTTTTGTTTAATTATTTATTTCATTTCATTTCATTTCATTCAAATAGTAATGGAATAGAATTCATTTCAACAAACTATCGGGCAGCGAGGATTATTAAAGACTATTTAATCGTTCGGTTTTGTTATACCAATTCCGTTTAACGGCTGGTTAACTACTATTTTTCAATCGATATTTGATTGGAAATTAGACAAATAAGAATACAACAATTAGATACTCAAGATCTACCCATCAGATTACAGTACAGTAAGCAAACTTAAACAAGAAAACAAAAAAAAAGTCTCGGGGGGTCTCACTGCCCCAATTTGTGACGGGGATAACTTTTGAAAAGTACACACACTTATATATTTCTCATTAGTCAGCGAGACGACGTTAGTGTATTATAATAAGTAATTACAAGTCTGTATGTGACTGTGTATAGAAAAAGAATTTCTTTTTTCTTTTTTCTTCTTTTTTTTTTTTTTTTTTTTTCAACTGCACGCGTCATTAAATTTAATATAATAATAATATAATATAATAATTTAAACGACTGTAGTTAAATTAGAAAGAGAAAGGTTTCATATGTCTTTACAATATAATTAGGTAATTCAATTTCCCATTTATGGATTGTATATATAATATATATAAGAAAAGAAAAAAAACATCGTTTTTCTGTTCTGTTTCCTGTTATACTTGGGAAAAGAAATTACGAAAAGAAAAAAAAAAAAAAAAAAAAAAAAAAACAATTATATATGAGACTCCTGTAGCTTCGACATTGGCTTGAAATATATATATATAATAGTCGAGGTAGCGATATTATGATAAATCAATTATCATTTTCTTATTTTGTTTTCAATTCTTCTAAAGACTGATTATACGAATTCTTTTCTTATTTGAAAGAAAACCATGGATGTAAAATACAGCATAAGAGGTTTTCTATAATAATACGCTACCATCTTACATATCACAGAACTACGCATACACCTATTATCGTGTGTATTTTTGAATTTGCTTTATATTTATCAAATTTCATATTATCAAATAGATCGCATCGGCTTGTCTCTCGATATTTGTTTTTTTTTTTTTTTTTTCTTTTTGTTGTTTTTCCTAATTATTATTTTCAACATAAAAGATAACAAACACTGTTTTAAATAAATAAATTTTTTCAATCATGTTACGCCCCTTGACTTAAAAAAATGTCTCTCTTTTTTACCAAAAATTCCCTATATGGTCTGTTTTTTTTTTATTTTTCTTTTTGCTTTCTATTTAAATTTATTTAAATACCAAACTACTCGATATTGTAGCGATTAGAGGGTTTCTCTCGGATAGAGCGGGGTACGCAATATATGTGCATAAAGCCTCCAGATCGATTATTATCAAACAACTTGGGCAACAATATTTACTTTTACTCACTGCCTACACAAGTGTTTGGTTTTATTTATTTATTTATTTATTTATTTAGTTAGTTTTTCTTCTTCTTCTTCTTCTTTTCTATCATTTTTTTTTTTTTTTTTTTCTTTCTTTAAATCTATAGATAAAAACCTGCATCAGTAATTTAATTATTTCAATGAATACTTGGGAACCCTACAATAATATAAAACCATTCTCAACACAAAACGGTGATTGTACTCCATCTTATCAGGTGATACAAAAAAAAAAATAAGAAAAAAACAAAAAAACAAATAGAATAATTATTAAACTCAACTACTACCGAGCAGAATAATAATGATAAAAGAAATGAAACAAGGAAGAAAAAACAAAAATTAAAATAAAAACACAACGATTAGTTTCCAATTATTCAAAACTCTGGTAAACTTCTTTTTTTACCTGACTTTTTTTTTTTTTTTTTTTTTTCTTTTCATAATACGGTCAGAAAAAGAAAGAAATATTAATTAATGATTTAAATATCTATTTATGTAAATGAGAATGGTGGGTGTTTTATTATTAATTCTGATATATATAGTATGCCGTTTCACTATAGAGGTATTGTATATCAATCTAGAATTGTAAATCCTATTGAAAAATAGAATTTTATAATCCTATTGTATAGAGCGAGCTAAGAGACTCTGGAGGCTCGTTAAAAAATAAGCCCAAAAAAAAAAAAAAAAAAACAAATAAAATAAAATAATATAAATACAGATACAAATACAAATGTAACACACAGAGCCAGACTACTTTTTTTGCTTGACTCTTTTATTTTTTTTTTTTTTTTTTTGCATCTGATGCGAGCGCGGGTTAATTAATGGGGAGCAGTATTAGAAATTACCTATAAATTACCTAGTATAAATATAGCACGATTAATACAGTTGTACTATATGTATACATGTATGGAACACGGTTCGCGGCTGCTACTACTAGCCTCATGTAGGTAATAGGTATTTTATATCTTATACAGCTTATTAAAAATTTATCTATACATAACAACCTAGATTCGTATTATAATTACTAAATTAAAAAATGGTCAATTTATTTTATTTATTTATCTCTGTTTGTTTGTTTGTATGTTTGTTTTCCTTTTTTTTTTTTTTTTTTTTTCATTTTTGTTCTGAACGGGGAACTAAACAGGTAGTATATATATATATAATAATAATAATTATGGGGGTATGTATTTTTTTTTAGCCTTGTGTGTTTGCATTATTATTATTATTATTATTATTATTATTATTATTATTATTATGATTATTCTTTTTTTTTTTTTTTTTTGCGGATTTAATTTATACGCAGGTGTGGCAAACTCAGTGGCCAGTTGCATAAATATCAAACAACAATTGTTAATATTTAATAATAATATTATTATTATTATTATTTTTTCTCTTTCTTTCTTTCTTTCTTTCTTACTTTCTCTCTCTCTCATTTTAACAAGACGAAGAAGAAATTACTTCTGATATATAAAAATAAACTCAGCTTTTGCTCTGAGATGCACAGCCATATGACTACGCGCCCGAATTAATTAGGCCCCCCGGTCCCGTCCCGCCCCCAACCCCTCCCCACAAAGTAGCTTTAAGGTTTATTCACTTTTACTTCGTTAAACTCTTTTTTTCTTATTTCTTTTTTTTTTTTTTTTTTTCTTCTTTAATTAATTAGTATTTATTTAATGATCCCCCGAAAAAATTTACTATAATGAATTCGTTTTTTTTTTTTTTTTTTTTTTTTTTTTCATTCTAAGTCGAGACACACCCAGTCTCGTCCACAGTAGTACATTATTACGGTTTTTATTTTTATTTTTATTTTTATTTTTTTTTTTTCTCTAAGCGCTCGGCTTAATTTTTATGCAAAAGGCCTCACACGTTGAGTAGAGCATCTCGCCTGTATTACATAATATAAATAAATTAACTTATTAAAACTAACCCACCCCCCCCCTTCTATATGTTTCGTGCATTTCAGAAAAGCATACAGGGTAAATTACATAATAGTAGTATCGTAAGAAGATTACTATTCGATTATCATATAATAATATGTAGATATTGATTGACCACCGTTTTACACTACATTTGTGGCCACATTCAAATATTTATCAATATTAATATTAATATTATTATTATTATTTTTTTTAATATTATTATTTCAATTTTTATATCAATATACCATTACTAACAAGCTATCAAGACTCGACTGGAATGTGCCTCAAAAATTAGCCATAGTATCGTTTCGCTTCAAGATATATTCTTATTTTTTGTTTTTTTCTTTTAAATTGAAATACGATTACTCTTGAAATTTGCACAATCTTTCTTGTTTGTTTGTTTCGTTTTTTTTTTTTGTTTTTTTTTTTTGTTTTCTTTCTTTGAACGATTTTTTTTTTTTTTTTTTTAATGCTTTTTGTTTCTTTTTTTTTTTTTTTTTTTTTTTTTTTTTTAATAAACTAGTTAAGTAGAGATCCTCTCCCTCAAAACTCCTACTCCTCAGTTTCCGTCTATTATAGTATAAAGAGGAGAGAGGACTCGATTCAAAGGAAGCAAATTTATTCCAACAAATTTTTTCAGTTAATTATGTGTTTTTTTTTTTTTCTTTTTTTTTTCCTTTTTTTTTTCGTTTCGTTTGTTCTTCAATATTCAAGTAATAAACAGATCTTCAAATTTTCAATCGATAAAGACAGACAGATATAAGATACATCGATCGATATACATATTACAGCGTTTTTAGTTTAGTAAAATACTTTGTTTTTTTTTGTTTGTTTGTTTGTTTTTTTTTTTTTTTTGTTTTTTTTTTTTAAACTTAGCACCATTCCAGAGAAGTACAAAATAAAGATGTGTGAAAGAGAAAAAAAAAAAAAAAAAAAAGAAATTAGAAATTAGAAATAAGAAATAAAAACAAACATATTATCATCATTAGATATTACAAGTTAAGTGAACAGACTATTATTATAATAACAAAAAAAAAAAAAAGAAAAAAAAAAAAAAAAAGAAAAGAAAAGAAAAAAAGAACCTACTAGCTTTGACATTAATCAAATTATTTTTTTTTTTAATTATTAAATTGTGTATATAATAATTATCCAACGAGACACAGGACAAAGATAGAAACATTATATCAATAATGAATAATAAAGTTTCATTCTTACTTGGCCTGATTATCCAAGGGTTTTACCTTAGGAATACGTCACTGCTGCACTGGTGTAGGTGGGTACGGATATCCGTACGGTGGTCCAGGCTGGAACTGGCTATACCCCATAGACTGATAAGCGCAAGGATTTGTTCCTGGCGGTGGTCTAGTTGTTTGAAAGAACTTGTTGTTAACCAGACTTTGTATACCAGCATCTGTGTGTCCGCCAGGTGGCATCATGAAAGGAGGAGGCATAGAGTACATTCCTTGTCCATTCTGGCTTCCGTTATATCCGTTGTATCCATTCTGTCTATTATTGTATCTATTTCCTTGGTATCCACCTCTGCCTTGGTACCTAGGTTGTCCTCCGTTCTGATTATGGAAATTTCCCTGGTACCCTCCTGCGCCGCTATTTCCGTTTTGATAACCGTTCTGATATCCGCTGCTAGGCTGTCTAGGCTGATAACCATTCTGATTAGTGTGATAATTAGTCTGTCTGGTATTTTGGTAGCCGTTTTGTTGACGAGGCGTTGATCTGTTGTCCTGAATACCATTCTGAGGATTATTCTGCCAATTATTTGCATTAGGACTAGCGATGTTCCTAGGACTTCCCGGACCTCCGTTGTTTATCTCTTTTGTAGTTCTGTTGCTTTGATTCCAACGCTGACGACCCTTTCCAAATTGGTTTCTCTGAGAGTTAGCCATTTCTGATAATTGAGGATTTATCGGCTGTCCTGCCTCCTCTAATACAGACACCAACTCTTTTGCTTGTCTCGCATTGTTTGGGGTAAAATAGGCGTACGCTGTACCAGCGCTTTCGCAACGACCGGTTCTTCCTATCCTGTGAATATAATCCTCTGAGCTATTAGGGTAGTCGAAATTAACTACGTATTTAACGTCCTCTACGTCTAGTCCGCGAGCTGCTACGTCCGTTGCTACAAGTATTGCGGTTTTTCCATTCCTGAATTCTGATAGAACGTAGTCTCTCTCTGGTTGTGATTTGTCGCCGTGTATAGCGATCGCTGACCAACCCTCACGTTTTATAGCCTTAGTTATGTCGTCGACCTTCTTCTTAGTCTCGACAAATATTATCGTTTTGTTTCCGCGTTCAGCTCCAATATCTCGCAATAGGGAAGACAGCTTTGTTTCCTTTTCATGCTCCTGGCATATTTCTATTATCTGACGAATGTTGTGGTTCGCCGCTAGCGTCAACGAACCAATATTAATCTGGATGTAATCGTTTAGGAAGTCTTCAGCCAATGCTTGTACTTCTTTAGGCCAAGTTGCTGACCACATCAGTACTTGTCTGTCGGGTCTAATTTGTTCGATTATTTTTCTTATCTGGGGTTCAAATCCCATGTCTAACATCCTGTCGGCTTCGTCGAGTACCAGATAAGTGCATCTGCGTAAATTCGTCGTTCCTTTTTCTAGAAAATCAATCAGACGACCCGGAGTCGCTATGCAGATCTCTACTCCACGCTCCAAATCTCGTGCCTGTGGACCTTTCGGTGATCCTCCAAAAATACAGGTGTTACGAATACAAGAAGACGACCCAAAGTCTCGAGCTACGCTCTGAATCTGCTGAGCCAACTCTCGTGTCGGAGCTAATATCAATACTATCGGACCTTCTCCTCTTCCCAAACGTGGCTGATTGTTTATATGCACTGTCGCCGGGAGAATGTACTGAAATATATCGAAATCTGTGTTAAAAATTTTGAAACAAAAGATAGGAAGGCTTTTTAATCCAGATTTGGTCATTTTGGGAGCAAAAATGTAAAGTTTCAAGTATATCAATGAAATTAGAATATATAAAGCAGGGAAAAGGGTTCATCCAAGGCTGACGAAATAGTCCTGAAATGTTTGAAGAATTTTTAAACACAATTTGGGATAAAAAACGATTGAAAAGTCGATGCGATACTTACAGCCAGAGTTTTTCCTGAACCAGTTTGTGCGATGCCGACCATATCGCGTCCGCTTAGAGCGATGGGCCATCCTTGAGACTGGATAGCAGTTGGTTCCTTGAATCCCTGTTTTCTGATCTCTTCATTAACATAATCTGGAAAATTTCCTTCTTCGAAAGCTTGTATAGGAAAAGGAGTGTTGTTTCCCTTGACGGTGATCTCTTTGCTTGCGTGAAATTGGTTTACTTCGTCGCTAGATCTGCTTACAACGTTGGCATGGGGAACGTATAAATTCTTTGTTATTGGCTGCAACGAATTCAAATCCCAGTTAGGCTTCTTCAATAAATCTCCAGGAGCTTTCTTTTGATTCTGTTTAAGTCCGCCCATATCTCCGTGCGGCTGTTGTTGACTGTTCCAATAAGTTCCTGCTCCTCCGCCTCCATTACGGTTTCCATATTCTCTGTCTCCTCTCGGTCTGTAACTGTTTCTTTAAAAATATTAGAAAAAGATCAAAATTTGTTTTTTTTTTTTTTTTTTTTTTTACATATTTAAATTAATTCAAAAATTCAAGCCCTACGGCGATTATTGTATAATAATAATAATAATAAAAAGAAATAGAAAGAAAATGAAAAAAAGAAGACAAAAGCCTCGACGGTGAAGAAAAAAACCCAATGAAAAATCTATTTTTCCTCAACTATTCTCAGGCTTGTTGTTGTATAAAATTATTAGAATTTTTTGAAAAAACTAAATGAAATGAAATTAGTCAAGAGATACTTATCTCTTATTTTGATTTGTTTTTAGGTATATGAGAAAAAAAAAAAAAAAAAAAAAAAAATCTACACTTCAGGTATAGTTTCGTTATAAATAGTACATACTTCACAAACTAGACATAGCGAAAATGAGAGTAATTATATATATATAATGTATATTGACGAATGCAAAAATTTGTTGATTTTCTATTTTATGTAAACGACAAACGATGTTATAAAATCGGTGATGATTGAGGTGTTTGATATATTTATGATACGTGAACGCGTATGTTTGTAGTATATTAGAATTGTCAAATTTCTTTGTATATAAATAAAGAAAAAAAATAAAAAAAATAGCGATAATATAGTAAAATAGTATTGGTAAGAATTTAAACGAACAAAATGGCCGATGGTTCGTTGTCTCTCTCTCTCTCTCTCTTTCTCTTTCGGAGAAATTCGCTTCTTCACACGTCGAGCCCAGGTATTATTGATCGTGCGATAGGCGACGATAATAGTTATTTAAAAATACGGAATAATGCCAAAGTTGGTAGTAGTTGTTATAATGATGATAATAATGATGATGATGATGACAATATCAATAATAATGATGATAATAATAAAACATTGTAGTTGTAGATATATATTTTCGGATTAAAGAAACTCACGATGTTTGATTGGAATATCCGTTGCTGTACATCTCGTATCACGGGTACAGCCTAAGCTCTTTACGGTACTTCGGTTTACCTGGTATTACGATGTCTCTTCGTTTGGAGTATAATAATTATTATGTGTGTCAGCTACCCCCGATCGAACCTGCGGGGACAATGAACGAACGTGTGGTTCTCTATCGGTTATATCAGCGAAGCTCTAGTTTTATATATTTCTCTTTCTTATATTAAATATAAACGAGATATTGCAAAATTGATATAATTCTTGATAAATAATCTTGTTTTTTTTTGTTTTTTTTTTTATATATATGAAAAACGTTGATATTTATAACAATTGTTTATAATAAAAAAAAAAAATCCGAGGTGTAAAGAAAGGTTTGATTATTAATACCGAGAGACTTACCTATACGAACCCGGCGAGAACAAAACGATAATGGCTGACAGGCGATAGGAGGATGGAAGCGGGTCGCGAGCTACCAGCGTTCTACTAGAGCCCGTTTCCGGCTAGCAGCTGATTATGTCCGCGCATGTTTCACGGAAGCCAATCACAGCGCGGTTTTATATATCGTCATTATAATACGGCCAATGATAGGCCGGTTTTATAAATCGATAGAATACAGGTGCGCAGTGTGATATGCGCATGCCTTATGTAACTGGATTTTTTTTTTATTTTTATTTTTTATATTTATAGCTGTATATATAGATGAATAGAAAAGAAAAAAAAAAAAAAAAACAAAAAAAAAAAAAACGAAACGAAACGGGGTATTAGATTTATTTAGTTTATAATAATGAATTGATATATATATATATATATTTGTATATGATTGAGACGTTTGTATATTTATAGGAATGTAATAATAAAGAAATTTTTTCATCACTATTATTATGTCAGTAATTGTTTGAAATTTGTTTCCTTTGTTATATAATATTTGACATTATATTTAATTAATATACCTAGCGCGATAGAGAGAAATACAAAGAAGCGCGCGCGCATTGAAAAGGTTCAAATTATTGATTCGAACCCGAACACAATGAATTGTAGCTACTAGGCTGCTAGTCTTCTTTTATCTCCTTTTTTCACTTTTTTTTTTTTACATTTATTTTTATTCTCGACGCCAAAAGGCAATAGTAGGTAAAAAAAAAAAAAAAGCAATGATAATGATAACAGCGTGATATACGCGAATCAATCGATAAACCCGAAAGCGAGAGAGACTTTACAGCGCGATATTTATAGAACGTGGAAAAAGCGCTGTTTACAAATTTGAATTCTTTATTCAAATTTCAATTACCTATTAGAATGAGTCATCCAATAAAAAAGATATTAAAAAAAAAAAAAAAAAAAAAAACAATTCGAATTATTTCCAGCTTGGGAAATTGCTTGCTTTATGAAATAAGACTGCACGTTGCAAGACCTTTACAAATTACGAACAAAATTAAGCAATATTAGAAAGTCGGTTTAATTTCGTTCTTATGCTACTACTACTACTACTACTACTACTACTATTATGTATAATAATAATAATAATAATAAAAAATAAATATTTAAGCAAAAAACAGAGTAAAAATAATCAAATATTAGGAAAAGATTAGACAATGTGATTAACAAATTTTATTTGTTATTATTACTCACGTTAAATACTGTACATACATTATAATGAATCGTAGATAGAAATTGTTGGGTTTTTCTTTTTTCTTTTTTTTTCTTTTTTTTTCAATACAGATAAAGAGATAGAGATAGAGAGAGAGAAGGAATGAGTAGCAATTTAATAATAAATTTAACTCTATATTACGATTATTTTAAGAATAAAATTTAGGAATAGGTAGTATCCCTTTTTTTTTTTTTTTTTTTTTCTTTTCTATCAAATCGATAATTTCCTTTTACTATTCTTCTTCTTCTTCTTTTTTTTTTTTTTTTTTTTTTTAGAGACTACTACAGAGTTTCTCGCGTTTAATTATAATATTTATTCGTATTCTTTCTTCTTTTCTTTCGTTAAATATTATCATCATTCTCTTTAATTTACTATTTTTATTTGAAACATGAAATTTTCTCATTATAATTGTTATATCTTTTATCTTATATATCAATCCACATCGTTATCATCATTTTATCATCATCATCATCGTCGTAGTAGTAGGTCGTAGTCGTCAAAAATTATGAGCTGCCCATCTGCTTCACAATTTTATTGCGAATCACTGCACGGAGATCATCTTTCACTGCTCCAGTAGCTCTTCCCGATCACTTCTGAAAAAACGATATATATCAAATATTAACATATGGTGTTCAAGTGAAATTTTTCTTTTTTTTATATACCCTTCTCGTTTTGTTGTACAATATTGAAATTATTTCAATAATCTATTATAATATTACGGCTGTACAGAAAATTAATAATCTATAAATCAATTTGAATTTTCTGAACAGCCTATAAACACAGAATCAATAAATATTCTTATCTTAATGTCTTATTATCAAATAATAGTAATTAATTAAATCAGTAATAAATGTTTACTGGAATAGGGTAGTAAGGACCCAGGTATAGCGTAGTTGATTATTCCCCTGAAGATCTGTAATACAACACCTGTGTATCATGCCACATTCGTTTATTCGTACATTCGCACACACACACAGTCATACAGACAAACGAAAAGAATATTGGAAGTGGCGAAATGTGATTTTCTAAATCGTAGAAAAAATGACGTCCCGATGTTCTAAACAAACCTTGTGGCCACGCAGCACAGCAGGAAGACCGCTCTGCTAGCGATGAAAGCCATTGGTCGGATGTATAGGCGGCGGAGGTGGCTGGTAGTACGTCGGGGGTGGCATGTTGGGGTATCCACCTCCGCCTAGATTTGGCGGAGGAGGAATGTTCATGTTTGTAGTAGTTTGGCCACCCCCATGATGTTGGTGAAACCCTCCACCCATGTTCACTCTCTGAGGTGTAGGGGCTCCTCCCATGGGCCCCATTACCCCCATTAAGTTCAAATGAGAGGGTGGCGGGGCTCCCGTATACCCGACGTGTCCATGGGAAGTTAAAGGAGGGCAAATTTGTCCCATAACATTAGTCATGGGTGGTGGAGGTTGTTGGGAAGGAACCATAGGTGGAGGTAATGGAGGATTTGATAAAGTTAACGGTAGCGGAGGTGGCAGAGGTTGAATAGGAGGTGGATTTTGTGGCGGAGGAGGAGGAGGAGGAGGAGGCGGAGGCGGCTGTAAGTTCAAACGAGGGTTGGTTCCGGGGGTCGGGGGTGGAACGGAGCCCCCTGCACCGTGGTTCGGACTGGCTGAGGACTTGCCTGTGCGATTGTTTACGGGACTGCGACTGCGGGAGTAGCTTCGGCTGTAGCTTCGACGACTACCTCCTCCTCCTCCTCCTCGACCATTACGCTCTCGACTACGACTCCGGCTTCGACTCCTTGAGAAACTGCGATCTCTTAAGCCACCGCGACCACTTCCTCCTCCTCCTCCTCCAACTTTTGCACGCCATCTGTTTCTTCCTCCTGAATAGAAAAAAAAAAAAAAAAATACAAAATATGAAATAAGATTCGTTCTCAATGTTTCTTTCTTTGGTTTTCTTTGTAAATTTTGTTTGGAAAAGTATGATTGTATACCTCTGTGTCTTCCAAAAGTTCCTCCTCCGCCACCGCCGCCTCTGCCGTCGGCAAGCTCTAATAGTTTTGGATTTATAACTTGATTAGCTTCTTTTAATACTTGTATCAGATCGTTAGCTTTGTTTGAGTTGTTTGGGGTGAAGAATGTGTATGCGGTTCCGGTCTTTTGACGTCTACCTGTACGCCCAATTCTGTGTACGTAGTCCTCCGAACATGAAGGGTAGTCAAAATTGATGACAAACTTAACGTCTTCAACGTCTGAAACCAACACCTAAAGTTAAACCATGTTTTCTAACTTAGAATTTATTACTTTATAGACTCGTAGACACAACAGACTTCGGTTGTTCTTTTATTCTTTATTTCATTACAAACGTTAGATATCTTTATCTGCTGTAATGAGAAACACGGGTGTAGTCTAATCCTCTCAAAGAAGAATGTATAATATTTTCATTTAGCAAACGTCAAGATTTAAATATGTTTTTTTTTTTTTTCACAAAATTAAAATAGTATAGGGAGATTGATTAGATTCTCTTTTTCGGAGAGCATAGACTACACAAAGAATAGTTTTTTTACCCAAAGAAAAAACCAAGAAAAGGTAAAACTTTTCTAGTCTCTATCTCGTAATGCCGAATAATATCTCTAATCGATAAACAGAGTAAAGGTAATAATTAATCTGCCAAGTTAAATAAGAGAATCGGCATTAAGAGTTGAACATAGAGTCCTAGCTTGGTATCTAATACGTAAATATGATTTTTCTGGTGCTCTGGTTAGTGATAGATAATACATGAATGAGGGGATGAAATTTAGTTACGAATTGTATATATAAAGGATTGAATGGGAACGGAATTTGATTAATTTTTTTTTTTTTTTCGATTCTTTTAAGGGAAGGACGGACACGTGGATGATAAATTGACTTGATAATTATTATGATACTAAAATTAGGCATTGGGCGAGTTTCGCAAGCAACGTACGGGCAGGGCCTGGCTGTTTGCGATCGCTCCAGCAACAGCCTCCGCGGCTCGGTTGCTTAGGGCCCACTAGAGGCTCAGGCATCTGCTCTAGCATGCCTCCGCCTCTCATTGGACCGCTGTCGGGTTAGACTAGCTCGACTGTGGCCAGTGGAAGGGACTTTACTCTGGCAACAACAACTTGGCCAGCCCAGGTGGCGTACAGCGCAGCGTAGCGAGTGAGATATCCGGTACGCAGGTAGATTAAGTAGGGCCCGGACTGGCCCGTCACGCAATTGACGGATAGAGGCACGCGCAGCAGCCAGCGCAGACAATGCAAACCAGTGCACCACCAAAACTAAGAGGCGGGGCGCCTCCCATGCTTTGCATTACCCGGCGTGGGCCTGCGCGCAATGTGCCTCTGCAATGCAAACAAACATCCAGCCGCGTTAGCTATATACTTTTTTTCTTCACTTTACTTTCAAGTGTTGTGTGTTTTTTTTTATGTTTTTTTTTTGTACTTAGTTTATTCTTTCTTTTCTTAATATATTCATTTAACAAGTCATTCAAAGACAAATTATGGAATTTAACTCTCCAGTTAAAAACGATGCAAGATATTTTCTCTTCTTTTATTCCTGACCATCTTACACTATATGTATACTTCTCTAGTTATAACAGGACTGGTAGCGGTTCCAGAGACTTGGATAAAAAAAAATGTGCGAATAGTTAATCGATTAGAGAATTATAATTCTATTTTTTATTTATTTTTTTATAACTTTTTATTTTTTCTACTTCTGTAAAATGTTTTTCATCAATTTACACAATTTTATTATTGTAAAAGTTGAGTCGCTACCAGCCCTGAAATACGTCAACGTAGAATGGAGTAGAAATGAAATTGAATAATAATAATAATAATAATAATAATAATAATAATAATAAGTAAATGTGAGAAATAAAGAATTGTAAAAAAAAACAGAGAAAAAAAATTTTTAAAAATAAAATAAAATAAAGAAAAATGAAAACAAAATTAAAAAGAAAACTTTGCAGACATTGAATAAAAAAATTAAATTATATCATTAGACTAAAGAAAGGGTGATAATTATGGCTATTCGTTATTAGGGATTGTGTAACCAGTTTCTTAGTAATTATAAATGCGAATTCATTAATTTGAAGATGAGAGAAAAATATAAAAAAAAAAATTTACAAAATATAATAAAAGAAGAAAAAAAAGACTTCCTCAATTATGAATCGCTGCGGGAATTAAATATCACAAAAAGTTACGCTTAATGATCTTGAAAAATTCATATAAGAAATTAAATTCTATGTTTGTTCTAATGTTCGTCTAAGTTTCTACAATTTTCTAAAAAAAAAAAAAAAAAAAAAAAAAATAGGTGTGATACATAATTCCCGCAGCTTGTATTCAATTGTGAAAAAAAAGAACAAAAAATAAATGAATAAATAAATAAAAAAAATTACTACTACTGTGTTATGAACATTTCTAAACTTTATACAAGAAAGATATGGTAATACAATATTATATAATTGAATAAGAAAAAAAATAAAAAGCTTCTCACTCACCAAGACCCCGAGCCGCAACGTCTGTAGCTACAAGTATCGGCGCTTTTCCAGATCGAAAATCTGTAATAAATAAAAAAATTGATAGATTAGAATAAATAGGTAAATAAATAAATGAATGAATGAATTTTGTAGAACTTATCACAAGTTTTACCTTGTAAAACCCAGTCTCTTTCTTGTTGTGTTTTATCTCCATGTATACAGACAGCAGGCCACCCATCGCGTTTCATTTTTCTAGTTATTTCATCTACCCTGCGTTTAGTTTCGATAAATACAATTGTTTTATTCTCTTTCTCAGCCATTATTTCTTTTAGTAGTGTACTCAGTCTGTAAAAGCAAAAAAAAAGACAAACAAAACTATAATAAAACCAGCGTATTTTCCTTCCAGAAAAAAAACTGAGTTAAATACTCAAGTATCTATCTATTTATCATTTGTTAGAAGAGGACTGACTCAACTAGTTACAATAATCAAGTTGAGTTAATTTATCTTCTGTTTTCTATAGCACAATAATGGATAAAGATACCATCAGTAATTCAAGCATCAATAAATCCTTATGCCTTATAATTAAATTATGAAATAAAAAATAATTTCAAACATCCAAAAAACCTTACGCACTTATTTTCCTTCTCATAGTCCTGACAAACGTCTATAATTTGTAGAATATTATGATTGGCAGCGAGCTGAAGAGATCCGACATTGATCTGGGTATAATCTTTGACAAAATCTTCGGCAAGATTCTTCACCTCTTTAGGCCAAGTCGCAGACCACATAAGAGTTTGTCTATCAGGTCTAATTTGTTCTATTATTTTTCTAATCTGGGGTTCGAAGCCCATGTCAAGCATTCTATCAGCTTCGTCCAAAACCAGATAAGTACATCTCTTTAAATTTGTTCTGCCAGATTCTAGGAAGTCCAAGAGTCTTCCTGGCGTTGCTATAACTATCTCTACTCCCCCGTCTAGATCTCTGGCCTGAGCTCCCTTCGGAGCTCCTCCGTAAAGACAAGTATTCCTGATCCCCGACGAGTGTCCAAAGTCGTCAGCCACCTGCTGGATCTGTTGCGCTAATTCTCTAGTTGGAGCAAGGACCAATGCGACTGGTCCGTCCTTCCGGCTCAGCTTTGGTTGACTATTTATATGAACTATGGCTGGGAGAATGTAAGACAGAGTTTTTCCTGAACCTGTAGAAGCAATTCCGACCATATCTCGTCCGCTTAATGCTATCGGCCATCCTTGTGCCTGGATTGATGTCGGTTCTTTGAATCCCAGGCGTCTGAAATAAGTCAAATTGTTATATTAGAATTACAATGTAGAAAGGAAGTGAAAGACATAGTTTTTATCCTTTATTTTACATTAGAATTAATTTTTCTAGTGTCTTACTTCACTTCCTTGAGTACATAGTCCGGAAATCCAGCCTCTTCAAAAGTGAAAACAGGATTGGGTATGTTTTTTCCTTTTAGTGTTATTTCCTTGTCGCTTCTGTACTGTTCCACAGTTCTCGGATCACGATTTTGTACCACGTCGTTAGGTATGTAAAAATCTTTTTTAAATGGTTCTAAACGGCTTAAGTCCCAGCGTGGTTTTCTAAGATTTGCGCCAGGCTGTCCTCGGCCACCTCCACCTCCGCCTCCACCTCTACCTCCTCCGCCTCCTCTGTCTCTACCTGGACCACCACCTCCTCCGCCAGCGCCTCCGCCACCTCCACCTCCACCTCCACCCCAGCCTCGTCTATCTCTTGGAGAACGGCTTCGAGATCTGCTTCTAGTTCTACGTCGCCTGTCTTTGTCTCTGCTGCGACTAGACGTGGGTTAAGAAATAGAAAATTGATAATTTGAAGAAAAAAAAAAAAAAAAAAGTTGAATTTTTTTTTTTTTTTTTTTTAGCAATTTCATTTGTTACAAGGTGACTGACCTAATCCCTAATCAAAATATTGGGTTCAGGTTAATTTTCCTCGATATTAATATAGCGCAATCGTAATACGCGTTGTTCTCTAAAATATTGTATATAGGAACAACGCGATTCGTGTATTACTCATATTATGCGCATGTAGATAGATAGATATAAGTACAAAATGGCGATTGAATAAATAATAAATGATGAATGATAAATGATGAATAAAATCTAATCTCTAATATAGTTATTTCGAGTTAAATTTAACCTACCCACCCTCCCCCTCCCCTTTCCCATCGTCAAGCCCTCTTTGCGGAGATCCTCGCCGATAGAATAGGTTATAATTGTGTTATCGATTTTGTTGATTAAATTGACCTCGCGCTTCCTTACCGCCGCAAAGCCTTGAAAGATTATTGATTTTCTTTTCTTTCTTTATTCTATATCTATGTACATATAGATGAATACTTATAAGATATAAATAGATCTGTTTTAATATTTAGTCGAGGGTTAATATTTATACAGTATAATTGCGGCGGCGTGATTTTAGTCGGTTTTTTTCTCAATTCAGTATGACAAATAAATTCGACGATATAATTGAGTCGAATCTTCCATTTTGTTTTAAGAACAACGATTTTGGGGAGTTGTTTTCTCGTTTTTATTTTTCTCCCTCTATCCCCTCCCAGTCTTTTGTCTTATTGTTTTTACTTACCTGCGAAAACGACCCATGATGATAATATATTATTTTTTTCTCTATCTTCTCTGTATTGTCGGTAATTTAAATAAGTTTGTCGTCGCGATACCAACACAAGCACACGTACACACACAAACGAGAATATAATTTAATTTAATTTTTTTTTTTTTTTTTTTTTTTTTTTTTTTTTTTTAACTTTTCTTTTTATATACAAATTTTTATCACTAGCTATTTGATTTACGTCACATTTAAGGAAATTTACAAATTCCGCATCTCGTCGTAGTAATAATTAAACAGTCGAATAGACTAGGTACCCAACGCTTTCGGCAAAGTGGATGAAGTTGAAGTGGTCAGTGGATTGAAGTCAGCGACGACGCGACGCGTACGTAACAAGGTGGCGGCTTATGAGTCAATACAACTTCTACGTCGATATTATTAATATCAACGCGCGATGCATATGGCGACTACGACCACTTCCGCTCGGAGAAATAGTCAAAACAATAACTTTATGTATTCCTTGATGTTTTTTTTTTTTATGAGAAAATAAATTTTTTTTTTATAAATCTCTGTTTATTATTATTATTATTTATAATGATAATACCTATACGAGTAATTTATTTCTTTTATTAATTTTACTATTAAACTCACGTTTAATTAAATATTGCGCCTAATTTTTTTATTATTTTCGGCGCGATATTCAATTCGATTGAAACTTATTTGAATATTTTAATCAATTAGTTTTTATTTTAATATTTAATTAATATATAATATGTATATAGAAAAACCAAGAATCTTTTCGAACTATTCTTTATAATGAAATCAGAGACAGAGGCGTTTTTTTTTTTTTTTTTTTGTTTTCATTCCATTATAATATAAAAAATTTGAATTTATTAATCAGTAATAATCAATTATTATAGTTAAGACATTTTCATAGTGATAATGATTTAATAAACAAGGCTACTAGATTAGAGATAGGGAAAAATTTATATAGAAATGAAGTGAATTATTGGGGGGGAGAGAGAGAGAGAGACGAGGGTAAATGTTATATATATAGATAATTTCGAGCGGCTGTTTAATCTATTTTTGTATAATTGTTATAATATGTTTGTTTTTCTTTTTTTTTTTTTTTTTTCTTTCTCTTCTTCTTCTTCTTTTTCTTCTTCTTCTTCTTCTTCTTCTTATTATTATTCTTAAAAGCAAATAACGTTACTTATACCGTTATGTTATTGCGTTACAATCTTAT
Source organism: Tenthredo mesomela (assembly GCA_943736025.1). Classification (NCBI taxonomy): domain Eukaryota; kingdom Metazoa; phylum Arthropoda; class Insecta; order Hymenoptera; family Tenthredinidae; genus Tenthredo; species Tenthredo mesomela. The sequence continues at coordinate 732,628 of OX031017.1, forward strand.
ATGATTGACACTAGATGTTTATTTATAACGTATATGCCATTATATCTATTTACAGTATATAAGTTTACGACGTGTAGATGTGTGTGTGTGTTTGGGTGTAAGAAAGAAAGAAAGAAAGAAAGAAAGAAAGAAAAGAAAAAAAGAAAGAAAAAAAAAAAGCATAACAATAAAGTAAAAGTTGACGGGAACACAATGGCAAAGGATTAATTTACATAAAAGTAGTTTGAAAGTAAAGTTCGTAGAGGAACGAGCACGCTTCGTTTTTCTTTCATTCAATGCACTTCTCGTTATTCTTATTCTTATACTCATTCTTATCCCTTATATTTTTTTTTTTTATTCTTTTATTCTTGTTATTTAATATTCTTCCTCTTGATAAGATGGCAAAATAAATAATATACTTCAATTTCTTGATGCTAAACTGCTGTTTCCAGGCGCGACGGACATCTCACCACCTTGCGTTGTGTCCCTCTGCGGACTCTGCGGCATTTTTATTTTCAAATCGTAAATAATATAAATTCTATCAATTGAGTAAAACATCACCCAATACTCTTTACCTTTACGTGTATTTGATGTTTCAACATAGCAGCTCTTAGTATAAGCATTCTAGTACGTCTCTGATACTCTTTACCAACGCTGATAGACTTCTCAAACGTTGTACTCCTCTGATCGACGTCTTTTGCGTACAATATCTGAAATAGAATATCAAAAATATCATAAATGTATTGAGTATAATAATTAAACATAAGAATTATTACAATATTCGCATAACAAATGAAAAAAAAATTACTTTATTGTGCGAATCGATCCGAGCCTGAATTTGCCCGTCTAAAATAAGCTGCATGAGTTCATCTTCAAGGGCAGGAACAGTTCTGTTAAAAGCTGTGGCCATTCTTCTCATATCTGCGCTTAAATACGGGCTAAAATATTGTATTAAAGCCCGATTTCTAATTTGTGTATAAAGCGAATTAACATGAGGCGCGATATACATGTCTAACAATATGTTGTCCTTTATCTCGTCTAATAATTTCAAGCACGACGCGTACTTAGAGTTATAAAATTTGAATATAATATCTCTAAGCTGTGGTTCAAGTTCCAAAAACAGTTTAAACGAACTGCTGAATATAACTTGTTTTTGTAATTCGTGTCTGTCGAATGTAGCAAGCGCGCAAAGTCCACCGTAAAGAGCAACGTTGCCAGGCGACAAAAGTTCGGGACAATCGCAATGGTCTAAAGAAGCTTGTAGAAAGTGTCTCGCAGCCATTTTGTACTTCATTGTAGCAAGTTCGGCGAGTCCAGCGGCAACCTTGAGCTTTGTGATGATTGATTGATTGCTAGCGTTCTCTTTGCCGTGTACCTCGGAGAAGTCTGGTGTACTTTCGGCTTTGCTAACGTAGCTAAGAACGTGCGACCAATTTTGTAGGTATACAGATACCTTGATGACGTTAAGGCACATGTTTACAACGTGTTTACCGCTTGTACAGTAGTCTCTTGCTCTTGAATAACACTTAAGAGCATTACTAAGGTCTCCGCAGTCAAGATAATGATCTCCTAAATCGTCGTGACCCCGCCTTATACTTTCCTTTATAGAATTACTCTTGTAATTTTTTAAATCAGTGTCAAATTTCTCTAATTTTAACGCAGCTTTCTTAGACCTAGACTCAAGCCACATATGATCTATGGTCGGTATATCCTGAGACGTTGATTGAGCTGCTATATCAGGTAAACCAGGCGTACCAACTGTTTCTTGAAGCTTTTTATGCAGGGTTTGATATACACCCGTGTTATAAGTTGTCATTACGTATGTTATCGCCATTTTTAAAGCCTCTAATCTCAACGTCGGACAATGATCGGCGATGTATATCAATCGATATAATTTAGCAAGACCTGTATAGCTGTTTGCGTAAACTTCGAGGTCCTGAAAAACGAATAATTTCCAAAATCATATTTACTTCTTTTCTTTTAAAAAAGAATAAAAAAAAAAAAAAAAAAAAAAAAACAATATTTACCAGCGAGGGATTTTCTACGATGTAAGGTTCTTCTTCTGTATTGTCGTTGTCTTCGGTAGGTGCATCGACTTGCATCGGTTCCATGGCATTTTGCTATTGAGTAAAAACAAAAGAACAAAAGAATAAAATAAAAAACGAGGTTAGGAAAATTGAGTATATTGTTATTTATATTTTTTTCGAATATTGTATTATTACGAATATTTATATTCTATTTTTGTTCTAAATAATGATTATAGCGAGTTGGATGACATGTTTAATAATATCTGTCAAAGTTAACCCCAATTTAGTGAGTATATAGTGTTGGGTAAGTATTTGGTGAAGTGAATTTTTTCAATATACTCTAACAATCGTGATATTAATTGTTATTTACCTGAAACAGCACAGCCTGTATCGGCAGTGGCATTTTGTTGATTAATTCTTCACCCCCGGGTGGTTAGATCACGCTTCTTATTAAAAAATATTATCAAGTATATTTGCAGTTTAATTTTTATGACAGTGCGCACCGTGGGGTAGGAAAACCGGAAGGTATGCGACGTTGCTTTATGACGATGTCGGCATGTCGCGGTAGCTGCGCTACGATCGGAGTTTGTCGATTATGTCGCTATCTACGTTACCGACAGAGCAATACGAAATGCTTGTCTGTAGAATTTTGATATATCGATGATCGATTGTTGTATCGAAAATTTGAATCAACCAAAAATTCGACACGCTATAAATTCATATAAAATTACATATTCCGATGTAATTGATGACTATTAATGATTAGCAACTAATTTACGACATTATGTTAACTTGATACACTATATGAGCCACTAATACGTGTCCAGGATCAGTTTATAAGAAATGCTACTTCGGTTGCCTGCATTCAGGCGCGATAGATCATCGATTAACCCGCAGAATTTGAATCGCCGAAAAACTCGACACGTTCTAAACTCTTTGTTGATCAATTATTAGGATCAAATAGATTGTTAGGAATGATTATAAACGGATTTAGGACGTTTTATGAACCCGATATGACAGATAAGCTGTATTTAAACGAATTTAAAATTAGTTTATCTGAAAATTCTGTAAATTGTATTACTCTACCGCATTATATTAAAGCTTGTATATGTAAAATAAACACGTCGTAAATACTTTTGATGGTCTTTTTCTTATTTTCTTATCGTCTTGTTGTCGCCTGCAAGCTCTCGTTTTCTGTACTATTTAAGAGCCCTCAGCGATGACCTGCAGTATAATATGTATGCGCGGTCTTTTATTCGTATACCGTAGATGTATATATACATATATGCGGCTGTTTCCTGAAAGTATATGTATCCAGATAATACATATCTATACGTGTGTAGTACATAAGTGCACACGGATTATGTCACACAATAGCGTTAAAGTACAATGAAATACGTGTGTATACAATAGTTACACACCTATCTACAAGCGCGATTATATAGTATAGGAAAAAGAACAAAAGACCTATGGCTATACCTACCACTGTATACCATTTAGCTAGTGGGTAACGAGGTTGCTCATTGAACCGAGTTAACGTGGTACACGAAGCAGCAGCGTGACATTTAGCGATGCTGATAATATTAAAATCTGGTTAAACATCGTACGTAATAGAAATTGATTTTACGTCATGTAGTTAGACAGCTGATTAAATCAAACGACAATATTTTGAAACAGATGTATAAATAGAACAGAAAATATAAAAATAACAAAAAATAATACTTAAAACGTTTCTCATTTCTCGTTTTATACTTTTGATAACTTTTTCTTTTTTTTTTTTTTTTTTTTTTTTAGAACATGACAGAGTCTCACGAGTCTTTTAAACGACTTGGGGGGGGCGGGGCTGTGAGTTCGTTTTATTCTTAATCGTCAGATAACTCGTATATAAAGAAGTGAAGCGCAGCATTCAGGATGATGTAAAAAATTTTAATTACGTAGTAGTCTCGCGGGATTCGAGTGTATAAATTCCTTGGTATACCTACTCGCCTTGATGAGCGGTTCAACGAGCAAAGTCAAAGCTCTGCAGAGCCAAAGCTAAGCCCTGAAAAACCGTAGACACTCGAGTCCTGTTAGCACCGCGTTAATGTAGGTCAGTAACCATACGCGATATTACCGAGGGTTTCTATATGTAGTATATGTACATATATACCTATATATAGGTATTATATATATGTATCTAAATTTACAACGTGTATAAATAAACATACGGGTACGCGTAAATTTTTTTGATTTTTTTTTTTTGATTTCTTTTTTTTTTTTTTTTTCTTTCTCTTTTTTACTACAAGATGTGTCGTTTTTATTTTTTGAACTCGTATAATATATCGTATGTATATGCGTATAATATATATATATATATAACAGTGTTGACCTGGTTTTCATATTATATACTTATATATTATATTAATATAGAAGATATTATTTATATTTTATAATACCGCGTCACTAATGCCATAAGGTCGTAAGCGCCAAAAAAATAATTTTTTTTGCGGATATGACCAAACGATGTTATATGGCACGAAAAAGATTTTGCCATCAAAAACACGAAATTTTTTTTTTTTTTTTTTTTTTTTTTTTGGCGCTTACGCCCTTATGGCATTAGTGACGCGATATATTATATTATATATCAGTGCGAGCGACTTGCGCTATCAATTACTATAAGTCGTATATATATATTTATACTGAATTAGGAAATTTAATTGCGGGACGTGGCGAGTTTAGTTTCTCTTGATTCGTGTGATAGTTAGAATTATTTAATGAATTTTTTTTTTTTTTTTTTTTTGCCGCGCTAGGATAATACTACCCTATATAATTAATTTCTATATATATATATACCCGCGCGGACCGTGCACCAAATTCTCGTATTTATT